>CM054063.1:35292278-35999008 GCA_028641055.1 Alopecurus myosuroides
TATAGATCAAGTGGTTGCACCATTAAATTCTGCTACTTTTGTGGTTGTAGATTTAGCACTTAGTAATTACAACTGTCCCCGCGTTTGGATGCATTTGCTCAACTGGATGTTACGTTGCATCGTCCAGGATTTATGTCCGGTGAGGATCCGTCTTTCAAGACAGTTCGTACCTGTTGTACTACATGGAGCTTTGGTTTTTATTACTGGAACAGTGAAGTTGTTTGGGGGTTGCTTGGGATGTTCCATCCAGCACCAGCCTTGCTTAATTCTTATGCACTTAATGAGGGGAAAAATCCAGGGCTGGTCAGTTGAAGTTGATTTTTCAGAGAGAGAGGGAGGGAGGGAGAGAGAGAAATTTCAGTCAGCATGCAACTGGGAGCCAAGTGATGGCCACTGGCTCAGCACATCAGCCTAACCATCTGTTTAAATCACAACGCTAGATGTGCTCATCATTTAGTACCCTAAATAAATTGTTGGAATGACATGATTTCTTTTTCAAAGTTTGTGCTTGCACATCTTTGCCATAAAAAAAAGTTGCATCTCAAAGAAAAAAAGTTAATAATAGGTGGGCACATTTGTGTTATCTATAGTTTAATTTATTTGCTATGTTGGTACCGATTTTGCTTCCTATTTAGTTATCTACTTTCCTGAAAGTCGAGTGGTTCGAGTAAGAAAATCATAAATTGGGACAAAGTGTTGAAGTGTATATGTGGATTGTATAAATCGGTTCGGACTTTTGGTTTGCGTTGTCTAGTGCATGAAGTTTGACATAGTATCAGAGCCCAAGGTCTCGATTTCGAGTCCTGACTTTCACAATTATCCTAAAATTGATGTTGCCATCTCCTTGTCCATGTATGTGCCTCTTGAGCAACATCTCTAGACTCGTGCGTCATCGCTCTCTTCCGGTTTGCACGTGTGGACTTTCTCTTCTCTCGTCGCACGTGAGAGGGGGTGTTGAAGTGTATGTGGATTGTACTCGCCATTTTCATCAGTTCGGACTTTTGGTTGTGTTGACTAGTGCATGAAATTGACAAAAAGATCCCGCATAAACACAAGGGCGCGAATACGAATACAAGGAAGCTTCCATCTATTACAATATGTGTGGATTGTCTAGTCCTTTTCATCAGCTCGGACTTTTGATTGCGTTGGATGGTGAGTGCGCGCAACTCGTCGCGTATTGATCTCTCAGTTTATAATCCCGACCGGGTTTTTTATCCCCACCTTCATCTTGATGGCTCTAGCAGCTCTTCCACGAAGCTTGGTTCCCGTCTGGCAGCTGCCCCTGGGACGCTCTTCTATTCACGCCTGCGCCGGCCCAACTTTGTCCTTCTTTGCCGATTGGATTCTCCCTCCTCTTGTGAGGGGGTTCGAATTTAGTGTCCTTGCATGGATAACTTCTAGGTTACGATTTGTTTGGTGGCGTTAGTTGTAATGATCGTCTAACGTCATGTCTTGTCTTGAGTGTGGGTGTTTCAGTCTAGTCTTGGGCTTATATAGTTGTAAATATATTACTTCTATCAAATTAAAATTCAAGCTTTGTGTTTTCGCGAAAAAAAAACTTTTCATGACATGTTCTATTCGTCGCCACCAACCTCTACCACGATACCAACTCTCTAGTTCAGTTGGCTGACACCTCCTCCATTGCCTACTGGTCCGTCGCAATTTAAAAATAAACACGTATAGACCTTCTCGAATCATACGTGACATTTTGTTCACGTGTAGGCCCTGCCGAGTCATACAGGAGAGGCGTGTTATAGTATATGTTGATTGCCCACCTTGTTTTCAGTAGTTCGGATTTTTGGTTTTATTTCTTGGTGCATGAAACTTGACATGGTATCAGAGTCGTGGAGTCTTGGACTCAAGTCGGCTTTCGCTATTAAATTGCTACGCAATTCTACTGGTTCTGTTTTGGCCCTCTCTCTGTCCATATAGACCTTTTAAGTCATATGTGAGATTTCCCTTCCTCTATGCACGTATTAGCCTACCAAGTCACACGTGAGAGAGGGTGCTATAGCATATGCATATGGAGATTTTCTAGCTCTTTCCATCAGTTCGGACTTTTTCTTGTGTAGGCTATATAGTGCACGAAACTTGACACCGCCATGATCCAACTATCCAAGTACATCTTGTCCTTGTTTTCTGCACTTTACTCTTCAATCTACATTAATAGTATTTGATGAACAAGAGTTGTTTCCACACGCATATGGTACAAGCTAGTGTTGTTGATGACACGAGGTACCATAAAAAGGTGCCATCAAGTAGAGAAAGGTGGTCACTCTCACTCATGCAGTTGGCCAGCATACTAAGTACAGAGTACCAAAACATATATTGTTCATCAATTTGTTGTTGTCGTCGGAAAAAAAAAGATATACCCCCGTTCACTGTTATAAGGCATTTTGATTTTGGCCACATACATTCTAAAATGAGTGAATCTAGACTCATTTTATATATAGATTCACTCATTTGAGTATGTATGTGGTTAAAATTAAAATGGTAATTATTGTGTCTTATAAAAATGAATGGAGGGAGTAGAATGAACAGACGACCTGCTCATAAAAAAGATATAGAATTTAATTGCAATAATGTACCTCCTCCTGTCTAAAAAAAGCTATCACTTTCGACATTCACAGAGTGTCCAAAATGCAAGTTTGACCACTCATTTCTAGTGTGATATAATTATAAAACCTGAAAAGGTTATGTTATAAAAACTTTCTAGAAAATATAAACATTCAATTATCACACATCCAATCAGATATTTTAAAATGTATTGGTAGTAAATAAAATGTATAAGTTTAACAAATAAAATGTTCAACCGACAAGTTAGGCAAGTTATCATGGAACTTGAGGGAGTACTTATAAAGGAGGAGAATAATCTCGGAGTGAGATGGTTAGCATGTGCAATCCAAAAAAAGAGGTGCAAAATCCTTTTTTGGACGAAACATGTTGCCATATTTTTGCAGTGAAATCTACAAGTGTGCACGTTATATCATGATTTTTAAACGCTCTAAATATTGATAAAATAAATAATGTTGTTATATACCAATCTTGACCAACTCTCAAACACGGAATGGAGCCGAGCCAAAAAGAACACCACACATCTCTCACTCTTACAAGACTTACAAAGTTCATGAGCAATGAAATTTAGCCAAAAAAAAAACTTTTTCCTAACTTTTATCACAAAAGAAAACCCTCTCCACCTCTTATAGAAGGCCCGTATTGCTGGTCAGTACTCCCGATTCACTCTTAGTGCCAAGTAGACAAATCTAAAATAATTTGTTTGTGCAACCAAAAGATTCATGTAAACCAGGCAAGCGCGCTAACATCTCCGTTTTCTCAAGATTAGCACATCAGTCGAAGATATTTTCATGATGAAAGATAGAACCTACCATCATGTCCTCGCGCAATGAAACCATTGCTTGTCGGCGAATTTGCAACCAGGGCCTGCATCCACACTGACCTTAGCCTAGCCGGTTGGTGGCGGTGTTTATTTCTCGCTTACACATAAGTCTCCTTCCACGGCTTATGATGGTGACCGATTATTTCTAGAAACAATAATCACAACATTTTCAAATGGGCACAGAAAAGACGAGAATATATGTTGTGTGCACAACCACGCAAAATCTAGGTTTGAAAAATGGTGAGTATCATGTATACTTATGAATATACACATTTATACAGCCAATAGAGTAATTTACACACCGATAAATGCAACCATTTTGAGAATAAAAAATAATTTCGTGCTCTATTAATACCCACATTTAATTAAAACATTGTACCAGACAGACATAAGTACAAACTTCATATAAAATTATCATACATACACACACACTGCAGATTAACTACTAGCTAGCTCAGCTACTAGCAAATTTTGCACTTTTTTTTTACCAAGTTGCTCTTTTCTTAAAATCGCAAGTTGTACTTTCCAGATATCAACTTAGAAAACATCTTAGGCAACATAGTATTAGTAAGAAACTAAAAAATAAAAATCATAGGGAACGTACTGGTTACTTTTTTTTAGATAACAAGCAGTAATTAATACCTATGGCTTCAGATTAATAAAGCCCTCCTTAACAAGGTTAAATACAACAGTTCAACAACTTAACCACTGGGGTTGCCAGTTTACACTTTACAGGAGGTTCACAAACATGGCATACGAAAGCCAGCAATGATTAATCAAACCTCTACTTATGAATATACTCAATTATACATCCATTAGAGTGTTCTCCAAAAAAAAAAGGCAACCATTATGAGAATAGAAAATAGATATGTGCTCTATTAATACTCACATTTAATTAAATACAAGTACAAACTTCATATGAAATGATCATACACACACACACACACACACACACACACCCCGCAGATTAAGTACTAGCTAGCTCAGCTATCTCTTATGTCGTCTGAATAAATAAAAAGAAACAAATCGCCCTAGAAATGGTTCATCCAATTGGTGCTCACTGCAGCAGCCATCTCAGAGGGCAGGCTTGGCACCACCTCGCCCCCCATGGAGCTCAGCTGGCTCAGCACTGCCTTGAGCACCTTCTTGTCACAGTTCATGGCAGGGTCCATCAGGTAGCTCCCAAAGTCAGGCAGACCATGGTCCAGGTAGCCCATGCCATTGCTGCTTGGCACCATGGGCAGATAACCGTTGTTGTTGCTGGTACTGTTGTTACTGAAGCTGGAGAAGCAGGGCACTTGCTCAAGTGCGGCGGCGCCCGCGGTTGCGGCGGAGGCGGAGTTCATGGTGGAATGGAGCTGCGCTAAGGTGGTGTCCATGAGAGGCGGCAGTGGCGGCGAGGAGTTGCTTGCGCATGCACCACCATGATGGCTCCTTGGCTTGGGGGTGGCGCCAACCCCTGATTTCTTCTTGCAGATGACCCTGCACAGGACCCAATCCTCCTGCTGAAAAACACATGGAGGATCAAGAAAGAGAATTCATTGGTCAGTACTCAGTACGTAGCTACGGTAGGTGTAGGTAGTACTTGGTAACTATCAATGCACTTGCTCGATCTCCATTGCATCACTTGTCATAGTGATGTGTACCTTCTTCTACAACCCTGATTGGTCCATCCTTGCATATGCATGCATGCATGCTAGCATTCATGTATACAGTCAGGCATTACTATTATTTTGGATTGGATAAGTTTTACCTTTTTTACATTTTGGTTGCTTGGTTTGGTCGAATTAAGATGACCAATGATGAAATGTGTGTCTATTCGCAGCTTGCTAGGAACATATTTACACAATATTAAGAAACAATGAAAATTGCCTCTGGTAGGATGATGGAGTTGTGAGGGCATGACTCTACCCACACCTATTGTCTTAAGATAAACCAACCATTTTCAAAATTCTTTGAAAAATTGGGACCAATGTTGGTTGTTACTATTAGTACGTGTGCCACAATATTTAATCAGTGAATGAAAATGACCTAAACCCAAGAGAAACAAATGGCTAGTAGCAACCGGTAAATAAAGAGGGAAATTATTTCTGAAAATAAAAAATGAATCAAAAGTGGAAGGTCAAGAACTCCATCTCATGTGTACCGTACAGTATGTCCACTTGAAAAAACTATTAAATACAACGGGTACACGCTACAACGAATCTCATATATGGTTGGTTGTGCTCACAAATTTGTATCTAGTTAGGCCATAGCTATGCAAATGATTTTATTTTTATTTTTGCTTTTAGCAGAAAGTATAAAACAGTTGTGAAAAAACAGATTGTATAAAACTAATACCGTAATATCCTTCTTTCCATGGTACAATGCATTAAACATTTCCTAATAAGATATATTAATGGACTATTATTTCAAGAATTATGTAGGGTTAATTAGAAGCACCAATATATGCAACACTTTACCTTCGAGGGGAACTTGGTGGCTTGTTCGTGTGCACCCTCCAACCTGTACTCATGCATCACCCACTCTGTCTTCCGTCCCTTAGGGGCCCTCCCCTGATAGAACACTAGCGTCTTCCTCATTCCCACCAGTGCACCCCTATGTGCCACCACCCTGTCCTTACCGGTCGCCTTCCAATACCCTGATATGGTCGCTCGGTTCGTGCGCTGCCCCGTCGCATATTTTCGGTCCTTTAGACTGAAGAAATACCACTCTTTGCCACCCACCGATGCAACCGCTGATAAAAAAAAATACATATACCACATGTTAACAACATATCATGAGTCGTAGTCACTAAGCTATCGAACAAATCCCGCAAGAAAACAAGGGCGGAAACCTAGCCAGGAACCCCGGCCTATTTGTATATATATTCTCTCGTGCTTCTTATTCTTTCGACCACGACATCGCCACGTTTCGATAAAACCGCACATTTTGAGGACGGGCTATGGGGTAATGGGGATCTCATTGACCGTTCCTCCACCTTTCTTTTTCTTTTTGTCATAATCAGCCTCTTTAGAAGTCGGCTTGTTACCACTAGAGATATAAGTGCTAGATGCTGGTGCATAGACCGAGACATATCATTGTAGATATATCAAATTAAACACGTGTACTGCCCTTGATTGACTGCAGGGAAACCACGCGTACGTACGTAATATGTGATTTTGCAGTTTGTTCCATCGCGGTCGCAGTCATCGTGGCAGGATTGGACAGGGAAAGGCAAGCCCATGGTGACGTCATAATTGGACCGCTAATAATGCGTCAATAAGTTTAAGACGTTAATGCGTCAATAAGTTTAAGACGTTGTTTTTTTTATTCTAGTTTAAGACGTTGTAATAGTTAATTAAAAAGGTGTCGTGGTGTAGTTGGTCTAGCACATCTGTCTAACACACAGAAGATCTCTGGTTCGAATCCGGACGACTCCACACATGTTGTTGTTTTGAATACTTATTAATTTTACTATTTGCTTTTCGTTCTTACACTTTCCTTTTTATTTATATTTTTTTCTAGAGTATAGTAGATGCCTTATAGCTTTTAAAATACCATAGCAATTAAGGGGATTTTGAACAACTTGTGAAATAACTATATGACTGCTCGAGCCTTACAATGTTTCTTATTTTGGTTACAAACTAAATGTGTCGGCAAAGGAAAAAAAACAAGGTAGCATATAATTTCACCGGTAATCCTCCTCATATCTCACCATTCTATTTTTTCCCAAATAAGCAGTAGTTTTGTCTACATGTGTCATAGTCAGAAGCGGAGCCACACTTGGGCAACAGGGGCATGGCCCCGGGTGCAAAACTTTTTTAACCTATATATTGGTGAAATTCTTGATTGGAGCTAGCTATAGGACATACATTGACAAAGGGGTGCATGAAAATAATATACAGCTTTCAGCGCAATATGCCAAGTTATATAGGAAAAGTTATTATATATGCATAAGCTAGAGATAATATTGGCTTTAACATAATGGAAAATTAAAAAAACACCCAATAAGGTATCAACATTTAATTTGGAAAATATGAAGGACATGAAAACCCTAGGTAGATTCGAGCCAATCACACTCTTTTAGCAAAGTGGAACCGGTAAGCTTTACAACTTTCATTCTTTGGAAGTCCCCCACTTGATATATTCTTCTACCAGAGCCTAACCTGAAAGCGACCCTGGTTTCAGATTGCCACATCAAGATCAAGATCCTTTTAAAAAGTATATATCCAAGTGTTTGATCTAGGATGCAAATAATAATAAAAATGGAAAAATATAACTAACC
Organism: Alopecurus myosuroides; assembly: GCA_028641055.1. Classification (NCBI taxonomy): domain Eukaryota; kingdom Viridiplantae; phylum Streptophyta; class Magnoliopsida; order Poales; family Poaceae; genus Alopecurus; species Alopecurus myosuroides. The sequence goes on from CM054063.1 coordinate 35,299,943, forward strand.
CTTCCAGCTTATCGTCTAACCGCATGCATGCATGCCCACTACAATAATTCTTTTGTGAATCTTTCAAACTAACTCCATGTCAAGAATTAATAATTAATCCTTTGAAGCTTCAAAGACGTACGACTTTCAGTTCCAAAAGTATACAACAAACGGAAGAGAGAAAAATGCGTGGAATTAGAAAGGCTAGAATTTTTCCTTTTGAAGTTAAGGGGTTTGAGAAAAACGGGTGCAGTTTACTGTGCACGCTATATATGTGCACAACGCATTGCGAACTTTGAGATGTTTCTTAGCACGGAAGCGATAATACGGTCGAAAGGAAAAGAAAAAAAAATCGGTTCATGTGAAACACATTCTCCCTCTTTATTATTCATCATTCATCTCCCTTTATCTCCAGCTCGAAATACATGTCCATCCATGATCAAATCTTTACTTCTCTAATAACTAACTGTCACTTTCACATCGATGCAAATTAAGATGAGAGAGAGAGAGAGAGAGAGAGAGAGAGAGAGAGAGAGAGAGAGAGAGAGAGAGAGAGAGAGAGAGAGAGAGAGAGATGGTCATGTGCACGTACCAGGGAGGTCCCATGGCTCAACCTTGTTGAGGTCAACGTCCACCATGGGCGGCCGGCGGCCGGAGAAGCCGACCTTGCCGGTGACCTTGGGGGCGAGGTAGTCGCAGATGAGCTCGTCGTCCCTTGGGTGGAACCTGAACCCAGGCGGCAGCTCCGCCTCCACCATGCTCAAGAAGCTCATCGACATCCCTCCCTCCTCTCCTCTCTCTCTTGCTGATTTGACGAGAGAAGAACAGAAGAGAGAGAGGGAGAAACGGACAGGCCAAGCAAGAGAGAGACAGAGAGAGTTGTGCTTGTGTCATGTGTTTGCAACTTGTGGAAGAAAGAGGGGTTTATAAGGTGGTTTAGGTGGTGGGTCTACCTCAAGCCTTTTTATTCCTTTTTTCTTTATTTCCATTTCGCCCTTTTATTTCCATAAACAAGAGGAGCACTTCCACGTCAGCACAGGGGACAACCGGCCACAAGCCCCACACATATGCATATGCCACTTACAAGAAAGATCTTTTTATCTCTCTACATTTTTTCTTTGGAAAAAAGAAAAAAAAAGGACAAAAAGGAATATATCATCTTGTATTAGTGGAACTGAAAAGGGGCTGGATTGCTTAGCTATCCAACGCCAAGCATAACCAAGTGGCTCCACTTGTATCAAGGTGTAGCTATCCTGGCTACTCCTTTCAGTAAAATGTTAAACGCTATATTTGGAGGGGAAAAAAAAGCCAATCTTGTGGTTATATGAGAAGTAGCATAGGCCTAGCTATTTTGCTTCTCCAGGACCGGAAGTATTCCTCTCAGTGATGTAAAATATGTCGTTTTGAATAAGAACAAAGTCAACCTTTTAAAATTACTTTAAAATCACATGTGTCTTTGTCTCAAAATGTACCTTCTATGCATTTTATTTTGTTTTATAAGTATAATTGTAACAAATTTTAATAGTCAAAGCTGTCTTTTGACAACCATACAAGTTGATGTCCAAAACGAGAACTTCTATAGAACCGTAGGTTGCGAGAAAATCCATTGTTTTTTTTTTTGCAGTTTAAACCCTACTTATATGCATAAAAATAAACTCATGTAATAATCAGTGTCATTATAACAAAGCAATCATTTTTGTTCTACCCGCGAGCTAAAATAATGCTCACTCCGTCCCAAAATATAAGGTGCCCTTAATTTTTGCTAGTCTAAATTTTGACTATGATTTGTACGTATAATATGTTAATAAAATTAGTACAAAGATACATGAAATAATATTTATTGCAATAGACATGCAATGAATAAGCGGTCAAAGTTATGCATCAAAGATCGTGAAACAGTACCCCTTATAGTTTTGAGATAGGGATTACTAATAAATTAGGGAGTATCTTGTGCAAACCTATGTTAAGATGTAGTCACGCAAAGTTTCAATCAATTTTTGGCGTTGTATATACAGTGGGGAAGGACAACCTATAACTTAGGTATGGCGGAGTTAAAAACATATATCATCGTTTAATTTGAATCATTTGTGAGGGAGGGGGGCAATTGCCCCCATCTCTACGGTAAGATGTAAAACCTATTTAACATACTTTTTAAAACATGAATATGAAAATTTCAACTGTCCAAAGTAGCTAGTTAAATTTATAAATATTGTCAAATTCAACTCTCTTTCCGATTCCTAGATTGCACATTAAAGCAATTATATTCGGTAGTTGGATGTCGAGAAAAATGCAAATAACCAAAAGTTGTTATAGCCAAGCATGTGGCTCATGAACTCGTCCCTGAAACAACCAATACACAAGAGCATGTATAATTCAGTTGCTACCAGGAAATGCTATCCTAGTTGGAGCAATGGGAATCCTTATGTTGCTTAAGCATGACTAACTCAAGTATATTAGATATTTTGCTAACATCATCACTAAAGACTTCACTTCTTCAAATCATATGCAACCGTGTCGAGGATGGTTCCAGCTAGTAGCGTGATCACTAAAGACTTCACTTCTTCAAATCATATGCAACCATGTCGAGGATGGGTCCAGCTAGTAGTGTGATAAGAAACATAATTAATATATTTTTAGCCACGAAGGCACCAGAACTTCCATTGAAGGCCACCCATGCCGCCCTAATCACATTACTGATCCTATGAGGAGTATGGATGCTACGGCGAGCAGAACCTTGCACCCCTCCATCATTAAGAGTAGAAATTTGGTTGAGATCATGTTTCATCCATGCCACAATGGCAATTTCCTGGCTCGCGACACTTAAGATTAGTACATGTAGCCATGAATGGCGGGCTTTCGGCATGGAGGCAGATGCGGAGGTTGTCGTTAGAATGGCTATGGCGACGTTGGCAACGTTGGTTGGCACCGGAGTAGCTTCAGAGGCGGAGGCGGACTGAAGAGAGTGCGGTCTGGATGCAGAGTGTTTGAGCGGGGGGGTGTGTCGGTCGGAGTCGGGGAGGCGGGACGAAGGTGTCCATTGCGCTGATTCTGTGGATACTTTAACTTAGAGAGCAAGAGAAGGATAGATTCCGAGTCGGGAGAAGGAGAGGGCGGACAGGCAGGGTGGAAGAAGGAGGATAAAAAAATCATGTAATAGAAGCAGGCGGGTGGACGAAGGAGGAGGAGGAAATTTTTGTATACACTATGTATAGTTATAAAACTATGTTGGGGGGGGGGGGGGCTAACTATTTAACATAATTTTTAAAACATGAATATTCGAGTTTCAGTTGTCCAAGGTATTTAAATTTACAAATATCGTCAAAATTACTCCAAGTGTCTTCAGCACAAATTACTTAAATATCATCAATTTAGATTGAACTCTCCTTCCGAATTCCTAGATAATAGGAATCCATGATCGCTGAATTGGATTGATTTCTCGCACTTGGAATATTCTCCATCTAAAGTAAAGATATCGGTATAAGAACATGTGTAGTAAATATGCAAACATCAAATTGATCCTATGATATCACTTTGCTTTGGTTCATTGATACAATACTCATTGTTTCGACATCTCGTTATGATCTCGGTCGCAGCAAAGGAAACGCTTTGACGTTTTATCAGACAAATTTTGTTGAATGCAAGATATGTTTCAAAAAAAAATCCAACATAAATAATCAAGACTAGAGATTCTGAAACAATTCTGAAGATAACTCACTCAAGAGATTATAAAAATCAGTGTTAATATAGTCTATCGTAACATATGTGTGTTCACGCTAAAAAGTCGGTAATGGCCCGATGTCTTTCCCTTTTCTTATTTTGCCGTCATTTTCTTAGCATTTCATTAAAACTTAGCATTATGATGTCATTTTCTGCGCAAATTGACATCTTCCAATAGAGCTTTCAACCATAATTTTTTCAATTGAGCAAACATGTTCCCACATTCTTAATATTCATTGAACTAATAAAATTAAAGTTGTAGATCAATAAAATATAGAAATCCAAAGTGCTATAAAGCATAATCTATCAAATATTTAAAGTTGGTTTCCGCCATCTCATAAACTGGCCAAAATACTGTCAAGTCCTACTTAATTACCATATCTAGAAAATTGTTTAGAGTCAGGTTTTGTTAGATTGAGAATTAGCTATTGCAAATAGAAATAGTTGATTTTAGATTCGACTAAACCTAATCCCCCATTTTTGTTAAAAATCGGTTTTGTTCACTGTTGACTAAAACAAGCATAATGTTCTCATAGAAAGTCTTTTTTTTTTTACCTACGACCACTCAAATTATAAATTGTTTAAGGAAACACGTGCAAAAGGCAGTTTTATCAGACAATATTCAAACAAATTTGCAGATATAAAAAGCAGTTTTATCAAACAAGATTACCGTCCCAAGTACGCAATGTCAAAAGAAACGTATTGTGCATTTTAAATGGTTTAGTAGTTCGGTCCACATCTTGGCTCACGGCATAAATTAACACTTGACCGGGGACCTGGTAGTGGGGACACGCTAAAAAGGACGTTGAATTGGTCCAGATGATGAGATCGCGCCGATACAGTATAACAGTACCATAGCAACACGCCACACATGCATATGCTACTCGCAAGAGATCTTTTTATCTCTGCATTTTTCTCAAAGTGAAACGAAAATTTTCTCTGAAAATAAAGAGAACAAGGGGACAAGAAGGAATATATCATCTTGTATTAGTGGAAATGAAAAAGACTGGATGATTGCTAGCTATCCAACACCAATCATAACCAAAAAAAAAAGAAGCTCCACTTGTCAAGGTCAGTTATCTTCTCCTTACAATAAAAATGTTAATACTATTTGAGAGCAAAGCAAAAAAAAAAGAGATAAAAAGCTTGGCTTATCTTGTGGAAATCGATATGAACTAGTCCCTCAGTCTCAAAATAAGTGTCACTCAAATGAACGTATCTAGATATATTTCGAAACTAGATATACTTATTTCAACGACACTTATGAGGGAGTAACATATATAGGCCCAGCTAGTTTGTTTCTCCGGGAAGGCCGCCTCTTGGATCTCCCAAGACAGAAAAACATTGCCGACGCAGCAGTCTCGAAAAACACGCGTGTTTGCATAATTTAACTCTTAGAGTTGCCATGTAGGATGATTAGTGAGGTGGAGGAAAGAGGAGCCAAAAAAAAGAGGCATGTCTAAGAGATCATCTCTTAGATATCATCCTAGCAGAATATGTGTCATGTCACCGCAAATTTAGGGATAACCAGTTATTAAGATAAGACTAAAAAATAATCTACTTCCTCCGAACCATAAAAATTGCCATTCACTTAGTACAAAGTTTGTACTAAGTTAGTATAAAATGAGTGACACTTTTTATGGATCGGAGAGAGTATTATACTACATCATATTTTATTTACATATCTATACTACGTGACGGATCTTATCAATCATTATTCTTTGAAAGACAGCTGCATTCTAGTTTTTGGCCCGGAGAGGGCGAACAGTGACAGCCCCTACCCCATCTGAAAACACACACATTTGCAGGATGTTATAGCTTGTTCTTCAGTTTTCTCTGATGAAGATTCTCGAATGTCGTTGCGCCAGTGCGACACCGATCGACGACAAGAGAGTGGCGTGGCATAATGTACCGTGAAACGGATGCTGACATGTTCCTGAGCGCGCAGACAGACATGTCACAAACTAGCCAGAGAGTAGCCATGTAGGATGATTAGTGAAGTGGAGGAAAGAGGAGCGAAAAAAAAGAGGCATGTCTAAGAGATCATCTCTTAGCACGCTAAGATATCATCCTAGCAGAATGTGTCATGTCACCGCAAATTTAGGGATAACCAGTTATTAAGATAAGACTAAAAAATAATCTACTCCCTCCGATGCATAAAAATTGTCATTCACTTAGTACAAAGTTTGTACCTAGTTAGTATAAAATGAGTGAGACTTTTCATGGATCGGAGAGAGTATTATACTACATCATATTTTATTTACATATCTATACTACGTGACGGATCTTATCAATCATTATTCTTTGAAAGACAGCTGCATTCTAGTTTTTGGCCCGGAGAGGGCGAACAGTGACAGCCCCTACCCCATCTGAAAACACACACATTTGCAGGATGTTATAGCTTGTTCTTCAGTTTTCTCTGATGAAGATTCTCGAACGTCGTTGCGCCAGTGCAACACCGATCGACGACAAGAGAGTGGCGTGGCATAATGTACGGTGAAACGGATGCTGACATGTTCCTGAGAGCGAGGCGCGCAGACAGACATGTCACAAACTAGCCAGAGAGTAGGCTGCCCATTCAGTTACGGGAAGCCAGGAAGGGAGGGGCGTGCATACATGCGGCGCACGCCAGAGAGCACACACGAACCTCGTGAGCTCAGCTGGTTCCCAACCTCCCTGTCTTCTTTCCCTCTCTCCACCTCCCCAGATAGCGCCAAAGCAATCGGGTTCGTCGATTCGATCCCACCAAGATAACCCACCGTCCGAGATGTCGATCATCCAAACCACGTGTGCCCAAATGATTCCAGGGTGAAGCTTCTGTTCCCTCTGTAAAATCTCATCCTATGATCCATAAGCACTATCAAGCAATCAGTGAAGACTATGAAAAGTTGTTCACAGTCACAGCCAGCCTTTGGAGAGAAAGCCAAGCCTCCCAAAAGGCGGTGACAAGACTGCATCACGCAAATGTTATAATCCATGGATGGATGGTTCCATCCATATGCAACAAGGCAAAATACTAACAGAGCTCCTGCAAATGGGGGAATTTATGCTGTGCTAGTCTATCTACCACCAAGTGAAAGGGACCTGGAAATGGGCAACGACAGCAACAGCGGCAGGCCAGGCTCATCCACATACAGACCCAATCTATTCCTCCACTCCCACAGCGAGCCGGCCTAACATGGCACGCACCCGGTTCAAATCACCTTTTCAGTTCACCATAAACTGCCGGTCGATCAATCAGCCGGTGCCAGGCGCGCAACTGGACAATTCGGTCGATACCCAAGATCTCAACCAGCTCACCGGCTGGCTGGGATGACAACACCACAGCCAGCACAAGGGGGGCTGTGAGGTTCCAGGTCCAAGTAAGCGAGCTGTGTCGTGGTTACCTTTCAGATGATGGCTGCATCAGTGAAAAGCGGAGGGAATTGACCGGTGGCCTCGCAGGGAACCTCCGGGTGTTACAAATCTGGATAAGGGTTTGCGGACGGAAGAGTCCCGACGGCTCTTGACGATGACACATCACCGCAAGTACAGGGCGCCGTCGTTTTCGGAACAAATCCTGCACAGAGGAAAAAAGAAAAACGAGGGCATAACAAGTGGGGAGTACTGCATACCTCGCTCACCTTTCAGGATCAAATACTGAACTGGCAAGGGAAAGCTTGAATTGACCCTTGGAAGTGAAACCAGCCAGTTGTTGCAATGGTAATGCGGCCAAAAGAGATGAACACTGGCTGACAGTTGAGTTTCAGTGTAAATTCTCATCTATCATATGAAAGCCTGTTGCTATTGAGCCGCCACGACACGAGCTGTTAGGATCTGCAGAGATCTTATCTATCTACCACTGACCCAGGGGTTATTTTAAATCCCTCATTTTTACATATAATATACTTGTGTTTTCATCACTTTCCTCTGAGCTATCAAACTATGATTGGTACCAAATAAGAATGACAAAAAGGAATGGTCAACAAGGAACATACACGAGTGTAACTAAGATTTTTTTTTATTTTTTATTTCCTATGGGGAGTCGTCAATACCAAGCAAAATCTTGACATTTCTAAACTTTCAGCACAAGAATTTAAACGGTTATGCTGTACAGGGTACAAAAAATCCAAAGACTTAAAAACAAGAGCAGGAAGTCAGTGCTCTGAAAGGAAATGCACACATGCCTGACACACGAACGGTCTAGGATAAGATATGACAAACCTGAAACCACAAACCATACTGATGGGATCATGTGGTAGCACATGCTTAATAAACGCGAGTCAACCTCTTGCAACAGTCTTCATCACCCCCATGTTGATAGCATCACATCAAAGATCCAGCAGGATTTGATATTTTATGGGACAACACGTAGCTTCATCGACAAATCGTCAATGTTGTTAGGCAACTTACAGAGCATAATGCTTCTTTGTCCCCCTCAGCCAAAATGATTAGTGAATCAGTCTAAGTCTATATGATAACAAACACTAGTTTACAAAAGTGTGTCAGGATAGATAGGGGGTAAAATTCCATTTGAGAACAATTTGCTTCTGTCCTTCCTGATGATAATTTTCAGGCAGATATGGTAGTAAAACTATCATTCCACTTTACAGTAATGCGAAAAATGATTTGCATAAAACAATTCCACTCCACAACTTGTCAGCCTTGCTCAAATTGCAGGCAATATTGAAGTACAACATCAACTTGTTTCGTGATCATTTCACTTCAAAGAAACAAGCCAGCATGTAATGAAAGTGAAAGGGCATGGAAGAGATCTAGAAGTTGACCTAGCATTTATTGGATGAAGGCACACTGTTCAAGGGCAAACTCTTGTCCATTTACAATATCTGCATTCACAATATCTGTTCAAAGTGAGAACAGATAATGTCAGCTTGCGCAGAAATCACAGAAGGAACAAGTACACATAGGTTACACCTCGCAAAGCAGCAGTTGAGATATATGGCAAGGACCATCGAAAAGAAAAAGATGCGGGTCCCATAGTTTAAAAGCAAGGATCATCTTCGGAGTTTAGATTCATATTCATTCCAGTATGAAGACAAACCAGCATGTTCTGCAGGCCACATGTCGGTTGGCGAGCAAAAAGATAGCTACATGTCCTCCTAGAACTCTCACTGCACTGATGCTATAGTTTCTTTCCATGGCCATTGGCTAGCCCATAAGGATAAAAAATGTCTCTAGATCTAAAGAAAGAACTAGCTCTGCTACAGGGTACCTCGCTTACTCTTCAGCGCCAACACACCATTCCATCAAGCTACATATTCAGGCATGAGAAGTGTTACCATGTCATGCTTCCAAAGAACCTCCTGATGACTTCCAAGCAACTACTGCCATATTCCTTGGAGACACAGCAGGATCAAACAGAGGAAACAGCGATGCTCGAACTGTACTTCCTTGTTCTTGAAGAAACAGTAAGCGATCAAGTAAAATATATGTTTCCACCAGTGGACCTAAAGCAGCCCGAAGGCACCAAAAGGGACCTATGAACTCCTGCAAGAAAAAGAAAAATGGTTGCACTAGTAAGACTATCATGGCATATCCCAGTTACTGCTACATTTTTGTGAACATGGTTCATTAAAGCACATGGACGGCACTGCTATATTTTTATGAAGATGGTTTAATAAAGCACACGGACAAATGCTTATGCATTAGCTGTAGAAATTTATATTATATATGAAAAGTATGGACATGATCCATATATCTGATAGCTCCACTGTCATAAGGCATAAAATGGTATTTAGTCTAGTCCTGGATTTTTTTTGTAACATCAGCAAGATAGAGTATTAGTCTTCACCTATTCATTTTCTCCTAGTATTAAAATGTACCAGTTAGATATGTTCACAATAGAAGTTCAGAAGTTCATGCATTCACTTTGAGAATTGTTGAGAAAGTAAAATAGAATATTAGGGATTACAGTGCGTTACCGATACTGGTACAGTTGAAATGATCCCAACATTCTAATTAATGCTTGTCTAGTACTTGCTACATTTAACTTCTTGGAATCATCATAAACTCCTAAAGCATCATCTCGAATAGGATAGCACTATTTTCATTTTGATTGAAAGATAGTTTTAAAATAGGTACTATATTTAACTTCTTGCAATCATTGTACAGAAAAAAGGTATAATAGAAAAGGGCATTCCAATTTAAACATACAGTGAAGCGCTGCACGTCCTTCCATATTTCCATTAGATGAACATCTTCAACGAAACCACAGCCAAGACGACCTAATCCAGAGACGGTGAAATCTTTGAAAAGAATGAACTTGTAACATTCATCAACATGACTGTCACTTGGTCCCACATTAATTTTTGATATGGATGAATCATCGACTCCTGAAGCTGAGTAAGTATCACCTGCAAGAATTATTCCTGTCCGCTTATAAACTTGAAAATCTATGATTTGTAGCCAATCCAAAATGGCTGCGACTGAGGCATAAAAGTTAATAACCTGTACAATATTCGTTGCTACAACATCTGACAGCGCCTTTAGGATCAGTTGGTTCTGCTCGCAATGAACCATCTGTGTTTATGTTTTGTTCCTTTGGATTAGGGTAGGATAAATCATCAGTTTTTCCCATAGCCGAACAGGATTCCATAACTTTTCGAAGCCTTTGACGGCGCAGAGCTTTTCCTTGCCTTCCAATGGATGGACTCAATTTCGACACTTCTGGAAAATATTTCTCAAGTACCTACAGAAAAAGATAGTTAGGCGAGTCTAAAGACTTCAATGGAACAAGCAGTGCTAGTTTATAAATCTTAGACCCAAACAGCCGAGATAAGATGGAAGTGCAACAATTCAGCAAGAATCGACGCCAAGAAAGTACTGATCCATGAGTTGCTAAGTATACTAAACAGAAAATCGAGCAAATACAAGGAACAAAATTTAGTATGCATGGCTCCATATATCAGTTTGTGTGCCACACATATAATAAGCTAACAGCTTTCTCTTCTACACTCCCAATACAACTTAGAGGTCCTAAAAGCAGCTTGCTGTGGTCATAAACCAACAGACACATTATGTACCGGAGCATATGGGCCCACCATGTCAGCTCCCTACTGGAACTGGCTCCTTGGTCCCAATTATGAGATAAGATCGTCAATCCCTCGTTTAGGTGTTTTATCATTTAAATTAGGAAAATATCTTTTAGCTTGGCCCTAAGACAAGTAGAGAAAAGATCTACAGTTCCTTAGATTGGATCGTTAGGCCACTATATAGATGACCCGCCTGAGGAATACAACAAGCGAGAATTGCATGGGAAAATATTCTATCTTGCCCTTCCCTTGCCTCTCCCTAACCCTAGTACACAGCACTCTTTCCATTAAGGCAGCTAAAGCTTCTCGCCGGAAGCTATCTTACAGCAGGAGATCTAGCACAGAGTGCCAACTAATATATGAAAGAACTAATTTATCCAGAATGCTTGGAAGTGTCACATAAGCGCACGAGGTATCAACAAATAATCATGCTTGACAGCTGCACACAAGGTTTTCTTTTCAGCACATGTTACATGACTGGTCATTAAGGAACAGAGGTAGTATTAAATAACATGTGCACAGATTATAAAATGAAGAGTGTAAGTGAGTAACCAAAATTAAGGAACTGAGTGAAAGTGAAAGTCAAGCATTCAAATTAACAGGATGAAATAACAGAGCATCTACCATTTGAAAAGCTGCTCGGAAGGCATGTATATCAAAATTTTGTACGGCCATTTCCTTGGTGAGGTTTCTCCATCTCTCTGCACTCTAAAAAGGATCCACAGAAAGGCTTTTCAGTAAAGAGCATACTATTTAAGACTACCAATTGGCAGATAAATTTAAACCAGCATAAAGCATCCATCTTCAAAAGTAGTAAATTACTACTAAAACAACAACTAGAAGAATGGTTTAAGATGTTTTGCTGCTCCTAACAAAAGTAAGTTTCAGAAATGACTAGAAATCAGGACTAGCGGTAACATTCTTTGCATGTAAAGTGTACAAAATAGCCTTGAATAAGTTCTTCTGACAGAATAGAGATGAAAACAAAACTTGCATACGTGACCATAAGACAATGATGTTTTAAACAGCGTAAGTACATAACTGTGTACCACTTAACATGTGCTAAAGGGAAACTGGGATTTTCAATAAGCTGTCAGGTATTTTGCAAATTATGCAACAAACTTGTACTACTATGATTTTTACTCTTATCCATGTCCCGACTCCTGGCCACCTTGAAGTACCCAGTTCCAGCACCAAGGTACGGTTGAAACATATCATGCCACACTATGAGCAAGGATTGCTATTATACCTGGCAAGCGAGGTCGCGGATGCTTTTGCCAAGCACCAATTTAGATAATTTAGCAGCCTTGCTAATAGGAAAACCAGGGCAGGTGTCTGTATCCTCATAACAATCCTCAGACAACAAGTTATAACAGCATCCAACGCTTACCAGTGCTTGTACTTGTTCACACGACGCAAAAACCCTGCCCACAGGACACAGTAACCATCTTGTGAAGAACAATCCATGCAACAGGGAAAAGGGTGTAGCTGCAGCACTATATGAGTTTGAAGAAAAGACTGCACTATATCAATTCATGGTGTTCCCATTACTGAGCACAAAATACCAACCTTAGCATGTTAACTGAAAGGTCGCCACATGCGTGAAGGCCAGCAAGGACTAATTGAGGAACGTTATTGTTTTTTTTTCCATTTTGTGGACTAGTCTCAGTACAGTTGCTAGTTTTTGTTACGTGTAGACCATGATCATCTTGACATGCATCCAACGTCACAGCTGCCAACGTGTCACTAGAAAGAACATGACAAGTAACAGTTCTTGGCACTGTGAACTGTTGCTTCTCTAAACTGCAAAAGCAATGGGAAACAGGAAACAATTTATAGCAACAACAAATGAACTCTGAAGATATCAAGGTAGTAAAACTAAAATTCAATATAACAAAAGTCGCACCATTTAGCAGCATAGTGCTTCTTTATCCTCTCTGCACGAGTATTTGTAACAGATGCATGATGTGATGAAGCATCTATTGCAATAACAGGGAGTTGGTACTCAAAAGATAAAGCTTGTGCGAGATAACCCTGATAAGGCGATTCAAATGGGTAAGAAACAAATAAATGAAAACACAAAATTGCATGTAACTCAAAGTATGCCAGTCATTCACGACAAAAAAGTTGTGGAAAATCAAGGTATGGCATCCAGCAACAAATATAGGACAAGTACAGTTGCTACAGGGTAAATCCAGATGGTTTTAGCCACCCACAGATAGGCCCAGCGAGAGGTAGCCCCTATTGGTACTTTTTTATTGCAACGCCTAGGAAAGAATACTCCAGATGGCTTTACACATCCACAGATAGACCTAGCACAGAGGTAGCATATATATGCGCTTTCTGATCGCAATACCTAGAAGTCAAAAAAAAAATTGGCTACCCCTTGAACCTTGTATTTTTTGTGAATGAAATACTTGCTTAGACTTGGCCAATACATATGAAAGCAATGAAACAGGGTTGTTAAACATTCAAGTAGTTATCATCATTTTAATTATTTTGCTCCAAAGAAAACTGGCTACAATTGCAAAGCTTCTTCCAAGCGCAGAACGGCAGATGATATACCTGACCAGAACCTACATCAACCACTGTTTTGGCTCCACAACTCCTCGCAATTGCATCAACCATCGCAGATAGAGTTTCAATCTGCATCAAGCAACTTCTCTGATCAAAATAATGCAAAGAACAAATAATCTGTGTTGAATTCAGAAAAAAAAACTAACAATAATAACTAACATTACAATTATCATTACAAGCTAATTACCTACTTCATGCTTCTTCTTTGTGTTCATGCCTTGAGCTAGAACAGTACCGATTGACGCTACACGCGAATTAGGTAGAAACTGCAAGAATTTAACAAACATGAGTCAGAATGAAACAGATGCCACAACACGTGTATCTTTGTGCTTAGTCTATGTCGTTTTTCTGTACTTTCCCCTCACAGCTGGAGAACTTAATGTAATAGCTAAGAATGTTGTTGTGTTTTGCCTGTTAGTGCTGGTGTGTGTTTTGGTGGTGTCCTTGTAGACATTGGTTTCTATTAATGAAATCAGGGAAAAAATCTCTTACCTTAAACAAAAAAAAACATGTATCTCTAAAAAACCCGAATAGACCATTCGACATATACTAATATCAATACAAACAGGCCTATGCATTGAATACGTGCGCTCGTCGAGACTAGGTGACAGGACTGCAGGTGCAGCATTCAAAGAATCGTTCATATACAAGTAGTCCTACTCAAATGTGCTTAAATACAACACTTCACTACACGCATTTGCTGCTTCAACTAAAATACTAGCACGAGTAAAACACTACTTAGTCTGATAGATAAATGCAGGAAACAATACCGATTGTGGCGATTTCTGCTCACGCGGAAGAACAAGTGACCTTGCAGTGAGCACAAATTCCTTCAGTGAACTTGGCCAATGGTCCTGGAAAACAATACGGGAGTTTCAGTAAGCTGCGCTGGTATCTGAATAGGACCGAAGTACCGAAATCGGGATGTGAGGGGGCCTGCCTGGACACAGCCGGATGGCAGCATGAGCAGACGCTCCACGGGCTCCGAGCGGAGGCACTCCATCCACTCGGCGTCCACCGTCTCCCACAGCCTATCCTGCTCAAACCGAACCCGAAACCAAACACCTCGACGGCGTCAGTACGATACTAGTAAGATGCAGTGATGCACGCGCATCGCCGGCAGCAGCAAGGAGGAATCTCCGTGATCACAGGCACTACGAGCCTAACACGACCCCCCGGAGGAACTACATGAATTTAACTTGCAGAGAGATAGGGGGAAGTGCGAGGTGAGATGGGGGCAGGGGAGCGGACCTTGAAGAAGTTGACGACGTGGGCTTCGAGGAGGGGACGTTGGCCGCCGAGGAAGGAGGCGATGGCCTCCATCCACTCTCGGGTCTGCGCCGCCGTCTCGCACGAGCGCGCGCCGCCGACGGTCGCCGGAGACGCCGCCATCGACTCAATGGAGAGGAGCAGAGAAATGGTGGGCGGAACTAGCGCAACGATGCTATTCAGCATACAGGAAAAAAAATGTCTCAACACCGAGGAGTTGGTCTCGGCAAGAAGCGGGCCGGTTTCTCAGTCGCCTAAACAGGCCGGTCGGGCCGACCGTCGGTAGGAGCCCAAACAATAGCCCATCATCCGCCTCACGTGCCCGCGCGCGCGGACGGGACACGCGGGCCCGGCCAACGTCAGAACACCATGACGATGAGGAAACCCGGAAAGGTTCCTGTACCGAGGCCGACACGTGGGCCCGGCGACGCGACGCGAAGGGAAAGCTGCCGATGGGAGTACCGTTAAATGGACAGCACAGGCACTAGCGGCGGTTGAGCGAAAGCGCCGCACGTCGCGTCACATGGTCGCATCGCCGTCAGATCTCATCAGCGATCTTCGCCACTGTTTTCTCCCGAGAAAAGAAATTTCAGAAGTCATAACTGCCTCTTTTGGTCCCATTCTACCTTGCCCTCCTCCTTTCCGGAAGCCATTCTTTATGGATACTGGCCATGGGTGCCTGGACCTTTTTGTTTGGTGTATGGGTTTTGGATCATGTTTGGTTTTTTGTTGTAAAAGTGATTTTGTGTGCTTTGTTAGGTTTACAAGAAATAATAATGGGTTCAGCCAGCACTTGGATGGCAAATGGTGACAGGAGAAAGGTGCAAAGGGAAGTGTCAAGCATCAACCAGGAGATTTTGTGTACATTTATTTATTTTATTTATTTTGGAGTACGTAATATACTATGCTAGAAGGGTATAAAAAGAGGGTACCTTTGCGAGATAAGTTGGTCATGGAAAGTTCAACTGTCTTTGGTTGATAAAAGAAGGTAGCTACAGCGTGGCATGCCGACATGAAAATCATGCGATTCATTTAAAATTTCCACCGGATATTTGATTGTCCTAGTACGTGGTGTGGTCACATTCTATGGAGAGAAATGATGCATGGTGGACAGCCTCGTTTAGCGACAATCGTGGTTTGCAACAAATATCTTAAAATCAATGTAAATTTGCATGCTGATTTTTTTTTCGGTCGACAAGCGTGCTTTGGTACTAAATATAGGTTTTTAACTTAATTACTAGGTAGCTAAATAACCTTTCGGATTTTCTACAGGATGAGAAAGGACAATACTCTTTGTAAGTAGCCCACTTCACACAAATCCTACTAAAACACAATTGAAGAGAGAAAATGACACGGAACCACCACAATTGGGTAGGGGTGGGCACGTCCACTTAGCCCACTTTTCTTCATTTAATTATAGGATAGACAAATTAGATGAATTGATGTCAAAAATTGAACTATCTATACTTAAATGGACATAAGTGGGCTAAGTGGGTTTGCCCACTGACTCCCCTACAATTGGGGCTGAGATGTCGCGGGGCCAATTTTTTTGTTAAAAGTGACAAAGACCATCTTTTTTGGGGCAGATAGTGACACGGAGCAATGATTCTCTTGTTTAACCCGGTTAACTCGATTCCTGATAGATCTGACCCACTTGTCGGGTCTATGTGGCCAAAAAGAGGGGGAAATAAATAAAGGTCAACGCTGAATTTTTTAACACGCACCTATGCACGCACACAACCACAATCCTGTCCGCATCGTTTTGCTAACCGCCGCCACATGCGAGCAAAGCGCTCGATCTCCCGTCCCTGCGTGTGCCTCCACCCTCCTGATGCTGTCACTGGCGAGGCAACCAGCGGAAGGGCGAGCTCTGCTCCGGCCTCCTCCCGTCCCGGCTGAAAGTAAAGTATGGCCACCTAGAGGGGGTGAATAGGTGCTACGACCAATTTTAATTTTCTCTTACAATTTGGCTTGACAAGAAGGTAATTCTCTAGATAGTGCGGCTACGGTGAATTTACCTATATGACAAGGATAATGATAAACACAATGCAAGCAATAAGTAAAGAGAGTGAGGGAACGAGATAACCAAAATGAAGCACACGGAGACACGATGTATTTCCGAGTTTCTCCTTGTTAAGGGAGTACATCTCGTTGGAGGGGTGTGAGCTCGCCATAAAGGTCTCAACGCCACAAAGGGCTCACCCTATTCTCCGATGAACTTCCGCCACGAAAGACTAGTTCACCTCTCACTATTGAACCCCTTTGAGGCGGGGATCGAATCATTTACAAACACTTAGGACACACACCCACAACTTAATTGGGGGCTCCCAAATCTTCTTGAATCACCAAAAAGTATCAAGATGCCTAGGTTCTCCACAAGAGGAAACCCTAGGCTACATCCCTCAAGCTAGAGAGGGAGAAATGAAGAACGGCTCGGTGCAGATGTAGATCGGGGCCTTCTCCTTCAATCCTCCAAAGATCTTCAAGATTGGGTGGAGGGATTGGGAGTTATGAGGGATTTGGTGAGTTCTTAAATACTCATAAATGCTAAGGGGAAAAACTAGATCTTGGGGAAGAAGAGGAGGGGTAGTTATAGCCCCTCCTCACAACTAGTCGTTGTGCAGGATTTTGCGACCGGAATATCCGGTCAGCTTCTCTTCACGAAATCCAGTTGACTTGAACCGGATTATCCGGTTGCTCCCAAATAATCCGGTTTAAATAATCCGGCTCGTTGCTGTGAGGTGCAGGCAATTGTACCGGATATTCCGGCTCCTCCGGAATAATCCGGTACGAATAATCCGGCTCACTGTTGTGAGAAAATCTTCCAGTCCTTAGATATTTTCGAACAACATCACCAACAACCGGAATATCCGGTCCGAGATGAATAATCCGGATCAAATAATCCGGCTCATCTCTGTCCGGAAAATGGCCCAGAAATTCCCAGACCGGAATATCCGGCTCCTCCGAATAATCCGGTTCCAAATAATCCGGCTCATCTCTGTGAGCAAACTGGCCCAGAATTTTCCAGACCGGAATATCCGGCTCCTCCGAATAATTCGGTTCCACATAATCCGGTTGGGTTCTGTCCCAAATCTCTCAGGCCAAACTTCACCGACTTTTTCGGTGATCGATGCCGATGATAAGTATAACACCTGCACGCTCGAACACCTCGATAAATAGTGTACTTGGTATTGTTAACTAACACACAAAACACCGGGAAAACGAAATGCACTTTCAATCTCCCCCTTTTTGGTGTTAGATGACAATACTAAGATTTGCAATAAAACCTTGACAAGAACATGTTTGAAACAAAATGGAAATTTCTCCCCCTATCTCTATGCATATCTTTTGTTTGCCTCAAATGCAAATAGATGCAATAATATACGGGGAGTAATTTCCAACTAGTAACAAACATGCCAATGTAACAAAATCACAAATATGATGAGGATAAGATAGAAGTATATACCTTGTGCGAAGATAAGATATCCAAGAATAACCACACACAACAATAGATAATATCCTCAATAATATAAGATAGATAACCATATATCCACTAACATAGATAATCCATGATAAAATCCAACATAACCAACCAAGTCTCACACACAATAACACACGCATAGTTTTAAACGAGACAAAGGTTCACGAAAACGAAGAAACCAAAAGGACACAAGCTCTCAAGAAATGATAAAAGCATACGCTTGTGCCCGAACCCATGCAAATCCCGTAGTCTAGTAGCTACTTCTCCCCCTTTGGCATCAAGACACCAAAAAGGAGAGAAATAACTAAACTAACGTCCCAAACACGGTCTAAGCATCAGAGTGCTCAGAAGACTCGCCAGCAGACGTCTCGGACTCTCCCTGTGCCTCATGCTCATCATCAGTGGCCTCGTCATCATCATCCTCATCATCATAAGCAGCCCCGGAGGTAGAAGCCTGAGTGACCCGGAGAGCCTCCTCAATGCGCTCCCAAGGAGTGCTATCCTCAGTAGACCAAGCAGTGAAGGACTGGGGAACACGAGGAGTAGGCAGATCACCAGTAGCACCACTCACATGGTGAAGAATTTGACTCTGGGTGCTAGCCATGGATGTGTCTATGCAATAGGCTCTATACTGCTCCCTGTGAATGTCCACCTTCATGCATAGCACATTGCGCTGAAACCAGGAAAACTTCCTGACATGGCGCAAAGTGCTAGAACCAGGAGTGGACGCAGGCTGAGTACTAGTGGAGGGACCTCCCATAGAGGAACCACCCTCAAAAGGAGCATCCTGAGCAGCAGGAGTGGTCTTCTTCTTCCTCTTGATGTACAGCTTCTTGACCTTGTGCTCAACCATAGGTAGCTCATCAAACTCCCTCTGCATCGCATGTTTGATGAGCATCATGATATAAGGACCATAGGGGATGGTGTTTCCACCAATCATAGCAGTGTACAGCTCGTGAAATATGATGTCCATAACATCCACAGAGTATGAAGCAGTCGGATCCTCATCAGCCATGCACTCCTTAGCCAGAATCAGAAGGTTGCATATAGGAGTGGTGAGAGCATCATATTACCTCCACTTGGCACAAGGAAAGATCTGAAGATACGCACAAGCTGATCATAGAGGGGAAGAAGTCCCTCATTGCCCCCAACAGTGAATCCAGGAGCATATAACTCAGCCATGTACCTCTCCCTCCGAGGTCTATCCACCTCGTGCACACGGCGACCAACATGATGGTGAGAGCTGTAAGAGTACCCAAGAAGACGAGCAAATCTGGTAAAGGAAACCTCACAAGGAGTAGACTCAGTCATCCACTTGAGACAGCACACCTGATCATCACTGAACACCAAAGTAGACATGAACTGCATGATGAGCTGGGTGTTGTAGTTGCACTTGGTCTCCATGAGCTTCACAAGCCCGAACCTCTCAACAATACTAGCGGCATCAGCAAACTCCTCCTTCTCCTTGATAGCAGCAAAGTCAAAGGGGTGCATCTCTCGGATAGGGAAACGGAAATCACAGTAGATATCAGCATAAATGTAGGACTGCTCCAAGTTCCAGAACCGAGGATCAATATTAGCAACCCAAGGAGCGAGGTAGACATCCTTCTGCCTGAGCACAGAGAAATCCGGAAAAGAGATGTCGGTCTTATAATTGGGCCGAGCCTTCCTCTTGGGTTTAACAGAAACCTCCTTGGGGCGCTTGCTAGCACGCTTGTCAGAACCACCACCTGTGAAACAAGATAATAGAAGGATAGCAATAGGGATGAGTGCACTTGTGTCAAGCAACGGATGAAAAAGCAAGCATTCAAACAATAGAGAAGATTCCAGGTAGTAATCTAGGTTGAAATCTAGCAAGGATTATTTGTGAGATGTTATCGAAAGTTACAGGAAACAGCCGGATATTCCGGTTCAGAACTGAACCGGATATTCCGGTACAACCGGATATTCCGGTTCAATCGTGGACCGGATATTCCGGTACTGCGAAAACATCACACAAACAATCTCAATCTATTGTTCAAAAGTAGATCGGGGACAAGTGAATCTAATCTATTGTAACTCGCATGCAATGGGTACCCTAGGGAACAATTTCTACCAAGCATCGACAACAACAAAAAATCAGATCCATGGAGTGGTATGGTTATAGCACCAAGATTCAACGAGATTGAACTTTACCGGAATCCATGGACAATGATGCTTGGATGGAAACGCTCCCAAGGACGAGGAGAAGCAGATCTGAGCCAAAGCTTGAAGATCCCGCGGAGGAATCGGCCCGGGAGGCCAAGAATCGGTGTGGCGGCGTTTGGGGGTGGAGGAGAGGAGTTGGGGAAGAAAAGGCACGAACTGCCTCTTCCCCGTTCGTCTCCTGGATAAGTCACTTTCGCCGAACCGGAATTTCCGGTCCAAAACTAGACCGGAAATTCTGGCTGCCTACTGATTCGAAATTTCCTCGTTTCAACGGACGACACAAGTGCTAGAAGAAGATGGCTTTGTGATAGAATGGCCTAGGTTTAGAAACACCGAACTGATAGTAGTACTTATCCCTCTCAAAAATAAGAACCAAACAAACATAAGACCAATTGAGTGGGATTTTCCTACGAAAGAACACTTAGAGGGAAAAACAAGAAAGCAATGTAATATCAAATAGAACCCAACTAAGATCCGAATCTTCGAATAGGAAGAGGTTGGTGGCCTAAGCCACCATGTAAGAGTTCATGGTATGCCACCACGAAGATGTATCTTGGGTGCATTGCCATTACTCAACATTGAAGCTCACAATTCAACATTAGAAAAAAAGAGATTGCAATGAATATTTGCTATGGGCATAATGGGGGAGGGAGAACCCAATGTGTTAGGATAACACCCCCCCTATGTCCATGCCTACATCTAAGCTCAAACACATTTCGTCTATAGGGGTGTGTGCAAGATCTTCAAGTCAAACTCCTAGAATCAATCACATTTATTTCATTCCTCAAGAACAAGAATCTTGCATCATCAAGTGGCTTCGTGAAAATATCCGCAAGATTGTCCTTGGTGGGCACAAAAGATAGTGCAATGTCTCCTCTTGCCACATGGTCACGGATGAAGTGGTGGCGGATCTCAATGTGTTTGGTCCTTGTATGTTGCACCGGATTGTATGCAATTTTGATGGCACTTTCATTGTCACACAAAAGAGGCACCTTGTCCAAATGAACTCCATATTCCTTGAGAGTTTGCCTCATCCATAACAATTGAGTGCATGCGCTTGCGGCGGCAACATACTCGGCTTCGGCGGTGGATAGAGATATGCAATTTTGCTTCTTGGAGGACCAACTCACTAGGGACCTACCAAGAAATTGTCAAGCCCCGGAAGTGGACTTCCTATCATGTTGATCACCCGCCCAATCGGAATCCGTATATCCATTGAGAGAAAATTGTGCCCCCTTTGGGTACCACAAACCAAATCTTGGGGTATGAACCAAATAACGAAAGATCCTATGGACCGCCATCAAATGGCTATCCTTAGGAGCCGCTTGATACCTTGCACACACACCTACACTCAAAACGATATCGGGCCTAGATGCACAAAGATAGAGCAAAGAACAAATCATAGAACGATAAAGCTTTTGATCCACATCCTTACTCCCCTTTGGATTACCTGATAAGTGGCACTTGACTTGCATAGGAGAGGTCTTGATCTTTGCATCTTGGAAGTTAAACCTCTTGATCATGTCTTGGGTATACTTGGCTTGAGAAATGAAAGTCCCACGGGCCAATTGCTTGATCTCAAAGCCAAGGAAGAATTTAAGCTCTCCCATCATAGACATCTCGAACCTGTCAGTCATAAGGTTAGAGAACTCATTATTGAAAGCTTGGTTAGTTGAGCCAAAGATGATATCGTCCACATAGAGTTGGCATATGAAGAGCTCTCCCTTTACTCTCTTGGTGAAGAGAGTGGGGTCAATCTTCCCAACTTCGAAACCACGATCATCTAACAACTCCCTAAGGTGCTCATACCAAGCACGAGGTGCTTGTTTGAGACCATAGAGAGCCTTGTCAAGTTTGTAAACGTGGTTAGGAAAGTTGAGATTCTTGAACCCTGGAGGTTGCTTAACATATACCTCCTCTTTTAGTGGACCATTCAAGAAAGCACTTTTCACATCCATTTGTTACAATTTGAAATTATGATAGGATGCATAAGCAAGGAGGATACGGATGGACTCAAGGCGAGCCACGGGTGCGTAGGTTTCATCAAAGTCAATGCCTTCAACTTGAGTGTAACCTTGAGCAACCAATTTTGCCTTGTTCCTAATGACAATGTCATGCTCATCTTGCTTGTTCTTGAAAATCCACTTAGTTCCAATAACATTGTGGCAATATTTGGGCTTATTAACCAATCTCCAAACTTTGTTGCACTCAAAGTTATTGAGCTCATCATGCATAGCTTCAACCCAATCGGAGTCCTCAAGAGCTTCATATACTTTCTTCGGTTCCACCATAGAGATATGAGCTTGATGTTCACAAAAGTGTGCCAATTGCTTTCTTGTGGATCTTCTAGTTTGAACATCCTCCAAGACCTTGTTGTCTTGGGCATCAATATGCTTCAAAGCTCTTCTTATCCTTTTGATGCGACGGGCTTCGATCTCCTCATTATTGCGAGGAGGGATCACTTGATCATCTTGATCATTTGGGTCCCCATCTTGACCAACTTGGCCTTGATCATCATCATCATCATCAACAATATCTCCAACACTTGCTTCAACTTGAGGAGAGGATGAAGAGGATGGTTGATCTTGGCCTTGACGTTGACTCGCATTAGTGAGAGGAGTGGGTACGACTTGCGGAGTCACTTGATCAATGAGAGGAGGGTCTTGAACATGTTCTTGGTTAGGTGTAATAGTTGGCTCCTTGGCTTGTTCTTCTATTTTAGAGGAGGGCTCCACTTGAGTAGAGCATAGTCCTTCTCGAGTCGCCATAAGGTGTCCCTCGATGGGGCGGAAAAATCCCACACCCATCCTTCCTATGGCTTCTTGAGGTATTTCAACATCTACATTAGAAACATGGAATTGCGCCACTTGGGAGCCATCATTTTCTTCGAAAACCACACTACAAGATTCTATGACAATCCGTGAGGCTTTGTCATAGACTCTATAAGTGTGGGATTCGGCACCGTAACCAACAAAGATACCCTCAATAGTTTTGGATTGAATTTAGACAACCTAATACCCTTGATCAAATAAAAGCACTTACAACCGAATACACGGAAGTAGGAGACGTTGGGCTTGTTGCCGGTGAGGATCTCATATGGGGTCATGTCCAAGCCTGTGCGGATGTAGAGGCGGTTGGAGGAGTGGCAAGCGGTGGATATGACCTCGGCCCATAAATATTGGGGAGAAGAGTACTCCGCCAACATGGTCCTTGCCATATCCAAGAGGGTGTGATTCTTCCTTTCGACAACACCATTTTGTTGATGAGTGTAAGTGGCGGAGTACTGATGACGAATGCCTTCTTCACTAAGGAATTCATTCAATGTATAGTTCTTGAACTCCGAGCCATTATCACTCCTAATAGCCATGATTTGCACACTGTGTTGACGTTGCACTTCGTTGGAGAAGTCGATGATGGTTTGTTGAGTTTCACTCTTGCACTTGAAGAAATAAACCCAAGTGTATCTTGAATAATCATCGACAATCACCAAGCAATACTTCTTGCCACCAAGACTTGCCTCGGGCACGGCACCAAAGAGATCAACATGGAGAAGCTCCAAGATCCTCTTTGATGAGATAATAGTCTTGGCCTTGTGCACTATGTCATGCATCTTCCCTTCAACACACGACCTACAAACGCGATCGTTTGCAAAGGAAACATTTTCTTTTAGTCCGACAATAAAGCCACCTTTGTGAAGACTTTGCAAAGTTCTCATGTTGACATGGGATAGGCGGCGATGCCACAACCATCCCAAGTCCGCCTTCCCGAAAAGACACATTGCTTGAGAGTTGGTTGACTTCGAAAAGTCCACCACGAACAACTCATTTTCAACATGTCCCACGTGAGCGACGTCAAGAGTCTTGCTCCTCAAAAGGACCACAATATCACCATCGAAAAAGACGGAAAAACCCATCTTTCCAAGAGAGCAGGCGGAAAGTAAATTGTAACCAAGGGATTCGACAAGCATGACGTTCACGATAGTTATATCGGGAGCCACCACAACCTTGCAGAACCCGGATACCTTAGACTTGGACGAGTATCCATAAGTGACGGTTGCTTGGATGTCATTTGGTCGCAACTCCGTCACAAGCTCTTTGCTTCCGGTCATATGATTAGTGCATCCACTATCGAGAATCCATTTAGTCCTACTGGAAGCATAGCCCTGCAAAAGATCATTGACTAGAGTTAGGACCCGAGATGGGTCCCTTCATATTAGCAACAAGGGTCTTTGGAACCCAAATAGTATAGTCAATGAAACCCTCAATAGGACCAACATATTTAGCTTGCACAACACCATAATAATAAACATATAAGAAATGGTGTGGATTGTTAGTTCCCGCGGATGTGCTACGAGTAGTTTTGTCCCTAATGACACTACTACTCGAAGCTACATTGTTTGCTTGAGCGGATGTGCTAGGGAAAATGCCACCCGAAGCACCATTGTGGGTCTTCTTCTTCTTGTTCTTCTTCTTCTTGTTGTTCTTCTTCTTGGCTACATAGCCAAGACCTTGCTTGCCCACTTGTTGCCTTGGAGCACTCAATTGTGGTCTAACAATGACCACATTAGAGCACGGGGCAACCACTTGTGGGGTAGGAGACACAACCTTTTCAACATGTGTGCCTTTGCCCTTGAGCCTTGCTAGCTCATCCTTCAACCTAGCATTTTCCTCAATAATATTTGCATGATCACAAGAAGAAGTAGAGGTGCTAGGATGGTTAGGTTGATTAAGTTGAGTTTGGAGTTGTTCATGCAACTCTTTGAGGGATGAGTGTTGGCTTTCCAAAGCTTTGTGAGCCTTGGTTAGCTTTTCAAACTCCTCGGTTAGTTTACCATGACCAACCCCAAACTCGACCTTATCCTTTTTAGCCTTTTTATATTTAGCAATAGTAAGATCACGTTCATTAGTGATGTTTGAGACAAGTTCATTATGAGTTAATTCAATAGATTCAAGTTCATCCTCTAGAGAGACTCTACCATCATGCTCTTCCTCAAGAGTCATATAGAGAGATGCAATTTCATCTGCATCCCTTCTCTCAATCTCACCTTTCTTCTCAAGAGCAACTTGGGCCTCTCCCAATTGCCTCATTAGATACTCAACGTACTTCTTGGTCTCCCCTTGCATGTTATACATAAAACGGTCCAAGGAGACCCTTTCTTCTTCTTCTCTAAGACTAGCAAGATGTTCAAGTTCACTAGGGGTCTTAGAGTTGGGGGAAGGTGATACCTCCGTGGCCTTGGCCATGAAGCACTTGGCATTGCATTGAGGAAGATCGTCATTGGGGGATTCAAAGAGGGATGAAGATGATGGAGTAGAAGCAATATCTAGAGCGGCCACTTCACTTGTGGTTTATTCTTCTTCATCACTTCCGGAATCATATTCCTCTTGAGTCAAGAGCACAAACTTGGTGGGAGACTTCTTGTTGAAAGGCTTCTTCTTGAAATGAGGTTTCTTGTACTCAACCTTGGACTTGTCCTTGCGAATGAGCTTGCCACTATGAAGCTCTCTATTCTCATAAGGGCACTCCGCAATGAAGTGATGCTTATCTTGACAATTGAAGCAAGACCTCACTTTTTGAGCCCCATCATTTCCATAGCGAGACCTTATCTTCTCCTCAACAAATCTCTTGCCCTTGGGAGGATTGCTCCAAAACTTTTGCACGGTGAGAGCAATGAGATCCTTTAGAACGGGATCATAGTCTTGTTCCTTCAAAGGAGGCAACTCCTCTTCTCCTTATTCTTCATTCTCAACCTCTCTTGACAACACCTTGGCCTTCAAAGCAATGAATGCTCCTTGGTGCATTCCAATGGCCCTAGCACGGTTGTCAAGCGCATTCTTGGTTTGCACTTTGTAGGAGCACAATTCTTGCATCACTTGAGTTGAGGTCATGGAGGAGAAATCATGTCTTCCTTGGATGCTCTTCAAGTCCGTGCCCTCAAATGGCATCACGGCAATCATGTACTTTCTCTTGATCCAAGCATCGTCAATATACTTGGCACCCGCACTAGAGAAGGCGGTGGCGAGAGTTTTGAGTTTTCGATACATGTCAACATGATCTTCTCCATCACGCATGAAAAATCCTTCGGCCTCATTGGTCAAGGCATCATAACTATTTCTTTGCATGCTCTCATTCCCAACGAACATGATGACTAGTGCATCCCATGTTTCTTTGGCGGTGGAGAAATGTTGAAGATGCGGCATGTGGTTGGGACCCACGGCTTGTTGAAGAATGGACAAGGCGGTGTAGTTGAGTTGCAATCTACGGCTTCTCTTCTTGTGAGATTCTTGGGATCAAATGGCTTGTATCCATCACGAGTGATCCTCCAAAGATCTATACAAGAAGAGTTAAAGTGAGTCTCCATGTAGTATTGCCATTCACGAAAAGAAAAGGCATCAATTTTAGGTGGATCTCCTCTAGGGATTATATGGGGATGAGGAACGGGAGGATCGGGAGAATAACTTCCGGGAACGACATGAAATCCTCCACCTCCTTCCGTACCCGACTTAGCGGATTGTTCGGCGGAAGCATTTTTAGGTAGATCACCCTCTACCCCATTCTTGGCACCCTCCGGATTAACTTCCGGAAGAGAAGATTCGACTACCTCCGGTCCTTTGGCTTTGAGGAGTTGTGTCATTAGTTCACGCAACTCATCAAATTTGGTGTATATGGATGAGGTCAATGAGGTTCAACGCATTGAGATCATCCATGGTCACCTTGCCAACGGACGGTTCGGTATCCAAATCATCTCCCATACTAAAACTCTTAGGCGGTTAAGCCCGATACAAGAGCCGAGGCTCTGATACCAATTGAAAGTAAAGTATGGGCACCTAGAGGGGGGTGAATAGGTGCTACGACCAATTTTAACTTTCTCTTACCATTTGGCTTGACAAGAAGGTAAATTCTATAGATAGTGCGGCTACGGTGAATTTACCTATATGACAAGGATAATGATAAACACAATGCAAGCAATAAGTAAAGAGAGTGAGAGAACGAGATAACCAAAGTGAAGCACACGGAGACACGATGTATTTCCGAGTTCCTCCTTGTTAAGGGAGTACGTCTCGTTGGAGGGGTGTGAGCTTGCCACAAAGGCCTACTCAACGCCACAAAGGCCTCACCCTATTCTCCGATGAACTTCCGTCACGAAGGCCTAGTTCACCTCTCACTATTGAACCCCTTTGAGGCGGGGATCGAATCCTTTACAAACACTTGGGGCACACAGCCACAACTTAATTGGGGGCTCCCAAATCTTCTTGAATCACCAACAAGTATCAAGATGCCTAGGTTCTCCACAAGAGGAAACCCTAGGTTAGATCCCTCAAGCTAGAGAGGGAGAAATGAAGAACGGCTCGGTGAAAATGTAGATCGGGGCCTTCTCCTTCAATCCTCCAAAGATCTTCAAGATTGGGTGGAGGGATTGGGAGTTATGAGGGATTTGGTATGCTCATAAAAGCTAAGGGGAAGAACTAGATCTCGGGGAAGAAGAGGAGGGGTAGTTATAGCCCCTCCTCAGAACTAGTCGCTGTGCAGGATTTTGGGACCGGAATATCCGGTCAGCTTCTCTTCGCGAAATCCAGTTGACTTAACCCGGATTATCCGGTTGCTCCCAAATAATCCGGTTCCAATAATCCGGCTCGTTGCTGTGAGGCGCATGCAATTGTACCGGATATTCCGGCTCCTCCGGAATAATCCGGTACGAATAATCCGGCTCACTGCTGTTAGCAAATCTTCCAATCCTTAGCCATTTTCGAACAACATCACCAACAACCGGAATATCCGGTCCGAGATGAATAATCCGGATCAAATAATCCGGCTCATCTCTGTCCGGAAAATGGCCCAGAAATTCCCAGACCGGAATATCCGGCTCCTCCGAATAATCCGGTTCCAAATAATCCGGCTCATCTCTGTGAGCAAACTGGCCCAGAATTTTCCAGACCAGAATATCCGGCTCCTCCGAATAATCCGGTTCCACATAATCCGGTTGGGTTCTGTCCCAAATCTCTCAGGCCAAACTTCACCGACTTTTTCGGTGATCGATGCCGATGATAAGTATAACACATGCACGCTCGAACACCTCGATAAATAGTGTACTTAGTATTGTTAACTAACACACAAAACACCGGGAAAACAAAATGCACTTTCACCGGCTCCCCTCCGACCCTGCTTCCTCGCTGAGGAGTACCACCGCTCCT
Source organism: Alopecurus myosuroides (assembly GCA_028641055.1). Lineage (NCBI taxonomy): Eukaryota > Viridiplantae > Streptophyta > Magnoliopsida > Poales > Poaceae > Alopecurus > Alopecurus myosuroides. The sequence continues at coordinate 35,328,376 of CM054063.1, forward strand.
GCTTATGCCGTCGGGCACGGTCTTGTCTTCGTCGACCCGGAGCACCTCCCCTACGCCTCGTGCTTGCCCATCATCGTCGATCGTCCCCGCCACCACAAGCTCCAAGCATGGCGACGTCCTCTTCTATCCCCTTCCTCCATGATGACCCCGCCACAAGCTCGCGGGATGCAGCGCCGTCCTCCTCTGTCTCCTTCCTCCACGACGACCCCGCCAGGAGCTCGCGGGATGTAGCGCAGAGGTGCTGGAATGTGGAGGCCCTGGATGACGAAGGGATGAATCCTGGACCTATCGGTTAAGCCTACCCGGTCCAAGGCCCAAGACCCAAACCCGAAGGGGGATGCCATAGACAGTTCTAGAAGGCCCAATCAAGGCCCACCCGCAAAGCCTTGCGGATTGAGAAAGGAAACTTGTAACCGACTATAGGTTAGGGTTTGTAACCCCCCACCCCCCCCCCCCGGGGACGGTTTGAGACCTGGCTACCTATATAAGGTTAGGAGAACCACCGGGAGGGGGACAAGGCAATACCGCACCACCTAAGCGTTGAGATTGAGATATACTCTCGACTCGAACACCCCCACTGTAACCGATCTATTGTGTTAATACAGATCGACAGAAGCAGGAGTAAGGGTTTTACCTCTACGAGGGCCCCGAACCTGGGTAAATTGTGCCCCCTGTTAGCCGACGATTGTCACCAGTGCCTACACGTTCTCCTAATTGAAACCCTATCGGTTCACCCGAGGGACTTGTTGAGATGCATATTCGACAATTGGCGCCGTCTGTGGGAACGGCGGGCGCTGGATCTATGGCATCTTCGGCCTCATCATCGCCAAAATTCAGCTGGAGCTTCGGAACTTCGACTCCAACCGATCCGATCCGAATTGGGTCGGTCATCGTCGCACCCCACTCGCTGGAATCGATCCCGGCGTTCGGCGACCTGGAGAAAAGCGTCACCCTGACGTTCGGGAGCTTCCAATTCTACGCCAACAAAGCGGGGATCCTGCACTTCCCCGAGAAAACCAATCTCAAAGGATCGGACTCTGAGTCGGTCTCGAAGCCTGAAGTTGTCGACTCACTACCCAACTACGCGAGTCGCGACCTAGCAAAAAGCGGTGAATCCATCTGCCTGAGCACTCGCAACTTCCACACCATCTCTGCAGAGGAACCCTCTCGGGTTGGGAAACTCTCCAATCCACGCCTAGGACTCACGGGCCATATTTGGCTCAGGTCTGCATGGCAGGATGAACTGACCCACCCGAAGAGACGGAAGAGAGCGCGAGGGAACGCGAGCTCATCAAAGTATCGCGAGTAGCTTGGCTCAAAGCAAAAACGGCCGTACACTCAGCCAATCCGATTGAAGAAGGAGCCCCTCAGGAAGACCTAACCTCATACCACTACCATCTAGTGAAAGCGGAAACATTGATCAGAGAAGCTCGCAAAGATCTGACCGAGCGAAAAAAGCTGGCGGATGAATCGAGCCAACGCCGTGCGGCACTCTCCAGAATACATTCTGTAGGGAACCATCCCGGGAGAAAGAGACATGTCCCAAAGACCGCAGCCATGGACGGCGAATCTCTGAGCGGGATCAATAGAACTCTCGAAACCTCCCTCATGCGCGTCGACGATGACGGCAATGTACACCTAACAACTCCCGCCGCCGCAGTTCTGTTGGAACGCGTAGAGATAAACAAAAACATATCTACGCGGTACTTCCAAGATCTAGCCGAGGTAGAAGGCCACGAGGATTACCACTAGACGCGTGGTTGCGGATTATCGATGAAGCACGTCGATGCAGTGTAGTCCCATGATCCGATCCAGCCGATCCAATCCCACGAACGTCGAAGTGCTGAACGTACATCACCTCCGCCGGTATCCACACGTACGAGGAGGAGCTCCGACGGCGGACTGCTAGGTCCGGTGCGGCGGCTGGACTGAGTGAGGCTGGGGTTCCCAACGCATGGGAGCTCTTTATATAGCGAGTGGGAGTGGGCTTCACAACGCTTGTGGCCCATTCCCTCTGTAAGTCCAACTCACTAACTCAGTCCATTTCTGGTTTGGGTTCAACCCGACTTGCTCCCGCTCTTAAGTGTGTGACCCTGCAGCCTCATGGCGACTTGGACACGATTGGAGTCCGACTCCCAATCGATCAATCAGTAGCGGCTCCTAGCAGAACGTGCCGACTCCCGAGTGCCATAGAGTCATGACGACGTGCCTTTCAATGTGACTTTCATCTGAGTCCCTTTTGCCTCACGATATACCTTGTCGAACTATAGGCGATTTATCGTCATCCTTTAATAGCTCAACTCTCTTCTCGGTCCGTGATATATGATTCATCTGACTAACTCTTAGTCAACACACTCAGTTAACACTTAACCGAGTCGCGCATGGCCATGCTTCCGGAATCATATCACTCGAGAGGTCCCAGAGAATATCTCTCCGTTCGGAGGGGAAAAATCTCATCTTGATTATCCACATCACGCAGTTTGCTTCTCATTCGACCCGAACTCTGCCTTTACAACTGCCTTGTCACGGAACAGTGTTTGACAGAACCTAAGTCGGTGATCTACAACTCGGATTGTGCGACAACCTCAGGTCTAAGGATTACATTGATTGAGACATGCAAATAACGACTTACTCGTTGCATCTCAATATGGGTCAGTCCGACTTGCTAAACTCTTTAGCCAAGTCTGTGAACGTTGGAATGGCATCACCATGCCCATGATAAGTGGAACCGAGTCATCAGCCAACACTCACATTAGTCTAGGATGTGTGTCCAGCATAACCTTAATGACCAAGGACAATCTAGTATGAACAACATGAATACATAGTTCCATAACCGAATCACATATTCAATGACATGTATCAGATGTTCAAAACAAGTACGACTTAATAACTTTATGAATATATTGGGAATTACATCATACATGATTGCCTCTAGGGCATATTCCCAACAAGTTCTAGCCGCAGCCACTTACCTGCAGGCGAACCAGCCAGGGGAGAACGACCCCGCGTGGAGCAATACAGACAAGTCCAGAAGGGTTTGGGCATGGCAGCCGCGAGACTCGCGGCCCAAAACCACAAGAACGCGAGTGAAAAGGAGGCCGAGAAAACCCCTCGGAAAGACAAAGGAACGCACCACAGACGCGGGAGTACATCGCCTAGAAGAGATAGGTCACCTTGCCGCGCCAGAGGAAAAGAATCCCGGTGACGCGGCGAGAGCCCGAGTAGCAGCGATGACAGCCCGAGAGAACGAGACCGCAGTCCACGGCGTCATAGAAGCCGCTCGTGACACCGCAGCAAGGAGCCGCGGAAGGAGGTTAACCACGACGAGCCTGGATACAACGCGCGATCCGACATCACGCAAAACAAAGTCGGCAAGGCCCGAGCAGCCAGGAACCGCGAACGTTCCCCATCCACCTCTTCTGACGAAGAGGCCTGCGGCGCACTATGCTTCACTCGCGACATCCGCGAGGCACCTATGCCCAAGAGATTTAAGCTCACCACGGAAGTGCCCAAATACGACGGTTCGCTGGAGCCCAAATCCTGGCTGTCGGATTACCTCACGACAGTAAAATGACAACGTGGGAACAAAACCACAGCTATGCAGTACCTTAACCTACATCTTGTAGTCGCTGCGCGCAGCTGGCTCGAAGGAAGACCGAAGGCGTTCTATGGATCATGGGACGATCTAACCTTCGACTTCCGCAAGAACTTCCAGGCACTGTTCAAAATATCATCCGATATACTGATTTATCGGTCGATTTATTGCTTATCGGGTGGTGATCGATAAGATAAATGAATATCGGTGGAATTTATCATCCATGCCATTTTATCGGTCTTACAATCGATTAATCGGTCGATATGCCGATAAATCGGCCGATATATCGATTTTCCATCACCAGAACATGTGATTAATGGCTTCCATCATAGAATTTTTAGTATTATTGAATACAATGTATTTACATATAATAATTTAGAGTTTTTAGTGCCAATATTATATATTTTTATAGCATATTTTAGATGTTTTAGTGCTACAATTTGAGATTTACAAGAAAAATGGTTGATAAACAGTTGACCGATAAAATCGATTTATCGGCCGATAAGCCGATATATCTCTTATCATGGGCCAACCGATAAGTTAACGATAAGCGATATCCTGAACATTGCTTCCAAATAACATATAAAAGACCCGCGGCCATCGAGGAGCTGCGAGCTTGCAGGAAAAAGAGTGGTGAGTCTACTCGCGAATACATCCAGCGATGGACCACACTCAGGAATACGGCAGGAAACATATCGGAAGAGGTCGCAGTCGAAGCTTTTACCAAAGGAGCTCGGCGAACCGCCTTCAGAGAAGAATTGGGGCGAGCCGCACCCAAAACCATCGGAGAACTAATGGCTATAGCCGACAGATGGGCCAACGGGGAGGACTCGCACTGGTAGAAAAAAGGCCTTCCATACGCCCCCACCAGTCCCCAAACTTTGCGCACCGTGACTAAATGGGTTTTAGTCCCGGGTCGGGAGGAGACCCGCGACAGAAGTTCATGCGTCGTGGGTTGGGAAACGCGTGGAGGCGCGTGGAGGGCTTTAATTCCGGTTGGCCTGGCCACCCGCGACTAATGATCCAGTCTGCTGGCCTCCCTGCCTTTAGTCCCGGTTGGCCTGGCCACCCGGGACTAAAGATACAAACTGCTCGCCGCCCGCGCGGCGGTTTTATTTTGCGAGCGAGAGGCAGAGGCCGGCCATTGCTATAGTGCGCACCCGAGAGTCTCTGTTACTTCTCCTCTCTTCTCTTCTTCCTCTCTTCTTCCTCCACCAAGCATCCATGGGTTCTCAAGTTTGGAACACTCTCCGTGTGGCCACACCATGCCGCAAGAGACTAGACGTGGCCTACACCAATACGTGCGAGAGGCTCCCCGATATTCTTAAGCATTTGAGCAATCTCTATGATGAAGCCGATGAACAACATAAGTTCTTCGGGCTTGATTTAGAGTATACGGCGAATCAACGGGATGTTGTCGTCATCCAAATTGCCTTCAAGGAGATCGTGTTGGTCTTCCAACGGGCAAGGTAACGCACACGTACAATCGATCTCTCTTGTAGGATAGTGTTGCATTTTCGATTTGTTTGTTGCATTGGAAGAATACATGTGTTGCAACATATCTAACACGTTCTATTTTTGTTGTTGCAGTAGTTCAAAGCATTCTTCGGCCCTTGTTGATTTTCTTGTCAACAAGGGGTACGACTTCTGCAGTGTTGACATCACTCAAGACCGGCAGAAGTTGATGCGCTTGGGTATTGTGATACCTGAAGATCACTACATTGATCTTCAGGATCTTATCCATTTTGATGAGTTGTACGGTCATAAGACCGGGATGGCTCCGATGGCAACCGCCTTCATCCACGCCGACTACAAAACCATGAAGTCTGGTTTCCCCTCCAAGAATCACATGCATTGGGGGAAGAACCCACTGGACCGGATCAACCTCAACTATGTAGCCATAGATGCATACGTTTCCTACGAGTTGTTCCGCATCTACTCGACGGAGCTCGAGTAGATGTTGTTTGTACCGCATCTTGCGTTCGATATATGCATGTAATGGATATATTAGTATGTAATGGATATATATTATTATGTAATGGATATTATTTCTATATTAATTCGTAGCTATATTATTTCTATATTATGTCAAACACACATTTCAAAACAAACAAACAAAAACACATCAACAAAACAAACAATAACACATCAAAAAAACAAAACAGGAAAACTACCGTTTCTAAATTAATCTAAGCCATAGATGCATACGTTTCCTACGAGTTGTTCCGCATCTACTCGATGGAGCTCGAGTAGATGGTGTTTGTGTACCGCATCTTGTGTTCGATATATGCATGTAATGGATATATTAGTATGTACTGGATATATATTATTATGTAATGGATATTATTTCTATATTAATTCGTAGCTATATTATTTCTATATTATGTCAAACACACATTTCAAAACAAACAAACAAAAACACATCAAGAAAACAAAACAGAAAAACTACCGTTTCTAAATTAATCTAAGCCAGAAAAACATAGATCTAGTCAATACCAAACTCATCCAGTTGGATTTACTTCAAATACATTTTTGAACTCATTCTAAAAATAATAGAAGAGCCTACTGGTCTTTTATTAAAAAGGATGGTATTTTCATTTGGTTGTTGAACTTGGATCTGCAAATTTTATATGGTTTAGATTTCAAATGGTTTGGTTCATGAATTTTATCAGATTTTATTTTGCATTTAGGAAACGGGAAAATGAATTAGTTTTATTTTCCTGAATTTTTTGATATATTATTTGTATTTTTAAGATTCTAAAATGTATTAATTTTATTTTTCTGAATATTTTGATATATTATTTGTATTTTTAAGATTTCAAAATGTATTAGTTTTATTTTTCTGAATATTTTGATATATTATTTGTATTTTTAAGATTTTAAAATGAATTAGTTTTATTTTTCTGAATATTTTGATATATTAATAGTATTTTTAAGATTTTAAAATGAATTAGTTTTATTTTTCTGAATATTTTGATATATTATTTGTATTTTTAAGATTTTAAAATGAATTAGTTTTATTTTTCTGAATATTTTGATATATTAATAGTATTTTTAAGATTTTAAAATGAATTAGTTTTATTTTTCTGAATATTTTTTAGAAATAATACAAATTAAAAAGTTAATGTTTATTTATTTATTCAAAATTATTAATTACATCATTACTTTTGTTTATTATAAAAGATTTATTTGAAATTCAGACAATAAAGAAATGTGACATCGACCAACATGTTAATAGGATTGATACGATATTAGTATCACATACATGCGTGCGAAACACTTGGATGCGGGACGGGATGGAATTCGGAAGTTAAGCGTGCTAGTGCTAGAGTAGTGGGAGGATGGGTGACCGAGCGGGAAGTTTGACCACGAATAAGAAATTTGACTAGAGATAATTGTAGTTAGACACTAAGCAAATAATAAAAATTCTGAAAAAAAGAGTGAAAAATTGGAGTGAAAAAATGGGAATGAAAAATAATTAGAAACCCCAAATGAATTAAAGAAATAACGAAAAAGCATGTAGTCCCGGTTCGTGTGGCCAACCGGGACTAAAGGTCCCCCGCCCCCGGCGCACGCCACCCGCCCACGTGGACGGGCCTTTAGCCGCGGTTCGTAAGAGGGGGCGACTAAAGGGGGGCCTTTAGTCGCGACTATTTAGTCCCGGTTGCGCGGCCGGGATTAATGGCCATTGCGAACCGGGACTATAGGCCTATTTTCTACCAGTGTCGGTGCGCAACGAAAAGACATCTTCACCAGCACCTGAAGACGACCGCCATGGTCGAAACAAGAGGAGAAAACATTACGATCATGACGATCGGGAAGAACTGGTGGCGGCAGAGTTCACGAGAAATCGCGACAGCGGACATCGTGGAAATCGCGAATGGAAGCCGAAGTCAGAGGATAAAACTCCCGAGGAGGACCTCGATGGTTACTGCACGCTACATCTATTTACAGATAAGCGCACTGGCAAAACCAAGGCAACACACCTTCTCAAAGATTGCCGAAAGTTCCTGGACATACACGAGGCCTTCTCGAAGAAAAACAGAGCGACAGTCAACCAGGGCTACCCACAGCTCCCAGGAGGAGGACACCAGGGTTTCCACCAGCCACATGCCCTACCTCCACCAGGAAACCAAAACGCAGCGCTGGCCGCGCTACCCGCGCCACCCGCCGCAAACCAGGGAGGCAATGGGTACCCGAACCCAGCAGGACTCCTAGGGATGATACAAAAAGTCTGCCCGTCCCGCAGGGCCCAGAAAACAAACACTCGACAAGTATTCATGGTTGTCCAAGCTTCACCGTCCAAACCCGAGTATTTGAAGATGGTTGACTGATGGCTAGGTTGAGACTCCAAGTGCAGAGTGTGTAGCTAGTGGCAAGCCTTCTTCCCCATGAGGGTGACTCGAGGGTTTATATAGAACTCTTGGGGAGCCCGTATTTCAGCAGTTGTCTTCCAAGCTTCCTCCAGGATCCTGCAAACAAGTAGAGAATTTTGTGCCCTCAACCTCGCCAAGTGGTTGTCAAGCACAAGGTGTGAGACTTCTAAATTGCAATGCAAAACTGAAACTAAATGTGCAATAATTAAATCTACTACTAAATGCAAATGAGAAAATAAATATGCAATGGATTGTTTTTGTATTTTTGTGATGCAAGTGGTGATGGAGATAATGTAAATTCGAATTGGAGATGCAAGTAAAGTAAAGTGCAAGTAAAGTAAATTGCAGCAAAGTAACTAGAGTGTTTTCTTATATTTAAAATAGGATCGGGGTTCATGGTTTCACACTTGCATTCTCTCAAATAAAGTGGTAGACGGTGGACATAAAAAATTACATGTGAGATTACAATAACATGTTTAACATTGAGTACTTTCATATGGGCATCACATCCTAGCATAGAGATCTCTTTGGTCATATTGATCCCTCTTATACTCCACCAAGATGCGAAATAAATCATAACACCTCGATAATTAAGGAAAAACCAGAGTATACTTTAAGCAATGTGACATGAAGTTGAAGTAAGAATTTGCTAGATCTAGTCATGGAGATTGATTAGTGTCACTTCAAATCCCCGGTAACAAGGTACTCCGTTTTATCCCTAGTGAGGTAACTAAGAAAGGTTTAACAAAACCTAAGTGGATCGCTGAACTTCTGTCACTTTCACAGCACTAGCCACCCCCCGTTACTCCAACTAATGCACCCATCACCCTACACATGCTCTCAAGAACTAGATTGATCAAAGTTAGCAAATAAGAACGGGGTACATAAGATACATCTACTCAAATAACTCAAGAGAAACAATTGCAATCTCAGATTCAATAACCCATAGAAAAGATCCACCACATAGGAATTACAACGGTGCCCGTAATCATGTGAGGCAGCTCATACGGATCTAATTATTGAATCACATAGAGAGAGAGAGAGAGAGAGAGAGAGATACAAGTGCTACTTCCACAAACCCATAGCCCTGGGGTGGACTACTCCCTTTTCATGGAGATGTCGATGGTGATGACGTTGGAGGGGTACAAGATCACACCGGCGGCGCCCCGCCGGAGTTTTCCCCCTCCAATATGGAACTTCTGGTCTCTGTTTTGGTGTTTCGGTGTTTCGACGGCGCTCTCCTCCGTAAGGGTACGGGGGACCCTTTTTATAGTCGGTTTTAGGTCAAGATGGAGTCGGTAAGTCGAAGATGGAAGGAATTGGGGCCACGGGGGCCAAAAGGGGACCTCTCACGCGGCCAAGGAATCTGGCCGCGTGGATGGTCCTCTTTTGGGCCTCCTTGCCCAATTCTCGTGGATCCTTCGCCCGCAAGTCTTCTCCTTCCAAGAATATGACCCCGCAGATTTTCAGGTGATTTCGCGGAAGTTTGCTCCCTGAAACGTCAAAAATATAGAAACCGGGTTTCTGGCAGGCAGGGTTAATTCCATAAAAGTTGGGGGACTTTGTAATTTAACCCCAAAATACTATAAAACATTGAATTATACCCTTATATGATGCAATATGTAATAGAAAACCATGTGAAAATATGCAAAATTCATCTATGCATTTTACATGCATCAACATCCCCAAGCTTACCTCGAGTATGAAGGTGATAAAACTAAGATGGGTTTTGCATATTGAAACAATCATGGGATATCAAGGAGGATTATTCATGCTACATATAATCAAATGATTAATACTAGAAATGAGAAGCAATATACAATTCATGTTGTAAGAAATATCAAATATGCAAGCAAAGATGCTTCATGAAAGTTCACAAAGTGTATAATGAAATGAAAGCACTATGAACCAAATGCATACACAAAATGAAAAATAAAATCCTATATTGGTCAAAGAATAGCATAATGGAGAATAGAAAATACAATGGACACTTTGGAGAAAATTGAGTAGAGATAAAACATGATCAAGTCTTATTTAGCCTCTAAATTATTGAACTAAAATTACTAATTGAAATGTGGTATCCATTGATCTAGGACTCTCATTGCCCCTTTATCACTAGCATCTTAAAATTGTGAGTATTGAAGTAATGAGAATGACAAGGTGGTTGAAAGCCTCATGCCCCGTGAGTGTGAAAGCCTACTCCATGATTACTCAACTTAAGATTCCTAATAAGCTTTGTACAATCATAATAAGTATTAATGACATCATAGAGAACCGCAAAGAGGTACCTCTTGCCCCATGACATGGAAACAAGCCCATGTTACAATGACAAGATGAACAAACGGAGTAGACTCATCATCCTTTTTATTTTCATTCACTATTATGCATAGCTTCTTATTTTATTATAGGATGTGTTGTAGAGTCACTCAAGCTGTAAGTAAATTTCCACCATGATAAAGCATGGCTTGGGTTAGCGGCCCAATGCGTTTCTCTAGTCATATAGATACTTACTCATCAAAACTTACTATTCCTCTATTTCATTTTGGCATGGCAGGAGTCCAAAAACAAAAGACATAATATCAACCAAATGTAAATTTTTTGTGCAATGTTGAAAGCTTTCCGGTGATACACGTTTATAGCTAGCTCCCAACCACACACTTGTCAAACGCAAAACTTGTGGCTCCCATTATTGGGTCATGTTTATTAGATGCATAAAAAGTAAAGTGTGCCTTCAAAAGTTCGTGAGAGTCCTATCCCAAGTTCAACCCATGACAATTAATAAAGTGAATGTATTAATTTAGAACATAAATAACATAATAGCATGGTGAACATACTCGAAATAGCAATGAAGCTAATGGGAAGATATGATGGACTCACTAGAAATATTTGGCTAAGGAGTGTTGGAAACAAGTTTTTACTTGTTGGAATTTTTAAATTTTTGGGCTAGCAAGAGGGAGATAGTTGACCAGCTACTATGCATGCATATGTCCATAGAACTACTCATTTCATGACAAACTAAATAAACCAGCAATTAACATCAAGGACATGAATAAGAGATAGCTCAAGACAACATTATTGCAAATTTCTACACATAAAAAGCCTATAAATCATGCAAATATATGTAGCTCTTCAAATCAACCATGGCATCCCTATTCCAAGTCATAATACTAGCATCCAATACATTCCAACCCCAAACTCCAGTAGCTCAATCTCATATAAAATGATGGTGGTGGTCTTATCAAAACAAAAATAAAAACAAAAACTAGACGCTTCAAGTCTCTACGATAAATGCTTTGCTTAGAAAAACAGAAAGTAGACGTGTGCTAACCAAAAGAGTGTAGCTCCAGTGGGGAGTTCATCACATCCCCAAGCTTATGGCTTTCACCATTCTTGGATGTCTTGAGGCGCAGCTCCTCTATTCCCTGTGAAAAAACTTCACAAAACATGTTTCTCCCATTCTTTTTCTGTGGGGTGAGATTAGCAAGGACAAACAAATCACATGCTTGCTGTGCAAAATTCCAAATCAAATGCTCCAGTAGATAGACAATAAGGTTCATTATGTTGTATGTTCACTATCTTGCTTGAAATAATCATGGAAATTCGATTCCCAAGCCCAAAGAGTGCATAAAACAAAAGAAGGCAGAATCTGTCCAGAAAAGCAGCAGCAGAAAAACGAACGTTTTTCCCTAAGCTAGACTCGTCAAAAAATTAAGCCAATTTTTGTGCTTACAGAGGACGAAAAGTTGCAGAACATACTAAAACCTTAGCTCAATCTGACCTACCAATAAAAAACTTAAAATCATACGGTAAGCACACTCGGGCTGAAACAGAAATTTCATGCACTAGGATAGCAACTTATAAGTCCAAATGGGTTTGAGTTGACTCTTTATTGAAAACTCCAGAATTAAAACAAAAAAAACTAATCTCTTGAGACAGCAAGAGGACACTAGGAAAATCCAAACAAAAACAACCGGGTTGCCTCCCGTAAAGCGTTTTCTTTATAGCCATATAGCTAGGCTTTACTTACTTGATAATCAAGAGGGATAAAGCTCATGAGGGAGCTTGTTCTTCAGTGTGCCCCTCTTCCTTGGGAAGTTCTCCATGCTTTTCTTGTGAGGGAACTTAAACTTGACATTCCCTTCCTTGGAGTCTATGATTGCACCTGTAGTACGAAGAAAAGGTCTACCCAAAATAATAGGACTAGGGGATTTATCCCCCATATCCATAATAATGAAATCAACGGGTACGAAAGTCATGTGCAATTCAATCATAACATCTTTTACTTGTCCTACAGCATGTTTAGTAGAGTTATCAGCGAGGACAAGTTCACTTGAGCACTTTTCTAAATTTTCTAGTTCTAGCAATTCATATAATTCTTTAGAGAGTACCGATACACTAGAACCTAGATCTAACATAGCATGGTGAATTTCTTTTCCAATTGAAACTAGCACCTTGGGGATCCATGCATCCCCAAGCTTAGGAGGTATCATGGTCTCATTCTTGTACCTAGCAATTTTTTCTTGCAAGACATGATTAGCAATATAAGATCCAAAGCCAGGTTGATTAACATTTATAGTGGGATCACTAGTAATTTTTTTGTAGAGTAGCAATAAGTTCTTGCAAGCTACTTTTTTCTAAATCAAGCAATGGATCCTTAATTTCAGTAAGCATCATAATTTCCTCTACTTTACTCTCTATTTTAGCTAGCATGCTTGATTCATGAGGACTAATTTCATCTTTGCTAGCAAGATAAGACATATATGGAAGTAAATATTCAGGGTATTTCACTATTTCATTCAAAGTTTCTTCTAAGCTAGTAGGGACATGCTCACTTGTATTCTCAGCAATATGACAATATTTTCAATAATAGGAGCAGCAATAGTAATAGAATTCATTCCTACACTAGGTTGTGCTTGTGGCTTTCCTGCTGACATGCTTAATAGAGTTGCTTGATTATCAGCTAATTTTGACAATGCTTTATCTAAATTCGAAGATTGAAGTTGCAATCCTTTAATATCACTACTAATGGATGCAATAGACTTATTTAACTCATGTATCATAGCATTGTGACTAGCAACTTGTTCCATAAGCAATTTATTAGATTCAGAAATTTCACTAGAAGGCTTCCACTTATTTTCATTAGCATTAGGATATGGAACAAAAGGTTTATTTGGCACATAAGGAGGTTTACTATAAGAATTGTAAGCATTACCAAAACCATTGTTACCATAATTCTTAACAAAATTAACATCCACACTTTCATAATTACTACCAACTAGCTCCTGCAAAGGCACATTCTCCATATTTTGTTTATTAATAAAGGCAAGAATAGTGTCCATTTTAGAAGACAAATCATTGGTTTCTTCAATTGAGTTTATTTTCTTAGTGGGATTGGGTGCTCTTTCATTATTCCATTGACTATAATTTTGCAATATTCTTTCTAATATGCTCTTAGCCTCTCCTACAGTTTTACTCATAAAAGCACCTCCAGCAGCAGAATCAAGTATATTTCTAGACATGTAGTTTAGACCATTATAAAAAGAGTGTAGTATGGTCCATTCATTTACTCCATGTGATGGGCATGTTCTAAGCATTAATTTAATTCTATCCCATGCCATGGCTACATGTTCATTATCATTTTGCCTAAATGAGAGGATATTATTCCTATTTTGCAAAATTTTAACGGGAGGATAATATTTCTTAATGAAAACTTCTTTTAAATCATCCCAAAACTTTATACTAGCCGTAGGTAGTGAAAGTAACCATTCTTTAGCCTTTCCTCTAAGTGAAAAAGAAAATAATTTCAGTTTTAAAACACTACTTTCCACATTTTTAAATTTTTGCATATCACATATTTCCATGAAATCATGAAGATGCATAGAGGCATCCTCCATAGCACTACCACCAAATTGCTCTCTAGTAATTAAATTCAATAAACTAGGACTTACTTCAAAGCTTTCAGGTTGTATTTCAGGTGTAGTAATTGGCCTAGCAATGAATTGGTCATTGGGTGTATTTGTGTAGTCACTTAATTTAGTTATATCACCCATTTTAACAGTTTTTATGTAGTTTTTAATTTTTTATGAAAAACTGAAAAGTAAAGTAACTAGGCAAATTCGAAATACTAAAATAAACTAGATAACTAAATGCAAAGCTAAAATGCAAACTAAAATAAAATATGCAACACAAAACAAAAACAAGAACAAAAACAAAACAAAAACAAAAACAAGACAAGAAACAAAACAATCTACATGAAAGAAGGTGGAGATAGAAAGGACGGTACTCACGTAGGTGCAACCTCCCCAAGCTTAGGTGTTTGCACACCTTGTTGGTGATGAAGACTTTTTGTGATCTCCCTTGGACAACTCCTTCACCTATGGCTCCCCGGCAACGGCGCCAGAAAAACGCTTGATGGCTAGGTTGAGACTCCAAGTGCAGAGTGTGTAGCTAGTGGCAAGCCTTCTTCCCCACGAGGGTGACTCGAGGGTTTATATCGAACTCTTGGGGAGCCAGTACTTCAGCAGTTGTCTTCCAACCTTCCTCCAGGATCCTGCAAACAAGTAGAGAATTTTGTGCCCTCAACCTCACCAAGTGGTTGTCAAGCACAAGGTGTGAGACTTCTAAATTGCAATGCAAAACTGAAAGTAAATGTGCAATAATTAAATCTACTACTAAATGCAAATGAGAAAATAAATATGCAATGGATTGTTTTTGTATTTTTGTGATGCAAGTGGTGATGGAGATAATGTAAATTCGAATTGGAGATGCAAGTAAAGTAAAGTGCAAGTAAAGTAAATTGCAGCAAAGTAACTAGAGTGTTTTCTTATATTTAAAATAGGACCGGGGTTCATGGTTTCACACTTGCATTCTCTCAAATAAAGTGGAAGACGGTGGACATAAAGAATTACATGTCAGATTAAAATAACATGTTTAACATTGAGTACTTTCATATGGGCAGCACGTCCTAGCATAGAGATCTCTACGGCCATATTGATCCCTCTTATACTCCACCAAGATGCGAAATAAATCATAACACCTCGATAATTAAGGAAAAACCAGAGTATATGTTTAAGCAATGTGACATGAAGTTGAAGTAAGAACTTGCTAGATCTAGTCATGGAGATTGATTAGTGCCACTTCAAATCCCCGGTAACAAGGTACTCCTTTTTATCCCTAGTGAGGTAACTAAGAAAGGTTTAACAAAACCTAAGTGGATCGCTGAACTTCTGTCACTTTCACAGCACTAGCAACCCCCCGTTACTCCAACTAATGCACCCATCACCCTACACATGCTCTCAAGAATTAGATTGATCAAAGCTAGCAAATAAGAACGGGGTACATAAGATACATCTACTCAAATAACTCAAGAGAAACAATTGCAATCTCAGATTCAATAACTCATAGAAAATATCCACCACATAGGAATTACAACGGTGCCCGTAATCATGTGAGACAACTCATACGGATCTAATTAGTGAAGCACATAGAGAGAGAGATACAAGTGCTACTTCCACAAACCCATAGCCCTGGGGTGGACTACTCCCTCTTCATGGAGATGTCGATGGTGATGACGTTGAAGGGGTAGGAGATCACACCGGCGGCGCCCCGCCGGAGTTTTCCCCCTCCAATCTGGAACTTCTGGTCTCTGTTTCGGTGTTTCGGCGGCGCTCTCCTTCGTAAGGGTACGGGGGACCCTTTTTATAGTCGGTTTTAGGTCAAGACGGAGTCGGTAAGTCGAAAATGGAAGGAATTGGGGCCACAGGGGCCAAAAGGGGACCTCTCACGCGGCCAAGGAATCTGGCCGCGTGGAGGGTCCTCTTTTGGGCCTCTTTGCCCAATTATCGTGGATCCTTCGCCCGCAAGTCTTCTCCTTCCAAGAAAATGACCCCCGCAGATTTTCAGGTGATTTCGCGAAAGTTTGCCCCCTGAAACGTAAAAAATATAGAATACGGGGTTTCTGACAGGCAGGGTTAATTCCATAAAAGTTGGGGGACTTTATAATTTAACTCCAAAATACTATAAAACATTGAATTATACCGTTATATGATGCAATATGTAATAGAAAACCATGTGAAAATATGCAAAATTCATCTATGCATTTTACATGCATTACTGACCAACCCATAACTTTCTCCAAAGAAGACCATCCCCCGCGAGTTTATCGCCCAGGACACGCCGCGTTCGTCATCCAAGCGCAGATTGGCAACTACGAACTTGCCCGAGTGTTCATGGACGGAGGTAGCGGGATCAACATCATTTACGCGGACACACTCCATAGGATGAACAGGAACCTGGACGGACTCGCGGAATCAGAGACATCTTTTCACGGGATAGTACCAGGGAAGTCAGTCCGCCCACTCGGAACAATCAACTTGGAGGTGGTGCTCGGCGACCGAAGCAATTACAGACAAGAATTCCTCGACTGCGAAGTAGTCGACTGGCCCTCACAGTACCACGCTATTCTTGGCCGAACAGCATTCGCCAGATTCATGGCGGTACCACACTACGCCTACCTAAAGCTCCAACTACCTGGGGAACATGGCACCATCACCATCGACGGCGATTTCCAAAAATCCAATAAGTGCGACATCGAGTTCAACGAGATCGCCAAATCTTTTGGAATGCAGGAGGAGCTGGAAGACATAGCAAAAACCACGGACCACTCCGTGATGCCTCTCACCAAAAAGAACGCCCCGGAACTCGAGTTCAGCGCAAACAGCGACACTCGAAAGCATGAAGTGCACCCGACGGAGCCTACAAAAACGGCGATGGTGTCCACCACCCTCTCGCCAGCATAGGAAGACGCGTTCGTCGAACTCCTCCGTGAGTACTGGGAAATCCTCGCCTGGAAGCCTTCAGATATGCCAGGGATACCTAGGGAGTTCGCCGAGCACTCACTCGAAGTCTACAAAGACGCCAAGCCTATCAAGCAGACAACCGACGGTTTTCAGAGCCAAAGCAAAAAAAACACTTGGAGAAGAAGTGAACGGACTACTCGCCGCAAAGTTCATCAGAGAAATAAAGATATGCACTTGGTTAGCAAACCCAGTGCTGGTCCCGAAGAAAAACACTGACATCCTTTGTGTGTGCATCGACTACACGTCGTTGAACAAACACTGCCCCAAGGATAACTTTCCCCTACCACGTATCAGCCAGATCGTGGACTCCACCGCAGGCTGCCAGCGCCTCTCCTTCTTAGACGCCTACTCGGGCTATAATCAGATTAGGATGAAGAAGGAAGACGAGGAAAAGACAGCATTCATCACACCTCACGGTGTTTACTGCTACACGACAATGCCCTTCGGGTTAAAAAACGCAGACGCAACATATCAGCGTTGCATGCAAAAATGCCTCGCCAAGCTCATTGACAAGAACGTACATGTGTACGTTGACGACATCATCATCAAGAATCGAGTAGAGGACACGCTCCTCGACGACATCAGAGAAACATTCGACGCTCTGAACGCATACAGGATCAAGCTCAACCCGACCAAGTGCGTCTTTGGCGTCCCTACAGGACAACTTCTCGGGTATCTGTTGTCCGCTTGAGGAATCGAAGCCAACCCAGATAAAATCCAAGCGATCCTAACAATGAAGGAGCCAACCAATCTCCACGGTGTGCAGCAGCTCGCAGGACGACTAGCCGCCCTGAGCAGATTCATTGCAAGGCTAGGCGAGCAAGCGTTGCCTTTCTACAAACTATTGAAAAAGACAGATAAGTTCGAATGGACACCTGAAGCAAAAAAGGCGTTCCTCGATCTGAAGCAACTACTGCAGAGCAAGCGCGTCCTGGCAACACCGCAAGAGAAGGAGCCCTTATACCTATATCTAGCCGCAACTAACAATAAACTTTTATGTTTGCTAGACTTATGAAAGTCCATGATCAGGAAAACGTGATCATCCCGCAACACATAAGCTAATCTTAGAGACAAGATAAGAAACTCTTGTTTGTTTATATCTTCACACCTGCACAATGGTTTTTCTTTGAAAACTCACTTTTCAAGTACTATAGCGGTTATAGCATAATGATATAAATTTAATAATGAACTTGGAGATATAATAATAACTTAATATTATTGTCCCTTGGGCATATCTCCAATAGGCCGGCCACCCAGTCATAGAGCCCGGACTCGTGGGCAGAACCAAAACAATGTCGGCATGCCATCTGAGCCACCCGGCCTAGAGGGCACCAAAACCGGCCCCAGCCCAGTCCATACCTGCCGCCCGGTCACCAGCCCGGCCAGGTCGGCTTCCGAGACTGGCTAGGCACATTTGCTCTAAAACATATGTATGATGTTTTTCACCAGATTCACACACCACCATAGTAATCCTTCGAGAACCCCTTTATAAAAATAAAAGAGATCTAGCTAAAAACCTATGGTAAAGTTAGGGTCCAACTTTCTCCTTTATGTATTCGAGCGGATGTCTTATCCATTTGCTTCTCATCTTAATTTCCTATAAACACTTAAGCAAACAGTTAAATGTCCAAGTGTTGTGATCAAACACCAAAACTTGGTTAGGGGGCAAAATATTCTTTCACTCTGTGAGAGAGAGCTTTTTATAAATCACATGATATTTCTGTTTGGTTAGATGCTATGGAAATTGATGTGATGTCACAACATGAATGGAGACACCCTTGGAAAAATGGTGATTATTATGCAGCTAATTCTAGTTTGCCCGGTTTTCAAATGATTGTGGAAGAGCAAGTGTATCATGCACATTAAAATGTTTTCTTGGCTGCTACTAAGTGATGACTTGAATACTAAGGACTTGCTAAAAAGAAGACATTGGCATGTGACTGATAATGATCATTATGTGCCTTTTCCCTAGTTTGACTTACAAGGATAGGCAAGACCTCTTTTTTGAGTCCAATTTCAGTGTCAGATTTTGGAATTACCTTCAGATTGTTAGGCCTCACTCTTATGATATGTTGATAGTGGTTCAAAGTGCTAAGTTGAGCTTAAGTAAACCATTTTTCATGGAAGCAGTCATTATAGCCTGTTGGAATATCTGGAAGGATTGGAATGGTCTAATTTTCCGAAACGAAAGGCCTAGTTTTAGAGCTCGGAAAGGAATGTTTATCCACGATATGCTCACTCATGTACATAGGTTCGCTGAAAATTCTGCTCCTATTGTAAATCAATGTTCGGGATATCGCTTATCGCTAAATTATCGGACGTCCCAAGATAATAGATAAATCGGCATATCGGCCGATAAATCGGTTTTATCTAGTGACTCTTTATCGGCCAGGTTTCTTGTAAATTTCAGATTTGAGCACTAAAACATCTAAAATATGTTATACAAATATATTATATCGATTTTTTTTTATAAAATACGATATATAGTTAATAATACTAAAAATATTATGATAGATGTCATTAATCACAAGTTACAGTGCTGGAAAATCGATATATCGACATATCGCCCGATAAATATCTTGTCAGACCGTTAAATTGGACTGAACGATAAACTCCGCCGATATACATTTATGTTATCGGTCACCACCTAATAAGCGATAAATCAGATGATAAATCAGCCTATCGAATGATATTTTGAACAATGTTGTAAAGACATGGGTAACTAATCTGCCATAGCCATAGTTGGCTATTTGTTGTATATTGTAACATCAATTTTTTATTATAAATAAATTGGGCTATGGAGCTTTTGCCTCATAGTAGATAGTAAAAAAAAATCAGCAAAAATGTAAAAGACTAGTTTTAAGAGAGCATATCACTATCAATATCATTCACATATGGAGCAGATTGTAAGCCAATAAACCTTCCACTAGGTATACTCGGACTTCTTTCCAAATCTTAGAATTTTGATTCTCTCCGGAAACATTACCACTCGGTTTCACGTGGGTTTGTAAACTAACATTAGTTTCTTTCTAAATTAGCATTTTTAGCATTTAAATAGACATTAATGTGCCCTCCCTACCCTCTAAATTGCACAAACACAATTTTTTTTTTGAAATGAGAGCATTTATCCGGCTTTTGCATCCATCGATGCATACAGGCGTACAAACACTGTACTACCAAATTCCATATTGGGAGACTAGCATTGAAAATGCCAGGACAGCCAGAAATTATCAAATGCCTAGTTTAAAGAGCATATAATCACCATCAATATCATCCACATATGGAGTACTGTATATTGCAAGCCAAGGCACCTTCTGTTCGCAAGAATAATCGTATGATTAGCAACGATAATCGCACGTCTATCAGGAAATTAGGTTTGAGGTGTTCGGCATGACCTCTAGGGTCGCCGGGTATTCTGTATATATACCACAATAGAGATTACAACAATCGGTTTAAACAAACCGATCTACAACAACTTGGAGTTATCTACTTCTAGACTAACTTGGAATACAAGTCTAAACTACGTACAGTACACGTACATGTTTAACATCCTCCCTCAAACGCAACTCTCCAGATTGAGATGCCGTTTGAAAGATTCAAGTTGTCTAACTGGAAGTGGCTTCGTAAAGCCATCTGCTACTTGATCACCAGAGGGTATAAACCTGACCTCCAATAACTTGTTCGCGACACGTTCTCGAACAAAATGAAAGTCCACTTCAATGTGCTTTGTCCTAGCATGAAATACAGGATTAGCTGATAAATATGTAGCGCCCAGATTGTCGCACCATAAACAGGCAATCCGTGGCTGTGACACACCAATCTCTCGAAGAACAGACTGTGTCCAAATGATCTCAGCAGTAGCATTTGCAAGGGACTTATATTCAGCCTCCGTACTCGAACGAGACACTGTCGCTTGCTTCCTAGCACTCCACGAGATTAAATTGGGTCCAAAAAATACTGCAAACCCTCCTGTGGAACGACGATCATCAGCACATCCTGCCCAATCCGCATCTGAGAATGCACTAACCAAAGTAGAGGGAGACCTTCTGATTCTTATACCAAGATCAACTGTATAACGAAGATATCTCATAATACGCTTGACTGCTGACCAATGTGTCACTGTGGGTGCATGTAAGTACTGGCATACCTTATTAACAGCATAAGCAATATCTGGACGAGTCATAGTAAGGTATTGTAAAGCCCCAACTGCACTCCTATACCGTGTAATATCATCAGCAGAAAGCAACACTCCCTCATGTGCCGACAAATGTTCAGTGGCTGACATTGGAGTAGTAACTGGTTTGCATTTATCCATGCCCACACGTTTGAGCAAATCTAATGCATACCTCCCTTGCGAAAGAGTTATACCATCCGACACTTTCCTCACCTCAATGCCCAAAAAATAGTGAAGATCACCAAGATCCTTGAGAGCAAAATCCCCTCGAAGCTGCTGAAGCAAATAATTAACAGCAGATGATGATGAACTAGCCACAATAATATCACCAACATAGACTAGTATGAACATGGTGACTTCAGCCTTGACAATAAAGAACAGAGACGTGTCGGATTTAGAAGGAACAAAGCCAAGTTGCTGAAGTTTAGAACTCAACCGTGCATACCAAGCTCGTGGTGCTTGTTTTAACCCATATAATGCTTTATCTAATTTGCAAATAAGCCTGTCACCTTTTTCAAAACCCGGTGGCTGCTGCATATACACCTCCTCTTCCAGAACACCGTGCAAGAACGCATTCTGAACATCGAGCTGACGAAGTATCCATCCTCGAGAAACAGCAATAGATAACACAAGTCTGACAGTGGCAATTTTCACAACCGGACTAAACGTGTCCTCATAATCAATGCCATACCTCTGTTTAAAACCCTTAGCAACCAACCGTGCTTTATACCTGTCAATGGTACCATCAGACTTCCTCTTAATCTTGTACACCCACTTGCAATCAATCACATTTTCCCCTTCACTCAAAGGCACAAGATGCCAAGTGTTGTTCCTTTGTAATGCACCATATTCCTCCTCCATCGCCATCTTCCAATTCGGGTCCTCAAAGATCTGCTGTACAGTCTCGGGTTCCCCTGTGATACACAATTGTCCATACCGAATAAAACCATCAGGAACTTTAGCAAGCTTAAAAATCTGATTTTGAGAACGTGTCACAGCACGCGCTGGTGCAGAAACCCCAGGCGCAGAAGATCCTGCCGTCTGACCAGGGACATCCGATGCTGTCGAAGAATATGGCACAGAAGATCCTGTGCCCCTGCCTGTGTCCGTGGAGGAAGAACGACCGCCCGCAGAAGATCTAGCAGGAGAATCACCCGCCGGCGCAGGCGATCCTGTGCGTCTGGATGTGGCCGAGGAAGTACCGAGTCCATCCGCAGAAGATCCCGTCGCGGAGCTCGATGACGATGACGTCCTCGCATGCGAGGAATCGGAGCGTGCCACGTTTCCTGGCGCGCGCGGCCCTGACGCGGATCGCGACGTGGGGCGGGTCCGTCCACTGTCCCGCGGCGATCCCGATGTAGATGGCGTCTGCGCCTCACCAGCGCCAGCGCCAGGCGCTGAGGATCCCGAGAGCGATTCGCTCCCAGTGCCAGACGCGTCAGACGCAGATCCCGAAGCGGATGCTGTCGGAGAATCAGCACCAGAATCTGCGCCAGAAGTATTTGCTCCATGCACACCACCCTGCGTACCAGAAAAATCACTGGAAGTAGAATTAGTAGGATTAGCCCATGATTGATCATCAATTAAATCATCCCCTTGATCATATTGTGTATAACGGAGTAGGGTGGATGGAAGAAGAAGTATTTCACCGCGAAGACGAGCACCCGCATTGGAATGTAGTTCGGAAAAAGGAAAAACTTGCTCGTCAAAAATAACGTCGCGGGAAATATAAATGCGACCACTAGAGATGTCAAGGCACTTGTACCCCTTATGTAAATTGCTGTAGCCAAGAAAAGCACAACGAGTAGACCGAAACTCGAGTTTGCGAGAATTGTAGGGACGCAAATTAGGCCAACACGCACACCCAAATACACGCAAAAAA
Source organism: Alopecurus myosuroides (assembly GCA_028641055.1). Lineage (NCBI taxonomy): Eukaryota > Viridiplantae > Streptophyta > Magnoliopsida > Poales > Poaceae > Alopecurus > Alopecurus myosuroides. Next base: position 35,351,261 of record CM054063.1, read on the forward strand.
GCATACTCGGGTTTACGTTTAAACAAGAGTTCTAATGGAGTTTTAAGACTTGTCACTCGACTAGGGGTACGATTAATCAAGAAAACAGCTGCTAGGAACGCCTCATCCCAATATTTGAGAGGCATGTTTGCATGAGCTAATAAGGTAAGACCCATGTCAACAATATGACGGTGTTTGCGCTCGGCTGAACCGTTCTGCTGATGAGCATATGGGCAAGACACATGGTGTTCTATCCCAATACGCTGAAAAAACGAGTTTAGCTTCTGATATTCACCCCCCCAATCGGATTGAAGGGCAAGAATTTTCCGATTAAACAAACGCTCAACATAGTTCTGAAAATCATGGAAACGAGCAAAAACATCAGATTTATTTTTGAGGAGATAAATCCATGTAAACTTGCTATAATCATCAACGAAACTTACATAATACTTATTGTTTCCAACAGAGGCACAAGCTGGCCCCCACACATCTGAAAACACTAGTTCTAGAGGAGCACTAGAAACACTAGTTGACCTAGGATAAGGGAGTTGATGACTCTTCCCTTTTTGACACGCATCACAAACGGATTGCGCAAAATCATCCTTTACACAAGGAAGTTTATTGTGACTAAGAACATGTTGAACTATGTTGAGGGAGGGGTATCCTAGACGCCTATGCCATCGAGATGTCGATGGCTTATTAACTCCAAAAGCTTGAATTGAAGAAGATGATGTTGGCACAAGGGGGTAGAGACCATCACGGCATCTACCTTGAAGCATGATTCTCCTCGTGCCCCGCTCCTTAACGAAAAAATCAAAAGGATGAATTTCAAGGTAAGCATTGTTGTCTCGAACAAACTTATGAGCGGAAATAAGATTTTTCGTGGCTTTTGGAACGTGTAAGATATTTTTGAGAAGGAATTTATCACAAGGGGCATGAATAGTTGATTGGCCAACATGTGCTATATCCATACCTGATCCACTCGCCGTATGGACTTGTTCATGGCCGTGGTAGCGATCCCTCATGGTGAGCTTGTCTAGCTCACCCGTGATGTGATCCGTCGCCCCGGTGTCAACGACCCATGGCTGCGGCTGGTCGTTGTTGTAGGAGTACGTGGTGACAGCTCCGGCCACCTTCTCTTCTCCGTTGTAGTCCTTGTGGAAGCGTTTCCAACACTTCAGCGCCGTGTGCCCATATTTGCTGCACACCTGACACTGCGGACGCGGATTGCCGTTGGCGTCGAACGGCTGCTGGCTGCGGTTGGCTTGGTTGGTGTAGTTGCCACCGCCGCGGTCACCGCCGCGCCCGCCATCTCCTCTGCCACGACCGAAGCCGCGGCCGCCACCGCCACGATGCCCGTAGCGCCCGCCACGGGACGCCAGAGCGACAGAGGACATGCCTCCACCGCCACCAGGAGGGCCACCACCTCCACCGTAGCTGAAGGCAGTGTTGACACCGGCAGCACCCGCTCCTCCGTTCTGAAGATCAAGACGGTTCTCGAAGTTGAGGAGATGGGAGTAGAGTTCAGAGAGGGTCACCGTCTCACTCTTGGTAGTCATGGCGGTGACGAGTGCGTTCCACTCGGAGTCGAGGCCGGCGAGGACATAAGACGCGAGATCGTCGTCCTCCATCTTGGAGCCTGCCGCCGTCATGGCGTCACCAAGGCTCCTCATCTTGGCGAAGTACTCCGCCACGCGCAGATCGCGCTTCTGAGTCGTCGCCAATTGCATCCGGAGCTGCATCACTTGCGCTCGAGATTGCGACGAGTGCATCGCCGTCAACGCTTCCCAAACATCGGCGGCGGTCTCCAACGACGCCACCTGCATGAGTACCTCTCGTGACAGAGAGGAGTTGAGGAAGCTTAGTACGTGCTGGTCCTGAGAGACCCACGTAACGTATGCCGGGTTGGGGATGACTTGCACCATCTTCTCCCCCTTCTTGTTCTCCACCTCCACCGAGATGGTCTCCGGCGGCTTGATCACCGACCGATCTAGGAAACCGGTCAGCTGGTTCGACCGCAGTGGCGGCATGACCTGCGCCTTCCAGAGAGGGAAGTTATCCCTCCCAAGCTTCTCGGTCACCGCTCCATGTTGCAGTCCGCCGCCGGCACCTGAGGATGAAGAGCTCGACATGGAAGAGATTGGCTCTGATACCATATCAGGAAATTAGGTTTGAGGTGTTCGGCATGACCTCTAGGGTCGCCGAGTATTCTGTATATATACCACAATAGAGATTACAACAATCGGTTTAAACAAACCGATCTACAACAACTTGGAGTTATCTACTTCTAGACTAACTTGGAATACAAGTCTAAACTATCGTACAGTACACGTACATGTTTAACAACGTCCAGTTCTACAGTGCACCGCACACATGTAGTCACATCCGACTCAACGCCACCAGAGCACGTAGGTACGACCACCCCAACAAAACAACTGGAATCAAGGAGACGACTGCTGAAGGAGTTCCGGACACCTTTCCCGACACACGCTTCACGCACGCGCTGCTGCCCACTGCCCGTCCTCTCTATTTTGTTTCCTTCCGCATCGTCGCCCACATAGTAGTAGAGGCACGAGGGACGAGGCACCTCGCTCGCGGCTCCCCTCCCAACGCCACCGTCTCGAACCAGGCCACGAGGCACCGCGTCCGTCCGCGCCTCCCACCTCCGATGGCCTCCGCCGCGGCCTCGCGCCCCCCGGCCCCGCCGCCGCCGCCTCCCCCGCCCCCAACGTCCTCCGCGATGCAGTGGCTCAGCCCGCGCGTGTCCTTCAGCCTCGACGACGCCGGCGGTGGCAGGGACGCGTCGGCCGCTGGTGCGGGAGGAGGAGGGGCTGGGAAGGCGAGCGCCGACTTCGAGTTCTTCCTCGCCGGGTGCTCCGCGGTGTCCACCATGCTGCCCGCCGACGAGCTCTTCTCCGGGGGCAAGCTCGTGCCGCTCCGCATCCCGTCCGCGGCGTCCTCTAGCGGGTCAACGACGGAGGGGGCGTCCACGCAGCCTCCGCTCGCGCCGGCGCCGGCCACGGCGACGCAGCAGCCCGACACGCCGAGCGCGGAGGAGGCGCAGACGAAGCACGTGGCGGAGACGGTCGAGCAGGCGGCGGGGATGGAGGAGCCCAAGGTGGTGGTCCCGGCGAGGCGGTGGCGGGATCTGCTCCGGATGCGGAAGCAGCAGGCGTCGTCCTGTTCGTCCGCGACGGACACCAAGCCGCTGCGCCGCCTTCTCCGCCGCGGGCCCAAGCCGCCGGAGCAGGAGCCGTCGCTGAACCTCCCGCTCCTCCGCGAGCCCGACGAGGCCGAGAAGCCCGCGCAGGCGCCCGCAGCCGCACCGACTACGCCGCAACCCCAGCAGCAGCACCACCAGCTGCCGCCCAAGATCCGGCTCACGGCGGCGCAGGCGACCGCGCCGCCACCCCCGCCGCCCCCTCCGCCGCCCGCCGTGGCCGCCGACAGCCCGCGCCTCAACGCGGCGGGCAAGGTGGTGTTCAACGGGCTCGGCCGCAGCTCCAGCAGCCCGAGCAGCCTGGCGGGCGGGCGGCGCCACCGGTCCGGCTCAGGATCCGGGGGCGGGATGGAGCGGTCGTACTCGGCGCACGTCCGCGTGACGCCGGTCCTGAACGTGCCCGTGTGCCGCAAGTCCGTGTCCGTGTTCGGCATCGACCGCCTCTTCTCCCCGTCCTCCGCGTCCACCGCCGCCGCGGCACACGCGGCCGCCAAGAAGGGGAAGGTGGCCAAGAAGGAAGCAGCCACCGCGCCACCGCAGTCCCAGTAGTAACCTCTCCTTCTGGTTCTCGGCATAATCGTCAATGATCTCTCTCGTTCTCCCTCTTTTGTTTCGGGTGACGCTTAATCAGCTTTATTCGAAAATTAAGCTACCTCTACTAGTAATTAGCGATTGAATTAGCGGAGTATTCTGGTAAGGACGAACTGAAATTGGCATGTAAATACAGGCGAGCGTGCGATCGAGTCCGGCGAGTTCTTGTTCTTCTTTTTAATCGTGCTGGTGATGGTAACAGTACGGTACTGATGATTATAATAAGCACTGGATTAGCAGCAGTACTAGCAAGTCATGAACTTTTTCATGGCGAATTTGACGTGGTTGATGACTGCATCGGAATTCGGAGGGAAAACCCATTTGCGTCGTCGTGTTCCAACTTCCATGGTTTGTTCGTTTGTGCCGCCGCAAAAAGTCCGGGAAAGGTGAAAAGTGTAGATCGAGCTGGGAGTTGAAGCAAAGCTGCAAGTACGAGTCGTGAGTTACGTCTAGGCTTTGACAAAACCGGGAGACGAGCGAGCGAGCGCAGGTACGTACGGCCCGAGATAGATGGAGCGGACCGGCGGAACGGTCGTCGACGGCGACGGGCGGCGAATGGACGGCGACAGGCAGACCGGTCGTCGTGCGGTGGCCCGGGCCCCTGGCGATCTGCACTTGCGGTAGTGGTGGTGGTCCAAGTTAATCAATGGATCGATCTTCAAGACCTCGCCTCGCTGGTGGCTGCTGGCTGACCAGCTGCATGTGCATGGGCGGGCCTCTCCGACGAGCAATCGTTCAACCCGATCTGATTGATTAATAAAGCTGCCCGTTGGCGCCATTACTACTAGCTACACTACGTCGTATCGTATTGCCTTGCCTTTCTTCTTCAATCTTCAGACAGCAGTGCAATGCAATGCCGACAGAAACTAGAACCAAATAAAATAAGAAGGGAAGCATAAGGTCTTGTCAATGGAGTATGTGCCTATGCTGCAGGAGTAGAACAAGTTTTGTTTATTTCGCTGTGGCTGTTGTGGTATGTAGCAGCGCATAGTCTAGTCGCGAGTAGTACAACGTGGGACGGTTGAACGTGAGGCACGGGCTGGTGAAGTTCCAGAAGCACATGGCCGGGCCGGGCCGGTGCCGCCGCATGCTGTCTGAATCACTGACATGCAGGCATGTGCTGTCGTGGAGTCGTCCGTCCATCTGGATGCTGCCAACAACAGTCCTGCCTCTCTCCCGCCTCACCGTTGCATGCATGGCCGCGAGTGGATCTTCTCTTCTTCCTCTCCCTTTCTTTTCTCGTGCTCCTCTCGCCTAGCCACACCCCTCTTAGGTGTTATTTTATGGTGATCCAAATTCATATTCGTATATACTGATAAAGGCCGAACTTCAAGACGTAGTGGAGCCGGAGGCGCAACGTGGACTGCACGGAGGGGGGTGCGGGGGGCGGCAGCCCCCCGCGGTACGGTACGAGTTGTTACCGAGTCGGAGTTGGATTACCTGTTACCGACCTAGTTAGGTCAGGACCGCCTTTATATACCTCTTGTAAGCCGCCGCACGGGATAAGCCATACATTGTAAATCCCGGCGCGATTGTAACCTACCCCGAAATAGTGAAGTATTGCTGGCTGGCGCCCGTGGTTTTTTCTCTTCCTCATTGGAAGGGTTTTCCACGTTAAAATCTCGTGTCCCCGTTGGTTCGATCTTGCTTAATTTCATCGTTGTTTTGCTATTGCGTGTAACATTAGGCCCCTTGATTCAAATGAATAGTTTAGGAATTTGTAGGATTGATTCCTATAGGAAATTTTTCTACACAACATGTTTGATTCATAGGATTGTATCATATAGGAATAATTTCCATAGGAATCTTTTAGTGTAAATCCTATATGAAAATAACATGAGATACAACCTCATGAAAAAATTCCTTCACCACAATCAAAGGAATCTTTTCTCTCATAGGATTCAATTTGACATGCCATCTCAATCCTATAGAATTCCCATTCCTATGTTTTTCATATCCTATGAATCAAAGGAGCCCTTAGCCATTTCCTATAGGACTATTCAAACCATGGACAAATTTGTACCGAATTTGTCCTTTTGATCAGCGGTTCGGGGGAGGGAGACACGGCAAAATTAGAGTGTATCCTACGAGGCTTCTTACTTAGGGGTGGGCCATAAACGACCGATTTACAATGCAAAAAAAAAACTAGAGCTAGGGCTAGGGCCGCCCGCCGCTCGCCGAAGATAATCGTCGAGAATGGCGTAGTCCGGCTCCTTATAGAGGTGGCCCAGCAGACCGGAAAAGCGCGACAGAGTAGCATGCTGGACGGGGGAAGGGGGCGATGGCGCCTGCGGCAGCTCGGGACACGGCGCACTCCACACCAGGACTCGCCGACGAGCGGACAGAACCACTAGGAGCAGTGGTCCAGGGCCTCCTCCCTCGCCCTGTCCTCCTCCATCGCCGCCTCTCTGGCCACCGCCTCCGCCACCGCCACACCGGCCACGGTCTCCGCTGCCTCACGCTCCTCGTCCTCCTGCCTCTCCCTTTCTTCCATGGCGGAGTCATGGACTGCCGCGCCCAGGCCCTCCTACTCTGCCAGGTCCTCGAGCAGCTCCTCGCCCTCGTCTTGCTCCTTCAACGGAAGGGGTGGAGGGCTGCCAATGCGCAACGGGGGCGCAACAACACGACGGCATCGTTCCTACCGGAGAGGGGAAGGCAACGGGAACTGTGGGAGACCCCACGAGGTACATGCCCCAAAGTAGGCACGCCAGCGGAGGTCGTGCTCCTCCTGGAACCACACGACCCAGTGGCGGCTGTGGGGGCTCCGTGATGTCTCCTTGGTCTTGGTCGTCGAGGACAGTGCCACCGTCTATGGCAGGATAGTGTGGGCGCCCGATGACGTTGTCTCCGTCTTGTAGCATCGTCTTGGTCTCTTTGCACCAAAGAGGAAGTCTTGGGGTGGCGCTTTGGCGCGGGCAGCGTTGTCCACACTTTATATACGAGAACGACAACTGCGGCCAAAGAGGCTCTGCGGCCCTGTGGTGCCTTCGTTAGTGCACAGAAGAACGAGCGTCAGCAGCACATGGCATGTCCCCACTCGAGAGGGAGCACTTTCTGGAGAGGACCAGGGGCGAGATATAGCTCCTCTTCAAGAACAAACGGGATGACTCCCTGCGGAGAGACTGCATCCTCACGCTGGGCCAGCCGGAGACTAGGCCTTGGTGGAAAACTTCTGTCGGCAAGGGTCGCGCTTGGTAGGCCGCGATTACCTACTGGGTTGGGCCGCAGCGGTCGGACCGGGATACCCTGGTATCCACAGGACCGACAAGCGCCGCAGAAGAAACCGAAGGAGGAGGTGAAGAGAGGTGCCTTCGTCGGAGTACGCGGCGATGTTGGCCTTCCAGCAATCGCTCGTGATGTTGGACGACCCAGATGGCCTCGCCACCGTCTTCAACGCGTCCTTCAACACGTGGGTTGCGCTGCCCAAGGCGGAGGCGTGCGCGTGGTCATTCGTCTACCATGCCGCTATCACCAGCGCGCGACGACGGCGGCGGCTTCGGGCCCGCTGAAAGTGCACTATGGTCAACTAGAGGGGGGTGAATAGGTTGACTACCAATTTTTCTTTTCTTTTCTTTTTAAGGGGCTTAGTAAGATAAGATATGATTCTCTAGATGTGCAACTAAGTGAACAACCTATGTGAAGAGAGTAGTATGCGCAACGGAAGTAAAGCGTAAGGTAGTAAAGCAAACAACAAGTGTAAACAAGGAGACAAGGATATGTTTCACCGTAGTTCCTTCTCAAAGAGAAGTACGTCTACGTTGGAGAGGTGGGGAGCCACCTAGGCGCTCCTCAATAGCACGGTTGTGCACACCTTGTTCTCCTTGAGCTTCTCCGGTGAGGGAGATGCTCGTTTCCAGTATGAGGTCGACTTGAAGGCGTTGACCAAACCTTTACAAGGGCTTGAGGTCACTCCACAAGGATGGAGGCTCTCAAGCAATCCGTAGCTTCTTGCAACAAGGTGGAAACTACAAGCACGAGATCTACTAACGTTTCTAGGCCTCAAGTAGGATTCTAGATCTACTAGGTTGTGGTGGATGGATTTGAGATTCCTTTGGTGGAAGTGTGGATCTAGGTCTCCTCTAGCTCTCCACCAAGTTTGGGAGTGATTGGGTGGACGGAGAAGGAGATCTAAGAGGTTGAAGCTTTCATTAATGGCTAGGAGAGAGAGTGGGAAAAGCTTAGCATTTATGAGGTAGGTGAAGGGGTATTTATACTCTTGGCCACGAAGTGGCCGTTTGCAGTCCAGGGCACCGGAGGCTCCGGTGGTTTCACCGGAGGCTCCGGTGGGTCTTCTTTGCACTGCGCAGTTGCGCAGTGCCTTATCCTTTGCGCGCTGCTGAGGAGGCCGGAGGCTCCGGTGGATCGAGCGGAGGTTCCGCCCACCGGACCCGCACCGGAGGCTCCGGTGGAACCTCCGCCACTTTCCAACAGAAGGGGTAGCTGGCGGAGCTACCACCGGACCCTCCACCGGAGTCCATTTGCACTTGGACCAGGGGGCCACCGGATGTCCACCGGAGCCTCCGGTGGAACCTCCGCCACTTTCCAACAGAAGGGTATTTCGGCGGAGGAACCACCGGATGTGCACCGGAACTTATTTGCGCACAGGTTGAGGGCTGAGCCTCCGGTGGATTCACCGGAGCCTCCGGTGGATTTACCGGAGCCTCCGGTGGGTTCACCGGAGCTTCCGCCCCTGCACATTTTGGTTCCCTGGCTTTCTTTCTCTTAGCACTTTTCGAATATCTCAAGCATTAGCCCCATAGATATAGTGAACCTAATAACCTGGGCATTTTCATCATTTGAACAAACATTAGATCCAACAGTTATGTTGTCATATAATTACCAAAACGGACGATGATCTTTCAATCTCCCCCTTTTTGGTAATTGATGACAACATAATTATTTGCATGATTACGGACTCAATATGAACGGAGCTCCCCCTAAAGATATGCTCCTTTCATATTGAGATCACTAAGACATGATATAAACTAATAATATGACAATGATAACACATAGCACACATAACACATAGATAATATGAAACGAGGTTCACACATGATCACAATATAGCGAGGTTCACGATAGATACGAATAAGGGAAACAAACGAAGTTCCAAATAGTTCAAATCAAACTCCCTCAAGCAAAAGAGAGATGCAAATCAAAGAAAGCTTGAGGGACCATGCAAATGCCCGTTGCCTAATATATCTTTCTCCCCCTTTGGCATCAAGATACCAAAAGAGGGAGATCCAAGTGCTAACGCCCCAAATCATTCGGAGGATGAGGGAGATGCTTCCGGAGCCGGGGAGGGAACACGGTGGTGAGAGCTAGTGGCTTCGTCTCCTTCTTCCTCGGACCATTCAATGAGCTTGCCCTTGGAGTCCTTAGCTTGCCAAGCATCCCAATCTGTGATGCTATCAAGGACCGGGGATTCAATGGAGAGACCCTCTTCACGGAGACGTTCACGAGATGCTTGAGCCTTTTTACGTGCCTTGAGTTCCGCATCATAATGTGCCTCCCATTGATGTTGCTCAATCTTCTTGTTCAAGCAAAATACTTTCTTGAGAGCCCGAGCCATCCATTTGAAGGCATTGCTAGAGGGAGGGGGTTGAGATGGACCCTCGGCTTCTTCTTCCTCATCCACAATGATGCGAGGCCTAGCCTTGTGCTTGCGGACAGCTGGAGTGGGATGCACAACGGGCTCGGTGTGATCCTTCATGAGAAGCCTCTTTTCCGTATGAGAGATCCAAAGTGAATCATCCAAAGGATCATCCGGAAACTTAGCATTCCACACGTGCAATATGATCTTCATGATGAAAGGCCCAAAACAAGCATTCCTTCGGTTGGCAATGACATGCCACAACTCGTTCCAAATGTAGTCAAGCACATCAAGCTTGCGAGGAGTGGCATCCATACGGTATTGATGAGTAAGAAGCATCAAGTTCTTCATGAAACCTTGAATCTCATCCACATTGCCCGCCTTTGGATTGATAGTCTCTCTATAGATCCGTAACATGATGTCATAAGTGGGAAAGAGACCCTTGACGAAACCCACGGCATATTTCTTCCAATGATAGAGGGGAGTGAGGTCATCCTTCGAACTAGCTTGAGCGGAGTGAACTCGAAACCATCCATTAGCAAATTCTTCTCCGTTGGCAAAAGGACCAAAATCTGGGTAGCCACCAAGAATAGTTCCAACATCCTTCCAAGTGATATCAAGTTGTTTTCCCTTGGTCATCCAAGTGAGGTGGCGGTTGGTCTCATTGCCAAGATGAACTGTGGCAAGGAACTGACAGACGAGCTCTTCATCAAAGTCTTGTTGAAGAGTGATAATGGGACCGAGACCAAACTTCTCAATGAGCTCGAGGGCCTCCCCAAAGTACTTGTGATTGCGTTCCATGTGACCAATACTTATAGCATGTTGGGGAACAACATTGTCCTTCGGCTTCCTCATCAAGATCTCATTATAGATTTGCCCTTGGAAGGCGGTGTGAAAGCGCGGATCCTTGCCCCGGAATTGGGGCATTAGGCGGTCACGGGCAATGACGTATTGATTTTCCCTTCTTTCCTTCACAAATGCCGCATCGGACATCTTGGATGCGGTTGCAGCGGTGTTCTTCCGGGGCAAGGTCTTCTCGGGAGCCGGATACCTTTTGCGCTTGCCATGAGTACTATCAAGTTCCGCTTGAACTTCATCAACGGGTGGTGGCTTGCGGCGGCCCGTGGTCTTGTACCTTTGTCCTTTCCCTTTGGAACCGGAAGCATCTAACATAGAAATCGAGAAGAGCATGAAGAACGAGTAAAGCTCGAGTCAAATAAGGCACGCACAAACCAAAGAACCAAGATATTCATGGTGTTAGGGTTGAATAATCTAGGGTTAGGGCAAATTTCCCATAGAACCGCAACGATTCAAGCCTAACATGCATTATCTAGGTTGCTAGGGTGTGTACTTGAGAAAATCCACTCCTAAAACTCCAAAACCACAAATCTAGAAGGCTAGAACATGAACTCCTATGCATCTCATCCATCAACTAGATGAGAGAGAGAGAGAGCACATACCGGCTTCATCCATGGTGGAGAAGGGAGGAGGGAAGGTTCCCGGGGCGTCCCTAGGCAAGGAGGAGGTCTCCCCGCGGTGGAGCACCCGAATCCGGCGGCGGTGAGCTTGGGGGCGGCGACGGTTTGAGAGGAAGAAGATGGGGGCGGGTGGGGGAAAATGAGATTGGATCTCACTTACCCCCGCGCGCCCCAATCTTATCCGCAGTAATTTTTCTGCCGGCGGAGCCTCCGGTGGTTTCACCGGAGCCTCCGCTCCCGCCAGCGGAGCCTCCGGTGGAATCACCGGAGCCTCCGCCCCTGTCCCAAAACTTTAGGTTTTGGCCCGCTGAGCCACAGGGACCCAGCGGAGCCTCCGGTGAGGTTCCGGTGGACAGGCCCGGCGGAGCCTCCGGTGGTTTCACCGGAGGTTCCGCCCAGATGAATTTCAGCGCGCCAAGATTGGAAAAACTCGAGCAATACTATAAGAGCAACGGTTTGGGCAAGTGGGGCTTGGGTTGGAAAAACGTTACTGTCATACGAGAGACATTGCTCGACGGGGTTCGCAAGAACCATAAAACAAGTGAAAAAACCGAACCCGTACGAGTTGTCAAGATGTGGATATAATGTGAGAAAATGATCAAAAAACACATCAAATGTCGGTAGCCGAGGCCACCATGTTTGAGTGTGTAACTTGGCACCGCGAAGATATATCTTGGGTCCAAAATTACTACTCACAATTAAGCACAATGAGTCACAAATTGACTAGATATGCAATGATCGATTGATTTTTGCATAATAAAAGGAGTGCATACTCATGAATTGAGTAGCGCTCCCCCTATTTCCATGCCTACACCTAAACTAGATAGCAAGTATAATGAAGGTAGATATGCAAGGTTTCAAGTGAAGTTGGAAGAGTCGATGACATTTAGTTCATTCCTCAAAGCTCGAAATCTTGGTTCATCAAGGGCCTTCGTGAAAATATCGGCAACACTGGTAGAAAAAAGGCCTTCGGTATGCCAGCATCAGTCCCCAAGCGTTGCGCACCGTGACCAATGAGTCTTTAGTCCCGGGTAGTGAGGAGACCCGCGACAGAAGGTCAGACGTCGCGGGTTGGGAAGCGCGTTGCGACGCGTGGAGGGAATTAATTCCGGTTGACATGGCCGCCCGGGACTATTGGTCCTTTATTCCCCGTTCCCGTGGCCAACCGGGACCAATGGCCCTTTATTCCCCGTGCCCGTGGCCAACCGGGACTAAACATCAAGCGTCTCGCCTCCCCCGCGGCGGTTTTTATTTCGCGAGCGAGGCAGAAGGGCGCCATTCCACTGCTCGCTCTCTGTTCTTCCTCTCGCTCTCTGTTCTTCCTCTCTCTCGCTCTCTGTTCTTTTCGATCCAAGCACACGCACGCAAAATGGCTGAATGGACGCAATACAATGGGAAGACACCATGCGGCAAGGATTTGGACGTGCTCTTCACCAACAGTTGCGCGAGGCTGCATGAAGCTCTGGGTCATTTGGCCGATCTCTATTTTGAAGCTCCCGAAGAACACCGGTTCTTTGGTCTCGATCTGGAGTACACGGCGAATCAGAAGGATGTTGCCCTCATCCAGATATCGTTCAAGCATTCGGTGTTGGTCTTCCAATGGTCAAGGTAGAAGCTATATATATATAGCACACGTGTACAATCTTGCATTCCATCTTCGAGTTTTTTTGTTGCATGTGAACAATACGTGTGTTGCAACATATCTAACACATATCCTATTTTTGTTGTTACAGTAGTTCGAGGCATTGCCCGGACCTTGTTGATTTTCTTGTCAACTCGGGGTTTGACTTTTGCAGCGTGGACATCACGCAAGACCGTGTGAAGTTGATGCGCATCGGTATTATGATACCTGAAGATCACTACGTTGATCTTCAGACTCTTATCCAGTTGACCGGGCCAAAGACCGGGATGGCTGTCATGGCAAGCACCTTCATCCACCAGGGCTATGAAAGGATGAAGACTGATTTCCCCCGGCAGAATCACTACTATTGGGAGGAGACCCCATTGCGCATGACGAACCTCAAGTATGCGGCCGTAGATGCATATGTCGCGTACGAGTTGTTCCGCATCTACTCGGCGGGGCCATAGATGATGTATGGATGCGTTCGATATCTATGCATGTGCATGTAATGGGTATCTAATTAGTAGTATATATATGTAATGGATATCTTTTGTGATCGACTCTCTATATATATATGTTAATTATGAAATGTGATCGACTCTATGTTTGTGTTATGTGTGATCGACTCTATTGTGTTATGTGTGATCGACTCTATGCATGTAATGAATATTGTTTGTATTATTGTTCTTTATTTTTGATATATTTTTTCATTTTAAGATTTTAAAATGAATTAGTATTATTTTTCTTCATTTTTTTGATATATTATTTGTATTTTTAAGATTTTAAAATGAATTAGTATTATTGTTCTTAATTTTTGATATATATTTTGTATTTTAAGATTTTAAAATGAATTACTATTATTGTTCTTCATTTTTGATATATTATTTGTATTTTTAAGATTTTAAAATGAATTAGTTCTATTTTTCTCAATTTTTGGATATATTATTTGTATTTTTAGAAATAATACAAATTAAAAGTTAATGTTTATTTATTTATTCAAAATTATTAATTACATCTTTATTTTTGTTTATTAAAAGATTTATTTGAAATTCAAACAATAAAGAAATATGGCTTCAGCCAACATGTTAATAAGATTGATATGATACAACTATCATATACATGCGTGAGAAACACTTGGATTCGGGACGGGATGGAACTCGGAAGTTAAGCGTGCTAGTGCTAGAGCAGTGGGAGGATGGGTGACCGAGCGGGAAGTTTGACCATGAGTAACTAATTTGACTAGAGATAATCTTAGTTAGACACTAAGCAAATAATACAAATTGTGAGAAAAAAAGGGAGTGAAAAAAAGGGAGTGAAAAAAGGAGTGAAAAAAAGGGAGTGAAAAAAGGTGAGAAAAATAATTAGAAACCAAATGAATTAAAAAAATTACGAAATAAATCTAGTCCCGGTTCATGTGGCCAACCGGGACTAAATGTCCTCCGACCCCAGGCTCCGCCACCCGCCCACGTGGACAGGCCTTTAGTCCCGGTCCGTAAGAGATGGGACTATAGGGGGGCCTTTAGTCGCGCGGAGCTAGTCCCGGTTGCCCGGACGGGATTAATGGGCCTGGCGAACCGGGACTGTAGGCCTGTTTTCTACCAGTGCAAGTTGATCCGTGGTGGAGACATAAGAGAGATCAATATCACCTTTCTCAACATGATCCCGAATAAAGTGATGACGAATCTCAATATGCTTCGTCTTCGAGTGAAGAACCGGGTTGTAGGCGATCTTCATAGCACTCTCATTGTCACAAAGAAGAGGCACCTTGTCAAAGTGAATACCATAATCCTTCAAAGTTTGCCTCATCCATAGCAATTGGGCACAACAACTTGCCGCGGAGATATACTCGGCCTCGGTGGTGGAGAGAGCAATACAATTTTGCTTCTTGGAAGACCAACAAACCAAGGAGCGGCCAAGAAATTGGCAACCCCCGGATGTGGACTTCCTATCCGTCTTCTCTCCCGCATAATCCGCATCCGAGTAACCAATAAGCTGGAAGCTTGAACCCTTTGGGTACCAAAGACCGAAGTTTGGGGTATGAACTAGATATCGAAAGATTCGTTTCACGGCTTCCAAATGACTTTGCCTCGGAGAGGCTTGAAACCTTGCACATTTACCTACGCTATACATGATATCGGGTCTAGATGCACAAAGGTAAAGCAAAGAGCCAATCATGGAGCGGTATACCTTTTGATCTACCTCTTTCCCATTAGGGTCGGGTTTCAAGTCGGTGGTCGTGGACATAGGGGTCTTCATAGGTTTGGCATCATTCATATTAAATCTCTTGAGCATGTCTTGAGTATATTTGGCTTGTTTGATGAAGGTTCCTTCATAATATTGATTCACTTCGAAGCCAAGAAAGAACTCCAATTCTCCCATCATAGACATCTCAAACCTATCGGTCATAAGCTTGCAAAATTCCTCATTGAACAAGGTGTTAGTAGACCCAAAAATGATGTCATCCACATAGAGTTGGCATATGAACAAGTCACCTCCAACCGTCTTGGTAAAGAGGGTAGGATCGATTAAACCAACATTAATCCCGCGATCTACTAGAAACTCTTTAAGGTGCTCATACCACGCACGTGGAGCTTGTTTAAGTCCATAGAGCGCCTTATCAAGTTTATAGACATGATCGGGGTGGTTGGGATCCTCGAAACCCGGAGGTTGCTTGACATATACTAACTCATTAATGGTACCATTAAGAAAAGCACTTTTGACATCCATTTGTTGTAATTTGAAGTTATGATGAGATGCATAGGCAAGTAAGATACGAATGGATTCAAGGCGAGCTACGGGGGCAAAGGTTTCACCGAAATCGATACCTTCGACTTGAGAAAAACCTTGGGCCACCAATCTTGCCTTGTTGCGAATGACAATACCATCTTTGTCTTGCTTGTTCTTGAACACCCATTTGGTACCAATGACATTTTTGCAATCCTTGGGTCTTGGCACTAATTTCCACACCTTGTTGCGCTCGAAGTTATTGAGTTCATCATGCATGGCTTCAAGCCAATCTTGATCTTCGAGAGCTTCATATACCTTCTTGGGTTCAATGAAGGAGACAAATGCATGAGCCTTGCTAAAATCCGCCAATTGCCTTCTAGTGACCACTCTTCCACGAACTTGACCAAGAATCATGTCCTCCGTATGACCCGCTCGTTCAAGATTCTCTAGCCTTCTCTTTGCTCTTCGAGCCAATATCTCCTCCAAAGATTCCTTGGATATGGATTGAGAATCACCTTCTTCATCGGAGACATGTCCATCTTCATTTTTTCCTTGATCAATAATGGGTGATGAATCACCACTAGGTTGAGCATTCTCAACAATAATAGAATCTTGATCATGATTTAGGTGTGTTGCTTGGCCTTGTTCATTAGCTTGGCCTTGATCGTTAGCTTGAGGGCTTGGTGCATCTTGTTGGATTGCTTGATCATCAATGGGTGTAGTCAATGGCTCCACTTGAGTGGGGCATAGTCCTTCTCCCTCCGTCATCCGGTGTCCCTCAATGGGGATTATTTCACCAATCCCCATTCTTCTTATGACGATGGGAGGAATTGCATCTCCTACAACACCATGATCTATACGCCCCCCTTGGGAGCCATTATCCTCATCAAACACCACGTCTATAGCTTCTTCAACTTGTCCGGTGGACTTGTTGTAGACTCTATAGGCGTGAGCGTTTGTGGCATAACCAACAAAAATGCCCTCATAAGATCTAGTCTCAAATTTTGACAACCGTTTACCTTTCTTGCGAATGAAGCACTTGCAACCGAAGACCTTGAAGTAAGATACATCCGGTTTCTTACCCGTGAGAATCTCATAGGGGGTCTTGTTCAAGATCTTGCGAAGATATAACCGGTTGGTGGCGTGACATGCGGTGGAGACGGCTTCGGCCCAAAAGTTATAGGGAGAAGAGAACTCCGCAATCATAGTTCTAGCCGCATCCATCAAAGTCCGGTTCTTTCTCTCCGCAACACCATTTTGTTGAGGGGTATAAGGAGTGGAGTATTGATGAGCAATGCCCTCTTCACTAAGAAAACCCTCAACGGTGTAGTTCTTGAACTCCGAGCCATTATCACTCCGGATAGCCAATATGGTAGCATTGTGTTGGCGCTCAACTAGAGTGATGAACTCGATGACTCTACTTTGAGTTTCACTTTTCCTCTTGAAGAAATACACCCAACAATATCTTGAATAGTCATCCACAATTACCAAACAATACTTCTTTCCTCCGAGACTATCATAGGATAGTGGACCAAAGAGATCTAAGTGAATGAGCTCGAGAATTCTTGTAGTGGAGATAGATGTCTTGGTTGGGTGTTGTTCTCCATGTTGCTTCCCAAAGGTGCAAGAGCTACACACACGATCTTTAGCAAATTTAGCTTTGGTTAGTCCTAGAACGTGATTGCCACTTTGGAGATCATGCAACATTCTCATATTGGTGTGGGCTAGTCGGCGATGCCAAAGCCATCCCACATCAACTTTAGCCATTAGGCATGTCGCGGCACACATGTCTTCTTTAGAGAAGTCCACTACATACATGCCGTTCTCGACAAACCCAACAAAGGCTACTTTAAGAGATGTCTCCCAAGTGACAATCACACTCTCTTTATTAAAGAACGAGGTGAAACCACAATTCGCAAGTTGAAGAACGGACATCAAATTATAGCCAAGGGACTCAACAAGGAGAACATTCTCAATTGATAAATCATTTGAGATTGCTACCTTGCCTCGTCCCAATACCTTAAGCTCGGACTTATCACCAATAGTGACGCAATTGAGATGAGGTAGAGGAGGTTCAAGATTGCTTATTGCGTCAAGGCTTCCGGTCATATGTTGGGATGCACCACTATCCACTGTCCATTTGTTAGACCCGGAAGCATTTCCCTACAAGAGATCAATTTCTTGATTTAGGTACCCATCCTTCAATGGGTCCTCTTTTGTTAGTAACAAGGGTCTTAGGAACCCAAATAGTCCAATGATAATCATCACCATAAGAAGTACCAACGTATTTAGCATAAACATGTCCATCCCTAGATTTCATAAGAACATAAGATGGATTATATTTTCCGGCGAAATCATTATGAGTGATGCTCCCCCTAGAGGTATCACCACCCATAATGGCGTTGGTCTCCTTTTCTTTGGTCACCTCACCCTCTTTTACAAAAACAACATTTTGAGGGGGAGTAGTGACATTCTTGGATGTCTTCTTTGACTTGGAAATAAACCCAAGTCCCTCTTTACCTTTCTTGGCACCTTGAGAGCTTATTGCATCGTTGAGAATTCTTTCCTTCCCTACATTGTTAGTCGTAGAGGAAGAGGTAGGTGCAATAACAGTGCTATTTGATGAAGAATGGAAGTCATCTATTTATGAACGGAGGGAGTACAGTTTTTACAGCTACCACAGTATAAAATACTTTGATGTGTTTGGCTATGATTAAAAACTGCGGTATCAATGCTGAAGTATTGCTCAAACTGTGATGTTTTGGAAGTATTGTAGAAACAATTTCGGACCTCTTTTTTTTTCTAAAACGTTGAAAGCTAAAAAAAAAACTGGCAGTATCGTGTTGCCGGGCGGTAAAAAACTTCAGTATTCCATTACTTCAGTTTGTTAGGGCATCTCCAGCCGTCCCCCCCAGAGCCCCCCCAGGGGGCTTTTTTCGCGGCGGAAGCGGCGAATAGCGCCGCTTCTTCACCACTCGGCCCCCCAGAGGCCCAAATAGCGCCGTTTTGGCGCTAAATAGCGCCGCGGCACCCAGGCCAAACCCAGCCCGCTGGGTTCGGCCTGGGGGGGGGGCGAAACTGCGCGGCTGCGCGCGTGGGCCAGCTCGGTCAACGACGCGACGAGAAAGCGCGGGAACAGAACCGCCCGTGATCGTCTTCTCGGCTTCCGCGCGGTCAAAGGCTGCCGGCGTTTATGGCGTGGCGGCCGCCCAGTGCATGCGCCCCGCCCAAAGGCTGCCGGCGTAATGGCGTGGCGGGCGGCACCGAGGGGACGCGCGCGCAGTAAATGCCCGGCCGCTCGCCGCGCTATAAAACCCCCCCGTCGCGCGCCTCGCCCCGCCATTCTTCACACCGGCGAGCTCTCCTGTCCCCTTCTTCTCCTCGACGCTCTCCTCCTCCCTTCTTCTCCACGAAAATGTCTGACGGAGCGGCGGCGAACGGGTTCCCACGCCATAACCTGCGCCGGGGCCAGGCGATGGCGCTGTACCGCGCGGGCTATCCTTGCCCGCCGGACATGCGCCTCCCTAGCTCCGCCGCGGGGTCCCTCCCCTTCCCACCTTCGACCCAGAGTTCCGCCGCGCCATCCACGAGATGCGCGCCGGAATGCAAAACCCCGAGAACTACCCGCTGACTGGCGTCGACCAGTTCTGGTGGGAGCGGCTGACGGCGTGCCGCACCCGGGAGCTGGAGTCCCTGAACGACAACGGCCCTGTCGAGGGCCGTTTCAACTCGCACGGGCGGCGCCGCTGGTGGAGTGCCCCTGGCAGGACCCTCGACGAGGTCCTCCAGCACATCCACGCCGGCAACCAGCCGCGCCTCGCGATGCCGCCGCCGGAGGCCACCCAGCCGTGGGTGGCGCGGCGGACCGGCGCGTCCTCCTCGTCTGCGACGTCGAGCTCCTCCGCCGGCCACTCCGTCTCCACCTCTCCCCCATTTCTAAACGCCGGACCGGCCGCACGCAGGCGCAGCGGCGGCGCGCTCCGCATCGGCGAGCCACGCTTCGAACGCGTGGTTCGGCCGAAGACGGAGGACACCGGCGACGAAGATGAGACCGAGTGGCCCGACCAAAAGGTCGCGGAGCAGATGTCTCTGGACACGCTGCAGCCGCTCGACCTCGACGCCGCCGCTCAGTGGAGTCTGCGCGACACCACCGAGTCTGAGCTCGCCCTTCAGCGCCGCCTGCTGGCTGAAGCCGAGCAGCGCAAGGCGGCGCGCGAGCGCGAGGCCGCCGCGGCGGCGGCCCTCCTCCGCGTCCCTCCCCCACCGCCGCAGAAGGAGAATGTCTACATCGTTCTCGACGAGGACTCCGACGACGACGACGTGATCCAGCAGGCGCTCGAGGTGAGCAGGTGGGATTGCGGCGGCGGCGACGAGGGACAGGGGGGAAGCAAGCGCCCCGGCGACGCCCCCAGCGACGACGACGACGACGGCGGCGACTACAGCCAGGCGATCGCCGCCAGCCTCGGGCTTAACTAGTTTAGATGTAGTTTAAATTTTTCGTACTAGCTTAAATTCGCGCCGAATATGTACGCAGTTTCCGAATTTCAATAAAATTTTGCCTCTTTTCATTTTGCGTTTGTTTGGGCCGGTTCTTGGGCTCGGGACGCGACTGAGAAACGCGCCCCCCCAGGTTCCAGAATAGCGCCGTTTAGCGCCGCGACGGCACCAAAACGGCGGCGTTTTGGGCCCTGGGGGGCGCAACGGCTGGAGATGCCCTTATATACGTCGCTGCCAAACTAGCCATCGGTGTAGAGAAGACATGTCAGGACCGTAGTTTCCAAGGGACATTATTTTTAGAAACCGTGGTACTGTTTGAATATTTCAAAAATATTTTGATGCCAAACTAGGCCTAAGTTTGTCTTCTTATGTAGCCTAAGGGCATCTCCAGCCGTCCCCCCCAGAGCCCCCCAGGGGTTTTTTTTCGCGGCGGAAGCGACGAAAAGCGCCGCTTCTTCACCACTCGCCCCCCCCAGCAGCCCAAATAGCGCCGTTTCGGCGCTAAATAGCGCCGCGGCACCCAGGCCAAACCCAGCCCGCTGGGTTCGGCCTGGAGGGGCGAAACTGCGCGGCTGCGCGCGTGGGCCAGCTCGGTCAGCGACGCGGGAGATAGCGCGGGACGAGAAAGCGCGGGAACAGAAACGCCCGTGATCGTCTTCTCGGCTTCCGCGCGGTCAAAGACTGCCGGCGTTTATGGCGTGGCGGCCGCCCAGTGCATGCGCCCACCCAAAGGCTGCCGGCGTAATGGCGTGGCGGGCGGCAGCGAGGGGACGGGCGCGCGCAGTAAAGGCCCAGCCGCTCGGCGCGCTATAAAAACCCCCCGCCGCGTGCCTCGCCCCCCATTCTTCTCACACCGGCGAGCTCTCCCCTCCCCTTCTTCCCCTTCTTCCACGACAATGTCTGACGGAGCGGCGGCGAACGGGTTCCCACGCCACAACCTGCGCCGGGGCGAGGCGATGGCGCTGTACCGCGCGGGCTATCCTTGCCCGCCGGACGTGCGCCTCCCTAGCTCCGCCGCGGGGGCGAGCCGCTGGGCGCTCAGCGCCGGCGGTGTCCCCGTCCCTCCCCTTCCCAACTCCGACCCAGAATTCCGTCGCGCCATCCACGAGATGCGCGCCGGAATGCAGAACCCCGAGAACTATCCACTCACCGGCGTGGATCAGTTCTGGTGGGAGCGTCTGACGACGCGCCGCACCCGGGAGCTCGAGTCCCTCAACGACAACGGCCCTGTCGAGGGCCGTTTCTACTCGCACGGGCGGCGCCGCTGGTGGAGTGCCCCTGGGAGGACCCTCGACGAGGTCCTCCAGCACATCCACGCCGGCAACCAGCCGCGCCTCGCGATGCCGCCGCCGGAGGCCACCCAGCCGTGGGTGGCGCGGCGGACCGGCGCGTCCTCGTCGTCTGCGACGTCGAGCTCCTCCGCCGGGCACTCCACCTCCATCTCTCCCCCCTTTCTTAACGCCGGTGCGCCCGCCCGCAGGCGCAGCGGTGACGCGCTCCGCCTCGGCGAGCCACGCTTCGAACGCGTGGTTCGCCCGAAGACGGAGGACGGCGGCGGCGACGACGAGTGGCCCGACAAAAAGGTCGCGGAGCAGCTGTCGCTGAACACGCTGCAACCGCTCGACGTCGAGACCGCCGCCCAGTGGAGCCTGCGCGACAACACCCAGGCCGAGCTCGCCCTTCAGCGCCGCCTGCTGGCTGAAGCCGAGCAGCGCAAGGCGGCGCGCGAGCGCGAGGAGGCCGCGGCGGCGGCCCTCCTCCGCGTCCCCCCCCCACCAAAGCAGAAGGAGAACGTCTACATCGTTCTCGACGAGGACTCGGACGACGACGACGTGATCCAGCAGGCGCTCGAGGTGAGCAGGTGGGATTGCGGCGGCGGCGACGAGGGACAGGGGGGAAGCAAGCGCCCCGGCGACGCCCCCAGCGACGATGACGACGACGACGGCGGCGACTACAGCCAGGCGATCGCCGCCAGCCTCGGGCTTAACTAGATGTAGTTTAAATTTACCGTTTTAGCTTCAAATTCGCGCCGAATATGTACGCAGTTTCAAATTTCAATAAAATTTCGACTAGTTTTTCAACTGCCTTTGTTTGGGCCGATTTGTTGGGCTCGGGACGCGACTGGGAAACGCGCCCCCCCAGGTTCCAGAATAGCGCCGTTTAGCGCCGCGGCGGCACCAAAACGGCGGCGTTTTGGGCCCTGGGGGGGCTCAACGGCTGGAGATGCCCTAAGATCCAACGAATTTTTGTAATGTATGTGCACATATTTTTTTTCAGTATTTTGTAAAACACGGAAATGGCATTTTCTAATTTTTGCGGAAAGTGAGAGCACCGGTGCTCGGGTGCGAATAGCAGCTCGTGCCGTGCGATGCCGTCTGCCAGTTGGGTCCGCCGGCCGGCAGGTGTCATCGAAACCTACCCAACTCTCACCTGACCATCACCGAAAAGAAAAAAAAACTCGCATCTGATCCGATGGGGGCAGCAATATGATGGAAATATTCAAGCAGATGTACGTGCAAGAGCTGACAGGTGTTCCGTGCTAGCTCGTTTCCACTGCGCATCGCACGTACAACATGCATGAATCGATCGCTCGCCGCTACACGATCGAGCACTGTGAGGACCGAGGACGGTTGAGGAATCGCGTAGCCTCCTCCCGGAGTGGTGACGAGACCACGTGTAGCAGAGGAAGACTGTGGAGCCGTGGAGGAGAAAGTACGTACCTTGGGTGTTTATATATTTTGTCCCTAGCTTCGTGACCGTCCACGTGGTGGTACCGTTTTATTTCCTCCAAACTGTAGTACCTTTATCGCCAGCCGTCCGTTGCCTTTCACCCTTGGAAAGAAATAGCATTCGGGTGTCGTGACCATGTAGAGCGTAGAGTAGTAAAAGCATTTTCAACCGGACCACACACTTCCCCTATCCGGCGTAGGGATAGAAAAACGCGGCAATCTGGTCATGACAAGTAAATCAACAAGCGTAGCAAGAGATATGATTTACGTGCATGTGCCTGTCTATTTTTGAGGATTTGGACATGAAGGTTATCCGGTTCTTGTCCTTTGGTGTTTTTTTCCTCACCACCTAATCTGGAGAGTACCTTGGATCTCAAACCTGTTTATCTCCTCTTTACCTTCCGGTTTATTACCACGTTTCCTTTTACGATAATGAGTTGGATAGATCTGAAGCCGCCATTCTCGTCTCCATGCTCAACAACGGAATTCATTGTGGCCTACGTCCACCACCACGGCTCGCATCCGGCAACAGTAACTGTGCGCTGTTCCGCTGACAGGTGACGTGTCTGCCCAACAACGTGCTACCCTTAGCCGGGGCCCACCAGCCAGGGCCCCTACACTGTTATTGCGCACCCAGCCAAGCCGTTTTGGCAACGCCCACCCCTGGCTGGCATGGCATGGCATCCAGCTGAAGAAGAGCCAAGTCAGTGGTCGTCCTCCACCTTGCTCCGTTGGTTGGCCAATGGCCGTGCATGCACGTTAACCATCATCATCAGTGGAGGTGCTCAATCATCAGACACACGATTAGTCTGAAGAAAAGTTATCATTGGAGAGAGAGATGATTCAATGCATGCACCTCTGATACCATTGAAGAAAATGTTTTGTGGATATGATCCACTATGATTACGTTTAATCGCCACTCTTTTTTTTTTTTTCCAGATCTCGCTCGTACGTACGTATATCTACAAAGATTCTATGCACTTACACTTTTTGTTTAGAGAAAATGTGGGAAGCACGTGGTGTTGCAGCTTGCTACTGTGTATAGCACGAGGAGGCATGAGTAGGAGTAGACATGCGCGGGCGTGCTGAGCTTTCGATTTCGCAAGGGCGTTTTTGTTTTCCTCGGAGAGTTTAATTTTTTTTTTGAGAATTCTTCGAAATGTTTAATTGGAACTTTGGAAGCGTAGGATCTATCTAAACGTGGGCCGCTCTGCATTAGCGTACCATTGTTCAGCGGCGGCCGGCCCACCTGTGTGAGGCCTTTACCTCAGCCCAAACTAAGCTTGGTTGCGGGCACAGCTTCAGCAAAGATGAATTTAAAACAGATCGGCGGATTTCATTTGAATTTGGATATATCATCTTGCGGATTTGAAATAGAACTAAACAGGGGGGTTGTATAGTCCTAGTCGTCATTGTTGTGATGTCGTCACTCAGCCGGTGCTGGAGGTGGCGGTGGCGCTAGGGATGTTGCGATTGCCGCGAGCATGTCGACCAACTGCCTAACCTCCTCCCAGAGCTCCTCATCTCCCCCTCCATTGTCGGGCCACCCACTTCGTCCACCTACCACACGTAGATTTCATGGGAGTTCAGACGTTGTCATGTGTAGCGTAGATGTCGCCTAAGTTGGGGTCATGCATGAGCCATATCTATCTCACCACGTGACGAGACACACCAATCGGTCAACTAACAATCATCACCACTTCGTCCGCCTATCGCACGTAGATTTCATGGGAGTTTAGCGCAAATTCTGGGTCGACGTTGTCATGTGTAGCTCAAAGATCGAGAGATTAACTAGAGGGGGGATGAATAGGTTAACTACATTTTTTTTTGCTTCTTTTTCTATTTAACAAGATAGTGCTTAAAAATAGATTGTCTAGATTATGCAACTAGGTGAACAATCCTATATGTTGAGCAAGTCCGACTAGCACAAGGTATATATATGACTAAGCTAGTAGCAACAAGTAAAGGTAAATTGAGGGATAACTGAACACAATGACACGGAGATGTATCCCGAAGTTCCATTCCCAATGAAAGCTAATCTCCGTTGGAGCGGTGCGGTGCCACCAAAGTGGAACACCGAGTAGCACTCAAATGGCACACCGTATCTCCTTCGAGTCCTTCCACCGATGTGGAGAGGATCGAATCACTATGTTGCCGTTGCGGTTGACAACTAGAACCTTTACAAGGATGAGGCACACTCCACAACTTTGGAGGGTCCTCACCAAACCCCCGGAGCCACCAAGACACTGGGAAGCAAGATCCACGAGCACAAGAGCTTCGGGGACAACAACAAGGCTCCAAGCTCCAATGAGCTAGGAGCAATAAGGTTCTTGGCTCCAAAGAACTAAGAACAAAAAGATCCCTAGGGGATAAGTGGGTTGATCACGAATCGGCTTGGTGAAGTTGTAGATTTAGAATTTCTCCTCCAAATCCCAAGAGATCAATGACTTTGGTTGGATGTTTGGAAAGAACCTTGAAGCTTGGAGGTGGTCAACAATGGAGGTGAGAGAAAACTTGTTTGACACCTCCAAAAGGTAGGAGACGAGTCCTATTTATAGTGGGGGGTGGGGGAGAAAATGGCCGTTGGGAATTTTCTTTGAGCTGTGCAGAGTGCTCGGCCTGGAGGCCGGCCTGGCCGGCTGGGATGTAAGGACCCCAGACCGGCAGTCTGAAACCCTACGTATGCATACATTCACGATCCCAGAAAGATCAGTCGTGAACAACATACAAAGTTGGCACACAGAATACATCATCCATTACACGAATACATAAAGGTATTTCACAAATGATCACATGATCAAGACTAAAACATCTGCCACGCAGGGCAGGCAACTTAACAAACACAGCGGAAGACAAATAAAAACATAACGTAGCTGAGCCCATGTCACGCCTTAACCTACAGGCTGCTGACCCGGAGACGATCCTAGTTCGCAAAGCCGTCAACTCCGTACTTCTCTTCATAGATATCCTTTGGAGGCTCCTTCTCCAAATCTGATAAGTAGATACCAGGGGCGAAACCATAATGAGTACATTTGAATGTACTCAGCAAGACATCCATCATGTCACTTACCAACATGCAAATATGCTTATATGGTGGAATAGGTAGGCTATAAATATGGTTCACTATCAATGGTGTTCATGTATGATGACACCACAGTTGCAGTCAGGTTAATCTGTATCTTCGTTGAAGAAGATACTTCAGAATAAAATAATATAGTTTTATTTCTCTTGTCGATGTCACAAGTACAAGAGGTTTTGTAAAACTTTGTGAAAGAATATTTTCTCCTGGCAAAACTCCTTGGAATCAGTTTCCAGAATTCTTGCTTAGAGTAGAAAAGGTTTTGTTTGCAAAACATTTTTTTGTTTTGTATAACATCATCTGGCTTTTCATCATCGACGATACCTCCACGGTATACGTTTCCATTCCTTTCCGAACTTCACAAGTTCAACACTTCCTTTCCAAAGATTCCCTTTCAAAAACTCTTTTTGAAAACATTGACACAATGCTAGCTACATGGCCATTCAACTGTCCATATCCGAGGACGCGGCTTCTTCGAAAAAGTTATACTCTGCAGAGGTGTACACATCCACCAGATCCAGTACACCTCCCGTGAAACAACCACGGACTGTAACAACAGTATGTAAACATCAGGTATCTGATCATAACCATCCACTATGTTCAAGCTAGAATATGCCTATCTCTCGATTGAGGTTGTTCTCCCCGGCATCAAGTCCCACCCTGCCTAGCCAGGAGCCTCAATGAATGCATCCGGAGGGAAAATTAATCCCACACTTTATATGCCTCAACATTGGGAGTTTTGACGACATTCGGTTCGAGGGTACGACGCCCCTTATAGCAAGTGAGATAGCACACACTAATAAGAACAAACTTCAAGTTAAGCCCCGTGCCCATGTTGGGGTAGGGTGGCAGTACGGTAAAGGTTGTCCGGCGAAGACTAGGTTATGTGTCATTTTTGAAAACACCACTTTCTCAAAAATGACCACTTCCACATTCCTCCGGAGAACAAGGATCCGCCTTTTCTCCGGGTTTTTCCGTAAAGCCTTTGTTTTGTAAAATCACAATTTTAGGGTGTCCACTTAGGGACTAGTATATTTGATGGTAATAAATACCATATGGTGGCTTATGGGCTTGGTATTACCAAGTTTAACTACTGGCATGATAGTAACCTATAATATAGTATAGTAGTAATTTCCACATCAAAAATAGTTTTGATAATCAAGTTTTGGTAAAACTTCAGAGGTAAAACATGCATGATATATAATGGTAAGTATTGTATCAGCAAGCAATCAGGATGGCTTGCCTGGTATCTCTTTGTGTCCCTGGTTGTTGGAGTGGCTGGAACTTGAAACAGAGCTTCACGACACTTCCTTCCTCTTCGTTTTCTAACGCCGTAAAAAGAGAATAAAGGACACACATTCAGAACCAAACAAGACAAACAAGGCTACAAGTAATACATACAGCAAGCAATCAAGAAGTACCACCCAAGTTCTCAATTTTTCCCTTAAGAAAAATTGGCATAAAAACTATAGTTGAAAAGTCTGCTTTTTTCCTAGTGTTTATGTGTGGCCAAGTCAATGATTTTTAGTTAAGAAGACCATGGACCAGTGGGGTAGAGCACATGTTACTAGACAGTAGAGTGTCACATAAAACACATTTTGATGTCTAAAAATTCCCACAACAATCTCTATGGCTAGCACACATAATTTGCTAAATTACTCAAGTGGTGAAATAAGCTCATGACAACAAGTCAAACCTATTTTTCCACCATGAGGCAAACATACCAGTGGGTGTCCCACTATTAAATATGCTCACCAAGAGGTTAATAAGCCTCTGGTCACTTTTATAAAAGTGCTCCAAACAAACAATCTAGCATCCAAAAACTCCTACTCATACTAGTAGAAAATTTAGGAAAAATACTAGACTAGTTTAGGCTACACTAGTTAATTTTATGCACAAGTGTGCAAGCTAGCAGAGGCAAAATACTCCTCTAACCAGTACCATAATTGCTACTGGATTCCACAAAATAACATAAAAAAAACATAGCTAGGAAACAAGGAAAAACTATGCTTAAAATGCTACACATGTGAGGAGATTAATTCCTAGTCATCCAGGTGTTATTCATGCTTTTATGCTACTTAAGAGGAAACCTATCAGAGGTGAAAACCCTAAGATAATAATGCCACAAGGACATTCCATCCTCTGGTTTCCACACCAAAGATTCATAGTTTTCCCTAGGGTAAAACAAGACAAAAAGCATACATGAATATCCTAGTGTGAAATCTAGTCCTTAAGCATTTCTATTTTAAATCTATTTCAAACACAAGCACCAAGTATCTAGAGGTGCTATAACCAAAATAACAGTACCTAAATGGTACTAGTTTCATGAGAATTAATCTAGCAATAAGCCTAAAAAAAACAGTTAAAGATCTACTCAAAACATATATAAAAGAAACACATCTAGTGTGGGGGAAATAATGTTTCCACCAACAATGCAATGAAACCAGTGGGTGTTCCACTAGCATATCAAAGCATTAAGAGGTCACAATGCCTCTGGTCCACTTGCCAAAATTTTAACAAAAGACTAAACAAGCTTCTAGTGCAATAACAATACTAGCAGAAAATAACAGGGTGCTAAAATAAGCAAGGCAATGCTACTCATGCTATTGTTTTCACACAAGTGAAAAATCTAGGAGTCAAGTACTCATAACAACCTTATCAAAATGCTACTGGTCTTATGAATACAACACAAAAATATGTGGCTATGCAACCACAAATATTAATACCAAAAATTCCACACATGAGGGAATTTTTCCAAACATTCTCATAGTAATGATTAAGCTACTCATGCTTTTCTACCAATTCAAAACCAAGATATCAGAGGTGATAACAACACAAACTAAGTATAAACATGGTGCTGTATCTAATCTCTCAACAAAACAATTCAATCACTTGCACACAAAGTTAATCAATCAAAAATTGCTATGCAAGTATTACTAGAGAATAATCATATGTTAATAATGAAAATCCTATTGCTTCTCCACTCAAGTCCACACATTCTAACATGATAAAATAGCTAAGTAACACTTAGAAAACAAGTTCACACAACTTGTACATGCTAGAAAACAATATGGAAACACAAAAATATAATAGCTCAATTTAATTACTTAAAATGCCAAAATGGCAGAAATAAGCAAAACAAAGATCTGTCCACCAAATTTTCTAGGATGCTCTAAAAATTAATCCCTTCTAGTTTTGGATAGTCCTAAACATGTACAAGACCATCCAATTGAGTTTGCATCAAAAATCATTTTTAATTATTTTATAAAAATCACCAAAGTGCTCTCTGGTGTTTTACCAAATTTCATGCCATTTCAAAAATACAATGAATTTGGAAACGAGGTTAATTGCTCCTGTTAGATAATTTCAAGGGCTTTCCAATGCAATTGGCCTCACTTCATTCTGAGTTGTAAAACTAAAATGGTTCTCATTTTGGTGTTTCTGGTAGCTGTTACCAAAACATTTTTCATTTCAAATCCATTCATCCAAATGTAGATCTACAAAGTGGAGGTGGTTTAGATTTAGTTGAGGTACCACTGTGAATTTTAGTTTGGTCAAATTCATATTTTAAGTTGCCTTTTTGAGCCTAAAGTAAACAGGCTTCATTCTGTAAAAATTTAAATGGAAAAAGAGCAACACATGGGCCAGATCTGGTTCTTGGGCCGGCTAGGACAAATTCTACCGCGGCAGATCTACCCGCACTCGCTGACCCGCGGGCCAGGCCGCCACGCTGGCTGCCACGCGGCACAGCGAGGGCCACCAGCAGGTTTGACCTCACCGCGCGGGGTCAAGGCTTGCTGACGCGAGCGTTGCATCACCAAGACGTCACCGCCGGCGGAGACAACTCCGGCGAAGTCCGCAACCGGCGATTAAAACAACCATTTCGAGATTTGAGGGCATCCACGCAAGGGTCTCGACGAGAGGAAGCTAAAGAGCGCAGCCTCGCTTCCCGGGACGGGCCGGAAAGGCGGCGGCGACAGCGTGCGGCGGCGGCCGGAGAACTCGCACGGCACGGCGGCGTATTAGGGCGTTAGAGAGGGGGAAAAAGCGACGGGGAGCTTCCCTTGCTCACCACGAATGTCATGGAGGACACGGAGAAGGCGGAGGAGGCTCGAGGGCGCGGCGATCCCTCGCCGGAGTTCGGCGAGCTCGGAGAGGAACGAGGATGGCGCGGCCACCCTGCCGCGCCTCGGCTCGATTACCTTCGCACCAAGCACCACAACGACGAGGCGGAGGCGATGGTGCGAACGGCGACCGGCGGCGTGGTCCCTATCGGCCGAATCGACGGCGGCCATGTTTCGGCTAGGGTTCGGTTTTTCGTTTTTGGGCCTTTTTGGTACAGTGAGAGAGAGACTTCGAGGGGAGGGGAGAGAGGGAGCAGGTAGAGCACATGGGAGGGGTTTTTAAGCAACTAGGAGCCTTCTACTCGAAGCTAAGGAAGCATGGGCAGCCATGGCGTCATCTACAGGAAGAAGAAGGACACCATGTGACTAGGATTACATTTAAGTCCCTGGAAAATTACAAGTGGGTCCCTGTCCTCTCTGAAAATGGATGTTTTCACCAAGCAAACAAAGTCAACAATTAATTTCCTTTTGCCCAAAATTCTAATTAGTTGATATGTACAACATATATGAAAATTGGCTCAATTGGTGAAACTTTATAATTCAAAGTTGTTTAAATTTGAATTCTTACATAAATGGACATTGAATTTATTAGACTACTTAGGAGCTTCCAAAAATGCTAATTTTTGGCACACATTCCTTATTGGATGTGTTCCTTATGTGGTAGAAAATTCAAGTCATTTAGAGTTACTTCATAGAACAAACTTGTTCAAATTTCAAAAAGGTGCTGTCAAGAAAACAGGGTTTTTTGACAACTTAAATTATTCAAAAACTTGTGCCCTTTTGGTTTTCATCCTTATTTATGATATAGAGCATGTGGTATTTATTTCATGGCATTTGGAAAAAGTTTGTAGAACAAACTTGTTCAAAATCCCAATTGTTGCTGTGGAGAAAAACCATGTTTTCAGGACTTTAATGGATTCAATTTTTGGTCTCCTCTTGTGTGTGTTCCTTATTTGATATAAGGAAGCAATGGTATGAATTTCAGATCATTTGATGAAAGTTTCCAATAGTAACTTGTTTTAGTTTTCTTTTTCTGGAAATATTGGAGTTTCTATTTAATAAAGCACTAGGCTTTTCTTTATCAATCCTTTGCCAAAATATTTATATGACTAGAGATAGCAATTCAATGCTCTCTAATACCTTTGTTTTTAATCTTGCAAGGTTGGAAAAACATTTGATAAATTTTGGTGAAGCATTTAAGAATGCCTCTTTTTCTGATAATCCTTTATGGAAATTTATTAAGTGTTTCATCTTTCTTAATTTAGGTCTTGGAATAATATTCAACAAGTATGAGATTCATAAGATGTTTTTGGAAAGCTCTTTGATCAATATTTACCTTAGAAAATATTGCCAAAGTCATTGGAACAATATGTTGAATATTTTTATCATTGGAACAATATGTTGAATATTTTTAGTTCACTGCTTTGCTATCCTTTTAAGTTTGCAAGTTTATATAATTAGTTTGTTTGGTTGCACTTAAACAACCACAAACAAACACAACCCAGGTTTATTAGTAAAGCAATTAGCAAAACAACTGTGTTAACATGTATTCCAAAATTGGGATGTGACAGGTCTTCCCCCCTTAAAAAGAATCTCGTCCCCGAGATTCACAAGCGAGGACTAAGGGAGGGCCAACAAACACAATGTTAGTGTTGGAGTGAAGGTGCTTCCCCCCTTTGACTTTTCTTGGGAGGTGGGGTACATCCCTAAATTAGCAAATTTACTTTAAAAATTTCTCTAGCTATCACTTTACTCAACCACCAAATTTTAAAAATTCTGATAACATCACTACTGCCAACTAGTTCCTTTTAGTGCAGAACTACCTGGAAAAGTACCATAAATTTTTACATGATTTCTTAGCTATATCCCACATATTACATACCACATATGGAGTGGTGTACCACTCTCATAACCAGGTATATAATAAGCTAAAAATATATCTTGTGGGTGCAAAGGTTAGGTTGCTAAGGTAAAACAAACAGACAGAACAATACTCATGGCAGTGGTTATTACTCACCACAAGCAACTATCACTTAATGTGTTCATGATTTTTGTTGGATGTTTTAGTTTCATAAAATACTCTTGAGCACAATCATAACACAAGTATAAACTCATTCTAAGGTAAAACATTTAAACAAAAATCCAATAAGCAAGCAAACAACACCACAGATGAATAGACTATTTATTCACTAGGTTATTGTTTATTAGAGGTTTTGGAATCCATCAATCATGAACAATTAGCAAACAACCAGTAGCTAAAAACTAATGAATTCAATAATAAAGATACTCTAAAACACCATCTTTACACAAGGTAAAACTTCTATTACACAGGCATAGAAAAAGGTCTGCACAAATCACACACTAGTATGAAAAATCTACACCAGCATGCTATAAGAGATAATCATATCCTATAACCATAGAACGTGCAACTAAATAATTCATGGCATTATAACAGAAGTAATAACTTCCTAAACATGCTATATCAACACATATACTCGTAAAATAAAAAGAGGGTAATACTAGAGCAAAAATCACCATTTTCTAGTGGTGAGACTAGTTTCACTCTAGAGAAGCAAACAACGCTATCATGATGTTTAAACTTAAACAATCAAGTCATGAATATAAGCGTACCTAATAACAGTACACAAAACTTACTCATGTTAGTAAGCACAACATCAAAACAATCCCATGATACAACTATTAATCATGCAGAAATTTTCTTCTAGCAATTTCTGTTTTGTTTAACCAATTACTAGCAAACAAGCAAGGTATAACTCACACAACCAGTAGCTATGCAAGTAATGAAAAGTTATCTAAACCTTCTCAAAAATCCATACACTCAATTTAAAATCATTCACAAACAATCTACCAATCAAGAGGAATTTATTTTATTTGCGAACAATTTAATTTCGGCACACGATAGTGAAACATTTCTTAACATGATACCCCTAAGGAATATTATGCTAAAAAAGGATCACACCTAAACATATTAGTCTTTACTAATAAGAAATCAACTTCTCACTTGCAGAAGTGAAAAGAAACAATTATATTTTCCATGGTGGAAAATAGAAATCAATCACATAGTGAAACATACTATTTTTACCCATGTGTATGGTTGGGGATTTTCATCCTCAAGCCAAAATACAATGGGACCAGTGGGCTATGGCCTACTAATACCAAGGCAAAAATAGGTACTAAACCTCTGGTTATTCATGAAAAACTTTGTATACAAGATAAAAATATAAGGCTATTTAATCTAGTGAAGCAATACTAGTGCACACTGATAGTAATTCTTACACATGCTTTACTATTAAGAGATATGCAGGCTAACATAGGTACAAGCATCAAAATATCAGTACCTAAATGGTACTGGACTCAAGAAAACATAGCACAAAATTTATCAAAGCATTCACACAAAGGTCTATCTTTCACAATAATTCCAAATAATAAAAACTGGAAAAATAGCAAAGGTTACTCATGCTTTGCTATAAGATCACATGCAAGTTAATGAAGATAACAACATATAAATAACAGTACCAAAATGGTACTGGATCTATCATAACCATAACAAAAATCTAGGTATAACAAATTTACAAGGATTTGCCCACTCAACAATCCAATTAATAAAACTGGAAGGTAACAAATGCTATTCATTTTTATTCGAGTTTTCAATCATGCACACACTTTCTAGGGTAGATTTCTTGTAAGAAAACAACATAATCACGAGTCCTAACAACTCCATATAAGTTAGGAAGCAAGATTGAATAAAACACAAATTTATTTCAATCAAGAGCACACAAAGAAATAAACAGGAAAACTGATGTTTTCTAGATCTATCATAATCATTTCATCGTTCACTTAATTTCTAAACCCCGAATTTCATAGTACCTACAATGTCTACCAAGTTTTGATTTCCAAAGTAGATACACACGATATCCTATTGACTAGTAAACGAATAAGTCAACATCTTATTTTCTCGTGACTTCTCCTTTTTACCAACTAGATTAAAAGGTGTCTTAAATCACTTAATTTCTTGGTTTAGAAAGAGTTGTCAGTAGTTCGCATGCTTTGGTTAGGTGTCAACCTAATATTAGGCAAAGCATGTTAGTCTTGTTAGCTTTCTATTAAATCATGTTTGTCCGACAAGA
Organism: Alopecurus myosuroides; assembly: GCA_028641055.1. Classification (NCBI taxonomy): domain Eukaryota; kingdom Viridiplantae; phylum Streptophyta; class Magnoliopsida; order Poales; family Poaceae; genus Alopecurus; species Alopecurus myosuroides. The sequence goes on from CM054063.1 coordinate 35,385,047, forward strand.
TACGACTAGCGTCATACGTCGAATATTGAATTGTGCTCTTTGGATTGGCTTACGAGGGGTTTGCGCATCATGGCATGTGAATACTTCTTGTTCACCTTTCTCCATAGGAGGGAGGTATATAATTTTTAAAAGGGGATCTCCCTAGTTTGGTCTTTTAAAAGGGGACATAAAAAGTGCAACGTTTAGCCAACAGGGCAAAAAGAGTCTTTTGCAAATAGACAAACATAGAGGTTTTGGTCAGTATTGGTTGGTTTTCTTCACGCCTTTTCTTCTTTGAGGGTTGTCGTTGTTGGAGCTTTATTTGTTGGAGTGCATCACTGGTAGCAACGCTATCAGCTCGTGTGGCTTGAGGGTCCTCTATTATTAGGTCCAATGGTGCTTTCATTAATGGTGGTGGTTCACGACGGGTCGCATTATGAAGCGAAAACAAGCATAAGTCTAAGCAACAAATTCTTGGTTTTGAATGCTATACTAACATTTTTGCTTGCAAAAATTTAACACGAGGCGATTCAAAAACAAGAGCGGGGCAAGCACAAATCTGTAAATTTTGAGCACCCCACAAACATATAGAAGCCTAGATGAACCAAATTCTACACCACACTATAGCACAAAGTCCTACGGACACACATAAGCAAGCCAAAACACACAAGCAAGGCTCCATTGGAGCTACGTCGGGGATGATCCGAAATCCTAGAAGTGGCTGAAGAACTATATCTACTTCTGACCATCATCACTGTAGAGCTAGGCAATTATTTTGGTCTCTCGGGACATCGGCAAGTATAATTTTTTTTGTATAGAAACAAGACAAATAGAAGTAAAGTTTTGATGAAACTTTATGCAACAATCTGTTTTTGAAACTCCAACTATTTTCTGGACAGAAAACTTCAAATACGAGAGATGTTTCAAAAACAGAGCGGAGCAGTTGCAAACAAGTAAGAAATAAACTCTTAACCGAGAGAGATACTAACTCTGTAAGGCTCGCCCTTCGAACTACTGTTCAAGGACGCCCTTGATATGCATTTAGAATCTTTTGAAGAGATCAGAAGGAGGGAAAATATACTAAAATTCCCTTGGATAAAACTAATGTAGATAGTAAATAGGTTTTTACTCAAAAACGCTTTTCTTTCCTATCTGACGTCCATGCTAACTAAGGTCTCCTAAGGTCAGGATGGCTCTGATACCAACTCTGTAAGGACCCCAGACCGGCAGTCTGAAACCCTACGTATGCATACATTCACGATCCCAGAAAGATCAGTCGTGAACAACATACAAAGTTGGCACACAGAATACATCATCCATTACACGAATACATAAAGGTATTTCACAAATGATCACATGATCAAGACTAAAACATCTGCCACGCAGGGCAGGCAACTTAACAAACACAGCGGAAGACAAATAAAAACATAACGTAGCTGAGCCCATGTCACGCCTTAACCTACATGCTGCTGACCCGGAGACGATCCTAGTTCGCAAAGCCGTCAACTCCGTACTTCTCTTCATAGATATCCTTTGGAGGCTCCTTCTCCAAATCTGATAAGTAGATACCAGGGGCGAAACCATAATGAGTACATTTGAATGTACTCAGCAAGACATCCATCATGTCACTTACCAACATGCAAATATGCTTATATGGTGGAATAGGTAGGCTATAAATATGGTTCACTATCAATGGTGTTCATGTATGATGACACCACAGTTGCAGTCAGGTTAATCTGTATCTTCGTTGAAGAAGATACTTCAGAATAAAATAATATAGTTTTATTTCTCTTGTCGATGTCACAAGTACAAGAGGTTTTGTAAAACTTTGTGAAAGAATATTTTCTCCTGGCAAAACTCCTTGGAATCAGTTTCCAGAATTCTTGCTTAGAGTAGAAAAGGTTTTGTTTGCAAAACATTTTTTTGTTTTGTATAACATCATCTGGCTTTTCATCATCGACGATACCTCCACGGTATACGTTTCCATTCCTTTCCGAACTTCACAAGTTCAACACTTCCTTTCCAAAGATTCCCTTTCAAAAACTCTTTTTGAAAACATTGACACAATGCTAGCTACATGGCCATTCAACTGTCCATATCCGAGGACGCGGCTTCTTCGAAAAAGTTATACTCTGCAGAGGTGTACACATCCACCAGATCCAGTACACCTCCCGTGAAACAACCACGGACTGTAACAACAGTATGTAAACATCAGGTATCTGATCATAACCATCCACTATGTTCAAGCTAGAATATGCCTATCTCTCGATTGAGGTTGTTCTCCCCGGCATCAAGTCCCACCCTGCCTAGCCAGGAGCCTCAATGAATGCATCCGGAGGGAAAATTAATCCCACACTTTATATGCCTCAACATTGGGAGTTTTGACGACATTCGGTTCGAGGGTACGACGCCCCTTATAGCAAGTGAGATAGCACACACTAATAAGAACAAACTTCAAGTTAAGCCCCGTGCCCATGTTGGGGTAGGGTGGCAGTACGGTAAAGGTTGTCCGGCGAAGACTAGGTTATGTGTCATTTTTGAAAACACCACTTTCTCAAAAATGACCACTTCCACATTCCTCCGGAGAACAAGGATCCGCCTTTTCTCCGGGTTTTTCCGTAAAGCCTTTGTTTTGTAAAATCACAATTTTAGGGTGTCCACTTAGGGACTAGTATATTTGATGGTAATAAATACCATATGGTGGCTTATGGGCTTGGTATTACCAAGTTTAACTACTGGCATGATAGTAACCTATAATATAGTATAGTAGTAATTTCCACATCAAAAATAGTTTTGATAATCAAGTTTTGGTAAAACTTCAGAGGTAAAACATGCATGATATATAATGGTAAGTATTGTATCAGCAAGCAATCAGGATGGCTTGCCTGGTATCTCTTTGTGTCCCTGGTTGTTGGAGTGACTGGAACTTGAAACAGAGCTTCACGACACTTCCTTCCTCTTCGTTTTCTAACGCCGTAAAAAGAGAATAAAGGACACACATTCAGAACCAAACAAGACAAACAAGGCTACAAGTAATACATACAGCAAGCAATCAAGAAGTACCACCCAAGTTCTCAATTTTTCCCTTAAGAAAAATTGGCATAAAAACTATAGTTGAAAAGTCTGCTTTTTTCCTAGTGTTTATGTGTGGCCAAGTCAATGATTTTTAGTTAAGAAGACCATGGACCAGTGGGGTAGAGCACATGTTACTAGACAGTAGAGTGTCACATAAAACACATTTTGATGTCTAAAAATTCCCACAACAATCTCTATGGCTAGCACACATAATTTGCTAAATTACTCAAGTGGTGAAATAAGCTCATGACAACAAGTCAAACCTATTTTTCCACCATGAGGCAAACATACCAGTGGGTGTCCCACTATTAAATATGCTCACCAAGAGGTTAATAAGCCTCTGGTCACTTTTATAAAAGTGCTCCAAACAAACAATCTAGCATCCAAAAACTCCTACTCATACTAGTAGAAAATTTAGGAAAAATACTAGACTAGTTTAGGCTACACTAGTTAATTTTATGCACAAGTGTGCAAGCTAGCAGAGGCAAAATACTCCTCTAACCAGTACCATAATTGCTACTGGATTCCACAAAATAACATAAAAAAAACATAGCTAGGAAACAAGGAAAAACTATGCTTAAAATGCTACACATGTGAGGAGATTAATTCCTAGTCATCCAGGTGTTATTCATGCTTTTATGCTACTTAAGAGGAAACCTATCAGAGGTGAAAACCCTAAGATAATAATGCCACAAGGACATTCCATCCTCTGGTTTCCACACCAAAGATTCATAGTTTTCCCTAGGGTAAAACAAGACAAAAAGCATACATGAATATCCTAGTGTGAAATCTAGTCCTTAAGCATTTCTATTTTAAATCTATTTCAAACACAAGCACCAAGTATCTAGAGGTGCTATAACCAAAATAACAGTACCTAAATGGTACTAGTTTCATGAGAATTAATCTAGCAATAAGCCTAAAAAAAACAGTTAAAGATCTACTCAAAACATATATAAAAGAAACACATCTAGTGTGGGGGAAATAATGTTTCCACCAACAATGCAATGAAACCAGTGGGTGTTCCACTAGCATATCAAAGCATTAAGAGGTCACAATGCCTCTGGTCCACTTGCCAAAATTTTAACAAAAGACTAAACAAGCTTCTAGTGCAATAACAATACTAGCAGAAAATAACAGGGTGCTAAAATAAGCAAGGCAATGCTACTCATGCTATTGTTTTCACACAAGTGAAAAATCTAGGAGTCAAGTACTCATAACAACCTTATCAAAATGCTACTGGTCTTATGAATACAACACAAAAATATGTGGCTATGCAACCACAAATATTAATACCAAAAATTCCACACATGAGGGAATTTTTCCAAACATTCTCATAGTAATGATTAAGCTACTCATGCTTTTCTACCAATTCAAAACCAAGATATCAGAGGTGATAACAACACAAACTAAGTATAAACATGGTGCTGTATCTAATCTCTCAACAAAACAATTCAATCACTTGCACACAAAGTTAATCAATCAAAAATTGCTATGCAAGTATTACTAGAGAATAATCATATGTTAATAATGAAAATCCTATTGCTTCTCCACTCAAGTCCACACATTCTAACATGATAAAATAGCTAAGTAACACTTAGAAAACAAGTTCACACAACTTGTACATGCTAGAAAACAATATGGAAACACAAAAATATAATAGCTCAATTTAATTACTTAAAATGCCAAAATGGCAGAAATAAGCAAAACAAAGATCTGTCCACCAAATTTTCTAGGATGCTCTAAAAATTAATCCCTTCTAGTTTTGGATAGTCCTAAACATGTACAAGACCATCCAATTGAGTTTGCATCAAAAATCATTTTTAATTATTTTATAAAAATCACCAAAGTGCTCTCTGGTGTTTTACCAAATTTCATGCCATTTCAAAAATACAATGAATTTGGAAACGAGGTTAATTGCTCCTGTTAGATAATTTCAAGGGCTTTCCAATGCAATTGGCCTCACTTCATTCTGAGTTGTAAAACTAAAATGGTTCTCATTTTGGTGTTTCTGGTAGCTGTTACCAAAACATTTTTCATTTCAAATCCATTCATCCAAATGTAGATCTACAAAGTGGAGGTGGTTTAGATTTAGTTGAGGTACCACTGTGAATTTTAGTTTGGTCAAATTCATATTTTAAGTTGCCTTTTTGAGCCTAAAGTAAACAGGCTTCATTCTGTAAAAATTTAAATGGAAAAAGAGCAACACATGGGCCAGATCTGGTTCTTGGGCCGGCTAGGACAAATTCTACCGCGGCAGATCTACCCGCACTCGCTGACCCGCGGGCCAGGCCGCCACGCTGGCTGCCACGCGGCACAGCGAGGGCCACCAGCAGGTTTGACCTCACCGCGCGGGGTCAAGGCTTGCTGACGCGAGCGTTGCATCACCAAGACGTCACCGCCGGCGGAGACAACTCCGGCGAAGTCCGCAACCGGCGATTAAAACAACCATTTCGAGATTTGAGGGCATCCACGCAAGGGTCTCGACGAGAGGAAGCTAAAGAGCGCAGCCTCGCTTCCCGGGACGGGCCGGAAAGGCGGCGGCGACAGCGTGCGGCGGCGGCCGGAGAACTCGCACGGCACGGCGGCGTATTAGGGCGTTAGAGAGGGGGAAAAAGCGACGGGGAGCTTCCCTTGCTCACCACGAATGTCATGGAGGACACGGAGAAGGCGGAGGAGGCTCGAGGGCGCGGCGATCCCTCGCCGGAGTTCGGCGAGCTCGGAGAGGAACGAGGATGGCGCGGCCACCCTGCCGCGCCTCGGCTCGATTACCTTCGCACCAAGCACCACAACGACGAGGCGGAGGCGATGGTGCGAACGGCGACCGGCGGCGTGGTCCCTATCGGCCGAATCGACGGCGGCCATGTTTCGGCTAGGGTTCGGTTTTTCGTTTTTGGGCCTTTTTGGTACAGTGAGAGAGAGACTTCGAGGGGAGGGGAGAGAGGGAGCAGGTAGAGCACATGGGAGGGGTTTTTAAGCAACTAGGAGCCTTCTACTCGAAGCTAAGGAAGCATGGGCAGCCATGGCGTCATCTACAGGAAGAAGAAGGACACCATGTGACTAGGATTACATTTAAGTCCCTGGAAAATTACAAGTGGGTCCCTGTCCTCTCTGAAAATGGATGTTTTCACCAAGCAAACAAAGTCAACAATTAATTTCCTTTTGCCCAAAATTCTAATTAGTTGATATGTACAACATATATGAAAATTGGCTCAATTGGTGAAACTTTATAATTCAAAGTTGTTTAAATTTGAATTCTTACATAAATGGACATTGAATTTATTAGACTACTTAGGAGCTTCCAAAAATGCTAATTTTTGGCACACATTCCTTATTGGATGTGTTCCTTATGTGGTAGAAAATTCAAGTCATTTAGAGTTACTTCATAGAACAAACTTGTTCAAATTTCAAAAAGGTGCTGTCAAGAAAACAGGGTTTTTTGACAACTTAAATTATTCAAAAACTTGTGCCCTTTTGGTTTTCATCCTTATTTATGATATAGAGCATGTGGTATTTATTTCATGGCATTTGGAAAAAGTTTGTAGAACAAACTTGTTCAAAATCCCAATTGTTGCTGTGGAGAAAAACCATGTTTTCAGGACTTTAATGGATTCAATTTTTGGTCTCCTCTTGTGTGTGTTCCTTATTTGATATAAGGAAGCAATGGTATGAATTTCAGATCATTTGATGAAAGTTTCCAATAGTAACTTGTTTTAGTTTTCTTTTTCTGGAAATATTGGAGTTTCTATTTAATAAAGCACTAGGCTTTTCTTTATCAATCCTTTGCCAAAATATTTATATGACTAGAGATAGCAATTCAATGCTCTCTAATACCTTTGTTTTTAATCTTGCAAGGTTGGAAAAACATTTGATAAATTTTGGTGAAGCATTTAAGAATGCCTCTTTTTCTGATAATCCTTTATGGAAATTTATTAAGTGTTTCATCTTTCTTAATTTAGGTCTTGGAATAATATTCAACAAGTATGAGATTCATAAGATGTTTTTGGAAAGCTCTTTGATCAATATTTACCTTAGAAAATATTGCCAAAGTCATTGGAACAATATGTTGAATATTTTTATCATTGGAACAATATGTTGAATATTTTTAGTTCACTGCTTTGCTATCCTTTTAAGTTTGCAAGTTTATATAATTAGTTTGTTTGGTTGCACTTAAACAACCACAAACAAACACAACCCAGGTTTATTAGTAAAGCAATTAGCAAAACAACTGTGTTAACATGTATTCCAAAATTGGGATGTGACATGGGAGGCCGGCCCGTCGTGCAGGGAGCTCGGCCTGGGCGCAGAGGGACCGGCCTGGGCCGGCTGCAAGGCTATCCAACACACCGACGCGCCGGGCCTCGAGCCCGGCCTGAGCCAGCTAGGCAGCGCCCGGCCTCCGCAGGGGAGAGCCCGATCTGGGCAGGTCACCAGGCCGGCCACCTAACAGAACCGTGCGGCCTGAGGCCTGGCCAGGTAGTTTTCCTCTCTTCTTCCCCCCCTTCGATTTCTTCTTTCTCCTTCTTCTTTCTTTGACTCTTTTCTTCAACAAACAAGTGTTTCAACTTGTTTTTTCTTTCTCCATTTTTGTGCTCATATAGCTTTGTATATTTGTCATTCGTTCCCTAGAACACTTAAACACAATGGTCAAATACTTCCAAGTGTTGTAATCAAACATAAAAAACTATGATTAGGAAACATGTCCTTTCAATCTTCCCCTTTTTGATGTTTGGTGACAACATATGGATCTAGAAAAGAAATTGATTGAAGGATTTGTGAGGGAGTAAGAATATATAGAAGCTCCACCTATGTGTGTGCCCATAATCATAAATTGTGTTATCATATTGAGGACACACATATTTGGGGCTATTTAGATTTCCCTACATGTTATAATTCAAGATAATCTCTAGAGCTATATAGGTTTCCAAAATTGCTTTATGATAGAGAATTAAGCATCTTTAGCTCTAGGGATTTATCTACTCAATCCATTGTCATTTTATCATCATAATAAGGTAAGATATGTATCCATAGAAATTAATCATGTATGAAGGGATATGATATCATCTCACCATACTTCTCATCAAGGAATGATTATAGCTAGGATAACCATAATATGGATATTTCGAGAATGACATAGTCTTCAACATAGAATAGATATCCCGAAAACGACATAGTCTTACAGTAGCACATAGGAATAACAACCATAAACCAAATAAGGAGTTCAACTAGAAGAAGGAAAATGGCAAATGGATGCATGCTATGGAAATGCAAAGATAATTCTCCCCCTTGGCATCAAGGCACCAAAAGGGACAAAACTCAAGCCTCAAAGTCCTCGTGATCTTGATCATCGTCGTCCTCGTCCTCATCATCATCATCATTGGATGGTGGTGGAGCCTGACTCGAGCTGGCATGAGAGCTATTTGGTTCCCAAAACTGTCCAAGAGAAGTGGCATCATCGCCAAGCCAGTAAGTGTGCTTGGACTGCCATTTGGGCTCATCAAGTTCCTCAGAACTCAAGGACCCGGTGGGAGATGCAAATGCTCCATGATCTCACGCTGGTGACGATGGTAGGACTTGCCCTTTTTATAAGCCAGGAAGTCCTTGTGCTGTTTATCCACAAAGAAGCAATTCATCTTTTGGAGCGCCCGTTTGATGCTAAACTCTTGCGGACCCCTGAGAGCATGATCTGGAGAAGCAGCTGGGTATCATCATGAGACACTTCAACCTGAGGTGGAGCAGTAGCTCGTGAGGAGCGTGGAGGAGGAGGGGAATTGTACTGGGAGGCGCTGAGAAGGGGCTTCATAGTGGGAACAACCATGGCATAGTTGTTGATGAGCTGGCCCGGAATCTTGGTGTTGATGAGAGTCTGAAGATAGGATCCATAGATGTGGAACTTCTTGTCACGGACCGTAAGCTTCAACTCGTTCCACATGTAATCCAGGACATCGAGCTGCTTGTTGTTCTTTTTGGCAGTCACAATATGATAGAGAAGATTGATCATCCGCCGGCGAGCCATCCCCTTTTACCCAAACTTGCAATGAATGGTGTTCCAAAGAATAGTGTGAGTCACATAGCAAAAATCTGAGAAGAATGCAACCTTGGGAATGTATAGAGAGCCAACACAAGTGGGATATCAGTGTTTAATTCCGTCTTTGGCCTTCATGATCCTCCGTTCATCACCATGAATCCGGACATATGAGAAGGTACAAGGAACTGCCTCCGCAACACCAAACAGAGCACCAAACTCGGCCAAGGTGACATGACACTGAGTACCTACTCTCATCCAAGTCATCGCACGTACACCCTTAGTGGAAAACTGAACTGTGGCAAAGAATTCCCGAAGTAGAGCTGGAGAAAACTGAACAGAGCATGCCATAAGCTTCCTAATCTGATGAAAGTCCATGAGTTCCAGTACCTCTGGCCAAACTGCTCTAGCTGCATCAATGTCAAAGAAATGCTGATGCACATGATCATTCTTCAACTGCAGACCACAAACTCATGAACTTGCTGATGCATCTTGCAATAAAACCGATTGTCGCGGCAGGTACGATGAGGGAAAGCATACGGGTTGAAGTTCATGCGGTGATTTTCCCAGTCAACTGTGTTGAGACTCCCACAGTTATCATGGACTGGCTCATTTTTATTGACAGGAAGAGGTAGCCCCTGTGATTGAGAGGGAGTATAGCCACAAACATCCTTAGCATTCCTCTTGGTCCGCTTGCAAGCATAGATGGTAGCCACGGGTTCCTTGCCTGAGAGTGAATGAAAATGAAAATGCAAGTGCATATGCAAGATGAGTCTACATTGTCATATTTAAAACATTGTTTTTGGTTGATAGATTAATTAGAAGTGGATTAATAATTGATTATCACAATGAGAGTATGAGAAGAATATACATAACTAAGCATTTGGGGGCAAACAAATCACTTAGACTTGGTTTTTATGTCATAGTGAAACGTGGAGTGCAATGAAGCATCTAGTGCAAACCAAGTATTAGAGTGGAAGCAAAAGTCCTAGGAGTATGTCATGTGTGAGTATGCTCTATATGACACCGCGAAGATATATATTGGGTGCATTATCGAAACTCATCATTGAAGCACATTATATCATTTGGAATGACCATTATGCATGATTTGTTTATTTATGCATTATAGGAGTAGTGTCGACTCATTGATTGAGCTACACTCCCCCTATGTCTATGTGTACATCTAAGAGACAAATAAGAGTCTAGTAGAGGTTTGTATGCAAGATTTTCAATCAACTAAAATTGCTTGCACATACGATATTGAGCTAACTCCTTAATTGCTTGAATCTCTTCTCATCTAGAGGCTTTGTGAGGATGTCGTCAAGTTGATCTTTGGTGTTGACATAGGAAAGTGATATATCTTCATTGGCTACATGATATAAAATGAAATGATACCGAATATCAATATGCTTGGTCTTGCCATGAAGTACCGGATTGCGACCAATCTTTACAGCACTCTCATTGTCACATAAAAGAGGCATTGTCTTAATCTCAAATCCAAAATCCTTAAGAAATTGCCTCATCCACAAGAGTTGAGAGCAACAACTAGTGGCGGAAATATACTCCGCTTATGTGGAGGAGGTGGCAATGAAATTTTGCTTCTTGGAAGACCAACACATGATTGATCGACCAAGGAATTTGCAAGCACCCGAGTTTGATTTTCTATCCACCTTGTCACCTCCCCAATCGGCATAAGAATATCCCACAAGATCAAAAGTTGTGTTTGATGGATACCAAAGGCCACATGTAGGAGTGTCAACCAAATATCTAAGAATCCTTTTGACCGCAATCATATGGCTTTCCTTGGGGTTAGATTGAAATCTTTCACACAAACCCACACTAAACATAATATCCGGTCTAGATGCACAAAGATAAAGAAAAGATCCTATGATAGAACGATAAAGTTTTGGATCAACCGGTATACCTTTGTGATCCATAGTAAGATTCACGGTTGTTGACATTGGATAAGATAGTGTCTTGGCATTGTTCATATCAACTTTCTTGAGCATGTCTTGAATATATTTTGCTTTACAAATAGAACTCCCTTCATAATGTTGCTTGATCTCAAAACAAGAAATAACTTCAATTCTCCCATCATAGACATCTCAAACTCACTTGTCATTAGTTTGGCAAATTGTCCTACAAAACTCACATTAGAAGATCCAAATATAATATCATCAACATATACTTGACATACGAAGAAATGTCCATCTACACTTTTGGTACCCCAAGTACGAACCCACGATCTACTAGGAACTCCTTTCAATGATCATACCAAGCACGTGGGGCTTGTTTGAGGCCATACAAAGCCTTATGGAGTTAGTAGACATGGTTAGGATACTTGGGATCCTCGAACCCCGGGGGTTGTTTAACATATACCAATTCATTTAGAGGACCATTTAGAAAAGCACTTTTAACATCCATTTGATGCAAGATGAAGTTATGGCTAGTGGAAAATGCAAGTAATATACGAATGAATTCAAGTCTAGGTATGGGAGCGAAAGTTTCACCGTAGTCAAGTCCTTCGACTTGAGAGTAGCCTTGAGCAACCAATCGAGCCTTGTTGAGAATCACTTGCTGATGTGGAGGGTTACTCCTAGATTGGCCCGATCTTCACGAATCGACGAAGAACACGAAGAACACGATGAACACACGAGGGGGAAACGAGGGGGAAATCGTGGGCAACGCAAGCAAACGCAAGGATAACTAGTAAGAACCGAAGAACCCCAAATCTTCCGTCAACTAACCCCGAGGGCCGCCTACGGAACGATCGATTCAACTGAGCTCACCTTGATTGACACCGCTTCACACCCGTAGCCGGTCCACTACGCCAAAAGAACCTCAAGATAACCGAGAGGAAGATTGGACAATTCCTTGATAGAAACCCAAAGGGAGAGATCAAGTAATTGGATGATCCTTGATACAATCCTCGACGATGTCGGAGGGATGGAATGGTTCCTCAAAGAGGGATACAAGAGAGCTGAGCTCCAAATGTTCTTAATTCAACTCTAAACCCTAGATCTAGCTCGGGGTCGTCCTTATATAGTCGGGGGGCGAAGCAGGTGAAAACGGGGCTGAAAACGGGTCATTTGCGTGTATTTTTACCCACGCCGGCCTGGGATCCCGGCCTGGCCGGCCACGGGGCCGGGGTGGAGGAGGAGGGCCGCACCCAGGCGCACGCCGGCCTGGGGGCACCCCACACCAGCCTGGGGCCGGCCTGGAGGCAGCACGCTGGCCTGGCAGGGGGGCCGGCCTCAAGGCCGGCCAGTTCGGGGGGGGGGGGGTGCCCGGCCTGAGGGGGGGCCGAGGCCGGCCTGGGGCCGAGGTGGAGGCCGGCCCCTTCGGGTGGGGGTCCGGCCTGAGGGTGAGGGAGGCCGGCCTGGCCGGCTCCCGAGGCCGGGGAGGGGTTTTCCCCCCATAACTTCTTCGTCGGGACTCTGAATTGGACGTCGTCTTCACCGCTCTTCTCCGTATCTTCTTGCGCATCGTCTCGGGTACTTTTCGGTGCCTCCGCGGTGGGTTTGAACCTGAGCACGCAAAGTGTGGAACCATGAGGTAGCGCACCATCCTCCACGTGACCGAAAGTATAGAGCGAGAGGAGCGAGTTCACCTTATCCTTGATGGCCTTTGTGCGTGATCTTGTCATCGGTACACTTGGAGGAGATGGTTGGGCTACATCATCTCCCCCCCTTGAAAAAGAGTCGACCTCGACTCGGCGTCGTCTTGATCACTTGGGTAGCCATGGAAGGGAGAGATGTCCTTGACATTGAAGGAGTTGTGGACGAGGTACTTGGATTCCGGTAAGTCGAGCTTGTAGGCGTTGTTGTTGATGCGCTTGATGACCTTGAAGGGGCCGTCGCCTCTTGGCTTGAGCTTGGAGTTGCGCTCGTCGAGAAAACGGTCCTTGCGCAAGTGTAGCCAAACGAGGTCACCTTCTTGGAACACCATTGGTTTCTTGTTCTTGTTCATGATGGCGGCTCGGTGCTCGGCGTGCTTCTCAAGGGTAGCTCGTGTGGATTCATGTAGCTTCTTGATGTAGTCGGTGCGCTTGTCAATGTCCATGTTCGCTCGCTCGCGTAGAGGCAAAGGAAGTATGTCGAGGGCGGTGTTGGGGTTGAAGCCGTAGACGATATCGAATGGGCTCTTCTTGGTAGCTTGATGTAGAGCACTATTGTAGGCGAACTCGGCGTGTGGGATGCATTCCTCTCAATTCTTCAAGTTGGGCTTGATCAAAGCTCGAAGTAGTGTAGAGAGTGTGCGGTTGACGACCTCGGTTTGGCCATCCGTTTGTGGGTGGTAGGCGGTGGAGAAGAGAAGCTTGACGCCGAGCTTGGCCATCAACGTCTTCCAAAAGTATGAGGTGAACTTGACGTCGCGGTCCGAGACAATGGAAGTAGGAACACCATGGAGACGCACAATTTCCCTGAAAAACAAGGTAGCAACGTGTGAAGCATCATCGGTTCGGTTGCAAAGAATGAAATGTGCCATCTTAGAGAAACGATCCACAACTACAACGATTGAATCCATGTTGTTTTTAGTGCGTGGTAGTCCTAACACAAAGTCCATGCTAATATCACTCCAAGGTGCATATGGGATAGGCAATGGCATGTAAAGACCATGTCGAACATCTCTTGACGTGTCTCTCAATGTGATGCTTCATCTTGGGCCAATAGTAATGGTTGGATAGCATGGCGTAGGTCTTGTCGCGTCCAAAGTGCCCCATGAGGCCTCCTTCATGTGATTCCTTCAATAACAACAAGCGAAGAGAGGACTCGGGAATGCATAGTTTGTTAGCCTTAAACAAGAAACCTTTGTGAAGATAGTAGTCATCAAACCCTCGGTTAGGCAAACATTTCTCAAAGATAGGAGCAAAGAAGACATCGGAAGCATATAAGTCTTTGATTTCATCCAAACCAATCACATTGATGTCAAGGCGTGTAAGAAGACACTCTTTCCTAGACAAGGCATCCGCTACAACGTTCTCTTTACCTTTCTTGTACTTAATGACATAAGGAAAAGATTCAATGAATTCTACCCATTTAGCATGCCTCTTGTTCAAGTTAGCTTGGCTTTCAAGTATTTCAAAGATTCGTGGTCGGAATGAATAAAAAACTCTTTAGGCCAAAGGTAGTGTTGCCAAACTTCTAGCATTCGAACCAAAGCAAAAAGTTCCTTATCATAGATTGGGTAGTTTAGCCTAGCACCATCTAGTTTTTCACTATGGTACGCAATGGGACGTCCATTTTGCATGAGAACGCCACCAATTCCTATGCCACTAGCATCACATTCAATCTCAAAAGTTTTCTCAAAATCCGGTAAGACAAGCAAAGGAGCTTTGGTTAGGCATTTCTTAAGTGTGTCAAAAGCTTTTTGTTGCGCGTTACCCCAAACAAAAGGCACATTCTTTTTGGTAAGTTCATTCAAAGGGCAAGCAATAGTTGAAAAATCTTTGACAAAGAGGCAATAGAAACCGGCAAGGCCATGAAAGCGCCTTATCTCACCTACGGATGTAGGGTTAGGCCAATTCCGAATTGCCTCATTCTTTTTGTTGTCTACTTCAATACCATTGGAAGAGATCACAAAACCCAAGAAAACAAGCTTGTTGGTGCTAAAATTGCATTTGGAAAGATTTGCAAAAAGTTTTGCTTTGCGTAGAGCCAACAATACTTGTGAAACATGATCAAGGTGACCCTCCAAAGATTTGCTATAAATGAGAATATCATCAAAGTAAACCACAACAAATTTTCCAATGAAAGGACGCAAGACTTCATTCATGAGACGCATAAAAGTGGAAGGAGCATTTGAAAGACCAAAAGGCATGACAAGCCATTCATACAAACCAAGTTTTGTTTTGAAAGCCGTTTTCCATTCATCACCTATGTTCATACAGATTTGATGATATCCACTTTTAAGATCAATTTTAGAGAAGATGGTAGCACCACTCAATTCATCAAGCATGTCATCGAGCCTAGGAATAGGATGTCTATATCTAATGGTGATAGCATTGATAGGACGACAATCCATGCACATACGTGAAGTAGCATCTTGCTTAGGAACAAGGATAACCGGCACGGCACAAGGGCTAAGGGATTCGCGGATAAAACCTTTATCGAGTAGTTCTTGAATCTGGCGTTCAATCTCCTTAGTCTCCTCGGGGTTGGTGCGGTATGGAGGACGTTTTGGAAGTGGAGCACCCGGAATGAGGTCAATGCGGTGCTCAATCCCTCGTAGAGGAGGAAGACCCGAAGGGAGTTCATCGGGAAAGACATCTTCAAATTCCTGCAACAAAGGCAACAAAGATGGAGGAACATTTGTCATGTCGTTAGTTTCAAGGGCTTCCCCTTTGCACAATAGGACAAAGTGTAGTATGGTTGGGTTATCTCGTAGCTCTCGCATCTCTCTTTTGGTGGCAAGCAAGGCAAGGCCTTTGGAAGCACTCGAAATTTTGTCGCTCATGTTTGGCTTGTGGCTCTCACTCTCTTTTAGGTGGATCACTCTCTCACCTCTCATCTCACTAGACTTAAGATCTTCTTGTTTCCGTGCAAGTGTCTTGGCGTTGTCAGCGATCACTTAGCTAGGAGACATTGGGCGGAGAACAAAGGTCTTGTTGTTCCACTTAAAGCTATAGTGATTGGTACGCCCATCAAGGATAGCACTCTTGTCGTATTGCCAAGGGCGGCCAAGAAGAAGATGACACACGGTCATAGGCACCACATCACACTCCACCGTGTCTTCATAAGGACCAATATTGAAGTGGACGGAAACCGTATGTTGAATCTTGAATGAGCCAGAGTCACTAAGCCATTGGACATGGTATGGATGCGGGTGTCTCTTGAAGGGCAATTGAAGTTTGTCACAAAGTTCTTTGCTAGCCAAGTTGTGGCAACTACCACCATCGATGATAACCTTGATGGATTTGCCATTGATACCGGCTCTAGTTTGGAAGAGATTGCACCGTTGGTCATGCTCATCTTGAGGAGAAGAAGTGAGGACTCTTGTGACCACTAGAGATGGGTTCGTGTCCTCATCACAATACACACTTTCTTCATCTTCATTGGGTACATCCAAAGAATTGAGAGCCACTTGATGCATAGCATAGTATTCACCCTCACTCATGGAATCACGTTCACCATCTTGATTGACTATCATGATCATCTTGTTGGAACACTCAAAGGACTTGTGTCCACTACCACCACACTTGAAGCAAGTAATAGTGCTTGACTTGACTTGAGGAGCACTTGAAGAAGAGGTGGAAGGTACTTGCTTATTGAACGGTTGTGAAGACTTGTTGGGAGCACTAGAGGCTCGAGTGTTGCTCTTGTTGGTAGTAGGAGTAGGAGCTTGAGTCACTTGAGTTGAAGAAGAAGTAGGTCTCGAGTTGAAGAAAGTCTTTTGCTTATTGTACTTGAGTTCTTCCACAATTTGGCGTTCCGCCTTGAGAGCTTGGTGGACAAGGGCCACAATGTTGTCATAAGGTTGATACTCGACGATCTTCTTTATAGGAAATGTGAGGCCATTGAGGAAGCGGGCCATTGTTTGCTCTTGAGATTCTATCACATGGGCACGTATCAAAGCGGTCTCCATTTCCTTGTAGTACTCATCAAAGGACTTGAAACCTTGGCGAAGTTCTTGTAGTTTCTTGAAGAGGTCACGCTTGTAGTGTGGAGAAACAAAACGAGCATGCATGAATTGCTTCATCTCGTTCGAAGTGGCAATAGGAGCCATGCGGTTGCGAACTCTTTCGGCTTGTAGGCGATCCCACCACAAGAGTGCATATCCTTCAAATTCCAATGATGCTAGAGCAACCATCTTGTTGTCGGTGAAGTTGTGAATTCCGAAGATCTTGTCTACCTTGAGAGCCCAAGCAAGATATTCTTCGGGGTCATTCTCACCATTGAACTTTGGGACATGGAAACGAAGGGCACTCATGTTGTTGTCTTCTTGTTGACGTTGGGGACGCTCATGGGGGTCTTCATCATAGACGGGTGGTGAATAATCATAGCGGTCATCCTCATTCTCTTGGCGGTGGCGATCATGATGGGAAGGATGACGCCGGTGGTCATTAGGTGGGGGTTGTTGATGGTGACGCAGTCTTGCTTCGCGGCGTTCACTATCATCATTGTCATTGCGGTGATGTCGAGGATGTTCTTGTTGTTGGCGTGGTGGAAGCACTTGTTCATCATGATGGTGTTGAGGACGATCATGTTCTTGGCGGTCATTGTTGTTGAGACGCGCAATACGCCTTGGTGGCCTTCGATGTTGATGAGCACCGTCCACGAAGTCATTTTGGCCATAGTCTTGAGCGTGGCCGTGAGGAGGTGGATGATGATGTTGTCGAAGGTCCGGGCGTTGCGGTTGTTGAAGAGGGTCACCACGGCCTTGGCGATGTCGAGGTGGTGGTGATGGCGAGCTATCTTCATGGCAATTTCGTCGCGGAGCTTGTTGAGGTTGTGGAGGAGGTGGTGGCGGTTGTTGTTGTTGACCATCCTCCTCCATGTTGTTGTGGCGATCATGGCGATCATGGAGACGAGGTTGATGAAGATCTTGATTGTCACGATTGGAGCAACGAGACCTTGAGGACGATGATGAATCACGACGATTGGCAAGATTAGCCAAGTTGATGTTGATGCGCGTCATTTGATCATTCAATCGAGCCTCTTGCTCTTGGAGTCGATGCTCATAGCGTTGCAATCCATCCTTCACGAGTTCGCGGAGGCGGAAATGGTCATTGCGAGTGACGTATGTGGCGCTAGCATTGACAATGTGGAATGGATTGCCTTCATCTTCCGAACTCGGACTTGAGAATACTCCTTCCCTAGCCATCACAAACACACAAGGGTGATATGTGAAGAAATTGATGTCTCACTTACCCAACGTTACCTTTTTTGGTCGTATTGAGGCTAGTGGACGAGCCAAGGTGTAGGGCGGTATGTCAAGAGCGAACCCAAAAAGATCGAAAGAAACCGTAAGCAACAACACACACACTTTATGTGGAAGGCAAATGGGTTAGGAAAAGTGGCGAGGAAAATCGACAAAACCGAAGAAACGTCTATTGTCAAACATGGAGAAACATCAAAGAAAAGTTAACACAAAAACCAAACCTAGTGGATGGAAATATGGTGGAACACACACACACACAAGGGATAAATGGGGTTAGTGCGACCAATGGACGAGCGAAGACGAAATGATCCTAACGAAGACTAATGCTCAATGCCGCACTAACACAAAGAGGACGCTAGCTCAAACCGCAAATTTGATAAGGCAACAAGATTCGCACCGTGGCAATCGGTCACTCTTTCTCTTTTGTGACACAAAGCTACACGTTCCTACAATGGAAAGCTATTGGCATCGATCCTTGCTTCCTTTTCTATTTTTCTCTTTTTTTTTTTTTTGATTTTCACTTTTTGATGGATTCCAAAATGCCAATGCCTACTCGTAGCTAATCTCTCACAAGCGCTAACTTCGCACTCTCGATGCCACGAATGCGATGCCAAGCGGTGTAAAACGAACTAGTCCGAATAGGTAAGTGACACAATGGGGGTGGGGTGGTTCAAGCGGAAGCAAGTTTATACCTCTCTTATTGATGATCACGGACTTTCGCCGGTGGATGTCGATGTCGTGGTGATCCGATGATGTGGAAGCGTAGGTGATGTAGCTGGCGTCGCGTGGCAACTCGTTGCACTCAATTTGGATCACAAACGACAAAGAAAAACAAGTTCCAAAATCTGTCGGAAAATCGAAGAGCTGAAATTTTCTGAGTTTTTGGCTCAAATTCGAAATTCCCACAAAATCAAGAAAATTTTTGGGCAAAATTGGAAAAAGTGGCTGAATAGAAAGGTGTGGAATGGTGTTTGGCAACAAATCTATGAAGAAAAACCACGAAAAACTCAACGAATCAACAGATCGGTCAAATTCCCTTTTGGCTAATTTTTGAGGATTTTCGAAATTTTTGGTGGAAAAAGAAAAATTGGTGGATGGAAAGTGTTGGGGGTGTCGGATTCGTATCAATCTAGCTCTGGATACCAGATGATGTGGAGGGTTACTCCTAGATTGGCCCGATCTTCACGAATCGACGAAGAACACGAAGAACACGAAGAACACGATGAACACACGAGGGGGGAACGAGGGGGAAATCGTGGGCAACGCAAGCAAACGCAAGGATAACTAGTAAGAACCGAAGAACCCCAAATCTTTCGTCAACTAACCCCGAGGGCCGCCTACGGAACGATCGATTCAGCTGAGCTCACCTTGATTGAAACCGCTTCACACCCGTAGCCGGTCCACTACGCCAATAGAACCTCAAGATAACCGAGAGGAAGATTGGACAATTCCTTGATAGAAACCCAAAGGGAGATATCTAGTAATTGGATGATCCTTGATACAATCCTCGACGATGTCGGAGGGATGGAATGGTTCCTCAAAGAGGGATACAAGAGAGCTGAGCTCCAAATGTTCTTAATTCAACTCTAAACCCTAGATCTAGCTCGGGGTCATCCTTATATAGTCGGGGGGCGAAGCAGGTGAAAACGGGGCTGAAAACGGGTCATTTGCGTGTATTTTTACCCACGCCCACACCAGCCTGGGGCCGGCCTGGGGCCGGGGTGGGAAGGAGGCAGGCCGGCCTCCAGGCCGGCCAGTTCGGGGGGGTGCCCGGAGGCCGGCCAGTTCGGGGGGGTGCCCGGCCTGAGGGGGGGCCGAGGCCGGCCTAGGGCCGAGGTGGAGGCCGGCCCCTTCGGGTGGGGGTCCGGCTTGAGGGTGAGGGAGGCCGGCCTGGCCGGCTCCCGAGGCCGGGGAGGGGTTTTTCCCCCCATAACTTCTTCGTCGGGACTCCGAATTGGACGCCGTCTTCACCGCTCTTCTCCGTATCTTCTTGCGCATCGTCTCGGGTACTTTTCGGTGCCTCCGTGGTGGGTTTGAACCTGAGCACGCAAAGTGTGGAACCATGAGGTAGCACACCATCCTCCACGTGACCGAAAGTATAGAGCAAGAGGAGCGAGTTCACCTTATCCTTGATAGCCTTTGCGCGTGATCTTGTCATCGGTACACTTGGAGGAGATGGTTGGGCTACATCACTTGCCCATGCTAATCTTTCTTGTTCTTGAACACCCATTTTGTTCCAATGACATTGTGATCCTTGAGTCTTTCCACTACTGACGATACTTTTTTTCTTTCAAAGTTATGGACCTATTCATGCATGGCTTGAACCCAATCTTCATCTTCAAGAGAATCATACACTTTGATAGATTCAACATGAGAGACATATGAATGAATACCACAAAACTTGAGCACTTGTCCATGAGTGGAGACACTTCTTCCCAAGCCACCAGTAATATTCTTTTGATAATGTGACTTTTGTTGCAATATTGAGGCTTGACTAGTCATGATACGAACTAGTGCATCATCGTCATTCTCATTTGGAGGGATATCCTCATCATTTCCTTCATCAAGACCATGATCCATCCGGAGTGGAGTTCTTGGTGAAGAATCACCAAAATCATTTCCACCATTATCATTGGGTGGATCTTGATCACTTTCTTGATGAGTGGTATCCACTTGAAGGTGTTGTTCTTGTTCTTGGTCTACCATTTGATTGGTGGTTGATGTAGAGGGCTCCACTTGCGTAGAGCTAGTCACATCCACATTTGCCACAAGGTGTCCCTCAATGGGTATAAGTGGACCTATACCCATTCTTCCTATGTCTATGGAGGAAGGTTCATCACCTACATCATCACAATCAATTTTCTCCACTTGGGAGATATTATCCTCATGAAACTCCACATTCATAGATTCTTAAACACACCCGGTGGATATGTTGTAGACTCTATAAGTGTGAGAGTTCGTGGCATAACCAACAAATATACCTTCAAAAGTTCTAGGATCAAATTTAGACAATCTAGTCCCTTTAATGTAAACTTGACATTTACACCAGTAAACTCGAAGATACTTGAGGTTGGGCTTGTTACCGGTTGGGAGTTCATATGGAGTCATACCAATCATCGGATGACGGAAGATTCGGTTAGATAGATGAAAAGCAGTGTTGATGGCTTCGGCCCAAAAGTTATATGGGGATTTGAACTCGGCCATCATAGTTCTTGCCATATCAATAAGTGTGCGATTCTTCCTCTCCGCTACACAATTTTGTTGAGGGGTGTACGCACCAGAATATTGATGTCTTATCCCCCTCTTCACTCAAGAATTCATCCATTGTGTGGTTCTTGAACTCGGACCCATTCTCACTCCTAATTGACAAGATCTTGGTTTCATATTGGCGTTGCACTTTTGTGGCCCAACATATAAACCGTTCTTGAGTCTCACTCTTCCTCTTGATTTAGAATACCCAAGTGTATCTTGTATAATCATCAACAATCACCAAACAATACTTTTTTACACCAAGACTATCATATGTGGGAGGCCCAAATAAATCCAAGTGAATACGCTCAAAGGGCCTTGTTGTGGAGATGATTGATGTCTTGGGACGATTCTTCTCATGCATCTTTACGGCAATACAAGAGCTACAAGGAACATCTTTTGAAAAATTCACACTTGTTAGTCCTACCACCTGCTCACCTTTCACAAGAGTTTGTAGATTTCTCATACCGACGTGGCCCAAGCGGCGATGCCAAAGCCACCCCACGTCGGATTTAGCCATTAGATAAGTGGCGATATGTGTAGTTTCCTTCGATAAATCCACTATATACATAACATTTTCCACAGATCCAACAAAGGCTACTTTAAGAGAAATAGTGTGAAGATCAAGCACGTGATGACGCCCAAAGACACATGTAAAGTTGCATTCACAAAGTTGCAAGACGGAAAGAAGATTATAGCCAAGGGACTCAACAAGGAGGACTTTCTCAATGGATGAATTTGGAGAAATTACTACCTTGACATGTCCCAATACCTTAAGTTGTGAGCGATCACCAATAGTTACATGAGTAAATTTGAGGAGTTGGAGTTTCAAGTCATTTAACACTTCCTTGCTTCCGGTCATGTGTGCGGAACAACCACTATCAATCATCCATGATGTTCCTTCGGAAGTACAACCCTACAATGAATCAACTTCTTGTCTTAGGTACCCATTTTTGGATGGGTCCTTTCTTGTTAGTGACAAGGGTCTTAGGAACCCAAATAGCATACTTGTAATCATCACCATATGAGGTTCCAATTAGTAAAACGATTCCTATCTACCATAGGAGGTGGACCGAGATGATTAACATGTGGATGTTGAACATTAGGAGCATTGTTATAAGCAAATTCAAAAGAATTTCAACTACTACCATTTTCAGGTGCCGACGTTGCGGTTGCTTCCTTAGATGGAATGGGATTTCCATGTTCATCTAAGACAACATTAACTCTAGATTGATTAGATGAAGATGTCAATTCCTTTATTAGTCCCTCCATCTTTTTCTCGGAGTTATCAATCATAGTTTGGATTAGCTTTTGAATCCCCTCCATAGTGACGGAATCATTAGCCATCCTTTCCTACTCTTTAGGTGGTAAATCCCTTAATAAAGAGACGAGACTCTGATACCAATTGAAAGATCGAGAGGTTAACTGGGGGGGGGGGGGGGGTGAATAGGTTAACTATAGCTTCGTTTTCTATTTAACAAGATAGTGCTCAAATATAGATTGTCTAGATTATGCAACTATGTGAACAATCCTATATGTTGAGCAAGTACGACTAGCACAAGGTATATATATGACTAACCTAGTAGCAACAAGTAAAGGTAAGTTGGGGGATAACCGAACACAATGACGCGGAGATGTATCCCGAAGTTCACTTCCCAGTGGATGCTACCAAAGTGGAACACCGAGTAACCCTCAAATGGCACACCGTATCTCATTCGAGTCCTTCCACCGATGTGGAGAGGCTCTAATCACTATGTTGCCGTTGAGGCTGACAACTAGAACCTTTACAAGGATGAGGCACACTCCACAACTTTGGAGGGTCCTCACCAAACCCCCGGAGCCACAAAGACACCGGGAAGACAGATCCACAAGCACAAAAGCTTCGGGGACAACAGCAAGGCTCCAAGCTCCAATGAGCTAGGAGCAACAAGGTTCTTGGCTCCAAAGAACTAAGAACAACAGGATCCCTAGGGGATGAGTGGGTTGATCATGAATCGGCTTGGTGAAGTTCTAGATCTAGATTTTCTCCTCCAAATCCCAAGAGATCAATGACTTTGGTTGGATGTTTGGAAAGAACCTTGGAGCTTGGAGGAGGTCAATAATGGAGGTGATAGAAAGCTTGTTTGACACCTGTAAAAGGTAGGAGACGAGTCCTATTTATAGTGGGGGGGGGGGATAAAATGGCCGTTGGGAATTTTCTTTGAGCTGTGCAGAGTGCTCGGCCTGGAGCCCGGCCTGGCCGGCTGGGAGGCCGGCCTGTCGTGCAGGGAGCCCAGCATGGGCCAGCTGCTAGGTCGGCCAGCACACCGACGCGCCCGGCCTAGAGCCCTGCCTGGGCCGACTATCAGGCCGGCTAGGAAGCGCCCGACCTGCGTAGGAGAGAGGCCTGCCACCTAACAGACCACGCGGCCAGAGGCCCGGCCAGGGCGGCCAAGCAGTTTTCCTTTCCTCTTCTTCCCCTTCGATTTCTTCTTTATCCTTTTTCTTTCTTTGACTCTTTTCTTCAACAAACAAGTGTTTCAACTTGTTTTTTCTTTGTCCATTTTTGTGCTCATATTTCTTTGTAAATTTTTCATTTGTTCCCTAGTGCACTTAAACAAAATGGTCAAATACTTCCAAGTGTTGCAATCAAACATCAAAAACTAGGATTAGGAAACATATCCTTTCCGTAGCGTCGATGTCGCCGAAGTTGTGGTCATGCATGAGCCATCTGTATCTCACCACCTAACAAGAACAACTCATTGCGCAGCTCACGGTCATCACCGGCGGGATGAAACTCTGAGTCGGGCCTTGAACTATGTTGCTACCACTCGTTCACAATTGGGTGCTGGCATGGAGTACCCGGGACCGTTCTACAGCTCCCATGGCATGGCCTGCCACGCCTGCTCGGGACAGTTTAAATGAGTTCCTTTCACAATATTTTCTATGTCCCATAAGTGACTCTAGAAGCTGCAAAAATCACTTTGTCATAGCGGAGCATATGCTGCTTCCATCGGAAAAATCATTTTTATATGCTAAAAAATCCAGAAAAAATGCACATAAATCTCAACAATATATTATGTGCGCACATCACGTTTCATGGGAAGCCGGCATTTTTTGTGGCTTTTGTAACAAAGACAAAAAAAGATGTTTTGTGAAAAGCCTCTCTTAGCCTTGAATGTTGTGATTCTAACACATGACACAAAACATATCGGTTTTCTACAAGATGACTTTGTGAGCATATAGAATGTCTACATGTGCCCGCGTCTTTTTGGGTCCAAATGACATTCCAAAATGAGTTTGAACTTTAAAATCGAGAGCATGTTCTCCTGGCTGAAAAATACCACCCCGAAGCCACACATACAACGTGGAACCGAATGGAAGTATCTAAATATTTCTATTTAGATACAAGAGCATTTAAATGTTTGCTGTGAAATATTTAGATACAAAAGTAAAGGACAAAGCTCACCGCCAAAGCAATGTTCGAAGTTGATTGCAGAAGTTGGACATATATATATTTATTAGTAGAACTGAATTAGAGATAAGATGCGGTGATCAGACACAATATCTGAATAGTTATAGAATATCTTCTCATGTTTAATTTTTCTCACCTTAGTTCTAAAATGACCAAATTGGAAATAACAGTCACATTTGTAAATGAAATAAAAAATGTTTAGAGAAACGCATACCATTATATATGTAAAATAATTCACAGTATAAAACATATGGGTATACTTGTTCCTTTATTAATCTACTTTGCTTGTCTTAGTTTACCTTTTGAAGTAAAAAGTGGAAGCAACAAAGTGGCTCAACATTATCTAGTTTGAACATATTTTATTTTATGTGTACCACTCGTTCTAAAGCTTAATTCTTTATTTATCCTTTATTGATACCTTATATAACATTTCCTGTAGAGGTTGAGAAATAGAACATCTTCCATTTTCGTACTTATTTTGCATGAAACACAAGTATATCGATAGAGAATGGTGTATACTCACTTGAATATTACAAAAATAAATTGCCATTTTCGTGCAAAGATTTGTTTGGTGTTAAGTCCTTCTCATACTCTTCCACATCTAGTGGTGCAGGAAGTGTCCCTTGAATGTTTATTGGACTCAGAAAACAATTATCATATAATAGTTCGACAAGGATGCAACTCAACCGCACAAGTTAATTAAATATTTTCTATGAATGAAAATATTCGGAGTGGAACAAGTTAAACTATAGGGAAACTTTGCAACACATAGAGCAAGTAATAGTTAATGAATAAAAGTCTAGATTATTGTATTTAATGAGAAGCTTCCGCGGTAAGCAAGTGTGGTTTGGCATATATACTATTGTCAATTTGATAAGATTCAGCAAAAGTAGTGCTTTTTCTTTGTAGAGTAGTATATATGATCGTTTATCCGGTGGTTATCATATCCTCTGTATCTTTGTTCATAAGCTAGTTATAGGTAGTTCTATTAAAGTATACACATGTTTTGCCTTAGTTGTGGATGAGATTAGTTGCAAGATATATCTATAGGATTAGAAAAATAGCTTAAGATAATTTGAGTTATTATGTATATATTTTACACGGTGAAGATTTTGTAAGTAAGATTCTTCTACGCTGATAGGTTTCTACTCACAGATGAGAGTTGCCTATGCAAATAATTTGAAAATACCCACGCTTGCATTGCTAGGAGTAAAGGTTATCTTAAAAAAACTCTTTTATTTTATCTAGTAACCAGGTTTTAAATAGATTCATGCCTCCAACTCCTTAATTGTAACATAAAATTCAATTTAAAAAGTCGTGTATCGAAGTGCAGGTTTATTCATTCACAAGTGGGAAGATATATGTCCTGTTTTGATGAGCATAACAAAAAATGTAATAGTTATTTCACAAAACGTATAACTATTTTGGATTATAAAACCACCACATTTTCTCTCTCCATTATGTCTAGATTTAACAAAAAAAAAGACAAGCCCAACAATGAAGGTACTCTACATTTATTATGTGATTATGCATTCTGAGTTTTTTTTATCTCTCGCCATGACCTCACTCCTTTTGCCTCGTACCTCGCTTCTTGTTTTTTGGGGCGTTAGAGTTGGAAATATGCCACGGAGGAAATAATAACTATACTTACTATCGATGTTAATGCTAAATGTTTATTCTCCATGCTGAAATTGTATTAACCGGAAACATAATACATTCGTGGTTACATAAACAACACTGAAATTATAAGGATGTCTTGTAGAGGGCGAGAGGAGAGGGGGGGGGGGGGGGGTTGAATAGGCGCCTTAAAATA
This sequence comes from Alopecurus myosuroides, assembly GCA_028641055.1. Lineage (NCBI taxonomy): Eukaryota > Viridiplantae > Streptophyta > Magnoliopsida > Poales > Poaceae > Alopecurus > Alopecurus myosuroides. Next base: position 35,411,519 of record CM054063.1, read on the forward strand.
ATTACGGTTTAGGCTCGAATAAATGCTTAATAAAACTAGCGGTTAATTTAACAGGTACAAAACTAGATAAGCTAGGCTTAGCTATGTGCACCAAACTTACGCTAAGTAAGATATACAACTACGTGATAGCAAGATACATGAATTGAAGTGTAATGGCTATCACAAACGTAAATGCATAAGTAACGAGCTTGGTTAAAGAAATAACCGAAGCACAAGGAGATACAATGTAATTTCCAAAGCTCCTTCCCAAGGGAAGTACGCCTTCGTTGGAGCGGCGTGGAGCCGGCAAGGCACTCCGCACGCTTGTTCTCACCCTATACTCTTTGAGCTTTTCAGGTGAGGGAGATATTCGTTTCCACTATGACTTCGTCTGGAAGGCGGTGACCAAACCTTACACGAGGTTGAGGCTATCTCCACAACTTAATTGGAGGCTCTCGATGAAGGTACTTTCAATAAGGTAGAAGCTCCAAGCACTAACCGTTTATGGTTCTCAATGAAACCAAGAGGAACAATCTCCTCGGTGCCCAAGCACCCAAGAGTAAAAAGCTCACGAACTTCTCTTTCATGAATCCTGTGGGGAAATCAAACCAATGCACATAATGCAATGCAAGAACACATAAAGTGGTAAAAGTACTCCACTCTCAAATCCCACCAAAACAACTAATGCTATGGAGGAAGATAAGAGGAAGAACAAGGGAAAAAATGAATCCAAGATCTAAATCTCCTCTCCCTTTTCCCTTAAATCGGAGAAAGAATCACTGGAGGGATTGAGAGAAACCCAAGATTTGGAAGGTCAACACTGGAGGAGACAGAAAACGGGTTGGGATACCTCCTCATGAGGAAGGGGAAGGCTATTTATACCTTACCAACAAATATAGCTGTTACGTGCTTCCAGAATAGAAGTTTGTGCAACTAATCCGGAAGTTCAGGCCTCACGTGCCGGGAGCTTCTGTTCCCGGGAACCCCCGGATGAATCTGAAGTTGCAAGCCTTCCTGGACCAGAACTTGCGGCCCTCAGAAAACTACAGGAAGAGAAAAACGAGAACTTTCATACCTTTTGCATCTTGACTCTGTTTTTTTATGTTCTTGGAATCACAACAACGAGCACTACAAGAATATGCAGAGAGACATCATTGTACAACAATGAAGGTAAAATGAAATGGAAAAAGGTTGGACCTCTATTTAAGGGATTCATTTTTGAGGAAATTGGGCTTGTCATGAGGAACACAACAAGCACCAAAACCTCATAAATGTAATTCCAAATAAGAACCAAAAAATATGATGCCAATGATGCAAAGGTTTGAGCTCTCTACGAATGATACGATCAAGAAACTCATTCGAGATCCCATGTCGATAGAACGGTTATCTACCCTATAATTTGGTCTCCCAATTAACATCATGAGACCGGTAAAATAGAACCCTATCAAGGTCAGAGCTTTGACTTGCGCATTCCACTTGAGCTATATTATTACAATCTTGATCAACTCAAGTAGAACCATATTAATTGATGTGCTTCTCTTGGTGAAGACTCTTAGATTGCTTCCCCATAAGGCAATACGGGAAAGCTTCTCTTGGCTACGTCTTCACTTGACTTCATCCTTCATTGGATTTATGAATGTTCCTTTGGATGCTTGCCCATGGGAAGATAACCAATCCCACATAGAAACTCCACACACATATATCATGGGTTAGTTCTCAAGGCTATATGGACAAGAGCTAACTTTGAGTGTTGATCAATCTTGAATCCATTCTTTTCATTTTGACGTGATCAACCATGTCTCTTCTCTTTATTCATGATGATGATGTCTTGAAGGTAAACATGAATGTTCACACAACCTCCTTATTCAAGACATACTTGCAATATGCTCAACATTATCATGACCGTTCTTCTTCTTTGTCATATCAAATATATTCATTATAACCAATGATCTTGGTTGCATCCAACCTTGAATCCAACATATGGAGTTCAAGTGATGCCTATGGACAAACCTGTAAGAGTATTTCGATGGAAACATTAGTCCATAAGGATTATCATTAATTAACAAACCACACATGGGGGCACCATGCTCTTTCGAAAACCATGTCCCTATTAAGCCTCTACTAGACTAGCTCATCGATTAAACGATGGTCAAGTCTTCCTAAACATGGACATATGTTGTCAATTAATAAAAGGTCATGTCATTGGAAGAATCACATGATGTACATACCCAATTAAGGGTAGCAATTTCATCGTGTCACTAATTTTAAATTGTCATGCATTTTGTTGTCAAGTGTTCTACTTCTTAGACCATGAGATTATGTTACTCTCTAGTACTGAAAGAATATTGAAAGCGCATTTTCTATCCCTCTATGCTTTGGGTGTTAGTTAACAACACAAGTGTTAAAGCTTTGAGCTCAACAATCCACATGATTAGAGACTCGGGGTTTAATAAAGGAAGAGGACGCTAGTGGAATACTCGGCTTGGGCAAGACTCGAAGCGAGATTTATCCAGGTTCAGGTCCCTTCATGAAAGGTCAAACCCCTACTCCTTGGTGTCTGATTGTTAAACCCGTGAGATAAACATATCAAGGTGTGTGGCGCAGATGATTGGATCTGGCGCCTTTCCGATCTAGAGTTGTTGTCTAGTTGTGGCCTGTCTATTTCTGATCTCTAGTTGTACGTCGATTGATTGTCCTCTTTTCTCTCCACCCTTCTGGCTTTATATAGGTAGCCAAGCAAGGTTTACATGAATCCTAGTAGAATACGAATTCGAGTGCTTGTCTTGTACTCCAAGAATTTGCTAGACGCTATGTGGGCTTCAAGAGTATTGACGGGCCACCGAGTGGGTCTTCAGCTGCACCGCACCTGGTATACCAATGGTGGGTACCCAAAAGGGTATGCCCACAACAATATCCCCCGAGTGTCTAGTCAAGTCATAGACTTGGTTAGAGACTCAAACCTGAACTGTTCGAGTCCTCTTCTTGAATCGTCCGAGTCCTCTTCTTGAATTGTTTGAGTCCTCTTCTTGAAACATTCGAGTCTTCACAGTTCGGAAATGTATCGAGTTTGGCTCGTTTCGCAGGGTCAGGTGGAGCCTCTTGATATAAAGTCCGTCTTCTTGTCGGGCGCGTGATCAGCTCTCATCGGGTGCGCGACCAGCGCTCGCGATGGGAGTAGCCCCCGAGGCTATGTTCGACTCGCAGAATCGTATATAGGCTCAAGTTGTTCTGAAGCTAACCCCACGTATTTTATCTTCTATTGACTCACGGAGGTTGAATGTATCGACTCCTGAAGGGGCAGCCGATGATGTGTTTACTATATTGTAGCCATATAAACGAATATGGTTAAGTAATGTAATAATAGTGATATGTGTAGCAAAATATAAGGAATAAGTTGTTTCTAGGATTAATTTTTATTGTGAACCAACAGTCTGTCGACTCGCGGAGTCGGGTATGGCCTATTGGTAGGAAGTGCTTCAACTCTACGCGACAATTTTGTTCCGTACGCTATGCCTTTTCGTTAGCTTGACAACCATTGTCTCTTCTCCTTGCCGACCTGTTAGTTGGTACTGCAGCCGGGTCAGAGTTCAAGGGTCGACGTTAGGCAGTATCAGCTACTCGGGTCATCGCGTGTAATGCAGTAGTGTAACGGCGCGGCATAATGGGTGTCGAGCACATTGGTAGTTTAAGAGGCACAACCCCCGAGAATTAGGTGTAGCCGAAGTAGGCTAAAATCATAAACAAGGAATTTTTTTAACTCGCATCAGAGGAACTTATCTTTGTGTGATCCTGGCGTAGATGTAGTTGTCGATTTGGAGTCGAGTGACGAAGCGGAGCCGATAAGACATAGTCGACTGCGGCGAAGGACAGCTCCGAGGATCGAGTGTGACTGTTTCGTGGTACAGTCCCCCCGAGTGTCGGGTGTGGCTGCTTCGCTGCACAGCCCCGAGTGCCGGGTGGGTTGCGGCGAAGGACATCTCTCGAGTCATTTAGCGGGAAGTGGTCGATGCAGCGCACGAAGTCGAAGCAGGGGAGTCGCAGTGTTTTTTTTATATAGGACTCGACGCGGCGGAGTCGTTGCGTTTTAGCCGAAGGGACTCGACGCGGCGGACGAAATCGACGCCGTGGAGTCGCGTTGTTTTAGCCGAAAAGAGTCGACGCGGAGAATGGAGTCGACAAGGCAGAGTCGACACTGTGGAGTCGAGTTGTTTGGTCGAAAGCACTCGACGTGACGGTCGGAGTCGACACAGTGGAATCGAGTTGTTTCCCCGAAAGTTATCATTCGAGAGATGATTCAATGCATGCACCTCTAATATTTCTTGCCAGCGGTGCAACGTTTGTGGATAGGATCCACTACTATGATTACGTTTAATCGCCTTTTTTTCCCAGATCTCGTACGAACGTACTCCCTCCGTATCAAAATGTAATATGTTTTAGTATTTTGTAGACAACACGTATCTAGACCATGTTTTAGTGTAAGATACATGTGAATCTATGCACCGAAACATGTCTAGATACGTTTTATGTGAAAAATGCTAAAACATCTTATATTATGATACGGAGGGAGTATTACGGAGATTGTATGCACCTTAACTTTTTGTTTTTTGTTTAGGCAAAGTGTGGGAAGCACGTGGAGTGGCAGCTTGCTGCTGTGTATTGCACGAGGAGGCATGAGTAGGAGGACGGGAGGGCGTGCTGAGCTTTCGATCTCGCATGGGCACTTTTTTTTTCTTCGTAGGGTTAAATTTTTATTTTTTGAGAATTCTTCGGAGAGTTTAACTGGAAGCATAGGATCTATTTTGACGTGGGCTGCTCTCCATTAGCGTACCGTTGTTCAGCGGCGGCCGGCCCACCTGTGCGAGCCCTTACCACAGCCCAAACTAAGCTTGGTTGCGGGCACAGTTTCAGCAAAGATGGAAACTACTCCCAAAAAAACAAATGCTGGAAACAAATTATTCTTGAACTCCACATGGAAGATTTCAGAGCATTTCCACGGACGCAACAGCCGAAAGCTATACCAGCAAGGCGTGGAAGCGCCAGCACACGTTGCGGCTTTATTGGCAGCGGCTTAAAAGATGAATTTAAACGAGATCAGCGGATTTTATTCGTATTTGGATACATCTTACATATTGGAACTAGAGCTAAACTAGGGGTTGTATAGTCCTAGTCGTTGTTGTCGTGATGTCGTCACCCAGCCGGTGCTGGAAGTGGCGGTGGCGCTAGGGATGCTGCGACTGCCGCCAGCATGTCGACCCATTGCCTAACCTCGTCCCAGAGCTCCTCATCTCCCCCCTCCATTGTCGGGCCACCCACTTCGTCCACGTACCGCACATAGATTTCATGGGAGTTCTATGCAAATTCTGGATCGACGTTGTCATGTGTAGCGTCGATGTCGCCGAAGTTGTGGTCATGCATGAGCCATATGTATCCCACCGCCTAACGAGAACCACTCATTAGCGCAACTCAGAGTCAGCACCGGTGGGATGAAACTGTGAGTCGGGCCTTGAACTATGTTGCCACCACTCGTTCACAATTGGGCGTTGGCATGGAGTACCAGGGACCGTTCTAGAGCTCCCATGGCATGGCCTGCCACGCTGCTCGGGACGGTTCAAATGAGTTCCTTTCACAAATACTCACTCCGTTCCATATTAGATGACTGCCAAATAGATGTATCTAGTACTAAAATATGTCTAGATACATCTATGTGGGTGTCATCTAATTTGGAACGGAGGGAGTATTTTCTATGTCCCATAGGTGACCGTAGAAGCTGAAAAAAACACTTTTTCATAGGGGAGCATATACTGCTGCCACCGGAAAAATCATTTTGTGAAAAATCACTTTTTCATAGGGGAGTATTTTCTATGTCCCATAGATGTATCTAGTACTAAAAATCACTTTCAACAATATATGTGTGCACATCATGTTTCGTGGAAAGAAGACATTTTTTCTGGCTTTCGTGACAAAGACAAACAAAAAATGTTTTGTGAAAAGCCTTTCTTAGCCTTGAATGTTGTGATTCTTACACATGACACAAAACATATCAGTTGTCCACTCGATGACTTTGCGAGCATATAGAATGTCTATATGTACCCGCGTTTTTTTTGGGTCGAAATGACATTCCAAAATGAGTTTAAAATGCACCTTAAAAGCGAGAGCATGTGCTCCTGGCTGCAAAATACCACCCGGAAGCCACACATACAACATGGGACTGAATGGAAGTATCTAAATATTTCTATTTAGATACGAAAGCATTTAAATGTTTGATGTGAAATATTTAGATACCAAAGTATATGACAAAGCTAGAACACCGCCAAAGCAATGTTCGAAGTTTATTACAGAAGTTGGACATACAATATATTTATTAATATAATTGAATTAGAGATAAGATGTGGTAATCAGATACAAGATCTGAATAGTTATAGAATATATTCTCATGTTTAATTTTTTCCACTTTAGTTCTAAAATGATCAAATTGGAAATAACAGTCACATTTCTAAATGAAATAAAAAAATGTTTAGAGAGATACATCACATTATATATTTAAAATAATTCACAGTATAAAACATATGGGTACACTTGGTCCTTTATTAATTTCTTAACAGAATGCAGCCTTCCACTCTCTAGTTCAGCGAAGTAATATTACTTACGTTTCTTAGTTTTCCTTTGAAGTACAGATTGGAAGCAACCAAGTGGTTCAATATTATCTAGTTTGAACATATTAGATTTTATGCGCAGCACTTGTTCTAAAGCTTAATTCTTTATGTATCCTTGATCTCTCACTACATTGTTCATTGAGAATGATTGATATATTATGTAACATTTCCTGTAGAGGTTGAGAAAGAGAACATCTTCCATTCTTGTACGTATTTAGCATGCAACACAAGTATATTGATAGAGAGTGTGTATACTCACTTGAATGTTATAAAAATATATTCCCATTTTCCCGCGAAAGATTCGTTTGGCGTGATGTCCTTCTCATACTCTTGCACATCTAGTGGTGCATGAATTGTCCCTTGAATGTTTCTTCGACTCAGAAAACAATTATCAGATAATAGTTCGGCAAGAATGTAACTCAACCGCATGAGTTAATTATATATTTTCTATGCATGAAAACAAGTAGAACAAGTTAAACAATAGGGAAAATTTGCAACACATAGAGCAAGTAATAGTTAATGAATAACAGTCTAGACTATTCTTTTTAATGAGAAGCTTCTGTGGTAAGCAAGTGTGGTTTGGCATATATACTTGTCGTGGGATAATCACGGCAGACGTTACCGGGGGTAACTTATCTTGGGGCAATTCGACTCTGGTGTTTGGGAGAGCGTTTAGCTCAAGGAAAGACATGCTATCAATCGATCTGGTAGCTCTGGCAATCAAGTCGCCGAGTCTCCGATCTAGGGTTACAATATCAACTCTCGTATTACATGGGATCCTCGAATATCTGGTAAAGCTCGTGCTAATCTAACCCTAGGAGCCGGTTTATATCTTACCCGGCCCCCTGGCTTCCTATCCAAGGCATACTCGGAGTCCTACCCAGTCACCGCATACAAACCCTAAGTTTCCTTATCGTAACCCCAAAGCCGGGTTACGAGGCCTACACTACTTCTTGGGCCTTCTAGAAACTCCTTCTCCTTGAGCCGGGTCTTGCGCGGTTCCCTTTGGGCCGAGTTACACCTTGGCACTTGCCTACCCGGTTATCATCCCTCCATCAGTAGTCCCCAGAATAGCTTGGGCTTCGCGGGGTCAACCATGAAGCGCACGCTATTCCCTGCAAAATGATAAACATGCAAGTTCATAAAATACCGGGTTAGAATGCTTTGATAATAGCTAGGCCTATCTCTGTAGGTGGTCCATATCGTAACCCGGCTTTCCCCGAGTCTAGCATTACTTTCCCCGGTCAACACTCCGAGAAAGCACACAAGACCCGGACTCGCATCGCTTGCCAGTCAGCTCGAATATCACGCTTGTAATCTGTTTCAATCTTTTCCGGATATCTCGTAACGGGTGCCTTCAATGCCTATCCCAAAAAATCCGGTTGAGTATCTTTTTCCCGAAAATTTGGCTCCCGCCGCTTAGACCTAGGGCGCTCCTCCCCGCACCTATAAATAGGTGTTCAAGGGGTAACCCTAGACCCAAAACTTCATTTCCCCCCTATCTCGTCATCTTCACTCCCTCTCGGCGCTCTCTCCTTCAAGCTCGAGCCCGCACCGCCGCGCCGTTCACGAGTACGTCACCGGAGACGAGCCGCCGCCGTCCGCGCGCCGCACCCGTCCCCGTGACGCCGCCGTTGACCTCCGCCGCCACGTTCTCGAGCAGCTCACCGGAGAGCCCTAGGGACCGCCGCCGTTGCGCCATCTGCCTCCGCCGCATTCTCCTCCCCGATCCCGCCGGTAAGCCACTTTACTCCATGGATTTCACTTTTAATTTCGCTCGATTAGATTGGATTTGGTTCGGCTCCTAGATGCCTTTCTTGTTTCTGGTTAGTTGAATACTCCACACCTCGTACTTCCATAGCCAACGCCTGGTGTAGATCTAATTGCGCATCGCACAGCGCTCCTCCAATATTTGTAATCGCAATTTTCCCCACAATTTTTTCCGTCTAGATCCAATCTGCCAAGATTTCTCGCAAGTGTTCTTCACTAAGTCGGATAATGATCATTTTTCGGGTCTCAGATTTTTGATACTCTGCACTTTGTCTTCCTTTTAGATTACGCCCATGGCGCCTAAGGCCAGTGCGAAAACGAAGGGCAAACAGCCGGCCAACAAGGCGAAGACGAGTCAATCGATCTCTGCCAATTGGGCGAGATCAACCGTGTCTAAGGCCAAGCTGGATGAACTCGCAGAGTCGGGCGTCTTGCCCGCCCGGGAGGACATTCACTGCCGTGTACCAGGGGACGAGACCCGACCCTCTCCGGGTATAGATGAGGTAATAGTCTTCGTAGAGCATGTGATCCGGGGTTTCTGATGGAGGGATGATAACCCGGTAGGCCAACGCCAAGGAGTAACTCGGCCCAAAGGACGCCGCGCAAAGACCCGACTTAGGATAAAGGAGCTTCTAGAAGGCCCAAGATTGTAGGCCTCGTAACCCGGCCGGATTGTGGGTTCTGATAAGGAAGTTTAGGCTTTGGTAAGTAGTGTCCGGGTAGGATTCAGAGTACGCCTTGGAGAGTAGGCCAGAGGGTCTGGATATTATATAAGCCGGCCCCTAGGTTTAGTTGAGAGACCCTAAGAGTTTGAGCAATATCGCTAGGTATCGAGTATCCAGTGTAATACGAGAGTTAAGTTAATATATCTAGATCGAAGACTCGGCGACTTGATCGCCGGCTACCAGATCGCATATCATCATGTTTTCCCTTGAGCTAAACCCTCTCCCAAACACCAGAGTCGATTTGCCCCAAGATAAGTTACCCCCGGTAACGTCTGCCGTGATTATCCCACGACCATGGGGCTCACGTCCAAGGGTGTTTACATCACGGGAGAAGCTCAGAAGAACATGAAGAACCTTGTCATCGGCGAGATCTACACCAACCCCGAAGGAGAGAAGATGGTGGACGATTCCGGCTGGGGACTAGAGTCGGATCTGCTCGAATCCGGATCTGTCGTGACGATCGGCCAGATCAACGTCTTCATCGGCATGGTACGTACGCCCGGTTCCATCCCTGACGATTTCGGATTTGATTCTGTGTCAGGGGAGGCCACCTACGTTCAATCGGATGGAGAAGAATCGGTCGGGACGGTAGATCCGACAGAAGAGCCCACCACGAAGAGGGAACAACCGGAGGAGCCGGCATGGACCCCGCGTGGCCGGGTTATGAGAGAAGATGATACCGAGTCTATCTTGCATCTGCTGGAGGACCGATACGAGGAAAACAACAGCGGAGAGGAAGAGCACGAATCTGCGCCAAGCATTGTGCGCCAGGTTGCGGTTTACACAGCCCCTGCGATCAATCTTAATCAAGGGAACGTGACCGCGACCGCAGTCGGAGCATCACAAGCATTGGTCCAGCAGCAAGGTCCGGTTGACGGAAATCCGGTTCTCACCCGGGTTGACGGAGAATCGGCATCAGTTACGAGTCACGCGGCGGATAGTGAGTTGCAGGCAAGCACGTTTGGATATCTGGCAAACCGGACGCCAGGGGCGGGTCCTTCAAATCCGCAACACCCGGCCCTATTCAACAACAACTTGATTCTAGATCCCACCGTTCTTGCCACGGTTATCACTCCAGAAAACGCGGCGGAACGTGTTAGGGATCTGGATGTAGCCCGTCGTGCATTGGAGCAACAGAGAAGGCAGGTAGAAGCAGAAAGGCAAGGGATGACCACGCGCCAACGCGAGCTGGATGCATTGGAAACACGGCTCCGAGAAGAAACAACTAGAATACATCAAAGGCATCAGACCAGATTACTGGCGATGGGTGGAGTTATAAACCCGGCTACGCTATTCATCACGCCTCAGGATCAACCGATCCCCGCGGCAAACCCAGGAACCGTACAACAACCCGCAACTGGAGGAACACAGCCGGTAAACACGCAGGCCGGGTTACCTATACTGCAGACCGGAGTCACTACCGGCAATACATTACCACCACCACCGCCATCACGATTTCACACACCAGCAGGTCACTACAACAACCCCATGGATAATGTGTACGCAGCAACACTCGCATTGAATCAAATCCCCGTGAGAGAGTCACCCCACGCAGAGGAGACCCGGCGGGCGATAGATCTATTGCGCACAGCGGTGGCGCAACAAGTTAATTACCCGGATCACAGAAGTGGAATGCATGGGACACCATATATCAGCCAGCAACGAGGCAATACCGATAATATCCAGACAAGTTCAGCGCGGCGGAGGGAAGAGCAGCAGCAAATGCCGCCTCCTCCCCGCGTCTAGGCAGTACCAGCAGCATCAGCAGCACAAGCTATTGTGGATAGTTCCAGAGCAAGGAGAGCCGCGGCCGGGTCTGCGGTGCAGGGACCAGCAGTACCGCGTCCAGCCGTACCTCCTGCAGGGTCACACGTTTCCCGAGTAAGGCCAGTTTCGACTAATCTCGCCGGGCCTAAGTGTCTGTCGGATAACATCAGGGCTGAGCCTTACCCGGATAAATTCAAGGAACCGGGTAAAGTTGTGAATTATGAGCCGACTATGGATCCAGAAACATGGTTGAGCAGTTACGAGATGGCTATGTCGATTCGCAACGCTTCCGAGAATCTTCAAGCCAAGTTCATGTATTTGATGATGTCAGAAGGAGCAGCAAAGTTATGGTTTACTAATCTGCCGGAAGGATCTATCAAGTCATGGGAGGAGTTGAAAACTACGTTTATCAAGCACTTTCATGGGACGTGCAGAAAGTTATTCACTATTGATGACCTAGAACGATGTGTCCAGAAGAAGGGAGAATCGGCGCGCAGCTGGGTGCGCCGGGTTATGGAGATACTTCATTCATCTACAGATATTCAGCCCAAGGATGCGCTGCAAGCTATGGCAAAGACGTGCAAGTACACACCTTTAGTGCAAAAGTTAACTCGCATGAAATATAGTCGGAATGCTTCAGAGGTTACGATGGGAGAGCTGATGGATGCATGCAACAAGCACGCCGCAACGGATACTACAGAAGAGGATGTCGATGACAAGAAAACAAAAGCAAACACAAGCAACAACGGAAGAGCCGGCAATGGATCAGCACCGGGTAACAATGGAGGTAACAATGGGAACAACCATAACAAGCGCCCGTTCGAGGGAGGCTCCGAGTTTGTCGCCAGTACAGAAGCCGGGTCTTCGAGACCTAGAGCAGAAGGAAATTTCAATGGAGGAAACCAGAACGGAGGAAATTATCAAGGGCCACCACGGCCGGGTAACAATTGGGATATCTTCAGAATGGCGTGCCCAAAGCACAGCAGGAACGGTAGGCCGGCTAACCACTCGTTGGAACAGTGCACGGACCTACAGAGATGGAAGAATGAAGAAGTAAACAGAGCCATGCGAGGTACAGGTCGGGGAGGAGGACCGGGTCCTGGTGGAAACCCGGGCAACGGCCCACCCCCAGCCGGTAACCCGGCAGGCGGAAATCCGGGTAACAACCAAGGGGGAGCTGGAGGTTTCCAGGCTAACCCCAAGCAATTGGGACAATATCACGTGCATACCACAGGAACTTCTAACAAGGATAAAAAGATACTGAAACAAGCGGTAAACTCGGTTTCCTCGGCTGTTCCGAGATACCTGAGATGGTCAGAGCAGGATGTAACATGGAGCAGAAGAGATCACCCGGAAAGGATAGAACACCCGAGAGTCTTAGCATTGGTGGTCGCACCACAAGTTAATGGTTATGAGCTGAAAAAGGTCTTAATGGACGGCGGAAGTAGCATCAATATCTTGTATTGGGAAACCTTTCTACGCATGGGTCTTAAGGAGTCTCAGCTACAGAAAAGTTCGACGGTTTTTCATGGGATTGTGCCGGGTCACTCAGCGTGCCTCGAGGGAAAAATCGCATTGGAGGTAGCTTTTGGAGAATCGAAGGATAATTATCGAGTCGAGTGGCTTACTTTCGAAGTGGTCAAGTTGCGCAGTCCTTATCACGCGCTATTCGGAAGGCCGGCTTATGCCAAGTTCATGGCCAGGCCGTGTTATGTGTATCTACAGCTAAAAATCCCGGGTCCTAAGCAGACTATCACCATACATGGGAGCCGGGATATAGCAGCTGAGTGCGACGAAGGAGATGCGGCAATGGCTGAGCAAGCTTGCAGAAAAGAGGAGCTCAAATATTACCGGTCTCAAGTAGACCCGGATGACAGAACAACGTTAAAAAGACCGAACACTGAAGACGAGAGAGTAAAATTCAAAGCAGCACAGGACACCAAGATGGTAGCCTTTGTCGAGGGTGATCCCTCTAAGCAATTTGCTCACTACAAGAGAATCGGTCTCTTGCAACGAAATCTGTAGCTACGTTTTTTTTTCGTTGCGATATAATCACAAATTACCACGACCTCTCAGGTTGTGGTGATAGGGCACTCGTATTTCCACGACTCATTTTGGTGGCGATAAATTGTCGTTTTGTTGCGGTAGAGGCCTCCTATTGCCACGATTTGTACTGCTGTTGGAATACAGCCGCGTTTTTGCGACAGAGTATTTTCGTTGCGCGAGGCACTCCTTTTGTTGCCTTAGAGACATGGTATTCCAACGAAATAAGCATTCGTGGTGATATTTAGTCATTTATTGCAACATCTTTATTTGTGTTGCGGTAGTTACAAATATTGTTGCAAAAAAAAAAGCTAACTATTGCAACCAAATTTTTCGTGTGGCAATACCATATGTTTTTCGCCTCAAATTTACCCTGCGGCAATACCTATTGTTTACTGCGACAATTTGGGTCGTATGGTAATAGGTTAACGGTAAAGCAACAATCACCGTACTGTTGCGAAAATGAACAAGTTATTTTGCAACGACCATTCATAGACTAGCTTAACGGGCCTCATGGGCCGTGCCCTTGATCACTGTTGCAATTTTCTTAGTACTACACTTCATTTTTGGTCCAGTATCTCAGTTTGGTGAGCACATTATTTTTTTAATATTGTTTGCAACTGAATTTCTGCAGCACTTAGCATTTTACTAATGTTGCAACTAGTGACAGTACTTAATAATCAATCAAGAACTCATATAAGACGCAATTTCACTAGTACATTTATCATGGAAATTCAAAATTTCTAAACACTGGAACTTTGGAATCTTTAAACAAAAATTATGTTATTACACGATCTTTCATCCATGCATGTTCATGGCAAAACCTTTAAGGCAAACAGTGCAGAGACAGCCTACACAAAGAATCCATGGTCATCATCCAATTCATCTTCTACCAAAGGAGCAACATGACCATCATTTATGTAAGCCTCATCATCATCAGTATCAGCATCATATTCGACTTGGTCTTCGTCAAAATCAGCAGGTCTTAAATTATTTATGACTGAAACATCAACGCTGGTTCCTTCATCATCAGTTCTGCACCAAGTAGTAATAACGTCAGGAAAAGTAAATTCTGGAACTGTAATTCCTGCATCGACGACATCCTGTACATCTGCATCACCACGTTCATCTCCTTCTGCAAGATCATCTAGGTCTGCACCATTTAAAACCGAAGGAGCAAACAAATTGCGTGGATTCATTTTTATAGCACTTGCCCAATTAGGGCTCTTCACATCTCTCACATAGAAAACCTGTGCAGCTTGGATGCCTAGAATGTAAGGGTCTTCCGTGAATCGGTGTACACTAGTGTCGAGGTCAATAATTCCATACTTGTCCCTCCTATACCCCTTACTATGATTTCTATTGGCAGGAGGCACGTCGAACCAGTCGCACTGCAATAGAACAACCTCCTTATCAGGAGGAAAGTCAAGAAATATGATTTTCTTTATCACCCCATAATAATCAGTACTGCTGGTGCTTCCTTGCGCGTTGACTACGACGCCACTATTTTGGGTACTCAAGTCAAGCTCTATTTCGGTATTACGAAAGTAATATCCATTCAGTACTGTACGGTTGAACACACGAGCAATTTGATCAGGCCCTTTAGCTAGTGTATACAACAGACTGTTGACCTTCCCATCTTTATGGAGTTGTGTGATCTGTTTCATGGAATAGAATATGTGTGAGTGTACTATACACCATTGTTTTTTTATTACGAGAAACATTTATGAAAATGCTAAAGTAACTTACCCGTCTTTCGAACCAGCCAACAAAATCTTCCTTGTGTTTCTTTTTAGGATTAGGACAATTGTTCTTTTTGAGCTCGTCAATATGTTCCCTTCAAAAAGAAATGATATATGGTTACTTCATAACCAAAGTGTTAATGCATATCATGATATGAAACAAATACATAAGTTTCCTTACTGAATATATGGCTCGGTTTCCTTGCAGTTTGTTATTATGTAGTGCCTCATTTGATTAAGAGCTTCCAAAGACAGTGATTCACGGGCAAAACCTTTCTTGGAGTAATCAACTGCACTCATTATGCTAATCCCTGTTGGTGCCTCATCTGTAGCTCCATCTGCATGGCGTTCAGACTGACTTATTTTTGTAGGCGAGCCTTTAACGAATCGACTGCAGAACGTCATGCACTCTTCAAGTATATACCCCTCTGCAATTGAACCTTCTGGATGAGCCTTGTTACGTACATATCCCTTCAACGTACGCAGGTATCTCTCAACCGGATACATCCATCTATACTGTACAGGCCCTGTCAACCATGCTTCTCGAGCTAGATGAATTGGGAGATGCATCATAATATCAAAGAAAGCTGGTGGATATATCATCTCTAGCTGACATAGAATTACTGCAATTTTTTCGTCCAAATTCAACAGATCCTCATCCCTTAACTCCTTGGAGCATAAATCGGAAAAGAATTTACTGAGCTGAAGCAATGGGGTAAGGACATTCTCTGGCAGAAGCTTGCGCAACGCAATAGGAAGAAGTTTCTGTAATATAACATGGCAGTCGTGAGTTTTGAGTCCACTAAACTTGCACTGCTCGAGGACCACACATCGCTTAATGTGTGAAGCATAGCCATCAGGCATCCGTATGCTCTGCAGAAACCTGAGCAGCATTATCTTCTCTTCCTTTTTTAAAGCATACACGCCTTTCTTAAGTTTATACTTATCCTTACCGGCGGGCTTTGCGTGCTGATCCTCCCTAATTTTCAAAAACTCCAAATCTAGGCGAGCCTTCGTACCATCCTTTGTTTTCCCATCCATCTCAAGCAAAGTACCCAGAATGCTGTCACAAATGTTCTTCTCGATGTGCATAACATCCAAATTGTGCCTCACGAGCAAGTGCTGCCAATACGGGAGCTGGAAGAACACACTTTTCTTCCGCCAATTGTGCCAGGGATTAGTTTCCGGTCGCTTTCTCTTATTTGACCGCCCAAATGGTTCATGCTGAATGCTATCAAGCTCCTTTAGAACTTCATTGCCTGTAAGTGGCACCGGGGCGTCTCTATGGTCTGGCTTGTTGTTGAACATAACCTTGTTTCGACGCCATTTGTGTTGTTTCCGTAGAAAACGTCGGTGTCCCATGTAGCAATGCTTTCTACCATACCGGAGCCATAAAAAGTCTGTATGCTTGTGGCAGTAAGGGCATGCTAGCTTGCCTTTTGTGCTCCAACCACTCAGCATTGCGTAAGCCGGGTAGTCATTGATGGTCCACAACACGCATGCATACAACTTGAAATTTTGTTTAGTTGCAGCATCATATGCTTCAACACCATCCTCCCATAGAACTAACAGTTCATCAATCAAAGGCTGTAAGTACACATCAATGTTATTTCCTGCTGACTTTGGTCCTGGAATAATCATTGACATTATCCAGTTCTCTTGTTTCATACACATCCATGGTGGCAAGTTATATGGGATCAGAATGACAGGCCATGTAGTGTGTGATATACTCATGAGACCAAAGG
The DNA here is from genome assembly GCA_028641055.1 of Alopecurus myosuroides. NCBI lineage: Eukaryota > Viridiplantae > Streptophyta > Magnoliopsida > Poales > Poaceae > Alopecurus > Alopecurus myosuroides. The sequence goes on from CM054063.1 coordinate 35,427,943, forward strand.
GGTTGAATCCATCTGAAGCAAGGCCAAGCCGAACACTGCGAGCATCTTTTGCGAATTCTTTCTGACTATATCTTTCATCAAGGCTTTTCCAGGCCTTCGAATCTGCAGGATGCCTCATTATGCCATCATCTTTACGTTTCTCCTTATGCCATTTCATATCAGTTGACATATCTTCTGTCATGTACAGCCTTTGCAGTCTTTGAATGAGTGGGAAATACCATAGAACTTTCTGTGGCACTTGCTTCTTTGATTTACGGATCGATGAATCAGCTTTGTCTACGGTTGGACTTGATTTCCATCGAGACGTATGACAGACAGGGCATTCTTGGGCATCAGCATGCTCATTACGGAATAGCACACAATCATTATAGCACGCGTGTATCTTCTTGTAATCCAGTCCAAACTCTCGAATGACCTTCCTTACTTGTGCGAGATTAGTAGGAATGCAGTGACCCTTTGGCAGCACCTCCGTGAACATCCGCAGCATTAAGTCACATGCTCTGTTGGTCATCCCAGACACGCACTTGATTTGGTAAAGCTTCACAATGAAAGATATCTTTGTGACCTCCTCACAACCTGGGTACAACGATGTTTTTCCCTCTTCCAATAGTTTGTAGAACGCCTTTGCAGATGCATTTGGCTCCTGTTTCATTCCATCACCGCTCGTGTCTCCTGCATTACTTCCCACTTTTGTGGCCCTTATCAGAGTATCGAGCATGTCACATATCCCTTCACCACCACCTGCATCGTCTTCATCATCAGAATCTTCAGACATGTTGTCCTCCTCGGGTTCACCATGGAATACCCATTTTTTGTAGGACGGATCCATCCCATTCTTAAGCAAGTGCATATGGATCTCCTTTTTAGTTTTCTGAGCATTATTCAGACATTTCGTACACGGGCAAAAGTTTCTTGCGTCTGGTTCAGCACCATCAAAACTAAGTTCCAAGAAACTCTCGATGCCACTTTGCCACTCCACAAAATCTCTATCCTTCTCCATCCAGCTCTTGTCTTGTGACATTTTGCGTTATCTCCGTTTAGCCGGTCTTGTAAAAAAGAAGGAGCAGCATTAGTTCACACAAAAGTATTTGGAAACAACAAATACATCAGAGAGACAGGCATACTGGTCTTTCAAGTAAGTAAGAATTGCAGGGGATTACATTAGACATTACTTCACAACACAGCGTTAGATTGAAACTAACACTTACACCTGAAACTGACATGGATATGAAAATATAAAACCTAGTTCGTACCTGAATTCCTGACATTAATATGAATATTAAACTAACACTTACAACTGAAACTGATAAAACAGACACGCATATGTGAACACAAGCAGCTAGTCTATCTGACAGCAATTGCAATCGCCATTAACTTCATCGAACCGGCAGGATGGAAACCAAGGATTTCATCAGTATTGGTACAAACCTTGTAATTGCGTCTGACGAGCGGCGGAAGCAGCGGTTGAGTACAAGTCGGCGGGGCAGCGTTGGCGGCAGTTCAATAGTTTACGCTAATCGAGTTCGGATGGCGGCGAGGTAATAGTGGCGGATTGATCGGTCGCGCAGGGCCGATACGGCGGCGAAGTCGCCTGAGAACGGATAGAGCGGCGTTGTCGTGCGGGGGCAGGGCAGTTTGGAGGAGACCGGGCGGACAAACGTAGCCCTTTCGCTCGCCCAATGGCCCAACCGGAGTATGGGCCTATTAATTGTACAATTTGTCTTCACAGCCCATTTGCCTTGTGAACAATATGTTTTTCCCTTGGAAATAACGTTCAAGTATTATAAATGCTCTATTAAGTTTTACTAGTTTCATTTTATGATTAAATTGATTCATTTCGAAATGCATTGTTGTGTTAATATTCAACACTAGTCGGAAAAGCCCTGTTATTGGTGTGGTTTTTCTTCAGTTCTGGCATGAAACTCGTACACCCCTGCTATCTAGGTGTCCACTGGCGTGTTTCTGGAATCGACACAGGTTATACTACATGATCATTGGCGTTGATGTCATAGTCCATATCACTATCCTATAGAAATCGGTAAATAAAAAGGGTATGTAATATTGACTAGAAGCGCACAAATGGTATTCAATTATGAGATAACATAACAAGCATTAAAAAAAAACCGCATAAACATTCAAAGATTCAACCAGATAGTACTCAACATTAACATGTAATCTAAAAGTTCGCATAAAGCTAGAACTCTCAGCTACAACCACGATACCTACTCATCATCTGACTGAATAATGACAACATGTGTATCCTCAGTAGGGAGCTATGGGAACATCATCTTCGGTGTCTTCAGCATCGTCAGGTCGATCGTAGAGGAAGTAGGTGGACACATCACCTTCATCGAGATAGAATGTCAATCTCCCTGTTGGATCCATCTCGTAGCGTTCCACAAGCTGGCCCCATTGCTGACCACTGAAGTATGTTTTTCCATCCTCATGTGTGACTACAACTTTGTGCTGGTGCTCTGGCACTCTCCAGCTCACCAAGTTCACCTCGAGAGTTCTAGGGTGGTCCCAAATTGCAACTTGAATATGCTCCAAAAAGTCACGCCTGAATCTGCAAGGTATGATCTGTAAAAAAAAAAGTACACATTTTTAGTACAAATTTATTGTCAGTTTTCAAAAAGTAGATTGACCTAAAGTATATACCAATCTGTTTTCAAACCCCTCTGGTAGAACAATGGTGAATTTCTTGTTCATGCACTCCTTGTAGCCACACTGTTCACATACATCCATTGCCTGCGGTGGTGCGTTCCATACACTGAATTCAGATACACATCTAACCATTTACCATTCAAAAACCAACTTAAATCTAACAATGTACATCTAATTTTGGTGGCTGAATAAACTTAAATCTAACAATGAAAATCTAATTCCTAAGTCGATCTACATCTAAAATCACAATAATAGGGCTCCTTTGATTCATATGATAGGAAAAGTGTAGGGATAGGAAACTTGTGGGATTGGTATGGTATGGCCAAATGATTCCTATGAGAAGAGCATTTTCCTTTGATTGTGTGAAGGAATTTTTCCATGAGGTTGGACCTAATGTTCTTTTCCTATAGGATTTGTACTACAAGATTTCTACGGGAATATTTCCTATAGGATATGATCCTGTGAATCAAACAAGCAATAGGAAAAATTCCTATAGGATATAATCCTACAAAATTCCTATGGCATTCCTATGAATCAAAGAGTAACATATAACTCAATCTACATCTAAACCTAACAATGAAAGGTACGGCGGCCGGGGAAACTTACCTGCGGCGCGACGGCTGGACGGCGCGAGGACGACGGTGGCGGTTGCGGCGGCGTTTGTCGCGGCGTCGTTCCGCCGGGTGTCGGTGGGGGATCTGGGGGCGGAGAGGGCTAGCCGTGGCGGCGGTGGGGAATCGGGGGGTGGAGAGGGAGAGGACTCGAGTTCGTGTGTGTGTAGCAGTTGGTGTGCGTGTAGCAATCGATTAAATTAGAGTATAAACGGTTTTCCTCAAAATTTTCATCATGTGAACGTGCCTCCACATTTGATCTTTCGTAAATTGGTCCTTAATGATGAAGCCAATGATAAACCGTGCCCAACACATTTGATTCCCTCATCCTGGTTAAATGTTGTCGCACCGTGGTGTCGCATGCTGGTGGTCGGTTCGTCCGGTCGTTGCGAGGCACCTAGGCGACGGATCGTCAAGGATGGTGGTGAGGGTGTGTTTGGGAGAAATCCTTGTCGGAGTACCGATATTAGAGCGGTGTCGCCATCGGATGGCATCCTCCCTTCATGAAGGGCATCGCGTCTACCCTGCATCCGCCGCCCCGATGTGCCGGGGGAAACCCTAGAAGCGCGACTATCCATGTTGAAGGTGTTTATTGGTATTTGACGTCCCGGTGCTAGCAGCTTGGTTGTAGTTTGTAGGTGGGCGCAGTGGTCGTTTCGTCGATCCACTTGCGTCTCCTTTTCTTTTCTTCTTTTGCGTTTATTGGTTGTCCCCTCAGCCGGCGTTGTATCAAAACTGTTGCACCGGGTGGTTGCTATATTAATATAGCGGTGGTTCAGCCTATTTCGCCAGAGCATGGGGAGAATATCCTGTGATACTAGCCCTCTTGCATGCTACCATGGTACCGTTTCGAATAAATGAAGTTTTGGTGATTCAAAAAAATCTAGGATAAATCACGAGTAGAGTTACAACAATGTGTAATAATTTTATGTCCAGATACGAAAGTAATATTGACTAACCAAAAAGACAAATCCAAATGTGAATATATAGTGCATATTTGCTGATTTGTACTTTTTGTTTCTCAATGTGTAGGTCGAATTTGGACCTGGTTATTTTTTACATTATGTACACAAATTCTTTGGGAACATTAATAATTTTTTCCGGAATTTTATGAAACATCTATAGTTGATTTTTTAAAATGGTAGCATGGGAGAACAAGGGGCTAGTATCACTGTATATTTTTTCCATTGAGCATGTGTGGTTTGCACCCTTGTTTACATTTTTATGAGTCATTTGGTAAAGCAAAAATGGTAAAGCTCAGCATAAAAATCAAAATGACATCATGAAAGTAGTAAAACTAAAAGAACATAACATTTAAATTGTGTGAGAATTCAACAATCTAATATAGAGTCTTAACACGGTTTTTATATTGTAGCAACGGGGCTGCATGCATATAGTTGCACACAGAAACCATCAATATCACTGCATTCCTATTACAGACCAACTTCAGGGACATGGGTAGCAAACAAGTAGAGCCCTTCAGCGCACTGGTATAGCAATAACATCATCTTGTCACCCTTTTTGAGATGACTTTCCTTCGCCATGAACTCTTTCCACCCGCTGACGCACAAGCGACCATCAAGATCAGAAATTGAATATGTCGATGTCACCTCAGTTCTCGGGTAGCAAACAATAGTGATTGTACCATTTCTTGCCATATGTGCAGGAATCAGACGGCTTGGGATTTTCTGTTGCATGCAAAGACTAGAAGTCAAGAAAAAAGCTATCGGGAAATAATCATGTTAAAAGAAAGGAAATTAAATAGAACAAGTGTACACGTATTACTTTGCGCATAAGAGAAGATGTGTTCTTAAAGATTTACCACGTGTTTATTGAAGTTCTCGCAGTTTGTCCAATTCAGAGTATGCAGCACCCCGACAACCAATTCTGCTTCCTCATACTCTCCAGCTCTGTGGAATAGAACAGTGTAATCCAAGTTTTCAACAGCGTCGATCACCGTCTCCATCATCCTCCAGTTAATCATGGTCCCATCAGTGCTAGAGAGTGAGTCAACAATGTGACGCCTCTCAGGGGACATGTGGTAGTATGCTGTAAAAATGTAATACGCCTGAAATTAGTGGATTACACATGCCGCAACCAAGTAATATATTAATGTTTATGTGCACAACATAATTATTTTGTATTAAGTAAGAACTTACACGGATGGATGATTGGGTCATTTCCGGTTATGACCTCAGTTTGGCCTCTTTGTGTGTCGGTCTTGAAAACAAGCTCCATACCAACTTCAAGTTTGTAGACCCTACTAAGTTCTTTCCAGTAATTTCCCTTCAGAAAGGTTATCCCGTCGATGTTGCTAAGATCGACAATAAACGAGAAGTCTTCCTTCGTAATAAGTGTGGCTTGAAAATTTCTGTCCTCCATGGGGAAAACAGCATGCATTCTTAAGAAATATTGTCTGATGTAGCACGGGATCACCTAAATAAGAGCATGTATTTTATTAAATTATGAGCCAGTAGTAAATTGGACTTACTAAAAGTAGATATATCCTACAAGAGTAGCTATTTGTACTTTTTCCTATAATTGGACATTGAAGCAATAGTCCTGTACTGCAAATAACTGAACATGCACTCATAGTTTCAGAATGGTACCCTTCAAGTATTGAAATTGCATGTAGGTAGTTCATAAAAAAAAACACGTCCAATGCTACTAGAGATCACAGTCCCAAAAAATTTGCTAGCTTGATCAGCTACGTATATTACATCAATGATTAACACATGACACAATGAGTACTAGCTAGGACCGGTAGATATGCTACGTACATTACATCTGAATAATCACGAAAAATCCAAATCCAATTTGTACATGAGTAGATTAGAATCCTTACCGTCTTCTCCTCAAATCCCTCTACAAGGGTTATGACGAAATAATCAGTCGTCATGTCATCACTACCACACATCCCTAGTTTGTCAAAACAAACTGGACACTGCGAGAAAAAACGAACAAAAACTATCAGATCTGGTGTGATAATCACGATCAAAGATGCAAAAAGATGCGTAAGATCAAGTTGGCACGTCTTTGGTTGGCTTCATGATCGTAGTGGAGGGTGCGCCGGCCGGTAGACTAATTCTAGGTCAAAGTTATGCGGAAGGGCAGGCGGCGGCGAACACGTGGAGAGGGAGGAGGCGTGTGAACGAGAGGCGGTTCTTCGTGATAATGATAACGCACGCTGCCTTAGGTCAGGCCGTAGACGTTTGATGGGACAAATCGTCGCCCGCGCTGCCCATTGTGTACGTTTAGTCAACTAAAAAAAGGCTTATTAGTTTAGGCCCACAAACAAGTGAGACAATTTTTACAACCTTCTGTGTATGTACACACACGGCACAGGTGTTTCCCAAAAAATTTCTATCGATTTCACACGTCAATCACTTCGTCTCTGCTCCTTCCACAATTAATATTAATACTCCCCTGTACTTCCACTCGTATTCTCCACTGCATCTTCTTCCAACCGCTGCACTACACTCTCTTCTTCTTCTTCCATCCGCTCCCCTCTCTTCTTCTTTCAAGAATGGATGAACAAAAGTATTTCTGCCGCACGGTTCAGGTCCCCATCCATGGCGAGGAAAGCATCGACGTCACGTACACCAACGACCCTGCCGAGGTGCAGCATGTCGTAGACATGTACGAGCATTGGATTGATGAAGGAGAAGAAAGATTCATGGGGCTCGATTTCGAGTACACATCCCACAAGGTTGATATCGAGAAGAAGGTCGCCGTCCTTCAGCTTGCATTCCGCCGCCACGTCCTGGTGTACCATCACTCCAGGTTAAAGTCATTTTTCATCTTGTTTTCTGCAACTAGTACTCATCTGCTGCGCCGCCATGTTCTTGTGATTGCTATTTGGTTATTCCTGGTTCTTGTGATTGGTTTACTACTACTTTTTTCCTCTTTTTTTCGGCAACTAGTACTCATCTAGATTTTCTGCAACTAGTACTCATCCAGACGTGCATGCGTAACAGTTTTCTCACGCACTTTTTTTTCGGATCGGATGGAGTAGTACTTCTCTAAACTCTTGTTACTTGTGTACTTCAGTGGTGACTAGTGGCAATCTGCGACGCTGGCTGATCTTTTTCGTTTTGGTGGCGTCAAATTTGCAAGTGTTGACACCAACAACGACAAGAAAATGTTTGCGAGAACCTGGAATTTTTCTATTCCAGAAGAAATCTATGAGGATATCCAAGATTTATACTTTCATGTGTTCAAACAAAAGAAAGTTGGAATGGCTACCATGGCAGCAAAATTTATTGATCCCTGCTACAAAGACATGAAGAAGAAGGATTACATGTGGCACAGCTACTGGGACAACCAAATGCTAGACATGGAACACATCACCTATGCTGCAATTGATGGGTTCCTCTCCCTAGAGTTGTACCGTAAGCTCAAACCCATGAGTGACGCCAAGAAGGCCAAAGAGGGAGGCAGATCGAGGAGGGCGAGTGCGACCCACACTTGGCACTAGATCACCTGCTGCGGCGTAGTATATATGCTACTTTTGTTCTTTGTAATTAGAGTATATGTAAAGTTATTCGAGTAGTATATATGCTACTTTTGAGCTATGGATTTATCTTGGTACTTTTGTTCATATTGCAAGTGCTATATCGAACTAGTAGTGCAAATTATGCTACGTGAAGTCCGGTTTGAACTCAATGACAACTCTCCCTCGCTGGTGGTGTTCGAGTAGTTCCCTCCTCGAGGAAGAACTAGTCCAGCCGCCATTCTCCTTTGGGTGGTTCGACGACTAGGGATGTCAAGATGTAGTTTGTTATTCCTAAGAGGCACCAGCATCTGTGGCGACGCGGCTCTGATCTTTGTTTAGGAAAGGCCTTCTCTTGTGTTTGGGTATTGAGTCTGTGGGGCAGTTCTCGGACTAGCCGGTGTGGAGTGGTGTAAGTGATAGTGTTGCTCGCAACGAACTGTCAAGTTCATGTACTCAAACCACTATCTCCTATAAAAATCAGGTGCCAATTGCGTGCCCTCCAAAAAAGAAACAACTCTTTAACAATAATAATAAGCTCTGCTAAACGATAACATAAAAAGGACATAATGTTTCACATAGTGCATTGTCGGATATATACCGAATAGGGGTATAGAAGATGGTAGACAAAAGAGCTGGACTACCAGGGTGGCCTGCAAGGTAATGGGCTTAGGTCCATTGGGCGGCCCAGTAGTCCGACGCGTAGAAGCCGGATTCTAGAAGAACCCGGATCACGGCCCGCGTGATCTGGCTTGGAGGAGAAGACGGATTCCTTACTTTCCAAGTTACAAGTTAAACGTAGTCTTCTAGGTTTCTGGTTCTGTAAGCCCTAATCCGGCTATTATATAAAGCCGGACGGGAGATAAGTTCAATAAGTTCCTTTAGTCCAAGGTTCTAGGTTCTAGCTTAAGCCTTGCGCAACTCGCCGGGAAGTTCATCCTCGTCGAGTAGCTAGATCTATTCCCTTACATTGTAACCTTATTATACGGGCTTTAGTCCCTCATAGTGAGAAGTGCAGGAGTAGGTACGCCGTACTGTCGCGACGTACCGAACCTGGGTAAATCCCGTGTTCTGTGTATACTACGCTATCCCGTTACCCCACGTCTCTACCGTAGTCTCATGGCACCCCAGTCTATGAAAACTACTACGATGTCTCGACAGTTGGCGCCCACCGTGGGGCAAACGACGTCAGGCGTGAAGTTCCGATCTGGGATTTTAGGCGGAATCGGAAGATCGATCACTGTCGGAAGCTTGGAATTCGACAACGACGTCGGGCGCTTCCTCGACAACGGATCCTACATCCCGGCGCAAAACCATCTGGTAAGTGCCTGCGTTTTACCGATTGGATCTGCAAATATCTTTATCGGATTAACCGCGGAAGCAATGGGGTTTTGCGGTGAAAGCAATTATCTCCCACCCGCCCTATACCCAGTCGAAGACGACTATGATGCCGGATTTTGCTCAGATCGCCGACAAAACAGTGATACCCACTTTATCGGCATGGTGCAATCCGAGATCGCCGAAAACACGGATGACGGAAATCCCGTGCAAGAGGCAGACAACAATACACCCGTCCCAGAGACGGAAGAACCAATACCCGTCACAGAGACGGAAGATCCGACATCTGTCAACCAGACGATGAACTCGGAAACAGAGTCCGTGCTTGCCGCCATTGAGGCGAGATTGGAGTCAGAAACCGGATCGGATAACTTCTCCGAAGACGAAGATGACGATGCCTTCGTACGAAAAGTTAAATCCTTTCAAGAGGGATTCCATGAAGTGCTAATGGCAAAACCAGCCGATACAAAGGGTGCCGATAGCCAGGAAAGCCCTAAAACCCCTCCGCCAGCTGAGGAGAGGGAAGACGGAGAAACTTCTCCGATATTTCCTAATGTCAAGGAGATGACAGAGGATGAACCTGTCAAAAAACCTCCCTCTTCCAAGAAAAAGCACCGTGCTTCTAAAAAACTCCAGTACAAACTCCGGAAGAAAAAGTCAGCTGATCTCGCTGATGAAAACCTGGAAGTTGGAGATATTAGTGGCACAAAGCCTACGGAAAAGAAATCTAAGGAAATCACTGCTCCGCCAATGACAGAACTGGAAGAGCAAGAACTATTACAAACTCCAGTGGGACCCAATGAACCCCCTGAGATGCTGGAAGCCAGGAGACAAGCTTTCCAACGGCAACAGCAACAACTGCTTAGATCTCGGCAACACCTCCAACAAACCCATAATGACATCAAAATTATGAAGGAAGAAATTGAGGAGTACGAGAGAAAGCACAGATCTGTCTTAAAACCTACAAGGTTACCCGGAATTACAAAACCGGAAGAACTGCCGCCGAAAGAAAGGTTCTATAACCCATCTTGGCAAAAGCAGTTAAACGGCAAAGATGCTAAGGGCGAACCAATATACAAAACCGCAGCTGAAAATGCGGAAGCAGCGTTTGCCATCTTGAACAATGATCTGTACTCCAACGGGGAAAAACTCCAAGGGGTGTATGCCTTCCTAGGAAAAGCATTACAGCAGCAACAGCGAGGACAAGAGCGATCTGGGAGGCTGCATGATAATTCCGCCCTCTGCAAAACTGTTACTTGCGCTGCTGGAGCACCTGGACCGGAAGAACCAGGAGATTCGGATAAAAAAGAGGATCCGAGAAAAGGCAAGAAAAACCCCGACAACCGAGACGCAGCGTCTAGAACCGGACCTCATCTCCCGAAAGATGGATATAAACCACGCGATCGGGAAGACAAACACCGGAATGACGGCAAAATAATGCCACCTCCGAGAAACCCAGCTGAAAAAGATGGAAGATACGATACACCTCACAGACGTGAAAGATCTCGGACACCGCCCAAAGATAAGGAAAGATACAGGAGCAGGACTCCACCTAATCCCAGAGGGCGTGACAACGGAAGAGATAGAGATAACCTCGGAAAAACGCGTCCGCGTAACAATGGGAAAGAAAGGAGTAGATCCCCTTCTGTCCATTCAGCCGGGAGATATTCTGCGCATATTGACAGAGCAGAAAAGGATGATCTATACTTTGGTCCTAAGTGTTTCACTGACAGGATCCGAAGGATAACCCTGCATTCTGGCTTTGCCAAAGTTGGTCCAACCTACCAAAAATATACCGGCAGTACAAACCCGGATACCTGGCTTTCAGATTATTACACAGCCGTCCAGATCAACAACGGGACAGACCTGGAAGCTGTCAAGTTTCTTCCCCTAATGTTGCTAGACGGAGCCAGAGATTGGATTAATGGTTTACCATCAAGAACTGTCGACAGTTGGGATGATATGGCGAGAGTATTTACTCAGCATTTTCGAGGAACATACAAACGCCCAAATAGCATCAACCAGCTGAACCGTTGCACCCAATTTGAAGACGAACCATACGTGGATTTCATCTCCAGATGGACTGCAATGAAGAATAGTTGCTCTGGGGTAACTGACGTACAAGCAATGCATGCTTTCGTCAATGGCCTAAAACCCGGACTTGTACCGTTCATGGTTGGCTCCAAAAAGCACAAAGATCTCGGATCTATGCTTACAACCGCTAATGAGCATGCTGCAGCCGAAGACGATATCAGAGCAAGAGGAGGCAATATTGAGTCACTAATACTGGCCAAGAAAACACCTCGTTCTGATAAAAAAGGAACCCCGGAGTCAACAACAAAGCCCAAGGAGGTTAACTTAGCCTTTGGAGGAGAAAAAGGGAACAAGTGGAAAGGCCGCAGCCCGGATCCCATCAATTACACTCCTGAAGAATGGGAGAGAATTAAGTCGGAACCCTGCGTCCACCACTCCCAATTTGGGAAGCCAACCCACACGAACGCGCAATGCCGGCTAAACAAGCATATGAAAGGCAATGCAGGATCCGGAAATAAAGGGAAGGGCTCCAAGAGGAAACCTGCCAAACAAAAGCCAGAAGCTGAAAAAGAAGACAGTGAATCGGACACTGATGATAAAATCCAGGAACAACAGCGAAAAGGCGAACCCAAATTTCCGAGAGTTGACGGAGAAGCAATGCTAACTTTCCTAGCAACCCCGTCAGCAAAGGTGGCCAAAAGGACACTTCGAGAAATAAACGCGGTTATTCCTGCAACACCAAAATTCTTGAAGTATTCCAACACACCGATAATCTGGGATCAGTCTGATCATCCCGGAAATATCCCTGAACCCGGCACACAAGCTCTTGTTGTAAGCCCTATTGTTCAAAACACTAGGCTAAGAAGAGTGCTGATGGACGGAGGATCCAGCATCAATATAATGTACCTGGATACACTGAAGCACTTGAAGATATCCGAGTCCCAGCTCAATTACAGCAATATACGCTTCCATGGCATTGTTCCTGGCAGGCAAGCACGATCCCTAGGAGAAATTTCCCTAGATGTCACCTTCGGAGATAAAGATCACTTCCGGCAGGAAAAAGTATCCTTCGAAGTTGTGCCGTTCGAGAGCGTGTATCACGCAATACTCGGACGTCCGGCTTTCGCCAAGTTTATGGCAAGATCTTGCTATATCTACAACAAGCTGAAGATGCCAGGACCCAAAGGAGGAGTAATCACCATTGCCGGTGATTTCAAGCTGGCAAACGAGTTGGAGAAGCAAAACGCCCTTTGCGCTCAAAGAGTTATAGCTCAGGAAGAATTAAAGGAGTTAGCCAAGGAGGTATCGCCGAAAGAAATGCCGGCAGGAAAAGAAACCCGGAAGCCAACAGATAGCTTCAAGGCATCCGAGAATACAAGACAGGTAATCCTAGACCCCAAAGATCCGACAAAATTCGTCGTTGTAGGGACTGGGATGACCGACAAATAGGAAGGCGAGCTCATCAAGTTCCTCCGTGAGAACTGGGACATTTTTGCTTGGTGTCCAGCTGACATGCCAGGCGTACCCAGGGAACTTGCTGAGCACCAACTCAAGGTTATTCCCGGATCAAAACCCGTCAAACAAGGTCTCCGTCGATTTGACGGAAGAAGACGGAAGGCTATTGGCAAGGAAATTATCCGGCTTTTAGCAGCGGATTTCATCAAGGAGGTAATCCATACTGACTGGTCCGCAAATCCGGTATTAGTACCGAAGAAAGACACAACTGCACTCAGAATGTGTATAGATTACACAGGATTGAACAAGTTATGTCCGAAAGATAGGTTTGCGCTGCCGCGAATCGATCAAATAATAGATGCCACTGCAGGCTCTGAGCTTTTATGCTTTTTGGATGCATACTCCGGGTACCACCAAATACGCATGAAAAAGGAAGATCAAATCAAGACTTCTTTTATAACCCCGTACGGGACGTATTACTACGTAACCATGCCTTTTGGCCTGAAGAACGCAGGTGCAACCTACCAGCGTTGCATGCAACGTTGTTTGCATAGTCAGATTGGAAAAAACGTCCATGTTTACGTGGACGATATTGCTGTCGTAACCAAGGAAAAAGATACACTCCTTGAGGACTTGCGAGAAACCTTCGAAAACTTGCGCACTTACAAGATGAAGTTGAATCCATCTAAGTGCGTATTCGGGGTTCCCTCAGGAAAACTTCTCGGTTTCATCGTTTCTCACAGAGGAATAGAAATTAACCCGGAAGAGATAAAGGCAATCTCGAGCATCTCAGAACTTACGTGTGAAAAAGATGTCCCAGAATTGCCGAGTTCCGCCACAGCCATAAAAAGATTTCTTAGTTGGCTGGGGGCTAAGAACCTATCATGCTTCACGCTGCTGAAAAGTTTCGACAAGGTCAAGTGGATCGTGGAAGCTTGGGAACACCTAGCAAGTTATGTCCCCTTCTGTACTTAGTTCAAATCTATGTAAACATCTTTTGAGATCATGAAATAAAGTTGTCGGAATGCTGTCATCCATGTTTCTTATAAGTGCAAAGTGTTTCCGCCTCATCTATTTCCCAATGATCTTACAAACTTCTCAATGTTAACCCGAATTGTGCTTGCGTACTCGGCGTTACATAACTGAATGATTTTTCAGCCTTTTAACGGCTAAAGGAAACTTGAATTGCCTGCGTGCCCAAGTTTCACTTAAAACTTTCCTTGTTTCTCTAAGTCTTATCTGATCGTGCGTATGCTGGGTTACTGGAACTAGTTAGTAAAAATGCCTTTAGCATGATTCATGTTTTCGAGTTTCAAAACTGCTTGGTTCGTCCCCAGTTACTCGGCATAACGAGTCATAATGCTATTTGAGCCATTTCAAACACTAAGGACAGTTAAAGCATATACACCAGAGAACTTAGAAGATAAAGGAATGGTAAAATTCAAACAACTTGCAAAGTAATTTCATAGTTTAAACTGCAAAAGGCGGAATTTTCATTAATACATAAGAAGCATTACATTTTGGATTACAAATGAAAGAACAGTAATGCTCCTATTGTCTAAATTTTCTATCCAGGTTCCAGGTAACCCTTCAAGAATCCGACTCCTCCTCGCTGCTTTCTTCATCGGGAATCGGAGGAGCTTCTTCTTCTGGATAGTGGACGCCGACATTTACCATGGCGGCAATCTGGGTGGCGTGGCCCTTAACTTCACCAAAGATGGTGGATCGTTGCGCATCCGTGTATCCCTGAGGGACACCGGTGGCCACACGCCAGGATTTGGCACTAGGGTAGTGCATGCGCATAAGGCCTAAGGCCATACGCGCACCACCCCGTGCAGCGGAGCGGAGAACGGACTCCTTGGATTCCGCCACCTCCATGATGATACCCGGAAGTTTTTCAACTTCCGAGCACTCCCCAGATTTTTCGGGAAGAAACTTGCCTACCAACTGCGTTGCAGCAGCCTTCACCAAGTTCCATGTTTCCCCGAAAGCTCGGATGCCCGCAGCCCGAGCGCCATCTGGGGTGTCTCCTGTTTGATCCGATAAAGCATACAAAAGGGTTAAGGAGACAAACAGAGATAGCAAAACATGGAAAGATGAAGACAAGGGTAAAAATTTACCGATGAGTTTGTCAATTTCCGAAACTTCCTCCAGGCGAAGGTTCAGAGCTTCAGTCAAATCCTGGATAGCGGATTTGTCTTTCTCCGCCTGCTCGGAAGCCTTGGAGTTAGCCACTCCAAGGGCCAGATTGCTGGCTTCCAGGTCTTTTTGAGCCTTCACAAGATTCTTGTGAAGCTCAATATTCTCATTGCGGAGAATCTCGGCGTTGCCGGAATCTTCCGCTGCTTGTTTAGCCTCGGCTAAAGCAGCTGAAAAGCAAGTGAAAATCCGAGTTAATCAATTTCCTCGGGAAAAAACTTAGACAAAGTCTTAAACCGGAAATTTCAAAACGAAAAAGCCTACCTTTCGTTTCCGTCAAAGCGAGCTGAGATGATTCCAGCTCCGCCTCTCTCTCCTCAAGAATAGAAAGAAGACTTCGAACTTCTTTATTCTTGATAGTGAGCTTCCTGAAAACTTCAAGGTTTATGGCCTCGGAGGTTTGCTGAAACACAGCAAGGAAAAGTATGGTTAATAAAAACATCAAAGCAAAAAAGCACGCATTTTGTTTAATGCTTGGGGGCTAGAGTTACATACCTGGCTCAAACGCTGCAAACCTGCCAAGTTTTCTTGGAATCCTTTTGCGTATTCTGCAAAATGGTTCCCGGCTGCGTCCAAGCCTTCATTGATCGCCTTGAAATCCTTGTCGAAGGTGGGGATTTCCTCGTCAAAAGTCCGAGAAGATTCCCCCACTTTCGGGGCCGCCCTTTCCCTCGTGTCCGACTCGGACACAACGGGCTGGCTGGGCTCTGGGGGCTTGGTGGTGGTGGCTGCAGTAGGCTCTTCCGCCATTGTCTGCGGCGTGTCCGGGGCAACGGCGGGGGAAGGTTGGCTGCGTCGGCCGGAAGAAACCTTGTGTTTCTTCAGCTTCCTAGGCTTTAGGTTGGAAGGCGGCAGGCTAAAAACAGGAAATCCGGGTAAAGTCAAAACACCGAAGATGGACGAAAAAATCTCCCATAAAAAGGAAAACCCAGAAAAACTAACCTGGACGTGGCGACGGGGACGCCGTCAAGGTCGATAATTTCATCCGAAGAAATTATCTTCTTGCGCTTGCGACCTCCGGCAGCAGCGGAGCGCAGCGCGTCCAGCTCAGCTTCGGAGGCTAACTCCGAGTCTGAAAGTTCCGCAAGCTGTCGAGAAAACTAATCAAAACCAAAAGGTAGATTATCCAAGAATTGAAGTTGTACCCAAATGACGGAAATTTTACCTTGGGAGCGGGGTTGTTGGCCGTGTACATTGGCCGACTCTCCGCGTACTGGTCGCGAGATGCGACCAATTGATTGACGCGCCGCTTAAGCTCTTTCGGGGCCCAATCCTTGTCGGTTGTCCGCATAGGATCTTTGGCCCCCGAGTAATCGCACAAAAGGCGGCCTTCATGGTTCGCCAACGGCTGAATTCGCCTATTCAGCCAGCAGATGACCGTGTCCATACCGGTCAAAGGTGGCGTTGAGGAGGTGAGCTTGGCGATGCGCTTCTTGATCCTTAGCAGATCAGGCGGCAGATTTTGGACAGCTTCTGTTCCCCAGTTATCCTGGGGAACGGCGGCGGAGTTTACAAAAGGTGGAACCCCGACGGCCTTTTTAGGAAAGGGCACGTCGGGGTGATAGAAGAAAGAGCCCGTCCAAAATTTGACGGACTCGGAAGTTTTAATCTTGGGGAACCAATCCTCTCGGAATCTCCGAAGAGTAAAGGAAATGGTCCCGCAAGTGGGGAGAGCACCCTCCACAGAGTTGCGTTTTACTCCAAAACAATACATCCAGAAATCTAACCTAGGCTCTATTCCTAGGTAACCCTCAAACAAGGCCTGAAAGCCGGCCATGTACAGAATAGAGTTGGGAGGGAGATTATGTGGTTGGATGTTATAGTGGGATAAAACCTGGAGAAAAAAGGAAGAGGGTGGAAGCCCCATACCTCGCAGAAGGTGGGAGGTAAGGAGCACTCTTTCGTTCTCCTGGGGCGTAGGCTCGGTCTCCTCTTCTGGGACCCGCCACTTCTTCTTCAGCACCAGGCCCTCCTTCTCCAAGTTAGGAAGAAGAGCCGGAGGAATACTGCAGGCACTCCAGTTGCCTGCAGTTTCCTCTTCTTCGTCTCCACCGGCGGTGGTAGCGGACGCGGCCCTCGCGGCGGCGAGCTGCTCGTCAAGGAGCTCTACTTTCTCCTCCACCGTTTCGGGAGCGAACGGTGGAGTCGATTTGGTGCTGGACCCCGCAACATCTGCGGCGGCGGAAGCATTTCCTCCGCCCGCCGCGGACGCCACGTTCTTCTCTGGCTCGCCGCCGGCGTGCTTGGGCGACCCAACTTGGGGATCTAGATCGCCCAGGAGTTCGTCGATGGAGGCGCGGGCCGGTGATGATTTCGGGGACGCCATCGTACTTGGTGGTGCTGGTGCGCTCCGGCGTAGCAAGGGCTCGTCGGGGCAGGAACTAGCTTTTGCTCTCGAGCTTGCGTTCGTACCAATGGTGAAGGCAGTGAGGGAAGTGAAGAAGATTGCCGATGGGCTCGAGGACGGCTATTTATAGCCGGAAATCGTTTAGATACGTGCCAACGGCTCTTTTGACCGTTGGATGTTTGACGCGTGTCGCTCGCCGGAAAATCCGGGAAACGGAACGACAGAGGAATGATGGCTATCTCCTCGTTTCTCGTGAGAATCTGTCAGAGATACGTTGCAGGGTTTCCCGCGTGAAACCAAGCGGCGCTTGCGTCAGCATGATTAAAGCGCTGATGTCACGTGTTCCTTTTCCGCGAAGGATCGCGAAAAGAAAAGCCGGATTTTCATAGTTCCGAGTTTTATGTTACCATCTCCTTTGAAAGGAAAGAAGAAAGAATCAAGACTGCTGAATCAAGTTTCCCGGATAAAATGTATTTGACGAAAGGCGGAGTTTTAGAGTTTTGATCCTTCCTGGGGGCTACTGTCGGATATATACCGAATAGGGGTATAGAAGATGGTAGACAAAAGAGCTGGACTACCAGGGTGGCCTGCAAGGTAATGGGCTTAGGTCCATTGGGCGGCCCAGTAGTCCGACGCGTAGAAGCCGGATTCTAGAAGAACCCGGATCACGGCCCGCGTGATCTGGCTTGGAGGAGAAGACGGATTCCTTACTTTCCAAGTTACAAGTTAAACGTAGTCTTCTAGGTTTCTGGTTCTGTAAGCCCTAATCCGGCTATTATATAAAGCCGGACGGGAGATAAGTTCAATAAGTTCCTTTAGTCCAAGGTTCTAGGTTCTAGCTTAAGCCTTGCGCAACTCGCCGGGAAGTTCATCCTCGTCGAGTAGCTAGATCTATTCCCTTACATTGTAACCTTATTATACGGGCTTTAGTCCCTCATAGTGAGAAGTGCAGGAGTAGGTACGCCGTACTGTCGCGACGTACCGAACCTGGGTAAATCCCGTGTTCTGTGTATACTACGCTATCCCGTTACCCCACGTCTCTACCGTAGTCTCATGGCACCCCAGTCTATGAAAACTACTACGATGTCTCGACATGCATCATGCAGGAGTACGGAAAGCAACACATAGTTTAAACAAAAGAAACATTGTCTTCACAGGCACAACTTAGAAGATCTTGTGAACTGGGCCAGCTTCCATGGGATCAGGTATGAGTGGAATGAGTCTATTCACCTTACGGAAGGTGACTTGTTCTCCCTCCCACTCGTACCTCTTCCAGTGACACCTTAGCACATCCTGTCTACGCATCTTGATGTAAAGATACGCGGAGTCTCCCTCTTCGTGAGACTGGACAATGCGCCAGTTGGTAGTACCCAACTTGCTAAGGAGTACACGCGAAACCATGAAAGACGATGGTCGCTGGTTCGGCTTTACCACAGCTTGAAGAACAAAGTCGGTGTGCACCCCCTTTTCCTCCTTTAGCTGAAGTATCACCAGATTGGAGACATGGACGTTGCAAGCTGATTTTTCATCAACATTTGGTGATGTTGGAGGTACTTCTTCAACATCTTCATCATCTTCTCCAGAGCCTCCATCCCCAGAACCATGACCATCTGACAAGGCCAGTCCGCCATCAGATGACTCTTCTTCAACTCTCGGCTCCTAAAATGCAATAAGCCAATATGTTAACTGAAAACTGAAGTTGCTCATTCGTTTTTAACTTTTATATCATTTATTGCCGAAGAATTCAAATGGATATGAAATGTACAACCTATACTAAACCTAGTATATCATAACCAAATCTGATAATTAGAATCCATGTAGGCATGCACGTTTAATTAACCTAAAAGCTACTGTGTAAAATTATTACAAAATGAGATATGAAATTGCAGATGAAATAATTTGAAGATTAACCCAAAAAAGGTTGTAACACCATAAATAGGAGAATCTAGGATGATAACACGCTACACAATTATTTCAACATTAGATATGAAGTTGCAGTTGTAATTATTACATGATGAGATATAAAATGGCATTCGAACTAATGTAAATAACACTTGAGAAATAAAACAATAAAATTAAAAAGCAAAATCGATCTACTCCCTCTTTCTTTGAATAAAAGACCACTATCAAAAATAAAATTTCTATGTATGCAAGACCGCTATCTCTTCCAAAGAGGAATTTATTTCGATTCTACCACATAGAATGGTGCTAATTGATGTCAATGTGTCATGCAACCATAGAGTAATATGCCCCAGTATTTCATAACAAAAACAGATAATTAAAATCTTGCGGATCAAATTACCCAAGCTATATTCATTGAATTTTAATTAAACAAAGTACAGAGTGTACAATTATTACAAAATGAGATATGAAACTGAAGTTGAAATAATGTGAAGATTACTGCAACCCAAAAAAAGGTTGTAACACCATAAATAGGAGAATCTAGGATGATAACACACTATACAATTATTTCAACATTAGATATGAAGTTGCAGTTGTAATTATTACATGATGAGATATAAAATGGCATTTGAACTAATGTAAATAACAGTTGAGAAATAACAGAATAATATTTGAAAGCAAAATCGATCTACTCTCTCTTTATTTGAATACAAGGCCACTATCAAAAATACAATTTCTATGTATGCTAGACCGCTAACTCTTGCAATGAGGAATTTTTTTCGATTCTACCACATAGAATGGTGCTCATTGATGTCAATGTGCCATGCAACCATAGAGTAATATGCCCCAGTATTTCATAACAAAAACAGATACTCCCTCCGATCCATACTAATAGTCGCTAAATCGGATGTATCTAGCACTAAAATATGTCTAGATACATCCGATTTAGCGACCATTAATATGGATCGGAGGGAGTAACTAAAATCTTGCGCATCAAATTACCCAAGCTATATTAATTGGATTTTATTAAAACATAGTACAGAGTGTACAATTATTAGAAAATGAGATATGAAATTGAAGTTGAAATAATGTGAAGATTATTGCAACCCAAAATAGGTTGTAACATCATAAATATGAGAATCTAGGATGATAAAACACTGTACAATTATTTGAACATTACATATGAAGTTGCAGTTGTAATTATTACATGATGAGATATACAATGGAATTTGAACTAATGTAAATAACAGGTGAGAAATAAAATTGCCTAGGCACACACGTGCATATATACCAGGTTGTGCTCCAATCCATCAAAAAATAAAAGAAATTTCCTAGGCACACACGTGCATGCAATAACATCAGGTTGTGCTCCAATCCACCATAGAACAAAATAAATTTCCTAGGCACACACACGGTACCATCAGGTTGTGCTCCAATCCACCATAGAACAAAATAAATTTCCTAGGCACACACACGGTACCATCAGGTTGTGCTCCAATCCACCATAGAACAAAATAAATTTCCTAGGCACACACATAGAGGTTTCTATCTTAGTTCTCTCAACACTCATAGAAGTCACAACTCACAACCAAAATAAGTGGCAAACATGAACAACCACATAGTGCAAAGCAAAATCGATCTACTACCAGTCTGTGAATACAAGGGCATTATAAAAAATACATGGCAAGTTCACTAAAAATAGATCTACTACCTCAGTCGGCGCGGCAGTCGGCGCAGCGGGCGGCGCGGCGTTCGGAGCGTTGGTCAGCTTAGCGGAGATGGCCCCCCACATGGCGTATTCAGCTGATTGGTCGTAGCTTTCGTCAATCTCCTTGTACGCAGCCTCGAGGTCAGATGGCACGGCGGCGTGGGATGGGCCATCTTTGCCCGAAGCAGCAGCCACTGTACCAGAGCTGGCCGCGGCTGGGACGACAGCAGAAGATGGCTCGCCGACGACGGACGCCACCTCATTACCTTCCTCGACGTCGAAGCTTTCGCGTGATCTCTTCATGGCGGATGGGAAGGGCAGGGGAACCGTCTAGGGTTTTGCGGTGGAAGTGGAGGGGAGGATGCGTTTTTTCGGGGAAAAGTTGATGCAGAGACGGAGGAAGGAAGGAAGTGGATATGCGTCAAACCGTGTATTTATGGAGTTTCCCTTTTGCTCTCCCTCTGACGCAATGTGCACGCGTGAATCTAGGGTTTCTTTTTGTATAGTTGTTTTTCCATATTTTTTGCACAAAAATGGTTAAAATTGAAGACTAAAATTGAAGACAAAAATGGCTTACATTCTCATCTCTGCTGTTTTTCAGGCATCTTAGGTGGAAGGGAACACTGTTCTGGACCGAAAGTGCCCGGAAACGGCTACGACATAAGATTGGTAGGCAACTTGAGAATGGAAGCGGCTTTTTGAGAGCCCACACGTGCAATGTTGCTGAAATGAAGCGAGGTTCTTGGAATGCATCATGATTTCGACTTTGGGCATGGGAAACAACAAGTTGGCCAAGGAAATCCCCGTTTTCGGCCGTTCCTTCCGCTTTCGAAGGCAATATAAAACCAGATCACGCATCGCCCACTCATGGGCAGGGGTAACAAGGTGCAGTGTTGCATGTTGAGTGAGTTGCTTGGAGTGGGTTGTAAGGATGCCCCAGGTGTCGAGGCTGGCATGCAAGAGCGAGAAGCGGCGAGAATAGTCCCGGTTAACGTCCGGTGCTTCGACGCCACCCAGCGCAACGACGGCACCATACAAGTCCTGCAATGGGGTTCAAGCATTTTGTGTGGGCCCACATTCTCATCTCTGCTGTTTTCCAGGCATCCTAGGTGGAAGGGAACACTGTTCTGGACCGAAAGTGCCCGGAAACGGCTACGACATAAGATTGGTAGGCAACTTGAGAATGGAAGCGGCTTTTTGAGATCCCACACGTGCAATGTTGCTGAAATGAAGCGAGGTTCTTGGAATGCATCATGATTTCGACTTTGGGCATGGGAAACAACAAGTTGGCCAAGGAAATCCCCGTTTTCGGCCGTTCCTTCCGCTTTCGAAGGCAATATAAAACCAGATCACGCATCGCCCACTCATGGGCAGGGGTAACAAGGTGCAGTGTTGCATGTGGAGTGAGTTGTAAGGATGCCCCAGGTGTCGAGGCTGGCATGCAAGAGCGAGAAGCGGCGAGAATCGTCCGGGTTAACGTCCGGTGCTTCGACGCCACCCAGCGCAACGGCGGCACCATACAAGTCCTGCAATGGGGTTCAAGCATTTTGTGTGGGCCCACATTGCCAAGTGTGCCCGGAAACGGCTTCGACATAAGATTGGTAGGAAACTTGAGAATGGAAGCGGCTTTTTGAGATCCCACACGTGCAATGTTGCTGAAATGAAGCGAGGTTCTTGGAATGCATCATGATTTCGACTTTGGGCATGGGAAACAACAAGTTGGCCAAGGAAATCCCCGTTTTCGGTCGTTCCTTCCGCTTTCGAAGGCAATATAAAACCAGATCACGCATCGCCCACTCATGGGCAGGGGTAACAAGGTGCAGTGTTGCATGTGGAGTGAGTTGCTTGGAGTGGGTTGTAAGGATGCCCCAGGTGTCGAGGCTGGCATGCAAGAGCGAGAAGCGGCGAGAATCGTCCGGGTTAACGTCCGGTGCTTCGACGCCACCCAGCGCAACGGCGGCACCATACAAGTCCTGCAATGGGGTTCAAGCATTTTGTGTGGGCCCACATTGCCAAGTGTGGCTTACATTCTCATCTCTGTTGTATTCCAGGCATCCTAGGTGGAAGGGAACACTATTCTGGACCGAAAGTGCCCGGAAACGGCTTCGACATAAGATTGGTAGGCAACTTGAGAATGGAAGCGGCTTTTTGAGATCCCACACGTGCAATGTTGCTGAAATGAAGCGAGGTTCTTGGAATGCATCATGATTTCGACTTTGGGCATGGGAAACAACAAGTTGGCCAAGGAAATCCCCGTTTTCGGCCGTTCCTTCCGCTTTCGAAGGCAATATAAAACCAGATCACGCATCGCCCACTCATGGGCAGGGGTAACAAGGTGCAGTGTTGCATGTGGAGTGAGTTGTAAGGATGCCCCAGGTGTCGAGGCTGGCATGCAAGAGCGAGAAGCGGCGAGAATCGTCCGGGTTAACGTCCGGTGCTTCGACGCCACCCAGCGCAACGGCGGCACCATACAAGTCCTGCAATGGGGTTCAAGCATTTTGTGTGGGCCCACATTGCCAAGTGTGGCTTACATTCTCATCTCTGCTGTATTCGAGGCATCCTAGGTGGAAGGGAACAATGTTCTGGACCGAAAGTGCCCGAAAACGGCTTCGACATAAGATTGGTAGGCAACTTGAGAATGGAAGCGGCTTTTTGAGATCCCACACGTGCAATGTTGCTGAAATGAAGCGAGGTTCTTGCAATGCATCATGATTTCGACTTTGGGCATGGGAAACAACAAGTTGGCCAAGGAAAAACCCGTTTTTGGCCGTTCCTTCCGCTTTCGAAGGCAATATAAAAACAGATCACGCATCACCCACTCATGGGCAGGGGTAACAACGTGCAGTGTTGCATGTGGAGTGAGTTGTAAGGATGCCCCAGGTGTCGAGGCTGGCATGCAAGAGCGAGAAGCGGCGAGAATCGTCCGGGTTAACGTCCGGTGCTTCGACGCCACCCAGCGCAACGGCGGCACCATACAAGTCCTGCAATGGGGTTCAAGCATTTTGTGTGGGCCCACATTGCCAAGTGTGGCTTACATTCTCATCTCTGCTGTATTCCAGGCATCCTAGGTGGAAGGGAACAATGTTCTGGACCGAAAGTGACCGGAAACGGCTACGACATAAGATTGGTAGGAAACTTGAGAATGGAAGCGGCTTTTTGAGATCCCACACGTGCAATGTTGCTGAAATGAAGCGAGGTTCTTGGAATGCATCATGATTTCGACTTTGGGCATGGGAAACAACAAGTTGGCCAAGGAAATCCCCGTTTTCGACCGTTCCTTCCGCTTTCGAAGGCAATATAAAACCAGATCACGCATCGCCCACTCATGGGCAGGGGTAACAAGGTGCAGTGTTGCATGTGGAGTGAGTTGCTTGGAGTGGGTTGTAAGGATGCCCCAGGTGTCGAGGCTGGCATGCATCATGCCGTCTAGCTTTCTGTAAAACTATCGTCGAATCTATGAATTTGAGCATATTTCAACGAGTTCGTGTTTTTTAATTAATTTTGAGTAATTCTGAACGCAATCACGAGCCAGAATGTAGATTAAAAGTGAAAAGAATGTTTGAATAATGTTGTATGACGCATGTTGAACTAAGTCATTCCAAAATTTTGGGCAAATGTGCTTCAAATGAGGTCATAAGCTAGGGCAAATCACATATAACAGCATTGTTCGTTGGATTCATGTCAAATTTGATATATTTTTTTGAATTATTAAAGCTCATTTGAAACCATCGCTCTATTCTCATGAGAAATGTGCTCCAAATGAGGTCTGAAGCTAGGGTAGACACCCCCGTTTGAAATTTCATGAAAAAATCGACTATATCACATATAACAACATTGTGCGTTGGATTCATGTCATTTTGAATTTTTTTGAATTATTTATGCTCATTTGCAACCATCGCTCAATTCTCGTGAGAAATGTGCTTCAAATGAGGTCCGAAGCTAGGGTAAATACCCCCATTTGTGCTTCAACATTTTTTGGCATATTTTCTAAATCAACCAAATGAATTTCCTAGACATCTATTCTACATGTATAGTGTAAATCTGAAGTTTCATTATGTTTTGAATAATTCTTCTATTTTTTATTTTTTATTTAAATAACATGGTTTAATAGAAAAATCATATGTAAAACTGATAAAAATCATCGCTGTAGTAAATCTGAAGTTTCATTATATTTTTTATTTAAATAACATGGTTTATAATACTTAACAGCAAAGAAATCATATGTAGAACCATCGATCCCTGTGGCCAACGTACCAACCAATCAGAGCGCAGAACGAACGTCTAGCGGATCGCTGTGGCTGCGAGCGCATCCGTCCGATGCAGAAGAAGAAACTAGTTTTTTTGTTGGGAAAGAAGAAAATAGTTAAGAAGAAAATAGTTAACGTCGCGTCGCATTTGCAGCAGCCCTGCACGCCTTGTTTCAGAAGGCACCTCTTTCAGAAACACGAGTCGCGTCGCATTTGCAGCGACGCAGCCCTCCACGCCTGGTTTCAGAAACACGTACGAGTCGCGTCGCATTTGCAGCCCTCCACGCCTAGTTTTCACAAGATACGCATCAATGCATATGCAGCTAGCGAGGAGACTTTGGACTTTCTTCTCTTCTTTAATACAAGCATGCAACGTCGAATCACATCGACTGACGAATGCACACGCGATCGTACTCCGTGTCACTAGCTGTCCGGCCTACGCCTACGCCTATGCCTGTTCTACACCGCTTTGACCATGCACGACTCTTCTACACTTCATTATCCAATGTGTTCACACAGTTTGCTTCATCTACCCAAATAAATTCACGCGTCTAATCGTGTCTTTAAATAGTCCTTCACTCCTCCTCCATATTCTCATCCCTCTCCAGCCCTTTGCCTCTCTCTCCCTTCAAGCCCTAACAATGTCTTCGTACTCACTCCCTTCAAGCCCGGAGTCGGTCTCCGACGAGGACAACCACCCCAAGGCTCGGCCTTGGTACGAGGCCGAGTGGCAGCCGGAGGACCTCCTGCCCATCGACTCTCCCCAACGGGAGCGATCGCCGACGCCGCCCTTCGTCCACCGCCCCGTCCCTTCCCTCACCACCGAGACGTCGGACATCTCCCCCAGGACGGACCTCCGCCTCAAGAGACTGGAGCGGCTGGAGGCGAAGGAGTTGAAGGCGCAGGAGAAGAAGGAGGCGAAGGAGGAGGCGAAGGCCCTCCGGGCCAGGATCAAGCGGTCCCGTGAGAGGCAGGAGGAGAGGATGCGGGCGGATAACCACCGCGCCCGCGTCAACAAGGAGATGGAGATCCGGGCGGCGGAGTGGCCGCGGAAGTAGGGCGGCGCCGGAGGGCGGGAAGGGCTCCCGCATGCAGAGCGGGAGCAGTTAGGGCTAGCATTTTTTTTTAGTTAAATGTAATGTTTCTCGAGCCCCACTGAATATATGTAAAGTGGGGCCAGTTATCCTCTCTTAAGTATGTTTAATTATATATAAGCCCTATATATAAAGTTATGTTCTTATATTTGTCCAAATGTACCCACTGTTTAATAGTTTTTTCCTTTCTAATCATCGCTTTAAAATCTGCACATTGTAAACAAAATTTATATATAAGAGATGTGCTGCATTATGTTTTCTAAGATAACATAAAAATTTGAGTTGAGCACAGTATATATTTTATATTATTAATACGAATAATTTGATGGTTTAATAAATGGATAATGCGTAGTCTGCATGTAGTGATTAATAAATATAAATGGATAATGTCTACATGTTGACATTGGGCCTCATGTGACATTCGGCCGCAAGGAACGGTCAACAGGTAGGGCCCACATGCAGCGCCAACCGTCAACAGGTGGGGCCCACATGCAGCGCCAAGGCTCAACAGCTGGGGCCCATAGGCCGCGCCAACGGTTCTATGATGGGTCCCACAGGTCAGGATCCTAACGGGGGCCGAAAGTAACGGTGGGAGCAGCGAAATGAGTCCTTGCGCACTGACTAGGGGCAAAACTGAGGTCGATTCGGCGCTAGGGGTAAAACTGAGGTCGTGGTGCCAACTAGGGCTGGAATTAAAACTCAAAACTCGCGAGTTAAACGAGTAGCTCGCAACTCGACTCGGCTCGGCTCGAACTCGTTGTCCAACGAGCCGAGTCGAGTTTTCATTTTCGACAGTAAACGAGTTCAAGCTAAACGAGCCGAGTTTACGAGTACTCGTTTAGCTCGTTTAACTCGGTAAAAAGAGTTTCTAATGATATTTTTATATATGTGAATTTTTTTTTACTGATTATTGTAGTTTATTTACTACAAATTATTTTATGGTGACATATTTTCATCGATCATTGTGATGATTTTATTATACATGCCCCAAATAATAAAAATAATTATATATATAATATATAATGTCGACTTTTATAATTTTACTAAATAAAAAAAAAGTTAAACGAGTAGCTCGCGAGCTACTCGCGAGTTCACCGAGCCGAGCCGAGTTTTGATTTTGGACTCGTTTGTTGAACGAGTCGATCCGAGCTCGACTCGTCACTTGACCGAGCTTGAGCGAGTCGAGCCGAGCTGACTCGGCTCGGCTCGAATTCCAGCCCTAGTGCCAACTGAGGGCACCTTGTTAATTATCCCTTTCGACTTTGGGCATGGGAAACAACAAGTTGGCCAAGGAAATCCCCGTTTTCGGCCGTTCCTTCCGCTTTCGAAGGCAATATAAAACCAGATCACGCATCGCCCACTCATGGGCAGGGGTAACAAGGTGCAGTGTTGCATGTGGAGTGAGTTGCTTGGAGTGGGTTGTAAGGATGCCCCAGGTGTCGAGGCTGGCATGCAAGAGCGAGAAGCGGCGAGAATCGTCCGGGTTAACGTCCGGTGCTTCGACGCCACCCAGCGCAACGGCGACACCATACAAGTCCTGCAATGGGGTTCAAGCATTTTGTGTGGGCCCACATTGCCAAGTGTGGCTTACATTCTCATCTCTGCTGTATTCCAGGCATCCTAGGTGGAAGGGAACACTGTTCTGGACCGAAAGTGCCCGGAAACGGCTTCGACATAAGATTGGTAGGCAACTTGAGAATGGAAGCGGCTTTTTGAGATTCCACACGTGCAATGTTGCTGAAATAAAGCGAGGTTCTTGGAATGCATCATGATTTCGACTTTGGGCATGGGAAACAACAAGTTGGCCAAGGAAATCCCCGTTTTCGGCCGTTCCTTCCGCTTTCGAAGGCAATATAAAACCAGATCACGCATCGCCCACTCATGGGCAGGGGTAACAAGGTGCAGTGTTGCATGTGGAGTGAGTTGCTTGGAGTGGGTTGTAAGGATGCCCCAGGTGTCGAGGCTGGCATGCAAGAGCGAGAAGCGGCGAGAATCGTCCGGGTTAACGTCCAGTGCTTCGACGCCACCCAGCGCAACGGCGGCACCATACAAGTCCTGCAATGGGGTTCAAGCATTTTGTGTGGGCCCACATTGCCCAGTGTGGCTTACATTCTCATCTCTGCTGTATTCCAGGCATCCTAGGTGGAAGGGAACACTGTTCTGGACCGAAAGTGTCCGGAAACGGCTTCGACATAAGATTGGTAGGCAACTTGAGAATGGAAGCGGCTTTTTGAGATCCCACACGTGCAATGTTGCTGAAATGAAGCGAGGTTCTTGGAATGCATCATGATTTCTACTTTGGGCATGGGAAACAACAAGTTGGCCAAGGAAAAACCCGTTTTCGGCCGTTCCTTCCGCTTTCGAAGGCAATATAAAACCAGATCACGCATCGCCCACTCATGGGCAGGGGTAACAAGGTGCAGTGTTGCATGTGGAGTGTGTTGCTTGGAGTGGGTTGTAAGGATGCCCCAGGTGTCGAGGCTGGCATGCAAGAGCGAGAAGCGGCGAGAATCGTCCGGGTTAAAGTCCGGTGCTTCGACGCCACCCAGCGCAACGGCGGCACCATACAAGTCCTGCAATGGGGTTCAAGCATTTTGTGTGGGCCCACATTGCCAAGTGTGGCTTACATTCTCATCTCTGCTGTATTCGAGGCATCCTAGGTGGAAGGGAACAATGTTCTGGACCGAAAGTGCCCGTAAACGGCTTCGACATAAGATTGGTAGGCAACTTGAGAATGGAAGCGGCTTTTTGAGATCCCACACGTGCAATGTTGCTGAAATGAAGCGAAGTTCTTGGAATGCATCATGATTTCGACTTTGGGCATGGGAAACAACAAGTTGGCCAAGGAAAAACCCGTTTTCGGCCGTTCCTTCCGCTTTCGAAGGCAATATAAAACCAGATCACGCATCGCCCACTCATGGGCAGGGGTAACAAGGTGCAGTGTTGCATGTGGAGTGCGTTGCTTGGAGTGGGTTGTAAGGATGCCCCAGGTGTCGAGGCTGGCATGCAAGAGCGAGAAGCGGCGAGAATCGTCCGGGTTAACGTCCGGTGCTTCGACGCCACCCAGCGCAACGACGGCACCATACAAGTCCTGCAATGGGGTTCAAGCATTTTGTGTGGGCCCACATTGCCAAGTGTGGCTTACATTCTCATCTCTGCTGTATTCCTGGCATGCATCCTAGGTGGAAGGGAACAATGTTCTGGACCGAAAGTGCCCGGAAACGGCTTCGACATAAGATTGGTAGGCAACTTGAGAATGGAAGCGGCTTTTTGAGATCCCACACGTGCAATGTTGCTGAAATGAAGCGAGGTTCTTGGAATGCATCATGATTTCGACTTTGGGCATGGGAAACAACAAGTTGGCCAAGGAAAAACCCGTTTTCGGCCGTTCCTTCCGCTTTCGAAGGCAATATAAAACCAGATCACGCATCGCCCACTCATGGGCAGGGGTAACAACGTGCAGTGTTGCATGTGGAGTGAGTTGCTTGGAGTGGGTTGTAAGGATGCCCCAGGTGTCGAGGCTGGCATGCAAGAGCGAGAAGCGGCGAGAATCGTCCCGGTTAACGTCCGGTGCTTCGACGCCACCCAGCGCAACGACGGCATCATACAAGTCCTGCAATGGGGTTCAAGCATTTTGTGTGGGCCCACATTGCCAAGTGTGGCTTACATTCTCATCTCTGCTGTATTCCAGGCATCCTAGGTGGAAGGGAACAATGTTCTGGACCGAAAGTGCCCGGAAACGGCTACGACATAAGATTGGTAGGCAACTTGAGAATGGAAGCGGCTTTTTGAGATCCTACACGTGCAATGTTGCTGAAATGAAGCGAGGTTCTTGGAATGCATCATGATTTTGACTTTGGGCATGGGAAACAACAAGTTGGCCAAGGAAATCCCCGTTTTCGGCCGTTCCTTCCGCTTTCGAAGGCAATATAAAACCAGATCACGCATCGCGTACTCATGGGCAGGGGTTACAAGGTGCAGTGTTGCATGTGGAGTGAGTTGCTTGGAGTGGGTTGTAAGGATGCCCCAGGTGTCGAGGCTGGCATGCAAGAGCGAGAAGCGGCGAGAATCGTCCGGGTTAACGTCCGGTGCTTCGACGCCACCCAGCGCAACGGCGGCACCATACAAGTCCTGCAATGGGGTTCAAGCATTTTGTGTGGGCCCACATTGCCAAGTGTGGCTTACATTCTCATCTCTGCTGTATTCCTGGCATGCATCCTAGGTGGAAGGGAACAATGTTCTGGACCGAAAGTCCCCGGAAACGGCTACGACATAAGATTGGTAGGCAACTTGAGAATGGAAGCGGCTTTTTGAGATCCCACACGTGCAATGTTGCTGAAATGAAGCGAGGGGAGGGGAGACGCTCGGTGGCACTTCAGATAGGAACCATAAAAATGGCAATTGCCCCGCGGAAATGTACCCACCATTTGTGGTAACAGACTTACAGGTGGGCCCAAGTATCATCTTCCTCTCGTATTGTCACGTCAAGTTCGCACTCCTCCTCTTTGTGTACCTACAGTTATTTGCTCCGAGAAAACCCTTATTCCGCAGTTCACTGACACCGTCGCCGCCGCCGCCGCCGCCATCCATCTCTCGACCTCGCCGCCCCTCGATCAGCATCCCTCTCTGGGCCGCCGTATTCTCGCGACCGCCGTCGTCGCCAGTCTCTTCATCGCGCTGTAGATTGACCCACGGCGCGTCGATTCACCACTGATCCATCGCGGGCGACACTCAGGTTAGAACTTCACCTCTTGTGGATGCATTGCAGAACGATTTAAGTTCAAACACTCATTTTCTATAAGGTAACTAGTGTCCTACTTGTCTAGACAGGAAAGAAATGTGAAATCTTGTGCTACATATAGATGGTAGCACGTATTTATGTTCGATGTCATTCATGATTGATTTGTCTTTTACACGTTTATGACTAAAGTAAATGGTACTTACATGCATCTGATTGAGATGTTGCACTATACCTTCATGTTAATTTTGATAGTTCCAGGTGCCCAATTGATGTTGGTAGCTGTTGTTGTGTGTGTGCCTTTTTCTAGGTAGGTAATTAGTGATGTTGAAAGTAAGACCTCTGGTACTCACACTGGCATATCTAGGACCAGTACCTACTTTTAGTAATTTCCCTTTTTACTATTCACAAGTATAGTTGACTTTACCCCTTTTTAGGTTCACTAGCTATTTTTAGTAATTTCCATTTTTAATCTTCAGCAGGACAATAGATGTGAGCCATTTTTTAGGACCAGTAGCTATTTCAATTAATTTGCTAAAGCAGTACAATTGATTGTCGGCACACCATTTCCTTGACATACTAGTAGATTTTCTTTTCTGAAGTTCCGTACTTCCATGAAATTCTTGAATGCATGTCAAATTTAAATTGCACCTGTGTATGAATGTCTCTGAACCATGATGCTGCTAGACTGCATTTACTCCTAAATTTGTAGTGAACCTTCATGTTTCTTAACCTCTGCTGTTTTGGCACGTCTGCTAAATGTAACTGAAGTCATACTTTTTAGTACGATCTACAGGCGGGTTTGCATACAATGGACTACGAGTTCCTCGCTTACGTAGATGATTCTTCATCGGACAAACAGGTATTGTACTCATTTTACTTGTCATTTTAGTCAGATAGGTGGAATGATGTTCATGGTTTGCTCTATCCTCTGCTGCAGTCACTGCCTAAGAAGTTCGCAGAGTTGCTAGGGGACCGTAAACCCCGTGCACTGAAGCTGCTTGAGGTCGGCCATCGGCGTAGCACCACGTGGGACGTTGATGTGTGGTTCGACAGCACTGGCCGCATATTCCTCAAGCGCGGCTGGGAGTGTTTCGCCCGGACCTACAAACTGCAGAGAGGCTTTATTCTGATCTGCAATTACGATGGCCGCAATGTGATCACAGTAAAGATGTTCGACCTAAGCAGTTGCCGCTTGCAATACAACGCGGCATTCAGTACGTGGACTGTATCACCAAAATGTTAATTCCCGATTATATATGTAGCCGGAAATTGATTTGCATTTCTATTATATGATGAACAGAGGGATCTGTTAAGATGGAGTTGGCACACTTTGAGTTCTACTCCCTCGTAGTAGACGCTACATCGGACAAACTGGTACGCTTCATCGACCCACACCACCACTTCAGTTATTTAGTTTGACATAGTGTCTGAGCTATGATCCTGTAGCTAGTTAAATTTGTGAATCAAATTAAGGTCTAGTAGATGGGTTGTAGTAGCTCAATTGCTCTACGTGAATATGTTCACTCGATATGGTACATTTCAGCTCCCACTGAAAGTTCATCTTTTTGAATTAATGTGGCAAACACCCTCATTGCTCAACTAAGATTTAGTATAACTGATTACTAGGTACTACTTGTTTACATTTTTATAGTACTCATCCATCATCAAACAGTAAATTTATTTCTAGTAAGCACTCTTTTCTATCCATTTAACTTTCATATTGCTGCAGGTGCTGCCTAAGAAGTTTGTGGAGTTGCTGAAGGGCCGTGAACCACGTGAACTTAAGCTGCGTGAGGCGTACGATCCGAGTAGCAAGAACTGGGACATGGATGTGCTTTTTGATGAAGCTGGCCGCATTTTCCTCGGGCACGGCTGGGACAAGTTCGCCCAATATTACTTCCTGCAGCGCGGCATGTTCCTCCTCTTCAGTTACGACGGCGACGCCTTGCTCACCGTCAAGGTGTTCAAGTTCGACATGTGCCGCAGGCACTACTTGTACGACCACGACGCTACTACAAGCAATGAAACTGACCCAGATCCCAGGACTGTTGAGGAGTCCACGGATGAGGAGTCCACGGATCAGCAGTCCATGGATGAGGATGACCCATTCGACTCTTCCATCATCTTCTCCCAGAGAGCTGATCTTGATGACGATGAGAAGGACCACGTTCGTGAGCTTCTACCCACAATAGATGAATACATTGGAGTGCCATACGTGACTCGTTTGACGTGGACAAATGTGGCCAGATATGAGATGGTACGTAAGGTGCCAATGCTATTTATGTTTTTCAACACAATTTATGCTTACAACGTGTGCCTTACTATGACCTACTTCTTTTTGTATGTCATCCACACGCTCGAAATCCAGAAACTACCTCAGTCCATAGCGGACAGTGCTGGCATTCCGTCTTCAGGCCATGCTGGGCTATGCCTCGGATCATCAGAGGCGTTCACCACCGTTCCATACAACACGGACAGGGACGACCGCATTATGTTTGGCAGGAATGCATGGCGGGAATTCCTTGAGGGCAAGCATTTATATGAAAAGCAAGCTATTCTCATTACACTTAGGAGCACCCGTAACCGCCACTTGGACGTGAAGATCGTGATGCGGGCGGTGTCGCCCTGGTTGTAGTACGTAGTCTGCCAACTTGGACATTCTCATCGGATCATGAACGTATGGATGTATGTAATTATCGTACTGCCATCAGCGATGTGCTTCAGTGGTTTGATCACCCAAACCTTCATCTGCAGTGAAGATTACTTGTCCTGTTTATATTTTCAGTGGCAATTTCAAGTTTGCAGAAATAAACAAGGCGGCGGTAGCTAATAAGTTGCATGAAATAATTGTTCAGTGACATTACATGACTCATGCGAGACTTCCACATGTTTTCAATCCTACGTTGTAAGCGCTAGGGAATAAATCCGATTAGTTTTCCCTCGATAGTTAAGAGCCTGACGCCTTGAAACTCAATGCAAAATATGCCTTCTAGGCAGCCTGCGATTGCATGCATTGTTTAACTGCTCTATTAACGCTTATATTGTCGACAAGGCGTTGTGGTTGCTCGAATACGATGTCCCACCAAAAAAAATTAAATCCTCCCGCTAAAACGCCAAGTGTAGCGAAATTTTGTGTTCCCACCAAAAAATAAAAGCAGTCACTTTAAATTTCCCGCTAAAGTGTATGTAGAAGTGCACGATGCCCCCTCCTGTTTCGCCATAGCATAATCTGCGGGCCACCTCTTTCGCCATTGCAGATTAGATCTCATCTCGCCCTCATCACGTTCAGAGCTCTACACATGTCGATGTCTCGATCGGACTCCATGGAACGCGAATCCTCTCAGGTTTTCCCGTCTAATCTGCTTCTCTCGTCCATCTCCGTGATCTCGCCGTCTCTTATATGGTCTCGATATTGGTTGTTATTCTCTGTTCTTCCTCTGGTTGAAGCGTTAATCCGTGTATGAACACCTAGTCGATCATATGTGTATCTGGTTTTCTATGTGAATAATGCCATGTAACTATTTTTTTATTTCAGATCTGCTAACTCACTGCATATTTGGGTTCTCATTTTTTCCTTCTATCTAATTGTAGACGACCGAACCCATTTGGAAAGTTAGAATTTTCTATGAGGAAGGTGATAAAAACAAAAAAGTTGTGGAAGCAGCCATGGAACCGGAGGAAATCTGCTATATGGAGTTCATCAATTTGATTGAAAAAGTTGGCTTCAGTGGCGCGCGTGATTACCTGTACTGCAAGCTTAATAATGGCCCTGGCAAAGGAAAACTTGTTCCAATAGACCATGGTAGTGATTTTGAACAATTGAAACGCATACACTCTAATGATAAGAAGATCTCCCTGTGTGTGTTTACGGAGAAGGCCAGGGCGGTTGATATTGCAACCAAAGAGTCTCTGCTTGATGATGCAACTGGATCCACCAGAAAAAAGCGACAGATCACTCTCACAGGTTATACTTTCATGCCAAATCTCCAACTCGCAACTCCTTCAATACAGACTTTAATAAATATTTTCCCCGGTAACTATTTTATGCATTCCTTACCTAATCCACAATTTTGATAAACATGCAGTTAGGGATGCAACCGAAGAGGAACAAGCTTCAAACGAAGAAGAAGATACAGATTACTCCTTTGGGAATGGTACACAAGTTCATTAATTCTTAATCAGCTTTCTGAATTATGCACAATGCAAATGCTTTGTCCATTTATTGTTAACATTTTCAGTAATAAAGAAAGGATCTGTCTGCATGACAAGGGTTGAAAGTATACTACAATATAAAAAAAGTCAGGGAAAATGTAGACGTGGTAATTTATTTTTGACATTTAAGCTCTGTCTAATATTTGTTTTAATGGATAAAATCTACGATTGCTGATTCAGTACAAATGTTAACCCTGAAACAGGAACTGAACCTAACACTGATGTGTCTGAAACTGACATGTGTTCCATTGATGATTGGCCTTCCCATGCACGCTGCTATCGCCCGAAGCTACAACTACAAGAAGGTACTAGCTATTTTTTTTACCGCTATGTCCTAATTTCTTTCAATCAACTACAAAATAAATTGTTTCTTTGTGTGTGTTTTGGGATGTAGGTGATGACATACCGAAGAAGAAAGGGCGAGGTGTTGTGAAAGGTTTGAAAGCCAATAAGAAGCGTCATGCCAATGGAGCTGGAAAGCTAGGTGTTGATTTCTCTGAAACATTGGGTGGTCCAGTAGGAATGAACAACCGTTCATTCAAGGATGACTTGGTAATCACAATGAAAAGAAGGTTACCAATTATTGGAGTGAGGAGGTGGACAGACATTCACCCTAACATCCATCGCATGATCATCACAGATATGTTGGTGCGTACAACCTTTCTCACATGTGTTGTCTGCTTTTTTCGTCCATAATTAATGTACTAAACTGCAGCAAAAGAACTACTACTAAACTAAGTCTATCTGTTTGTTCTACGCATTACAGGACAGATATGATATGCCAGATACAGAAGAAACACACGAAAAAATTCTTAAAATTGCAAAAGAACGCTACAGAGGCTGGCGAGGAAACCTCAGCAGCACTTACAAGGCATACAGAACAGATGATGCCAGAAGGGCAGTTGTCCCAGAAGATTTACAAAAAGAAGAGTGGGAATGGTTGATCGAGTACTTTGGCACTGATCCGAAATTCCTGGTTATTTCTATACTACCTGTTTGTGAATTTTGTACTATCATCAAATGGCTTGTCTGACAAGTTTTTTTTTGTAATTGAATGAGCAGAAACTCAGCCAAAAGAACAAGGATAACCGTTCGCAGATGAAGACAAAACACAGAGTAGGATCAAAATCCTACTCTCAACTCAGTTTTGAGAATGTATGGGCCTACTCACTATGCATGCGTCGGTGTTCACTTTGCTTTAATGTTTATAGTATCTAATTGTTGCACTACTTGCAGAGGGATTCGGAAACTGGAGAAGAGCCAGACTATGTTGCTCTCTGGAGACTGACCCACACAAAGGATGGAACATGGACTACAGAAGAGTCCAAGGATGTTTACGTGAGTTAACTGACTTAGAAGCTACTCTAAACATATTTACTGTTCTCCATCTTGGATGTTTCTTCATCTGATTTGAGATTTTTTTTCGTAATCAGGAAACAGCATGTAAAGAGATTGAAAACAGATTAGAGGAAACTGGTGTTCCATTGTCAGCTGAATAAAGAATCAATATTTTCCAGAAAGCATATAAATCTAAAGTTCAATGCAAGTCATCGCAGCCTCGTGGGTTCGGATACATGGCCCAGGTGCAAACTAGTTCTCAGCGGTCTAAGTTGCTGTTAGAGGAGCAAGCTCGGGCTACGACAGAGACCCAAAAAGTTAACTCCCAGCTCAC
The DNA here is from genome assembly GCA_028641055.1 of Alopecurus myosuroides. NCBI lineage: Eukaryota > Viridiplantae > Streptophyta > Magnoliopsida > Poales > Poaceae > Alopecurus > Alopecurus myosuroides. Next base: position 35,464,659 of record CM054063.1, read on the forward strand.
CACGAAGGTCACTACTTTAGAACAGAAGTTACAAGATGAACGTGCAAGCATGGAAGCGAAGATTAATGTAGAGCGGGCTGAGAGAGAAAATCTTGAGAAGAGATTAATGGAAGAGCTTGCTCAAAGGGAAAAACTGATGGAGGCGGAGAGAAACTCAAGAAAAGAATTTGAAAATAACTTGGTTGCACAGTTTAAGTCACAGTTCCAGGCAAAGTTTGACGAGCTCTCCGCACAGATGGAAAAGCAGAAGACGACTACACCTCAGGTGATGATAGTCATACAATTGCAAACTAGTAAGATTTAGTTGTTTACTTGCGTTGCTAACAGTGCACTTTGTTTTTGCAGACGTCTAAGAAGTCGAACCAGCAACCATCACTTACCAACAGTCCTGCTAAGAAAATAGTTCCTCCGCACAGCACGATACAGAAAAGTCGAATGTTTAAGTCATATGTAAGTCACAATCTTGTACAATTCGGTACTAGTACATTCTGTTTTTGCTTCACCCACACTATAGCGTTGCTGCACCCACCCTATACTTGCTGCAGTTTATGTTTCACTATGGGTTGTGGCTTCGTTGAGAAACAACAACTGTTTTTGCTTCATCCATACACTATAGTCTGCTGGTTCTTATGTTTCAGCATGTGCTCTTGCTGACTAGACTCACACCTTTTTTTTTTTACAATTGATTGCAGGACGGCAATCAAACTTCTGATGGAAACAAATAGCTGCACTAGATATTTCAGTTTGATTTTATCTTGATTTGATCCATGTTGTACGAGAATTTCATTTGTATATATTAAAAATATCTATGAGAACTATTATTTTGTGTAAATAAACATATTTTACGTACCCTTTTGAACATTTTAATTCAATGCCCGTATTTTTTGTTTCCTTATTTTTTTTTATTTTTTTTTCTATAACGTGGCAATAGGTAGTTTACCACGATAATTGTAGTGTTGCGTGAAGCCTCAGTCGCCACAACAAAGTGTTTTGTTGAAATAGACTCTCACCACCATGAGGGAGACATCGTCGCAATATTTTTTCTCCACCAAACTAACTTTGTTGCGATATTTCGTTCACGCCACCAAACTATGTTCGTTGCAATACAGAATTCCCATACTTCTCGCCACGAAACTAAAATTTGTAGAAATAGAAAGGCGCAACGAATAGTTGAAGTTGTCGCAGTTGTTTCTAGCTACTAAAATTTGTACGTTGCCAATAGTACTACATCTCGCCACGAAACTAAAATTTGTAGAAATAGAAAGGCGCAACGAATAGTTGAAGTTGTCGCAGTTGTTTCTAGCTACTAAAATTTGTACGTTGCGGATTGTATATGTCGCCACGAAAATAAAATTTGTCGAAATACAATGGCGCCACGAAAAGTTGTTATTGTCGCAGTTGCTTCTAGCAACATAAAATGTGGATGTTGCGAATACTACATCTCGCCACGAAAATAAAATTTGTCGAAATACAATGGCGCCACGAAAAGTTGTTATTGTCGCAGTTGCTTGTAGCAACATAAAATGTGGATGTTGCGAATACTACATCTCGCCACGAAACTAAAATTTGTAGAAATTGAATGGCGCCACGAATAGTTGAAATTGTCGCGATTGCTTATGGCTACTAATATGAAGGCCGTAGCGATTACTATTTCAAAATCATCTTACGACGATTGATTGTGTGTAGCAAAACGTTGTTCCCACGCGTATAATGTTTGTTGCCATAGTTTATTGCCACACAATTGGACGTGGCAAATAAACTCGACTTTTGCAACGAAAGAACAAGCGCAACGGAACACTCGCCGTTGCCACATTGGTCACTCGCCACGTTTGGGTATTTGTTGCACTAGAGGTGTACCAACGAAATATGTACGTTGCGTTATGTGCGAGACGCGACGGAAACGTGCGTGGCAATTGGCCTAGGAAATGGTTGCAACTGGATTATTTTTTAGCGACGATTCTAAGTGCACGGAGACAGCCTTCTACCACGGAGGTTTTCGCGACGCCTCCCAACGAACCCTATTTTGGTGCAACAGAACCCTATTGCGACGATAAGTCACTTTTTACAACGACTAGTTTCGTTGCAATAGAGTGATTCCGTTGTAGTGGCTATAGGATCTAACTTGGACAGCGAGCAGGAGAAAGCACTTGTGGAGTTCATTCGTTCAAATCAGGATGTGTTCGCCTGGACGCCTAGCGACATGCCGGGTATCCCTATAGAGTTGGCAGAGTACAGCTTGCACGTCGACCCCAAGTCCAGGCCAGTGAAGCAGGGCTTGAGAAAAATGAATGAGGAAAGAAGGAAAGCCATAGGAGAAGAAATTGCACGGCTGCTTACAGCCGGCTTTATCATGGAAGTATTTCACCCGTACTGGTTAGCAAACCCGGTTCTCGTGATGAAAAAGACTAATGAGTGGAGGATGTGCATCGATTACACGAGTCTCAACAAGCATTGCCCAAAGGATCCGTTTGCATTGCCAAGGATAGATCAGATCATAGACGCAGTAGCTGGAAGTGACCTATTATGTTTCCTGGACGCATATTCCGGGTATCATCAGATCAAGTTGAAGAAGGAAGATTGGGAGAAAACATCGTCCATAACCCCTTTTGGGGCCTTTTGTTACAAGACCATGACATTTGGATTGAAAAACGCTGGCGCAACCTATCAACGGTGCATTCAGAAGTGCTTTGAGGACCAAATTGGACGCAACGTCCACGCGTATGTAGATGATGTGGTGATCAAGACCAGAAAGGCGGAGACATTTATTGATGATCTAAAGGAAACATTCAAGAATTTGAGAAGGTATCAGATCAAACTCAACCCGACAAAGTGTGTTTTTGGAGTCCCTGTCGGGAAATTACTCGGCTTTATCGTTTCTGAGAGTGGAATTGAGGCAAATCCGGATAAAATCAAAGCTATCCAAAGTCTGAAAAAGCCGGAAAATCTGAAGCATGTTCAGAAGCTCACGGGGTGCGTAGCAGCCCTGAGCCGGTTTATATCCAGACTCGGAGAGAAAGCAATACCCTTGTACCGACTCTTGAAGAAATCTGACAAATTCGTATGGGATCAAGAGGCGGACGAGGCATTTGAGGCACTAAAGAAGCAATTATCTGAGGCACCAGTCCTAGCAGCCCCGGGTCCTAAAGAGCCCATGTTATTGTACGTTGCAGCCGGGCCCCGGGCGGTTAGCGCAGTGGTTATTGTCGAGCGTAAAGAGGACGGAAAAGAGTACCCGGTCCAGAGGCCGGTCTATTACGTCAGTGAGGTGTTATCAGAAGCAAAGCAGCGCTACCCGCATTGGCAAAAGCTGGTTTTCGGGGTCTTCATGGCCAGCCGGAAATTGAAGCCATATTTTCAGGAACACCCCATAACAGTGGTTAGTTCTATACCAATGTCGGATATCATCAGAAACTCGGACGCAACAGGAAGAATAGCAAAGTGGGCGATCGAGATGGGAGATTATCATATCAATTACGAGCCAAGGTCAGCAATCAAATCTCAAGCTCTGGTCGATTTTATTAATGATTGGACGCACACAGGAATTCCCACCATGGCTCCAAACTCCGAGTCTTGGATCATGCACTTTGATGGTTCCAAGCAATATGAGGGGTCAGGAGCTGGGGTGGTGCTAACATCACCCAAAGGAGACAAGTTGAGTTACGTACTGCAGATTCACTTTGATTGTTCCAACAACGTGGCCGAGTATGAGGCCTTATTGCATGGTTTAAAGGTAGCCAAGGAGATGAACATCAAGAGGATACGATGCTTTGGAGATTCGGACCTCGTGGTACAACAGGTCTCAGGAACTTGGGATAGAAAAGATGCAACTATGGCAGCATATCGCAGAGAAGTGGATAGAGTTGCCGGATGTTTTTCCGGGTATGAGGTGGAGCACATAGACAGAAGAAAAAATGAGGCAGCAGATGCACTCGCCAGACTCGGCTCGCGCAGAGAGCCGATCCCACCCAATGTTTTCCTGGATGAACTATAGCGACCATCAGTTAAAACCGAGTCTGAGGAAGAACTGGCAAATCAAGACCCCGATTTGGAGCTCGTGGCCACAGTACGTGCTGTTCCCGAGTGGACAGAGCCGTTCCTGGCCTACCTATCACGGGGCGAGTTACCACAACAAGAGGTAGTAGCAAGACAAATTCTGAGGCGAGAAAAAGGATATTCTATCATCAATGGGGAGTTATACAAGATAAATGCAGCAGGAGTCTTTTTGCGCTGTGTAGCACCAGAAGAAGGCCGACAGATCCTCAAGGAAATCGATGAAGGTGATTGTGGGCATCATGCATCCACAAGATCCCTTGTGGCCAAAGCTTATCGACATGGTTTTTTCTGGCTCACGGCCCTAGCAGACGCGGAGCATTTGGTGGCAAGGTGTGACGGATGTCAAAGGTACGCTCGCCAAACCCATGTGCCGGCTATGGAACTACGGACTATCCCGTTAACCTGGCCATTCGCTGTTTGGGGTATGGACATGGTTGGCCCTTTTCACATGTCACCTTGCAAAAAGACACATCTCCTGGTGGCCATTGATAAGTTTACTAAGTGGGTTGAGGTTATGCCAGTTACCAACTGTGAAGCAATTACAGCAGTCAAGTTCCTGAAGAAGATTATCTATCGGTTTGGGTATCCCCATAGCATAATTACCGACAATGGAACCAACATATCCCTTGGTGAGATGGAAAAATATTGTGGTAACAATGGAATCCGGCTTGACATAGCTTCAGTGGCTCATCCACAGGCCAATGGACAAGTGGAGAGGGCAAATCAAGAGTTGCTTCGTGGATTAAAGCCACGATTGCGAGTTCCGTGTATCAGAGCTGCTGGTGCATGGGTCGAAGAATTGCCTGCAGTGGTTTGGGGTATCAACACAACACCTAACAGGTCTACTCAGATGACACCGTTTTTCATGGTTTATGGCGCAGAGGCAGTGTTGCCGAGTGATATCATCCATGACTCGCCTCGAGTGTCGGCTTATGTCGAGACAGAGAACGAGAAGACCCGGCAAGACGCCGTGGATATGTTAGAAGAAGAAAGGGAACAAGCATTGGAAAGATCAGCCATATATCAGCAGGATCTGCGGAGATATCATAGCCGGCGCGTGAAAACCCGGGTCTTCCAGGAAGGAGACCTGGTTCTACGCTTGGTACAGTCAAAGGAAGGAAAACACAAGTTATCACCGCCATGGGAAGGACCGTTTATCATAAGCCGGAATCTGCACAATGGATCATATTACTTGATAGATGCACGGGAAGAGTCGGCTACGGTTAACGACACCGCTCATACCACTTCATCTAGGCAAGAGAGAGAAAGACCATGGGAACGTAGCCCAGCTGCGTCCCTACTATACCTAGTATAGACTAGACTCACAAGTGGAATTACACGATGTAACAGGCAGCAGGTTTCAGACGCACTCTTTTCCTATCCAGGGTACCTAAGGGGACTGGAAGGTTTTTAATGAGGCGGCCTGCTGACCTAACTTTCTCATATCAATAAAGAGATGGTTAAGCAACATATCTTCTTTACATGTTTTATCAAGTCCTTTATCTTTCTGTTATGCTTTTACCTTTCTTCCAGGTAAGTATTATTCATCGTTTTTAGTACATTAGTTTCTTTAGTGTGTTGCATATATTTAGGTCTTGGGGGCTGATTGCTTGAATAGCACAGTTACAAACTCAAAGACCCGACCACGATGCCTATGAGTTATAAGGGCCGATTACTCGCAAACGAGTACGGCTGCAATCTTATAACCGGACAAAGGAGCCAAATTTTCTTGACTTTTCTTACTTAAGCTTGATGTGACTCGCACTAAAGTGCCATGCTTTGCTCGCTTACGATTACAATCAGCCATGAAGCCCAATGGGACTTGCCTGACCCTGTTTTCGTATAGATGTAACAACATGATATCCACGCGAAAGCCGGCTTACAGTACAAGATCGTCAAAAGGGTCATCTAAACCACAAGTTATGCAGAGTGCAGGGTTAATACCCGGAAACTCACAGTTTATTAAGCATAACTTCAAAACCTATGTGAAACGGCTCTAGGTTTGGGGCTTAGCAGAAAACAACTTGTTCCCTTTGAAAAGACCGCCAATCCCAGACTCGGCATTTCGGGTCTTGGGGACTGGGGAATTCGAAAAAGGGACAAGTTGCTCGGCTACTAAGCTCAAAAAACCCAAAAATCCGAGTCTTGGGGACTTGGAGAAAAGTCCACCTGTCAAAACCCACGAGACTCGGAAACCGAGTCTCACAAAAGGAACCATAAAGAAAATCGGATATCAAGAACAAGTGGGCTCATAAGCAGATAAATATTAAGATCATCCAAAGGCCAGAAGGGCCACGAAAGCTACTAAGGTCTCAAAATGTATTTACACGACGCAATGACAAATATCAAAGGTGCACAGGCGCACCATCAAAAAGAATATCTGTTTTTGCAAAGGCATCGAGCGAACAAGGTATTAGTGTGACAACAGACAATAATTTACTCGGCCTCCTCGGTCGGGTCCACATCCTTACCCTTGCCTTCCGGGTCTTGGTCCTGGGTTCGCTCCGTGGAAGTGTTCCCAGCATCATCACCCGGGTTTCCAGCATCAGGACGAACAGGCGGACGGACAGCCGGCGTGGATGAAGTTGGTGCTGATTCTAAGTCGGCTTCCCTCTTTGCGGCTTCCTCCCTCCTCCTGACCGAGTCAGCATTCCACTTCTCCAAAATATCGAATGGCAGGGGCGTGTCTTCCTTCACAGCTTTGTCCTCAGCGTTGTATGGAGACATAAACCTACTCAACTCCATATTATCGGCAAGAGCGGTTGCCGAGTGACGTACCTCGGTTTGAATGGCCTTGAAATCTTTGGGGGAAAACCTTGAGCCATCTGCTTTGAATTCGGGAAACCCGGCCACCACCGTTGCCGGCTCAAGCTTAGGAAAGTAAGCTTTCGCCAGCATAAGTCCCCGGGTCATCCCAACCCGGCATGCTGATCGTTTCCAGAGCTCAATCCACGCAGGGACAGTAGAACATGCATGGATTAGGGTCTCCATACCCGGATAGAGTTCAGTCGGCCACTGAATGGCGTCTAGAATCCATTTAGTCCCGGCACAGAACCTCCGGAGGACATTCTTCAAATTCTTTACCTTTTGAATATCATCTTCTTCTGAGGGCGCAAGGTTGGAAGCTGCAATACAAACAACAAAGGTTACTTCAAAGTATTCCGGGTATCATGTATCAAGAAAACAAAAAATCAAGGCACGAACCAGTAAGTAACAAAATCTCACCAACAAGGACACGATAAGTGTCGGCAACTTGAGCTGATAGCTTCTTCAGCGCAGCTTGAGCAGTGGTGTATTTCTCTTTGTATTTTGTGACATCTTTTTCCAAAGCTGCTACCTCAGCCTCAAGTGCTTCTCTTAGCTTTACCTCGGTGTCCAGGAGTTGATTGGTCTTGGCCAAAATCTCCTCGGATCGAGATGCCTGCGCCTAAAGGAATGGAAAATTAAACATTAGTCGGAAATTGCAATCAGCCGAGTATTGAAAGAAGTACCGAGTGTAACTTCAACAAGTTAGACTCGGAACTTGGGGACTAGATGGATACTACGAGATATCAATTAACGTACCTGATGTTCTGCAGCCATGCATTCTAATATACTGCTCTCTGAGGCCTTCATGGCAAGGAGGGTGCTCATCATTTGGTCGAAGGAGTGGTTGCTCAAATTGGAAGACCCGGGGTCTTGGTAACTCGGAGTGGGAGTTTTCTCCTTGGCAGGGGAAGGTACTGGAGTAGTCCGGACATCGGAGTTTGGTGCGCCTCCTCCCGTGCCCAAGATTGCGGCCTCTTCCTCATCGCGTGCATGTGAGGCTATCGGGTACTCGGCTTCCTGATCAGCCGGGTTTGGTGGTGGCACTTGTTGCTCTTCGCCGCCAGCTGCAACCATCATATCATCAATCGGATCCTCCTTACCCGGATCATCGGTCTCCATATTTTCCTGGTCACTGACAGTGACCGTGGCTCTGTGGGAAGTATAAGTAAGCAGTTAGCAGGTAACTGGAGTAAATTATGGAAAGGTGATGGAACATCAGGAGGAGAACTTTACCCGGGATTCACCATGAAGTCTGAGGGAAACGCGTTGCTGGACCCGGATGAAGCTGATAAACATCGAGAAAGTGAGACATGGAACTGCCCTGCTAAAAGGTGATTTGGAAAGGAAAAGTTTCGATATTTGGGAAAGGATTGAAAAATACCAGCGCGTTGAGGAGAGGATGATGGAATACCCGGATTAAGTGCGGTTTCACCCGGAAAGTTCCGAGTTATTCTGCGCTTGGTCACGGGCAGATCCTTCAAGTACGACCAGTTAGATAACTCTCGGTTTAGCTCGCACATGTTAGCAAAGGAGTATGGTTTAGAAGCAAGGGAGCGGTATGGCACCTTAAAGACGACCCCTCGGGGTTTCCTCTTTGCTCCGACCTTGACTGTCGGCTCAACTTCATCTTCATCGCTTGCTGTTTCCACCCTGCCTTCCGGTTCTTCTTCTTCTTCTTCTTCGTCCTTGTCCTCTGGCTCTGAAAGTTATCAAGGTATACTGTCGGAAAAACAGAGAATGAACAGCAATGAGCTTGCAGAATCTAAGTGAGACTCGGAATGTACCTTCCTCCGAGTTAACTGCGTACTCTTCCTCCTCTGTACTTTCGGAGTTAGGGGGCGTTTCGATGCTCCAAAACACGTTATCAGCCTGAGGTAAAGGCACGAGGGTAAGGATCAGAGGTGGTATCGAGAGAAAAGTATGAAAGTAAAAGTATGAGAACCGGATTTTACCTCGGGAGCTGGGTTCTCGCGAGTAAATGGTTCCAACCCGGCTATGTTCCGGATTACCTCCAACTTCTCCGTCAAGAAACTCTTGATGGTCTTGTTGGTGTCACCGTCCGGATAATTCTTGGAAGAATATCGGAGGGAATCCGTGGAGTGCCCCGAATACTCGCACATCAATTTTGAGCGGATGGAGTTGGGTTGAATGCGAAAGTTTACCCAAGTTTTGACTAGGTTGAGCCCAAGGAGACCTTGGGCCGAGAGAACATCTATCTTAGCTAAGAAAGGTTGGATTGCCTCCCTGTCCGACTCAGGGGCAAAGGCGTTGAAAGATTCGGAGATATCAAGGAGACCCTCCGAGTAAGCCGGCAATTTCCTTTCGCCGGCTGGGGAGGTGTCTCGGCAGTAGAAGAAGGAGAGTTGCCAATGATTAACGTGGGAGTTCAAGTTAAGAGTCGGCATTGGCGAGTTCTTACGGCGCTGGATGGAAACCCCGCCGCAAGGAAGAAGCGCCCCGTCACTGCTTTCGCGACACGGTTTGCACTGGAAGAGTTCAATAAAAAGAGCCAAATTTGGCGGCATGCACAAATATGATTCGGAAAGGACGATAAAATGGGTTATGTTCAACATAGAGTTAGGCCCTATGTCAAACACCCGGAGGCCGTAATGGCTCAAGACTTCACGAAAGAAAGGATGACCCGGAGGGCGGAACCCCCGGGTCACGTGCTCGACAAAGCAGATTACCTCGTCGGCAGCAGGCGTGGGCCGGGTTTCATCACCCGGCACCCTCCAGTGGATATCTTCCTGAGGGGGAAGGACCCCTAACTCGGCCAGCTCTTCTAGCTTGGCCTTGGTGACGGTGGATCGCGCCCAGTTGGCGGATATTGATTGGGTCGTCCTTGCTTTAGCCGGCTGCTTCCCTTGCTTCTTGGGAGCCATGGGTTCAGTCTGCAAAACACAAGACAAAAAGTACAAGACGTAAGACTCGGAAGTTATGGGTTATCCGGATATACGCAAGCAGTATCGACAAGAGGCATGGAAACTATAGATTTTCCGGGTATCACTGGACGGAGCGAAAATTACAGATTATCCGAGTAATCAAGTGACACTACAGAAAATACGGGATATTTACGTGTTGGCAAACATTCATGGAAAAAGATTGACTGCTTATGTATCTAGCGCAAGTAAATGAGCCAGAAGAAGTGAATTTTCCGAGTATTGATGGCAGTTTCGGAAGATTTGGGCGGACCGAGCCTAGATTGGAAATTTCATTTTTGGATTCGCGGTGAAATTAGTGACTACAAGCAATAGGAGAGCGAAGTGGAGTCAATATTCAAGTGGTTGGATGGACTAGCGTGAGTCTATGTGATTTAATCCGGCACGAATCAAGAAATAGCCCGCGGTTGACCTAGATCCAATCTAGACCAAATCGAGAAATTGCAAGGCTGAATTAATGGGAGCAAGGAGCTTACCGGAAGAGATTGGAGCAGAGCGCGGCGGCGGCAGATGGCGCAATCTAAATGTCCTTTTGCGACTGCCGGCGAGCTTGTCGAGGGCGCGGCAGCGGAGATTGGCGGCGGCGCGGGACGGGCCGTTGAAGAACGTAACCGGCGGCGGTTTTGTTCCGACAGCGTGCGCGTGGTCTCCGTGGTGGCGCTCCGTGAGCTCGGGTGCGGGAGTGAAGGAGAGGAGGAAGAAGATGGAATGAACCGTTGGGATGGATTACCCCATAGGTATCTATTTATAAGGTACGGGTGAGTAAACCTAGACCAACGGGCGGGAATCGGAAATTTCGGGATAAGTGATACCAGTCCGGATTTTTTGAGATATGCTTTAAGTGCTGGACAAGATATCCGGAATGGATAGGAAGCAAATCTTCTCCGCGATATCAGGATCAATTATCAAGTGAAGTAAGCCGGATCTTTGACATTCTTACCAGGGCGTTGACCCGGAAAAAGTAAAGGACTTAGAGAAATCCGGGTTATTATATGGCCGCCATGGAGCTAGGCCTAGCTGTTTATCAAAGCAACCTAACCTGGCCTCTATCAACTTGTATGTTTGATATTTTTGCAGGGAATAACGTGCGCTTCAAGGACGATCTCGTGAAGCCCAAGCTATTCTGGGGACTACTGATGGAGGGATGATAACCCGGTAGGCCAACGCCAAGGAGTAACTCGGCCCAAAGGAAGCTGCGCAAAGACCCGACTTAGGATAAAGGAGCTTCTAGAAGGCCCAAGATTGTAGGCCTCGTAACCCGGATTGTGGGTTCCGATAAGGAAGTTTAGGGTTTTGTAAGTAATGTCCGGGTAGGATTCAGAGTACGCCTTGGAGAGTAGGCCAGAGGGTCTGGATATTATATAAGCCGGCCCCTAGGTTTAGTTGAGAGACCCCAAGAGTTTGAGCAATATCGCTAGGTATCGAGTATCCAGTGTAATACGAGAGTTAAGTTAATATATCTAGATCGAAGACTCGGCGACTTGATCGCCGGCTACCAGATCGCATATCATCATGTTTTCCCTTGAGCTAAACCCTCTCCCAAACACCAGAGTCGATTTGACCCAAGATAAGTTACCCCCGGTAACGTCTGCCGTGATTATCCCACGACAGTTTCCGCCCCCCGGGTCACCCTTTCTTCCGCGAACTGTTAGACCATTACAAACTCCGAGTGTTTGATATTGGACCTAACTCTATGCTGAACATTACTCATTTTATCGTCCTATGTGAGTCATATTTATGCATTTCTCTAAATCTTGCACTCTTCCTTGAACTATTCCAATGCAAACCGTGCCGCGAAAGCGGCGACGGGGCCCTCCTGGTTTGCGGAGGGGTATCTATCCAGAGGCGGAAGAACTCCTTAATGCCGACTCTGAGTCTTAACTCCCATGTCAAACATTGGCAAAAGACCTATTTCTATTGCCAGGACACCTCCTTAGCCGGTGAAAAGCCATTGCCGGGTTTCACCGAAGATCTCCTCTCCCTTTCCGACAATCTCAGCTCCTACGCCTCAGAGTCGGATCGGCAATCTATCCAGCCCCTCCTCGCCAAACTAGCCGTACTCTCGGCCCAAGGCCTTCTTGGGCTTAACCTAGTCAAGACCTGGGTAACCTTCCGGATCCAACCCAATGCTGTACGGCCCAAACTCATGTGTGACTACTCTGGGCACGTCACCGATTCCCTTCGTTACTCGCTGGGGAATTACCCGGCCGCGGACGCAAACAAGATAATGAAAAACTTTCTGACTGAGAAGCTGGAGGTGATCCAGACCATACCCGGCTTGGATCCTTTCACCCGCGATAACCCGGCCCACGCTGTAAGAACCGGTTACCACTGTTTTACCGACTAATACTTTTATTGCACACTTACTAATTTTCTTCACTATACTTTTTTCTCAGGAGGACAACGCTTTCTGGAAGATTGACACCCCACCTCCTTCCCAAAACTCGGAAGAGGACGAGGAGCCGGCTGACTCGGACGAAGGTAACATCAGGGTTTCACTCATTTCCATTTCTGTTAACTTATTTTTCCAACTTGTTTTCCTTTTTCCGACATTACGCTATGCTTTCCAGGGTTGGAGGATAAGGAGCAGACTCAGTCGGACGAAAGTGAAGCTGAGCCGGACGTCGAAGTTGGAGCTAAGAGGAAGCCCCGAGGGGTAGTATTTAAGGTTCCTTACTCCTCTGTTGCCTCCAAGCCATATTCATTCGCTAACATGTGCGAGCTTAACCAACACTTGTCCGATTCGCCACACTTGAAGGAACCCGCTCCAGTCAAGCGCAGGGTAACCCGGAACTCCCCGGGTGATGACCCTCTCAACCCGGGTATCCCTTCGTCCCCAGCTCGCCGTGCCGGTATTCTCCAAACCCATCCTTCCAACTCTCCTCAAAAACATCCTTCTCCCAATCATCCACTAGCTGGACAATTCCAGGTCTCACTTTTGGACCCTTTATCAGCTTCCTCCGGGTCTAGCAATGATCTTCCACCAGATTTTGTGATGAATACCGGGTAAGCTACCTTTCTTGCTATTTGATATACTAACTCTTTCCATAACTTTCATTCAGCATGTACTAACCACTCCTTTTATTTTCCTTAGAGCCAAGGTCACAACCAGTGACCCGGACGATATGGACGTGGATAACCCGGCGATGGAGGATCCGGTAGATACTGTGAAGGCCGCGGCTGGCGGTGCTGAAGAAGAAGAAGTCCTGCTGAAAGACCCGGCCGAGCAGGAGGCCGAGTATCCGATTCCCTCGCACACACCCGGGGATGACGGCGTCGTGATCCTGGGTACAGGGAGGGGTGATCCCACTCCCAACACCCAGACGACCCGGGTGTCTACCCCTAAGAAGGAGAGAACCCCGCCTCCGGGTAACCAGAATCCCGTTTCTTCCAAGCTGGAGCTCGACAATCTCTCCTATGAAGAAATGATGGATGAGCTCTTCGCTTTGAAGACCACCGAGAGAGATATCCTGGAGGCCATGGCTGGTGAGCACCAGGTAATCCTGATCAACATTATGTATATACTCATCTAGTCCCCAAGTTCCGAGTTTAACTAGGCATAGTTTACTCGGTATTTCCCTTTATATCCGTCTTGTTCTTGTATCCGACTAATCTTTCCTTTTCCTTCCTCCACAGGCACAAGTGACCCGGTCCGAGGAGGTGTTGGCCAAAACCAATCAGCTCCTTGAGGCTGAGACAAAGCTGCGCGCAGAGCTTGAAGTTGAAGTACAGAACCTCGATAAAGATGTAAAAAGGTACAAGAAGAAATACCACAATGCCGAAAATGCGTTGAAGAAGCTCTCGGCTCAAATTGCCGATACTTACCGCGCTCTACTTGGTAAAGATTTATAACTCGCTAACTATAACTCGGGTTTTCCATTACGCACGATACCCGGATGTCATTGCTTTAACTTTTTCTGTTATACTGCATGCCCGGGTGAAGCGGCCCAGACGAAGATGACATTGAGAAACTGAAGACACTGAAGGGCGTGATCCGGCAATTTTCCGCCGGCACCAAGTGGATACTGGAGGCTGTGCAGTGGCCGGCTGTGGCCTATTGTGGTTTGGACACTTTTCTTGAAGCATGTTCCACCGTCCCCGAGTGGATCGACCACTGGAAGCGTTCGTCGTGCCGGGTTGGGGTGACCCGCGGGCTTACGCTGGCCAAGGCCTATTTTCCCAGGCTTGGGCCGGCAAAGCTCGTGGCCGGGTTTCCCGAGTTCAACATTGACGACTCCAAATTTTCCGCCAAGAATTATAAAGCCATTCAAACTGAGGTGCGTCACTCGGCGAGCTTGATCGCCGATAGTCTTGAACTAAACAGGATCGTTCCACCTTATGATGCCGAAGACAAGCCGATTAAAGCGGATCTGCCCAAGCCCTTTGACATGCTGGAGAGGTGGAAGGCGGAATCTGCCAAGAAGAGGGAGGAATCTGCAAAGAGAAAGGCTGAGGCCGACACTGCGCCTACCTCCTCTACGCCGGCTGTTCGTCCACCAGCTCGCACCGACTCTGCTGCTAATCCAGATAAAGGTGCTGGGAAGACCGCCGAAGAGCAAGTCCAAGACCCGGCTGCCAAGGACAACGTTGAAGACTCGACCAAGGATGCCGAGTGAAGTTTCACCTTTTACTGCCTCAAACACTTTATTCGGCCAATGGGCATCTAAAACAATTATTCTTTTAATAGTGCGCCTGTGCACTTTTCGATACTACTCCCTCGGTTTGTAATACGCTAAAAGCTTAATAGCTTTTGTGGCCCTTCTGGCCTTTCGCATGGATTTGTTATTTTCCTAGCTTTGAACTTTTCGTTGCTGGTTTTCCGACTTTCGCTATTTTTCCTTTTGTGAGACTCGGTTTCCGGGTATCGGGGGTTTTGACAAGTGGATTTTTTCTAAGTCCCCAAGTCCCCAAGATTCGGATATTTGGGTTTTTAAGCTTAATAGCTACACAATTTGTTACTTTTTTCAAATTCCCAAGTCCCCAAGGCCGAATTTCCGAGTCTAGGGGTTTGGAGTTTTCAAAAGAGCAAATTTTTTCTGCTAAGGCCGAAAACCTAGAGTTACTCACATAGGTTTGAAGTTATGCTTAATATATTGCGAGTTTCCGGCTGTTAACCTTGTACTCTGCATAACTTGTGGTTTGGATGACCCTTTTGATCCTCTTTGCTGTAAGTCGGCTTTCGCGTGGATATTCGATGCTGCTATAACTGTATAAAAACAGGGTCAGACAAGTCCCATTGGGCATCATGACTGATTGTAATTACACGCTAGCAAAGCATGCCACGTTTTTGCGAGTCACATCGAGCTTAAGCAAGAGAAATCAAGAAAATTTGTCTCTATTGTCCGGTTATAAGACTGTAACCGTACTTATTGTAAGTAATCGGTCCTTATAACTTTATGGCATCGTGGCCGGGTCTTTGAGTTTACAACTGTGCTATTCAAGCAATCAGCCCCCAAGACGTAGATATATATAACTTATTAGAAGAACTAATACACTAAAAACAAACAAATAATTCTTACCTGGCAAAAATAAGAAAACATAAACAAAAACAGGAATATAAAAACTTAACAAAAACACATAAGAAAGAAACAATATCATGGTTTAACCATCTCTTTATTGATATGAGAAAGGTTAGGTCAGCAAGCCGCCTCATTAAAAACCCTCCAGTTCCCCTTAGGTACCCTGGATAGGAAAAGAGTGCGTCTGAAACCTGCTGCCTGTTACATCGTGTAGTTCCACTTGTAAGCCTTGCCTATTCTAGGTGTAGTAGGGACGCAGTTGAGCCACGTTCCATGGTCTTTCCCTCTCTTGCATAGATGAAGTGGTGTGAGCGGTGTCATTGACAGTATCCGACTCTTCCCTTGCATCTATCAAGTAATATGATCCATTGTGCAGATTCCGGCTTATGATGAACGGTCCTTCCCTTGGTGGAGATAACTTGTGCTTTCCTTCTTTGAATGTACCAGGCGCAACACCAGGTCTCCTTCCTGGAAGACCCGGGTTTTGACTCGCCGACTATGATATCTCCTCAGATCCTGCTGATATATGGCCGATCTCTCCAAAGCTTGTTCTCTGTGTTCTTCTAGCATATCCACGGCATCCTGTCGGGTCTTCTCATTCTCTACCTCGACGTAAGCTGATACTCGGGGCGAGTCGTGAAGAATGTCACTCGGCAATACTGCTTGTGCACCATAAACCATGAAAAACGGGGTCATCTGAGTAGATCTGTTAGGTGTGGTGTTAATTCCCCAAACCACTGATGGTAACTCCTCAACCCATGCGCCAGCAGCTCTGACGCACGGGACACGCAGCCATGGTTTTAATCCGCGAAGTAACTCCTGATTTTCTCTCTCCACCTGTCCATTAGCTTGTGGATGGGCCACTGAAGCTATGTCCAGGCGGATGCCATTGTTTCCACAGAATTTTTCCATCTCACCCAAGGACATATTGGTTCCATTGTCTGTTACTATGCTGTGAGGATACCCAAACCGATAGATAATCCTTTTCAGGAACTTGACTGCGGTGACTGCTTCACAATTGGTAACTGGCATAACTTCAACCCACTTGGTAAACTTATAAATAGCCGCCAAGAGATGTGTCTTTTTGCAAGGTGACATGTGAAAGGGGCCAACCATATCCATACCCCAAACAGCAAACGGCCAGGTTAGCGGGATGGTTCGCAATTCCATAGCCGGCACATGGGTTTGGCGAGCGTACCTTTGACATCCATCGCACCTTGCCACCAAGCACTCCGCATCTGCTAGGGCCGTGATCCAGAAGAAAACGTGTCGATAAGCTTTGGCCACAAGGGATCTTGTGGATGCATGATGCCCACAATCACCTTCATGGATCTCCTTCAAAATCTGCCGGCCTTCTTCTGGTGCTACACAACGTAAAAAGACTCCCGCTGCGCTTCTTTTATACAGCTCCCCATTAATAATAGAATAGCCCCTTTGCTCGCCTCAGAATTTGCCTAGCTAGAACTTCCTGTGGTGGTAACTCACCCCGCGATAGCCCAAAAACGGATCTGTCCACTCGGGAACAACACGTATTGTGGCCACGAGCTCCAAATCCTGGTCTTGGTTAGCCACTTCTTCCTCAGACTCGGTTTTAACAGATGGCCGCCATAGCTCGTCCAAGAAAACATTGGGTGGAACCGGCTCTCTGCGCGAGCCGAGTCTTGCGAGCGCATCTGCTGCCTCGTTCTTTCGTCTGTCAATATGCTCCACCTCATACCCGGAAATACACCCGGCAACCCTGTCCACCTCTCTGCGATATGCTGCCATAGTTGCATCTTTTCTATCCCAAGTTCCTGAGACCTGCTGTACCACAAGATCTGAATCTCCATAGCACCGTATTCGCTTGATGTTCATCTCTTTGGATACTTTCAATCCATGCAATAATGCCTCATACTAGGCCACGTTGTTGGAGCAATCGAAGTGGATTTGCAACACGTAGCTCAGTTTGTCTCCTTTGGGTGATGTAAGTACCACCCCGGCTCCTGATCCCTCGTACTGTTTAGAACCATCTAAGTGCATCACCCAAGACTCGGAACTTGATGTCATTGTGGGCATGCTTGTGTGATTCCAATCATTGATGAAATTAACTAAGGCTTGGGATTTGATTGCTGACTTGGGCTCGTAGTTGATGTGGTAATCTCCCATCTCAATGGCCCATTTGGCTATTCTACCTGTTGCATCTGAGTTTCTGATAATATCCGACATTGGTATAGAGCTAACCACTGTTATGGGGTGTTCCTGAAAATAGGGTTTCAATTTCCGGCTGGCGATGAAGACCCTGAAAACCAACTTCTGCCAATGTGGGTAACGCTGCTTTGCATCCGATAGTACCTCGCTTACGTAATAAACCGGCCTCTGAACCGGGTGATATTTTCCATCCTCTTTGCGCTCAACGACAACCACTTCACTGACCGCTGGAGCCCGGCCGCAACGTATAGTAACATGGGCTCTTTAGGACCCGGAGCTGCTAGGACTGGTGCCTCAGATAACTGTTTTTTCAGTGCTTCAAACGCCTCATCCGCCTCTTGGTCCCAAACAAATTTGTTGGATTTCCTCAAGAGCCGGTATAAAGGTATTGCCTTCTCTCCGAGTCTGGATATAAACCGGCTCAATGCTGCTACACACCCTGTAAGTTTTTGAACATGCTTCAGGCTTTCCGGCTTTTTCAGACTCTGGATAGCTTTGATTTTATCCGGGTTTGCCTCAATTCCTCTCTCGGAAACGATGAAACCTAGTAGTTTTCCTGCTGGAACTCCAAATACATACTTTGTGGGGTTAAGCTTCATCTAATATCTTCTCAGATTCCTGAATGTTTCCTTTAGATCATCAATAAATGTTTCCGCTTTCCTGGTCTTGATCACCACATCATCCACATAGGCATGAATGTTGCGTCCAATCTGATCCTCAAAGCATTTCTGAATGCACCGTTGGTAAGTTGCGCCAGCGTTCTTTAGTCCAAAAGTCATGGTTTTGTAACAGAAGGCCCCAAAAGGGGTTATGAACGATGTTTTCTCCCAATCTTCCTTCTTGAGCTTGATCTGATGATACCCGGAATATGCATCCAGGAAACACAATAGGTCACTTCCAGCCACTGCATCTATGATTTGATCTATCCTTGGGAGGGCAAATGGATCCTTTGGGCAGTGTTTGTTGAGACTCGTGTAATCTATGCACATCCTCCACTCGTTACTCTTTTTCATTACTAGAACCGGATTTGCCAACCAATCCGGGTGAAATACCTCCATGAAAAAGCCGGCTGTCAATAGCCGAGCAATTTCTTCTCCTATAGCCTTTCTTCTTTCCTCATTCATTTTTCTCAGGCCCTGCTTCACGGGCATAGACTTGGGATCAACATGCAAGCTGTGCTCCGCTAACTCGGTAGGGATACCCGGCATATCACTAGGCGTCCAAGCAAAAACATCTTGATTTGCACGAATAAACTCTACGAGTGCTTTTTCCTGCTCATTGTCCAGGTTAGATCCTATAGCAAATTGCTAGGAGGGATCACCTTCGACAAAGGCAACCATCTTGGTATCCTGTGCTGCTTTGAATTTTGCTCTCTCATCCTCAGTATTCGGCCTTTTCAATGTTGTTCTATCATCCGGGTCTACTTGAGACCGGTAATATTTGAGTTCTTCCTTCATGCAAGCTTGTTCTGCCATTGCCGCGTCTCCTTCGTCACACTTAGCTGCTATAACCCGGTTTCTATGTATGGTAATGGTTTGCTTGGGACCCAGGATCTTTAGCTGTAGGTATACGTAACACGGCCTGGCCATGAATTTAGCGTAAGCCGGCCTTCCAAACAGCACGTGATAAGGGCTGCGCAATTTTACCACCTCGAACGTGAGCCACTCCACTTGGAAATTGTCCTTTGATTCTCCAAACGCAACTTCCAATGTAATCTTTCCTTCGGGGCACGCTGAGTGACCCACACAATCCCATGGAAAACTGTAGAACTTTTCTGTAGCTGGGACTCCTTGAGACCCATGCGTAAGAAAGTTTCCCAATATAAGATATTGATGCTACTTCCGTTATCCATCAAGACCTTTTTCAGCTCATAACCATTAACCTGTGGCGCAACCACCAATGCTAGCACACCCGGATGCTCTATTGTTTCCGGGTGATCCCTTCTGCTCCATGTCACCTCTTGATCCGACCATCTCAAGTATCTCGGAACAACTGAATTTACCGCGTTCACTTCTCGTTTAAGTATCTTTCTATCTTTGTTGGAAGTTCCTATAGTATGCACGTGGTACTGTCCCAACTGCTTGGGGTTAGCTTGGAAACCTCCAGCTCCTCCCTGGTTATTACCGGATTACCACCTCCCGGGTTGCCTGCTGGGGGTGGGCCGTTGCCCGGGTTTCCACCCGGACCCGGCCCTCCTCCCCGACCTGCACCTCTCATGGCCTTGTTTATTTCCTCATTTTTCCATCTTTGTAGATCCATGCACTGCTCCAATGAATGATTAGCCGGCCTACCGTTCCTACTGTGACGCGGACACGGCATCCTGAAGGCCTCTAGGTGGTTAGCCGGCCTTGGCGGTCCTTGGTAATTTCCTCCATTAAAGTTTCCTCCGTTGAAATTTCCCTCTGCTCTGGGTCTTGAAAACCCGGCTTCTGTACTGGCGACAAACTCGGAACCTCCCTCATACGGGCGCTTGTTCTGGTTGTTTCCATTATTTCCTCCATTGTTACCCGGCGCAGATCCATTACCGGGTCTTCCACTGTTGCTTGCGTTGGCTTTCGCTTTCTTATCATCAACATCCTCTTCTGTGGTATCCGTGGCTGTGTGCTTGTTGCACGCGTCCATCAATTCTCCCATTGTAACCTCTGAAGCATTCCGACTAGATTTCATGCGCGTTAACTTTTGCACTAAGGGTATATACTTGCATGTTTTTGCCATAGCTTGTAATGCATCCTCTGGCTGAATATCCGTAGACGAGTGGAGTATTTCCATAACCCGACGCACCCAACTGCGCGCCGATTCTACCTTCTTCTGGACACAACGTTCTAGATCATCGATAGTAAATAACTTCCTGCATGTTCCATGAAAGTGCTTGATAAATGCAGTTTTCAACTCACTCCACGAATTGATAGATTTTTCGGGTAAATTGTTGAACCACAACTTTGCTGCTCCCTCTGACATCATTAAGTACATGAACTTGGCTTGAAGATTTTCAGATGCGTTGCGAATCGACATGGCCATCTCATACCTGCTCAACCAGGTTTCCGGATCCGTGGTCGGCTCATACTTAACCACTTTACCCGGTTCCTTGAATTTATCCGGGTAAGACTCAACTCTGATGATATCCGACAAACACTTAGGCCCGACGAGATTAGCCGGCACTGGCCTTACCCGGGAAACATGTGATCCCGCGACGGGCACGGCGGGGCGTGCAACTGCTGCTGGCCCTTGCACCGCAGACCCGGCCGCGGCTCGCCTGGCTCTGGAACTGTCCACAATAGTTTGTGCTGCTGATGCCGCGGGTGCTGCTGGAGCACGGGGAGGAGGCGGCATTTGCTGCTGCTCTGCCCTCCGTCGTGCTGAACTTGTCTGAATATTGCCGGTATTACCGTGCTGCCGGCTAACATACGGTGTTTCGTGCATTCCACTCCTGTTGTCCGGGTAATTGGCCTGCTGAGCCACTGCTGTATGCAATAGATCTATCGCCCGCCGGGTCTCCTCCGCATGGGGTGACTCTCTTACGGGGATGCGATCCAATGCCAACATTGCCGCATACACATTATCCATGGGGTTGTTAAAATGACCTGTTGGCGTACGAAATCGTGATGGTGGTGGTGGTGGTAATGTATTGCCAACAGCGACCCCTGTCTGCAACGTGGGTAACCCGTCTTGCACGTTTGCCGGCTGTCCTCCCACGGTCGCAGGCTGATGTCCGGTTTCCTGATTCACAGCCGGAATTGGTTGATCCTGGGGTGTGATGAATAGCGCGGCGGGTTTAAAGTTCCTCCCATTCCCCGTAATCTTGTTTGATATCTCTGATGATGCATCCTGGTCGTCTGGACCTGGAGACGGTTCTCCAATGCCTCCAGCTCACGCTGACGCGTGGCTATCCCTTGCTTCTCAGCTTCCACATCTCTCCTCTGTTGCTCCAATGCACGGCGGGCCTGCAGCACGTGCCGCTGCGTTTTCCGGAGTTATCACCGTAGCTAACACCGTGGGATCCAAGATCAGGTTGTTGTTGAATAGAGCCGGATTTTGGGGGTTTGAAGGACCCGCACCTGGCGTTCTGTTCGCCATAAACCCGAACATATTTCTCCGCATCTCGCTGTCCGATGTACGGCTGGTGACTGAAGCCGACTCTCCGTCAACCCGGGTCAGAACCGGGTTTCCGTCAGCCGGATTTTGCTGCTGGGCCAGTGCTCGCGCCGCTCCGACCGCGACCGTAGTCACGTCCCCCTGATTGAGATTGGTTGCAGGGGCCGTGTAGACCGCGACCTGGCGCGCGATGCTTGGTGAAGACTCGTATTCTTCCTCATCGCAACTATCCTCTTCGTACCGGTCCTCCAACACGTGCAGGATAGACTCGGTATCATCTTCTCTCATGACCCGACCACGCGGGGTCCATGCCGGCTCCTCCGGCTGTTCCCTCTTTGTGGTGGGCTCCTCTATCGGATCGATCGTCCTGACCGATTCTTCTCCGTCCGATTGAACGCAGGTCGCTTCACCTGACACAGAATCATATCCAAAATCATCAGGGATTGAACCAGACGTACGTACCATGCCGACAAAGACGCTGACTCGGCCGATCGTGACGATAGACCCGGCTTCCAGCAGATCCGACTCTGGCCCCCAACCAAAATCGTCCACCATCTTCTCTCCTTCGGGGTTGTTGTAGATCTCGCTGATGACGAGGTTCTGCATGCTCTCCCGAGCTTCTCCCGTGTTGTAAACACCCTTGGACGTAGGCCCCACGGTGGGCGCCTGTAACATCCCTGATTTTTGGAAAACTCAAAAATCACAAAAATTTAAAACTTTTGTTTTCATGCCAATACAAGTCACCAAAAACAAATAAAACACAGACACAAATGAAATATTAGGTCCTATACCAAGTTTATTGGAATTGGAAATCCAGTTATGCCTCTGTTCCTTAAACCCTAAAACCTCATTCAAAAATAAGTTTCTTTATATAAAGGGAATATCTTTTTATTAACAAACCTTTACCTAACATATTTACAACTTCAACATTACTTTGAAGATAGTTTATGCCAACAAAAATCAAAGATTTAATAAAGTTCTAAGCCAAATTTTTTTTTGATAAGAATAAAATATTTAATAATAACTTTTAATTGTTATTCCAAGTTTTCAACATAAAGGTGTGAAAATAAAATGCATTGCTTTGAAAATAACATAAAAGAGGGATTTGAAAACAATATTATGACTTGTGGTTTTATTCTAAAATTTATGGATCAACAATATTAATTATTTGATATGAACTAATAAAATGGCATTTAGTTACTATTAGTAAACCCCTCATATCTTAAAAATATACATTATGAAAATAAGATGTAATGACTTTGAAAACAAAAAGTTTTCAACATATATTATGTCTCTGAAATTTTAATAGACTTCTATAATTTTCTAAATTTAAAATCACATTAAGTTACTATTAAAAAATTATTCAATTTTCAAAATTCAATTTTTTTGTATTGGAAACAACACAATTAGTTTTTTATTTGATAGATATTTTAATTATAAGTATCTAGAAATTTAAATGAGCATATTTGGGTTCATAAAACATAAATTATTAATCTTTTCTTTAAATCAGGAAAAGAAAAAGGTAAAAGAAAAACAGCACACTCAAAAAAATTGGGAGCAACATAGGTCAGCCCCACTGGGCTAAGCCCATCTCCCTACCTCCTAATCCATCACGCCCATGCAACGGCCCAATGCCCGCCCGCAGCCCAACAACCAGCCCACGGCCTTCCTTCTCTTTCCCTCTCTGCCAAGCGGGTCCCACATGTGACACACACAGTGATGTCATGTCGTCTTCTCCCCAGGGTTGGAAACCACGGCATTCTCGGCCGAATTCATCGCGCGTCATTTGCTCGCCATTAAGGCCACGGTCTTCTCCTCTCTCTGCGCCTATAAAACGATCCCGAGGTCCTCTCCATTTTCTCTCCCGTCATCCCTCCAATTGTGCCCCCAGGCCGGCACGATTCCTCGCCGGCATAGAAACCCTACCTGCCGCCCCCGTGCAATTCCGGCACGGTAAGCGACGAACCAATGCCCTCGAGTACACTATCCTCCTTCCCCTGTACTCGCGCACCTCCCTAACCCTCTTATTCGTTTTTAAGTGTAGCTAAACGCGGGCGCCATCCGTCCCGAGATCACCGGAGCAGCGCCCTTCTCCCACCGTGCGCTACCATCGCCAGAGGCGGCCTTCGAGCACTCCAACGTCACCATCGAGTTCCCGTCGACGCCTCGCGCCCCTCTGTGGTATCTCCGCAAGCAGGAAACCGCCGGAGGCCAAGATCGTCGAAAATTCCGGCGCCCGCACCACCATGGACGCCATCGCCGGCGACACCCACCCCGGTGAGTACCTTTTCACTCCTGGGCCGTTAGATCCCATCGACGCTCCAGATTAGATCTGGTCGAAGAGGTACGCATCCGTTGGATCTGGATCCAACGTCCCAGATCCAACAACTTATCCACGTCATCGCGCCTAGTCAGCTCGACACGTAGACACACAGTCAGCACACCTGGCCAATCACATCAAGCCACGTGGCCCTGCCTTTAATTCAAATTTATCTCCCGGTAGAATTTTGGTAGATTTGCAGAAAAGCCCCTGCAACTTCAAATCATCATATCTTTTCAACCACTTAGTCAAATTTAGCAATCTTGGACTTTTTGAAAAGCCCTTGACATCTAGAAACTTTTGGCACTGGACAAATTCAAATTTGTCAAAATTAAATTTGTTCAAATTCAAATATGCTTGTTTGATAAATTTTGGCATAATTCAAATTCTACAAATCCAAAAATTGCAAATAAAATATATTTGGAAACCTTAGGATGTGTACTGTCATACTCTCTGTCCAAAAATAATTTTTGATCAAATTAAAATTGAATTTAGAATTAAGTTTCTATTTGAGTATTTTTGACATAGATTTAATTCTATAAATAATTAGAATATGTTTCCTTAAGCAAAATTGCTCCTTTTGGTAACCTTGAACCAGAGAAATCAGTACATAAGCCTTTTGGACAACCTTGAACCATGACCATGTGTTTTGGACCAAAAATCCATCATAGTGAACCACTAGTTTATCATATCTTAGATTTTATTTCTATTCTTTCTATCATTGCTTGTTGTGGACATTTTTGGAGCCAAGACCAAGTCCCTAGTATATGTAAACCATATTATTAAAACTCAAACACTAGTACCATAGTTTTCTATCTACTTCTCCACTCCCTTATTCTTGCTTCAAGAATCCATCAAGTTAGCAAAATGGAGGACAAGACTCAACCCCAAGAAGGACCTCCATCTTCAACTTGGTGGCAACATGAAGAGCTACAAGAATATCATTGAAGAAATTTTGAATAAAATACTTGGAATCCACAACTAGAAGCAACCCAAGGAAGTACAAGTGTGAAGAAACCCAGAAGAAAACATCTCCCTCTCTCTTTCTACCCTTCTTCTTCTTTTCTAATTGACTTAGTGGTATTTGTGACCATCCCATACCTAAACCAAGTAGTGAAGTGAAGATCATGAAGATTTATCAAGTACAAGAGGAGCCTCACAACAAGGAGGAAACTACAATAGAAGCATGAAGATGAACTTCAAGAACACAAGCATGTGAAGACTTGGAGCCATCCACCCAAGTTGAAGAATAACAAGTTGTTTTTGCCCAACCATTGACCCAAATGGAAAATCCCAAGACTTTATATTGTTTTCTCTATTGCTATGAAGTTAGTGGAACCTAGACCTACCCTAACCACAATGGAAAATACTAACATAGTCACGCAAATATTTTTGAAGGTGAATATGACCAAGTGTTTGCATGTTGTAACATCCCAAGTATGAAAACCATCCCCTTAGAATGTTTGTTGCATGTTTATTTAAGTATTGCATCATGCCATCATATTGTTGCATTTGTTTCTGTTGTGTTGCATCTGTTATTCTTTGTTTTCACCATAAAAATCAAACAATTTCAACTGCTTTGTTTTCATACTTGTTCTGTTACAACTTTTGGAATAAAAATAACAAGTGAAAACAACCAAATTGTTCCATTTTATTCCATGTTGATAACTCCTTAATTTGTTGGTTTTAATCAAACCATTAATTCACTCAATTAATCAAATCACCTTCAATTTCCAATCAAATCCATCAAACAAGAACACTTTTGAATTTATAAACTTTAACAAACCAATCAACTAATTTTTTTTAATCAATTTAACCATAGGGGTCACCCTATTAAAATGCCTGTTTTCAGAATGTTTAAGTAATATTAAAATTCCTTCAATTTTGCTTTATTTCCTAAACATCAATAATTTTGAAAACTTTGCAAAAACCAGAGTTAGCATTTGTTTGCTACTAACCTAATAAGCTTAATCTAATTTTTCTAAAAAAATTTACTAACCCACAAAGCATCCTTTTTCTTCCAATTGGTTTTCAGCAAAAAAAAATAAAACAGAAACAAAAAGAATAAAAAGCAACAGCGAGCGGCACCTAACCTAACCAGCCCAACCCATTACCCTCACCTTGGCCCAGTACCCCCCTCCTGTCGCTGTCTTCCTCCTCTGGCTGAGGTCACCTTCTGTACAAACACAAATCAACCGCAGGATCCTCTCTTCCCCCTTCCGATGCTGCTCCGTACAAGCACTAGCCCCCCTTAAGTACCTAACCACGGCACCCCTTCTCCTGTCGCAAACCCTAGGCCCTAGCCATCCCATCGCCGCCATCTTCCTTTCCCCTCTCTGTTCTTTCTGTTCTTCTGAATTTTGAACACTGAACAACCACCGTGAGCCACTGCCTCCTCACCGCGTCGACGTCCTGGCCACCTCGAGGAGTCTCTGAGGAGGAAAATGGAACCGGGGCGGTCCCCGGCGTCTCCCCATCCCCTCGCCCGCTGCTGGGAAGCTCCGATGCGGCCGCGCCATCGCCGGGATCTTCCTCGCCGCTGCACCCGACCTACTGCATCGACAACCATCAGCAGGTGCTCGCCCCCTGCCTATCCTCCCTTCCCCTTCTCGTTGCCCGCCTCTGCACGCACACCTGCACGCAAACCTGGATCACACGCACCCCGCGAGCCGCCGGAGACCCGCCGTGGCCGCAGAAGACCTCGCCGGCGAGCACTGCTAGTTTTCCGTCAGGTTCAGCGCATCTGTCGTAAAAATTCAGTTAAACCTCCAAGCTACTCCTTTTCTTCAGACCGTGGGCTCTACCAACAGTAGCGAGCGAGTACCGCAGTGGTTCGTTCCCTTCCGCACAGCCTAGCGACCCTGGGTTCGAGCCCCCACTGCGCCCCTTTATTTTGGGATTTCTTCCCTTGCACAAGCGACCCCACCCGTCAGCGGGTTGTTCTGCCACGCTGGCTATGCACCACGAGGCAGTGGATGTGTGTAGAGTGCAACCCGGTAACAAAAAATTTCCAAAGTTTCTGTTTCAAAACAAATTCTTTTAAAATGGCAGAAATAAACCCTAAACCAAAACTTTAATAACTTTTAATCTAAAACTCCAATAAATAAAAGTTATATATGTTTTCTGATCCCAATTTCCTAATCTTTCCAAATATTCAATTTGTGTACTGTTTTGGAAACTTCAAATGTATTTAAAATTCAAACTTAAATATTCCAAATGCTAATTTCTAAAATCCATAACTAATTATTTATTAATCCAATAAATGCAAATAAAATATGTTTTCCATACCATTTTAAATAACCTATTCAAATATAATTTTTGTTTTCTGTTTTGAATAATTAAAAATGCCTAAACAATTTAAATCTTGT
Source organism: Alopecurus myosuroides (assembly GCA_028641055.1). Taxonomy (NCBI): domain Eukaryota; kingdom Viridiplantae; phylum Streptophyta; class Magnoliopsida; order Poales; family Poaceae; genus Alopecurus; species Alopecurus myosuroides. Next base: position 35,491,945 of record CM054063.1, read on the forward strand.
TTAATTCAATTAATTTTTTTTAATATGGTTTAATTCATAATTAAATAATCCAAAGTCCAATTTCAACATGTGAAACATGTAATCCAACTAAAATTTGATGTTCTTTTCAAATATAAACTTTGCTAATTGTTTTGAACACTTTAACTTGATGAAAACAACAATTACTTGTGTGACATCAATAAGGAACCAAAAATTCTTAACATGACAAATAAAATCCCACACTTGTTTTACTCCTTTTCCATTTGCATCTAACTTGTTTACTTCTTGTTATCATCATGCATGCATCATGTTTAACTACTTACACTTGTTAATCAAATGTAGATCATTGCTTCAACCTAAACCATTTGCATCCATATGCAATTCACATTGCATAGGGGTCTAATTAAATTGTGTTATTTTGTTAAGTAGTTTACTTTGATGCATCTATTAACATGACATGCATCATCCCATGATTGTGCATGATATTCTGTTATTGATTGTTCATCTCTTTCTGCATTGTTTGTTTGCTTCTTCTCGGATAAACGACGACGTTGAGACCGACGATCCTTACGACACCCCTTCTAAGGATTTAGCTCAGTACCAGGCTACTGGGTTTTGCAGGCAAGTTATCACTCACATGAACCACTGTGTTCCTTTTCAACCTTGGTTACCGATACTTTCCGTTGTCTATTGTTGCTAGCCATATGATTAGTTGTTTCTGTTACGAACCTATCACATGAAGCCCTTAACCCTGATATTGCCTCACCTCCATACCTATAACCATTGCTTGTGCCCGTGTCTTACTAGCATGCTTAGGTTTGTTTTGCTCGAGTCTGTTACCCGTTACTTTCTGTTACTACTTCATTATGTTCTGGGGGCTCGATGTTTAATCAATCAATCATGCTAATGTTGCTATTAATAATAAATTTGATGATAAGGCACCGGCAGGAGGCCCTGTGTGGTTTTGAGGCCTGCTAGTGTCGACCCTAATAGGAAAAGGGTCTTGTCTACTGATCCATGATGAGCGCACTACCCGCATGTGGGAAGCGAGTATGGGCGCCCCCCTCAACTTGACCTGATTCGCATCTCGTCCAAATCGCCTCATTTAGTTCGTGTTTTCCATTTGCCGCATGCATGTTTTTGCGAGCCCAGGCCAGGGTGGAACTTTTGTAGTTGGCATATAGGGGGACACGGTCTTAGAGTGCTATGAGGGTCCCTTTTCTTCGGGGCTTGATTAGCCGTGCGCCCAAGGTTCTTTGGGCTTGATGCGAAGAATGGTTGGTTGTGTTGAGTGCCCCGCTTGGTGGGGTGATCTCCCATCTGGCGGGTTATTCATGCGTGTACGGCCAAATTGGTGCAACCCTGCAGGGATAATCTTCTCGAGAAGCCGTGTTTTCCGCGGTTATGGATTACTTGGTGAAAGTACTGGCTAACAAGTACTCAGGACAACTTAAACATAATGATCCAACATGTTACACCCAATGATTAATAACTTGACTAGTAATAGGTTGATGACACAATAACTTGATTCACCTTTAATCCAACTGTGTGAGTTATCCTCGTATTGCTTCTTCGGATAAGGGGTGAGATCCAGGATGGGTTTGTTTTAAGTTATCTTCCAGTTGGTTACAATCCTCGATCTTATCTCCTTTCTGTTAGCCGAAAGTGGTAGAGATCTCTGTAGTTGGTTAGTGCAGCCAGTTGCAGCATCTTTGATATTCCCCTTCCTTCCGTTGAACCCAAAGCATCTGTGCTTGGTGTTGACGGGTTACACTTTGGTGAACTGTGAGTCTTGCTTGCCAGTACGCTGGTGTACTGACCCCTTTGGGGCTGTGGTTTCCGCAGACCTACGTTTCCGAGGATCTACATGGTGGCTACTACGTGGAGTATGACGAGACTGCTGACGAGTAGATAGCGGACCCGGGCAGGATCCGAGACTTCGTGGATGGGCTCCGTCTGTTTGTTTCCGGCCTCTTAGGCCTATTTGGTTCTTGTCTGTACTCAGACATGTTGAATGCTTCCGCTGTGATGTAATGTTGTATTGTTGGGGCATGTGCCCTCTGAATGATTGTATTGGCTACCTCTGCTCTAATGAGAGCTATTTGCAACTTATTTCAATCTTTTGTGTCGTAGAGATCTGTTGTGATATCACTTGTTAAACGCCGTTGACGTACCATGTGTGTATGGTTTGAAGTACGTCAATGGAAGTATCCTGATTTCTACGGGATAGTTTACATCGACGGTGAACAGTAACGGTTGGTTGTCGCACATAAGTGCTGGCCTACCCGTAAGGGGACGTGGGAGCCGTTAAGCCCCGTAATCCAACCAAAATACTGTTCAGTTCGTACGGTGAGTATCCTCTAGAAGTCCGGGTGCGACAAATGGTATCAGAGCCTGTCTGCCTGTAGGATCCCTTTTTACTGGTCGCAGTTGAGTCTAGAAACTATTTTGTAGCTATATAGGAAAAATGAAACGTGAGAGTAGGAATTCTGTTCTTTTTCTTCTTTCCCCACCCTCCCTCCCTTTTTCTGGTAAGGAAGTGCAACGTTGATTTCTCCCTTCTCATCTAAACTTTCAAGTTAGGATTTCACGTGTTTTGGGTTCTCCGTAGTACCTTAGGAGTTTTGTTCTCGTTTTCCCCGGTGTTGCTTCGTTATCCTGTTCTTTTAAAGAACCTTTTCGTCCGTTGAAATCTTGTTGTTGTTTTCCACTTCAAATCTTCTACCGGCGTCTAATCAAAACTTCCTCGTAAAATCTTGTCCAACTAAAGTGTTATTTCATACCGGAGAATCACATTCCTTTGTGTCAACAATCTTTGCCACAACATACAAACTAATTCTGATTCCACTAAGCAATCAAATCACCGTTCAGTCTCCGGAATCTCAATCCAATTCTAATGGGAGGCCACATATTCCTCGTTTCTCTCATGTTGCTGATTCTGACATTGATGTCATTCTTGGTGTTGGATTCATGTCAATAACTCTGTTCCACCATTCTAGCCAGATAATCTATTCTCCAAATGAATCAAATTCTATCCAGCTATACACCCTCCATACAAAACCTATACCCCTACTAATATTGTTCCGGTGGTTTCCAAATTCCCTGATATCTTTCCAGAAGAGTTGCCAGGAATTCCTATTGTTTTGAACTTCCAGTTAAACTACCCAATGTGCACGATGTGTTTCACGTGTCACAGCTCAAGTGGATCTTTCCAAGAAGTATCCGGACCTTTTCTTTTCTCAGTAGGAATCTCGGGGCGCGATTCCTTCAAGGGGGGGCGTTTGTAACATCCCAAGTATGAAAACCATCCCCTTAGAATGTTTGTTGCATGTTTATTTAAGTATTGCATCATGTCATCATATTGTTGCATTTGTTTCTGTTGTGTTGCATCTGTTATTCTTTGTTTTCACCATAAAAATCAAACAATTTCAACTGCTTTGTTTTCATACTTGTTCTGTTACAACTTTTGGAATAAAAATAACAAGTGAAAACAACCAAATTGTTCCATTTTATTCTATGTTGATAACTCCTTAATTTGTTGGTTTTAATCAAACCATTAATTCACTCAATTAATTAAATCACCTTCAATTTCCAATCAAATCCATCAAACAAGAACACTTTTGAATTTATAAACTTTAACAAACCAATCAACTATTTTTTTTTAATCAATTTAACCATAGGGGTCACCCTATTAAAATGCCTGTTTTCAGAATGTTTAAGTAATATTAAAATTCCTTCAATTTTGCTTTATTTCCTAAACATCAATAATTTTGAAAACTTTGCAAAAACCAGAGTTAGCATTTGTTTGCTACTAACCTAATAAGCTTAATCTAATTTTTCTAAAAAATTTACTAACCCACAAAGCATCCTTTTTCTTCCAATTGGTTTTCAGCAAAAAAAAAATAAAACAGAAACAAAAAGAATAAAAAGCAACAGCGAGCGGCACCTAACCTAACCAGCCCAACCCATTACCCTCACCTTGGCCCAGTACCCCCTCCTGTCGCTGTCTTCCTCCTCTGGCTGAGGTCACCTTCTGTACGAACACAAATCAACCGCAGGATCCTCTCTTCCCCCTTCCGATGCTGCTCCGTACAAGCACTAGCCCCCCTTAAGTACCTAACCACGGCACCCCTTCTCCTGTCGCAAACCCTAGGCCCTAGCCATCCCATCGCCGCCATCTTCCTTTCCCCTCTATGTTCTTTCTGTTCTTCTGAATTTTCAACACTGAACAACCACCGTGAGCCACTGCCTCCTCACCGCGTCGACGTCCTGGCCACCTCGAGGAGTCTCTGAGGAGGAAAATGGAACCGGGGCGGTCCCCGGCGCCTCCCCATCCCCTCGCCCGCTGCTGGGAAGCTCCGATGCGGCCGCGCCATCGCCGGGATCTTCCTCGCCGCTGCACCCGACCTACTGCATCGACAACCATCAGCAGGTGCTCGCCCCCTGCCTATCCTCCCTTCCCCTTCTCGTTGCCCGCCTCTGCACGCACACCTGCACGCAAACCTGGATCACACGCACCCCGCGAGCCGCCGGAGACCCGCCGTGGCCGCAGAAGACCTCGCCGGCGAGCACTGCTAGTTTTCCGTCAGGTTCAGCGCATCTGTCGTAAATATTCAGTTAAACCTCCAAGCTACTCCTTTTCTTCAGACCGTGGGCTCTACCAACAGTAGCGAGCGAGTACCGCAGTGGTTCGTTCCCTTCCGCACAGCCTAGCGACCCTGGGTTCGAGCCCCCACTGCGCCCCTTTATTTTGGGATTTCTTCCCCTGCACAAGCGACCCCACCCGTCAGCGGGTTGTTCTGCCACGCTGGCTATGCCCCACGAGGCAGTGGATGTGTGTAGAGTGCAACCCGGTAACAAAAAATTTCCAAAGTTTCTGTTTCAAAACAAATTCTTTTAAAATGGCAGAAATAAACCCTAAACCAAAACTTTAATAACTTTTAATCTAAAACTCCAATAAATAAAAGTTATATATGTTTTCTGATCCCAATTTCCTAATCTTTCCAAATATTCAATTTGTGTACTGTTTTGGAAACTTCAAATGTATTTAAAATTCAAACTTAAATATTCCAAATGCTAATTTCTAAAATCCATAACTAATTATTTATTAATCCAATAAATGCAAATAAAATATGTTTTCCATACCATTTTAAATAACCTATTCAAATATAATTTTTGTTTTCTGTTTTGAATAATTAAAAATGCCTAAACAATTTAAATCTTGTTTACTTCAATTAAAAATTGTTTAATATGGTTTAATTCATAATTAAATAATCCAAAGTCCAATTTCAACATGTGAAACATTTAATCCAACTAAAATTTGATGTTCTTTTCAAATATAAACTTTGCTAATTGTTTTGAACACTTTAACTTGATGAAAACAACAATTACTTGTGTGACATCAATAAGGAACCAAAAATTCTTAACATGACAAATAAAATCCCACACTTGTTTTACTCCTTTTCCATTTGCATCTAACTTGTTTACTTCTTGTTATCATCATGCATGCATCATGTTTAACTACTTACACTTGTTAATCAAATGTAGATCATTGCTTCAACCTAAACCATTTGCATCCATATGCAATTCACATTGCATAGGGGTCTAATTAAATTGTGTTATTTTGTTAAGTAGTTTACTTTGATGCATCTATTAACATGACATGCATCATCCCATGATTGTGCATGATATTCTGTTATTGATTGTTCGTCTCTTTCTGCATTGTTTGTTTGCTTCTTCTCGGATAAACGACGACGTTGAGACCGACGATCCTTACGACACCCCTTCTAAGGATTTAGCTCAGTACCAGGCTACTGGGTTTTGCAGGCAAGTTATCACTCACATGAACCACTGTGTTCCTTTTCAACCTTGGTTACCGATACTTTCCGTTGTCTATTGTTGCTAGCCATATGATTAGTTGTTTCTGTTACGAACCTATCACATGAAGCCCTTAACCCTGATATTGCCTCACCTCCATACCTATAACCATTGCTTGTGCCCGTGTCTTACTAGCATGCTTAGGTTTGTTTTGCTCGAGTCTGTTACCCGTTACTTTCTGTTACTACTTCATTATGTTCTGGGGGCTCGATGTTTAATCAATCAATCATGCTAATGTTGCTATTAATAATAAATTTGATGATAAGGCACCGGCAGGAGGCCCTGTGTGGTTTTGAGGCCTGCTAGTGTCGACCCTAATAGGAAAAGGGTCTTGTCTACTGATCCATGATGAGCGCACTACCCGCATGTGGGAAGCGAGTATGGGCGCCCCCCTCAACTTGACCTGATTCGCATCTCGTCCAAATCGCCTCATTTAGTTCGTGTTTTCCATTTGCCGCATGCATGTTTTTGCGAGCCCAGGCCAGGGTGGAACTTTTGTAGTCGGCATATAGGGGGACACGGTCTTAGAGTGCTATGAGGGTCCCTTTTCTTTGGGGCTTGATTAGCCGTGCGCCCAAGGTTCTTTGGGCTTGATGCGAAGAATGGTTGGTTGTGTTGAGTGCCCCGCTTGGTGGGGTGATCTCCCATCTGGCGGGTTATTCATGCGTGTACAGCCAAATTGGTGCAACCCTGCAGGGATAATCTTCTCGAGAAGCCGTGTTTTCCGCGGTTATGGATTACTTGGTGAAAGTACTGGCTAACAAGTACTCAGGACAACTTAAACATAATGATCCAACATGTTACACCCAATGATTAATAACTTGACTAGTAATAGGTTGATGACACAATAACTTGATTCACCTTTAATCCAACTGTGTGAGTTATCCTCGGATTGCTTCTTCGGATAAGGGGTGAGATCCAGGATGGGTTTGTTTTAAGTTATCTTCCAGTTGGTTACAATCCTCGATCTTATCTCCTTTCTGTTAGCCGGAAGTGGTAGAGATCTCTGTAGTTGGTTAGTGCAGCCAGTTGCAGCATCTTTGATATTCCCCTTCCTTCCGTTGAACCCAAAGCATCTGTGCTTGGTGTTGACGGGTTACACTTTGGTGAACTGTGAGTCTTGCTTGCCAGTACGCTGGTGTACTGACCCCTTTGGGGCTGTGGTTTCCGCAGACCTACGTTTCCGAGGATCTACATGGTGGCTACTACGTGGAGTATGACGAGACTGCTGACGAGTAGATAGCGGACCCGGGCAGGATCCGAGACTTCGTGGATGGGCTCCGTCTGTTTGTTTCCGGCCTCTTAGGCCTATTTGGTTCTTGTCTGTACTCAGACATGTTGAATGCTTCCGCTGTGATGTAATGTTGTATTGTTGGGGCATGTGCCCTCTGAATGATTGTATTGGCTACCTCTGCTCTAATGAGAGCTATTTGCAACTTATTTCAATCTTTTGTGTCGTAGAGATCTGTTGTGATATCACTTGTTAAACGCCGTTGACGTACCATGTGTGTATGGTTTGAAGTACGTCAATGGAAGTATCCTGATTTCTACGGGATAGTTTACATCGACGGTGAACAGTAACGGTTGGTTGTCGCACATAAGTGCTGGCCTACCCGTAAGGGGACGCGGGAGCCGTTAAGCCCCGTAATCCAACCAAAATACTGTTCAGTTCGTACGGTGAGTATCCTCTAGAAGTCCGGGTGCGACACATGTATTACTTTAGTTGAAGAAGTAATATGTTTATTCTAAGTGAACTCTTGGAACTTCCTCGACAAGTATGGTTACAATAAAGTTAGATCACATCAAACTCAACCTAGCCCTTCCCAAGTAAACCATTGGAATTTTCCTTAACAAGTATGAGACCATTAGAGAATGAATCTTTCAACTCAAACCTAGACCTTGTCCTAGCCCACTAGGTTAAACTCCTTTGTCTATGTTATTGATTTGTATGATCTCTTCACTTGTATGTTTGCTTGATAGCATGTTTGTTTATTTTGTTATTGTGTTTTCAATGAGTAGATTGTACGAGAGCAATGATCCTTTGTGAAGAGAGTGTGATATCTTCACCAACTTCAACAAGGCAAGTAACACACCATCAACTACCCATTATTTTCTATATGCATTAGTTGATTCTGAGTAGTATGCATGATAGGAAATTTTACTAAGTTATACTATGCTATGCTATTATCCTAGTAGTGTGTAGCCATCCCTTTAACTTGTTATTTTGATAGCCTTAGAATTTATTAGATTCTATGCAATGTTACAAATTGTTTTACTAGATGTTGAGGAAAAAGCCTAAGTATAACTAATGAAGGAACCACCTGGGTGGAAGTGGTAAGACTGGATTATGTTGAGTGTTTCCTCAGGGCCCTTTTCTAAGGGTTATTCCACTTGAGGTTGTCACTTGCGGATGGCGACCCAGGAACAAAGAGATTACTATGTCCCTCTAAATCTAGTAGCTTCCCGTGCAGCCTTTTGACATTATGGGCTCTGTCTTGATCAACTAAGTTGTGAGAGTTCAGCCTAGGCTTGACAAGCAGATGTAGCAAAATTATAGGTGGAACGGGTCTTGCCGGTGGGTTTGAATTCTTCTTCTGAAAGATCTCGTCTCAATTCTCTCCTTTCCATGATGCACTCCGGGTGTATAGGATGTTTGGGCTAATTGAAGACAAAGGGTGAAAGTGCACAAACTCTGCAGAGTCGACAAACTAAGATCTTAGCCGTGTCCCCGGTTATGGACAACTATGAGCAGCTGGACAAGGAATGACGGAAGAATCTCATCATCAATTTCAATAAGTAAAATTTTGACCAAGTGAACAATATTGTGGTGCTTGGATTTTAATCCAATGTTGCCACTCTTTTGAAAAGAAAAGTTGGTTTTACAAAAGTGATAGGAGAAAACTAGCTTTATGCAAAACTTAGACAAAACTCCACTCAGCCAAATAAGCATGTAGTATTAGTCTCGCCATTTATATCCACCATAGTGTTACTTGCCAATACATTAAATTGTATTGACTCCCTTGTGGCTGCATATTCCATATTGCAGATATTTTCTGAAGACGAGTGAGGATTTCGTTTAGGATCTCGAGACTATCGCCAACATGTTTTGCCTGTGGCACATGAAGAAGATGGGCTCAATGTTGTTCTATGTTTTCCGTTGTAATACTTTGTTTTCTGCTAGTTCTTCTAAGACTATGCAAGTTGTAATACTATTTTGTAAAGACTGGATCATGCGTTGTAATAGAATTTGATGCATTTGCATGATATTTCATTTTGTACTGGGGTGCTAGCAATTGATCCAGGGACTAGCACAATAACACAGGTATTCCATCTTTATTTCAAAGTTGGGATGCTACAGAATGGTATCAGAGCATTGTGTTGCCTGTAGGATTCGAGACCCTAAGTATGGAGAAGACCCTAGGATTTAAAATTTTCTATGTTGAAACTTTCTAGAAACAAAACAATCATATTAATTATTCTCATATCATCTCATCTATTATTCACCTTCAAAAAAATTCTAGATGACCTACCTGTTCAATACCCTCAAGACAGGAATGTTGATGATCATACCAAGAAGTGCAAGAACTACTTTCACCACATGAAGACCTACACTCAAGATTTTTGAAGAACTTGAAGAAAAACATAGACTTCACAACAATCAAGAACACCTCAAGACATTGAGAGAAGAATATGAAGAAAACTCAAGAAGATATAGATGAGACCACCAATCTAGTTACTTTGTTAGAACAACGTTAACGTGTTAGAGTATTGATCATACCAATGAGTGTGGTATGACAATATTAGTTTGTTTTCAAAAACCTTGTTGTTTGGTGTGAAGATTGTTTGTTAGATGATGTTTGTAAGAGGAGTTTGCTTGATCTGCTGTGTTGGGGAAGGATTTTTCCTTAGCTACCTTTCTAATCTCTACTCATCCATGCTAAGAAAAACAAAATCCCATACCCAGTTACCATCCATAGAGAGCTAGCATATGAAGTGCAACAACAAACCTTTTACCCAAGAATGTCATGACTAGTTCTCTATAGAGACACAAGCCATACAACTGAGGAATGTCATAGATTTCAAGATCCTTTTGTGCGGAGGAACAATCACATCCATGATCAATGCCAACATCATAAGGAGCATCAAGCCAAACAACAAGTGGAGAAGAACCCCAATTTGCATGAGCTATGAAGATTTCAGAGCCAACTACTCCAAGAGAAGAAATAATGAAGAAACACAACTATCCAGTTTGTGTTACATAGGAGTTTTATGCAACCCACTAGTTGAGAAATGATAGTTTAGCTCAAGTTTGTCTTACAGAATGGAAACTTTTTGTTAGACAAGTGAGGTGACCTAGTGTTATTAAACAAGATTCATCAATCCAAGTACAAGGTGATGATTGAGTGCAACATGGATTGGCCCCCATTGTGACTACTCACATTATTCACTTTTGCTATGAGGAATGTTAAATCTGATTGACATACCTATTAGAGAGACGACGATGTTAAACCTGAACCATAGAATGGTAGAATACAATAATGACCCTATGTTAGTGTTCCTGAAAAATGTACTATTTTCGGTCCGCATCAAGCCAACCTTGGAGGTATCAAGCAATGTAAGATAATGCTTCAAAAAAGAAGAAGCAATGTTAGATATTGCCTACCATGAGAGTTTCTTTAGAAATAGTCTGGTGTTGCCTTCAAAGATGACAACAAGAAGGAAGAATACTAAAGACATCAAAAGACCAAGTTGAGAGGAAACCAAAGACTTTTGATTGACCCAAAGAGTGACCCCTCAGTGGCAAAGGTAGTTCAACAGACCTATGTTGGTCTACATCTCTACCACAAATGAAAGTTCTACTCAAGACAATCCCAAATCAATCTATACCCCAATCTAATTAAAATAGATTACCCACAAAAGTTTCTTTCAAGGGTGGTAGCCCACCCAGTTGTTTTGGAACCCAGTCACCCAGACCTATCCTTCTTTCTAACCTTCCCAAATCTCGGGACGAGATTTCTCTTAAGGGTGGTAGTCTGTAACATCCCTGATTTTTGGAAAACTAAAAAATCACAAAAATTTAAAACTTTTGTTTTCATGCCAATACAAGTCACCAAAAACAAATAAAACTCAAACACAAATGAAATATTAGGTCCTATACCAAGTTTATTGGAATTGGAAATCCAGTTATGCCTCTGTTCCTTAAACCCTAAAACCTCATTCAAAAATAAGTTTCTTTATATAAAGGGAATATCTTTTTATTAACAAACCTTTACCTAACATATTTACAACTCCAACATTACTTTGAAGATAGTTTATGCCAACAAAAATCAAAGATTTAATAAAGTTCTAAGCCAAAAAAAAACATTTGATAAGAATAAAATATTTAATAATAACTTTTAATTGTTATTCCAAGTTTTAAACATAAAGGTGTGAAAATAAAATGCATTGCTTTGAAAATAACATAAAAGAGGGATTTGAAAACAATATTATGACTTGTGGTTTTATTCTAAAATTGATGGATCAACAATATTAATTATTTGATCTGAACTAATAAAATGGCATTAAGTTACTATTAGTAAACCCCTCATATCTTAAAAATATACATTATGAAAATAAGATGTAATGACTTTCAAAAAAAAAAGTTTTCAACATATAATATGTCTCTGAAATTTTAATTGACTTCTATAATTTTCTAAATTTAAAATCACATTAAGTTACTATTAAAGAATTATTCAATTTTCAAAATTCATTTTTTTTTTGTATTGGAAACAACACAATTAGGTTTTTATTTGATAGATATTTTAATTACAAGTATCTAGAAATTTAAATGAGCATATTTGGGTTCATAAAACATAAATCATTAATCTTTTGTTTAAATCATGAAAAGAAAAAGGTAAAAGAAAAACAGCACACACAAAAAAATGGGGAGCAACATAGGTCAGCCCCACTGGGCTAAGCCCATCTCCCTGCTTCCTAATCCATCGCGCCCATGCAACGGCCCAATGCCCGCCCGCAACCCAACAACCAGCCCACGGCCTTCCTTCTCTTTCCCTCTCTGCCAAGCGGGTCCCACATGTGACACACACAGTGATGTCATGTCGTCTTCTCCCCCGGGTTGGAAACCACGGCATTCTCGGCCGAATTCATCGTGCGTCATTTGCACGCCATTAAGGCCACGGTCTCCTCCTCTCTCTGCGCCTATAAAACGACCCCGATGTCCTCTCCATTTTCTCTCCCGTCATCCCTCCAATTGTGCCCCCAGGCCGGCATGATTCCTCGCCGGCATAGAAACCCTAGCTGCCGCCCCTGTGCAATTCCGGCACGGTAAGCGACGAACCAATGCCCTCGAGTACACCATCCTCCTTCCCCTGTACTCACGCACCTCCCTAACCCTCTTATTCGTTTTTAAGTGTAGCTAAACGCGGGCGCCATCCGTCCCGAGATCACCGGAGCAGCGCCCTTCTCCCACCGTGCGCTACCATCGCCAGAGGCGGCCTCCGAGCACTCCAACGTCACCATCGAGTTCCCGTCGACGCCTCGCGCCCCTCTGTGGTATCTCCGCAAGCAGGAAACCGCCGGAGGCCAAGATCGTCGAAAATTCCGGCGCCCGCACCACCATGGACGCCATCGCCGGCGACACCCACCCCGGTGAGTACCTTTTCACTCCTGGGCCGTTAGATCCCATCGATGCTCCAGATTAGATCTGGCCGAAGAGGTACGCATCCGTTGGATCTGGATCCAACGTCCCAGATCCAACAACTTATCCACGTCATCGCGCCTAGTCAGCTCGACACGTAGACACACAGTCAGCACACCTGGCCAATCACATCAAGCCACGTGGCCCTGCCTTTAATTCAAATTTATCTCCCGGTAGAATTTTGGTAGATTTGCAGAAAAGCCCCTGCAATTTCAAATCATCATATCTTTTCAACCACTTAGCCAAATTTAGCAATCTTGGACTTTTTGAAAAGCCCTTGACATCTAGAAACTTTTGGCACCGGACAAATTCAAATTTGTCAAACTTAAATTTGTTCAAATTCAAATATGCTTGTTTGATAAATTTTGGCATAATTCAAATTCTACAAATCCAAAAATTGCAAATAAAATATATTTGGAAACCTTAGGATGTGTACTGTCATACTCTCTGTCCAAAAATAATTTTTGATCAAATTAAAATTGAATTTAGAATTAAGTTGCTATTTGAGTATTTTTGACATAGATTTAATTCTATAAATAATTAGAATATGTTTCCTTAAGCAAAATGGCTCCTTTTGGTAACCTTGAACCAGAGAAATCAGTAATAAGACTTTTGGACAACCTTGAACCATGACCATGTGTTTTGGACCAAAAATCCATCATAGTGAACCACTAGTTTATCATGCCTTAGATTTTATTTCTATTCTTTCTATCATTGCTTGTTGTGGCCATTTTTGGAGCCAAGACCAAGTCCCTAGTATATGTAAACCATATTATTAAAACTCAAACACTAGTACCATAGTTTTCTATCTACTTCTCCACTCCCTTATTCTTGCTTCAAGAATCCATCAAGTTAGCAAAATGGAAGACAAGACTCAACCCCAAGAAGGACCTCCATCTTCAACTTGGTGGCAACATGAAGAGCTACAAGAATATCATTGAAGAAATTTTGAATAAAATACTTGGACTCCACAACTAGAACCCACTCAAGGAAGTACAAGTGTGAAGAAACCCAGAAGAAAACATCTCCCTCTCTCTTTCTACCCTTCTTCTTCTTTTCTAATTGACTTAGTGGTATTTGTGACCATCCCATACCTAAACCAAGTAGTGAAGTGAAGATCATGAAGATTTATCAAGTACAAGAGGAGCCTCACAACAAGGAGGAAACTACAATAGAAGCATGAAGATGAACTTCAAGAACACAAGCATGTGAAGACTTGGAGCCATCCACACAAGTTGAAGAATAACAAGTTGTTTTTGCCCAACCATTGACCGAAATGGAAAATCCCAAGACTTCATATTGTTTTCTCTATTGCTATGAAGTTAGTGGAACCTAGACCTACCCTAACCACAATGGAAAATACTAACATAGTCACTCAAATATTTTTGAAGGTGAATATGACCAAGTGTTTGCATGTATTACTTTAGTTGAAGAAGTAATATGTTTATTCTAAGTGAACTCTTGGAACTTCCTCGACAAGTATGGTTACAATAAAGTTAGATCACATCAAACTCAACCTAGCCCTTCCCAAGTAAACCATTGGAATTTTCCTTAACAAGTATGAGACCATTAGAGAATTAATATTTCAACTCAAACCTAGACCTTGTCCTAGCCCACTAGGTTAAACTCCTTTGTCTATGTTATTGCTTTGTATGATCTCTTCACTTGTATGTTTGCTTGATAGCATGTTCGTTTATTTTGTTATTGTGTTTTCAATGATTAGATTGTACGGAGAGCAACGATCCTTTGTGAAGAGAGTGTGATATCTTCACCAACTTCAACAAGGCAAGTAACACACCATCAACTACCCATTATTTTCTATATGCATTAGTTGATTCTGAGTAGTATGCATGATAGGAAATTTTACTAAGTTATACTATGCTATGCTATTATCCTAGTAGTGTGTAGCCATCCCTTTTACCTTGTTATTTTGATACCCTTAGAATTTATTAGATGCTATGCAATGTTACAAATTGTTTTACTAGATGTTGAGGAAAAATCCTAAGTATAACTAATGAATGAACCACCTGGGTGGAAGTGGTAAGACTGGATTATGTTGAGTGTTTCCTCAGGGCCCTTTTCTAAGGGTTATTCCACTTGAGGTTGTCACTTGCGGATGGCCACCCAGGAACAAAGAGATTACTATGTCCCTCTAAATCTAGTAGTTTCCCGTGCAGCCTTTTGACATTATGGGCTCTGTCTTGATCAACTAAGTTGTGAGAGTTCAGCCCAGGCTTGACAAGCAGATGTAGCAAAATTATAGGTGGAACGGGTCTTGCCGGTGGGTTTGAATTCTTCTTCTGAAAGATCTCGTCTCAATTCTCTCCTTTCCATGATGCACTCCGGGTGTATAGGATGTTTGGGCTAATTGAAGACAAAGGGTGAAAGTGCACAAACTCTGCAGAGTCGACAAACTAAGATCTTAGCCGTGTCCCCGGTTATGGACAACTATGAGCAGCTGGACAAGGAATGACGGAAGAATCTCATCATCAATTTCAATAAGTAAACTTTTGACCAAGTGAACAATATTGTGATGCTTGGATTTTAATCCAATGTTGCCACTCTTTTGAAAAGAAAAGTTGGTTTTACAAAAGTGATAGGAGAAAACTGGTCTTATGCAAAACTTAGCCAAAACTCCACTCAGCCAAATAAGCATGTAGTATTAGTCTCGCCATTTATATCCACCATAGTGTTACTTGACAATACATTAAATTGTATTGACTCCATTGTGGCTGCATATTCCATATTGCAGATATTTTCTGAAGACGAGTGAGGATTTCGTTTAGGATCTCGAGACTATCGCCAACATGTTTTGCATGTGGCACATGAAGAAGATGGGCTCAATGTTGTTCTATGTTTTCCGCTGTAATACTTTGTTTTCTGCTAGTTCTTATAAGACTATGCAAGTTGTAATACTATTTTGTAAAGACTGGATCATGCGTTGTAATAGAATTTGATGCATTTGCATGATATTTCATTTTGTACTGGGGTGCTAGCAATTGATCCAGGGACTAGCACAATAACACAGGTATTCCATCTTTATTTAAAAGTTGGGATGCTGCAGCGCCAAGTGTCGTGGGATAATCACGGCAGACGTTACCGGGGGTAACTTATCTTGGGACAATTCGACTCTGGTGTTTGGGAGAGCGTTTAGCTCAAGGAAAGACATGCTATCAATCGATCTGGTAGTTATGGCAATCAAGTCGTCGAGTCTCCGATCTAGGGTTACAATATCAACTCTCGTATTACAGGGGATCCTCGAATATCTGGTAAATCTCGTGCTAATCTAACCCTAGGAGCCGGTTTATATCTTACCCGGCCCCCTTGCTTCCTATCCAAGGCATACTCGGAGTCCTACCCAGTCACCGCATACAAACCCTAAGTTTCCTTATCGTAACCCCAAAGCTGGGTTACGAGGCCTACACTACTTCTTGGGCCTTCTAGAAACTCCTTCTCCTTGAGTCGGGTCTTGCGCGGTTCCCTTTGGGCCGAGTTACACCTTGGCACTGGCCTACCGGGTTATCATCCCTCCATCAATACTATTGTCAATGTGATAAGATTCAACAAAAGTAGTGTCATGCTCCTTGTATAGTAATATATATGATCGTTTATCTGGTGGTTATCATATCCTCCGTATCTTTGTTCATAAGCTAGTCTTAGGGTAGTCATAGGTAGTTATATTAAAGTATACACATGTTTTGCCAAAGTTGCTAAGAAAATGGTGGATGCGATTAGTTGCAAGATATATCTATAGGATAAAAAAAATAGCTTAAGATAATTTGAGTTATTATGTATATATTCTAGCTAGTGAATATTTTGTAAGGAAGATTCTTCTAAGCTGATAGGTTTCTACTCTGATATGAGAGTGCCTATGGAAATAATTTGAAAATACTCACGCTTGCATTTCTAGGAGTAAATTTTATCTTAAAAAAACTCCTTAATTGTGACGTAGAATTCAATTTAAAGAGTCGTGTATCGAAGTGCAGGTTTATGCATTCACAAGAGGGAAGATATATGTTTTGTTTGGATGAGCATAACAAAAAATGTAATAGTTATTTCACAAAACGTATAACTATTTTGGATTATAACACCACCACATTTCCTCTCTCCATTAATGTCGAGATCTTACAAAAAAAAGCCCAACAATGAAGGTACTCTACATTTATTGTGTGATCATGAGTTCTGAGACTTTTTTAGCTCTCGCCATGACCTCACTCCTTTTGCGTCGCACCTCGCATCTTGTTTTCTTGGGGCGTTAGAGTTGGAAATATGCCACAAAGGAAATAATAAATATAGTTATTATCATATTTAGATGTTAATGCTAAATGTTTATTATCCATGCTGGAATTGTATTAACCGGAAACATAATACATGTGTAGTTACATAAACAACACTAAAATTATAAGGATGTCGCCTAGAGGTCGAGGGGGATGGGGGTTGAATAGGCACTTAAAAATAATTACGGTTTAGGCACGAACAAATGCTTAATAAACTAGCGGTTAATTTATCAAGTACAAAACTAAATAAGCTAGGCTTACCTATGTGCACCAACAACTTATGCTAAGCAAGATATACAACTATGTGATAGCAAGATAGATAAATTGAAGCGCATGGCTATCACAAAAAGAAATAACCGAAGCACAAGGAGATACGATGTGATTCCCTAAGTTCCTTCCTAAGGGAAGTACGTCTTCGTTGGAGCGGTGTGGAGCCGCCAAGGCACTCCAACTCACACTTGTGCTCACCCTACTCTCTTTGAGCTTTTTCGATGAGGGAGATGCTTGTTTCCACTATGACTTCGTCTGGAAGGCGGTGAACAAACCTTACACGATGTTGAGGCTATGTCCACAACTTAATTGGAGGCTCTCAACAAATCTACTTGCAATAAGGTAGAAGCTCCAAGCACTAACCGTTTATGGTGCTCAATGAACCCAAGAGGAACAATCTCCCCGGTGCCCAAGCACCCAAGAGTAAAAATCTCACACACTTCTCTTTCATGAATCTCGTGGGGAACTCAAACCAATGCACTTAATGCAATGACGAGAAAACACAAAGTGGTAAAAGCACTCCACTATCAAATCCCAACAAAACAACTAATGCTATGGAGGAATATAACAGGAAGAATAAGGAAAAAAACAAATGAATCCAAGATCTAGATCTAATAGGTTACCCTCACAAAGAGGAGGGATTGATTGGTGAAATTCTAGAGTTAGATCTCCTCTCCCTTTTCCCTCAAGTTGGAGAAAGAATCATTGGAGGGATTGAGAGAAACCCATGATAAGGAAGGTCAACAATGCAGGAGAGAGAAAACGGGTTGGGATACCTCCTCTTGAGGAAGGGGAAGGCTATATATACCTTCCCAACAAATCTAGCCGTTACGTGCTTCCAGAATAGAATTGTTTGCACTTACTACGGAAGTTCAGGCCTCACGGGCCGGAATTTCTGTCCTCGGGAACCCCCAGACGCATCTGGAGTTGCGGGCCTTCCCGGACCAGAACTTCCGGCCCTTAGAAAACTATAGGAAGAGGAAAAAGGGAACGTCCATATCTTCTGTATCTGGACTCTGTTTTTTATGTTCCTAGGATTTTCGCAATCACAACATAGAGCACTACAAGAATATGCAGAGAAACATCATTGTACAACAATGAAGGTAAAACCAAATGGAAAAAAGGTTGGACCTCTCTATAAGGGATTCATTTTTGAGGAAATTGGGCTTGTCATGAGGAAAACAACAAGCACCAAAACCTCATAAATATTATGCCAAATAAGAACCAAGAAATATCATACCAAGGATGCAAAGGTGTGATCTCTCTATGAATGGTACGATTAATAAACTCATTTGAGAACCCTGTTGATAGAACGATTATCTATCCTATAATTTGGTCTCCCAACTAACAACATGAGACCGGTAAAATAGAACCCTATCAAGGCCATACCTTTTCCTTCCGTATTCCACTTTAGCTATATTATTACAATCTCGATCAACTTAAGTAGAACCATATTTCTTGATGCGCTTATCTTGGTTAAGTCTCTTAGATTGCTCCCCCATAAGGCAATATGGGAAAGCTTCTCTTGAATACGTCTTCACTTGATTTCATCCTTCATTGGATTTATGAATGTTCCTTTGGATGCATGCCCATGGGAAGATAACCAATACCGCATATAAACTCTACACACATATATCATCAGTTAGTTCTTAAGGCTATATGGACAAGGATGGACAAAAGAATCTCACCACAATTTTCAAAGAAGTAAAATTTGGCTAAAGAAACATTAGTTGTGGTGCACATGGGCTTTATCCCATGGTGCCAATCTTTGAAAATAAAACTTTTTTACAAAGTGTTAGGAGAAAATTTTCTTTTTGCAAATAGCCCAACTCCACCAAGTCAAATATCCATGTAGTTTAGACTTGTCATTTATATCCACCATAGTGTCATTTGCGAGTACAATAAATTGTACATACCTCCTTGTCGAGACATCGTAGTAGAGTTCATAGACGGGGGTGCCATGAGACTACTGATAGAGACGTGGGGGGAACGTGGTAGTATGACGATCAAGAACACCAAAGTTTACCCAGGTTCGGTACGTCGCAACTACGCGTCGTTCCTACTCCTGAAATCTCACTAAATCAGGGCTGAAGCCTGAAGTATACAAAGTACAATGTGAGTTGGTTTAGCTACTCAACGAGGATCAACTTCTCGGCGAATTGACTTCTATCTAAGTGAAGTTTTTTCAGAGTCCAAGCAAAGGTACCCGCACTATCAAAAACTGGCATATGGAGTTTTTTTCGCATCTCAAAAACTCCGTCATTATTTCCAAGGACATTCCATAACAGTGGTATGCAAAGCACCACTAGGGGATATAATCAACAATGCAGACGCAACAGGCCGAGTAGCCAAATGGGGAATTGAGTTGCCTGTGTTCGACATTAAGTACCAACCTCAGACGGCAATTAAATCCCAGGTGTTGGAAGATTTCATCGCTGATTGGACAGAAGCAATGAATAACACACCAATGCTAGAGTCGGAATACTGGGTTATGCACTTTGATGGATCCAAGATGAAAGAAGGCGCTGGAGCTGGTGTAGTCCGAAAATCCCCAAAGGGAGACACTATGGAGTATGTATTACAAATACACTTCAACGCCAGCAATAATGTGGCAGAATACGAAGCTTTGCTTCATGGCTTGCATACTGCAAAAGAAATAGGTGTCAAGCGCATCCTATGCTATGGTGACTCAGATTTGGTACAACATCAGCTCAACCAAACATGGGATGCCAAAAGCCCCATCATGGCCGAATATTGGAGAACGGTGGACGAGTTTGGTATTTGCTTCCTGGGATTTGAAGTACTTCACGTCAAAAGGGAACAAAACTGGAACGCGGACGCATTAGCCCGCATGGGCTCAGATAGAGTGAAAACCCTACCACCAGGTGTGTTCGTCCAGCATTTGCATGAACCATCCATAAAAGGTGGAGATGTCGACTATCCTCTCGTTTCCGAGTCAACTGAAGTCTTGTTCGTTAACCCGGATTGGACAATTCCATATCTAAACTACTTAGTAGATTAGAAGTACCCGGATGGAGAAGACGAGGTATTGCAAAGACAAATAAAACGTCGATGCAAAGGATACACGGTAATCAATGGTTGCCTGTATAAACGCAGCACTACCGGAATTTTTCTGCGATGTATTTTGCCAGAAGAAGGCCGAGAAATTCTGCAAGAAATCCATGTTGGAGATTGCGGACACCATACTCAATCAAAAAGCATAGTTAAAAATACATTCCGTGCAGGATTTTTCTGGCTAACAGCCAAGATAGATGCCAAACACATAGTCAATACCTGTGCCGAATGTCAGTATTACGCCAAGCAGACAAATATGACAGCCCAAGCACTCAAAACTATCCCTATCACATGGTCGTTTGTGGTCTGGGGGCTAGATATGATGGGACCATTCAAAACTTCAAGAGGAGGACTTACACATCTACTCGTTGCAGTAGATAAGTATACCAAGTGGGTGGAGGCAAAACCCATAAAAAATCTTGACGGTGTAACTGCTAGAAATTTCATCATTGACGTAGTCATGAGATACGGCGTTCCGCACAACATAATACAACAGGACAAATTTCTCTATTGGAGAGATGGAAAAATATTACCGACAAACAGGAATACGCCTAGATCTGGCATCTGTGGCACACCCGCAATCAAATGGACTGGTTTAAAGAATGAATAGTTTCATCCTGCAAGGAATACGCCCAAGACTCGAATCTCCTCTTCATAGATCAGTTGGAGCATGGGTGGAAGAGTTACCTTCGGTGCTTTGGAATATTCGACCAACGCCAAACATGTCAAAAGGGCAAACCCCGTTTTCCTAGTTTACAGCGCGGAAGCAGTGCTTCCAACGGACATGATCCATGATAGCCCAAGAGTGCAAGCTTTTGATGACTCGGATGCCGAAAGCGCACGACAGGATGCCGTCGATCTCCTAGAAGAAGAACGAGAACTTGTGCTTCAAAGATCCGCCATTTATCAGCAAGGTTTACGACGTTACCATAGTCGGAAAATCAGGCATCGTTCTTTCAAAGAAGGTGACTTAGTGTTAAGATTGGTGCAACAAAGAAAGCACAAATTAGCCCCAGTTTGGGAAGGACCATTCGTCATCAGCAAGGCTATGAAAAATGGGTCATACTATCTTGTAGATATTCAAGACACGGAAGATGATCCCGAAAGACCGAATCGCAAAAGAGAGAGAAAGATAGATGACGAACTAGGGGAGACTAATAGACCCTGGAGCATCCAGCAGTTACTTCCCTTCTATAATTAGTTCAATTTCTATGTAAACATCTTTGAGATCATAAAATAAAGTTGTCGGAATTCATACATCTATGTTTTTACATGTTTATTATAGTATAAAGCATAAATCCATCTTATCTATTTCCCAATGATCTTTCAAAATACTCAATGTTAACCCAAATTGTGCCTGCGTGCTCGGTGTTAAAAACTGAATGATTTTCAGTCTAAAATGGCTTAAGGAAACCCAGATTGTGCCCGCGTGCCCGAGTTTCATTTAAAATTCCTTACTATTCTCTAAGTATTATCTAATTGGTTTTATGTTGGGTCACTGGAGCTAGTAAGTAAAAATGCCTTTAGTATAATCCATGTTTACGAGTTTCGACTGATTGGTTATACCCAGTCACTTGGCATGAAGATTAAGTACTATCGAGCCATTTCAAACACTAAGGACAGTTAAGACATATAACTAGAGAACTTAGAAGATAAAAGAATAAAAACCCAGTAAACTTGCTTTACTTAATAATATTACTGCAAAGGCGGAGCACTTGTTTATACAAAATAATAGAAAGCATTACAATAAGTTTACATTGTAAGAGTAGTAATGCTTCTATTTCCTATTTCTACCCAGGACCAGGAAACTTCCTTCAGGCATCCGACTCTTCTTCGCTGCTGGATTCCTCAGGAGTTTCTGGAATAGCTTCCTCCGGGTACAAGGTGGAGACGTTCACCATGGTGGCAATCTTGGTGGCGTGACCTTTGATTTCATCAAAGATGCTGGCCCTTTGCGCCTCCGTGTATCCTTGAGGGATGTCGGATGCCACACGCCAAGATTTGGCAGTTGGGTAGTGCATGCGCATGAGCCCAAGAGCCATGCGCGCACCACCACGTGTCGTGGAGTGAAGGATGGATTCCCTGGACTCCGCCACATCCACGATGGCTTCCGAAAGTTTTTCAACTTCCGAGAATTCCCCAGTCCCGGAAGGAAGGCATTTGTTGACCAGCAACATCCCCGCAGCCTTGATTGCGGTGAATACCTTCCCGAAAGCTCGGATTTTTTGAATCCGAGTAAGCTGGGGGCTATCTCCTGTTTCCGTAAAACACAAAAGTGTTAGAGAAAACAGATGAATATGCAAACATGGAAAATCAGGTAAAAGACAAAGTACTTACCAAGAATCTTTTCCATCTCGGTGCCTTCTTCCAGGCGCTGGTTCAAGGCGTTCTCCAGATCAAGGATGGTGGCCTTGTCCTTGGTAGGTTGGTTGGAGGCCTTAGACTCGGTGATGCCAACAGCTAGTTGGCTGGCCTCCAGGTCCTGCTGTAACTTCACAGTAAGCTTGTGAAGATCCAGATTCTCGCGGCGGAGGTTTTTGGCGTTGCTTGCATCTTCAGCAATTTGTTTGACTTTCGCCAAAGAAGCTGAAAAGCAAGTAAAAAAGAAGAGTTAGACAACTCGGAAAACTACTTAGAAAAATACACAACTAAAAGCAGAGAAATATTTTTACCTTCTGAATCCTTCAGTTGTTGCTGAGTGGATGCCAGTTATGCCTCCTTATCATCAAGAATGGAAAGAAGGTTTTTCACCTCCTTGTTCTTGATAGTAAGTTTGCTGAAAACTTCCGAGTTGATGTTCTCAGCGGTTTGCTGAAACACGGAAAAAAGACAAAAAAATGCTTAAGTTAAAAAACAAGCATAAAAGTGAAAAAAGCATTAAGGCAAAAGCATGCATTTGACTTATTGCTTGGGGGCTAGAGATATTACCTGGCTCATCCGCTGCAAACCCGACAAGTTTTCGTTGAATTCTTTTGCATAGTCGGAAAAAAGAATCCCGACATGGCAAAGGCCTTCCTAGATGACCTGCCGAGGTGAAAATACGAAGTTATTCCTTACAATTAGTCCGCCTTGCGGCCAAGGAGGGATCATAGGAGCGGGAGCGAAGAACTTGGTAGCCCATGGACGAATATATCCGAGTTCGTCAAATGGTTCTCCCTTTACCTTGAATTCTTTGTTGAAAGTAGGAATGGGTTCCTCCTCAGGTGTACGAGAAGGACCGCCCATATCCGGCTCCGCCCTTTCCCTCGCATCCATCTCGGGCGCAATGGGCTGGCTGGTCGGGAGTGGGTATTCCTCCGTCTTTGCAGACTGATCTTCTCCCCCTGGAGTAACTGGGGTAGAGGCAGCTGCAGCAGGAAGGGGCGCCCCCTTGCCGACAGTGGCCTTATGCTTTTTCAGCTTCTTTGATTTCAAAGAGGTTGGAGCAAGGCTGAAGGGGAAAGGAGGCAAAAGGAAATCCGAGAAATCAATATTCCGAGAAACCAAAACAGCTTCTGCAACAAAAAGCAGGCAAAGGTAGAAAAAAAACCAGGGGATTACCTGGATGTAGCGACGGGAACCCCGTCAAGATCCACCACCTCTTCAGTGGTTGCCGACCTCTTACGCTTCCGACCACCGTAAAACTTGGCATGCATTTCGTCAAGTTCGGCGTCAGTTGCAAGATCCTTTTCGGTGAGGTCATCGAACTATGGAAAAGGCCAAATATCCGACTAAGTTATGAAAACGGAGAAAGACAAAAATCCGAGAAATTGTCCAAAGAGAAAAGAACATTACCTTTGGAATCTTGTTTCATTTAAGATACATCTCTCGGCTTTCTTCATATTGGTCGCGAGTGGCAACCAAATGATTGACCCGCTTTTTGAAGTGCCTTTTCGAGAATGCCTTATCCGTTCCCCTCGTTTTGTCTTCCGGACCCTTGTATTCGCATAGAAGCCGGGTTTGATGTGCAAGAGGTTGGATGCGTCTTCCGAACCAGCACAAAACTGTGTCAGTTCCGTTAAGAGGAGGTTTTGAGGAGGTGAGCTTGGTGATGCGCCGTTTGATTTTCATCAAATCATCCGGCAAAGTCTGCACTGCCTCCGCAGCCCAGTTATCTTGGGGAGTAGCGGCAGCATTGACGAATGGTGGAATCCCTGTTTCCTTTCCAGGAAATGGGATGTCAGATGACAGAAAAAGGAACCCGTCCAGAATTTGATGGATTCCGACGTTTTTATCTTGGGGAACCAATCTTCCCTGAATCTACGCAGGTTGAAAGATATGGTTCCACAAGTTGGGAGAGCGACCTCTGAGGGGTTTCGCTTAATCCCAAAGCAATATTGCCAGAAATCTAGGCTAGGTGCTATTCCTAAATACCCTTCAAAAAGGGTCGGGAAGTCGGCTAGATAGAGAATAGAATTTGGTGGCAGGTTGTGCGGCTGGATGTTATAATGGATAAGGATTTCGAGGAAGAAGCTGGAAGGCAGGATTCCCATACCTCTAGAAATGTGCGAGGTGAGAAGGACTCGTTCCCCGGCTCTGGACGAAGGCTCGAACTCTTCTTCCTCATGCCACCATTTCCCCTTCACAATCAACCCATCTTTCTCCATTGTCGGAAGAAGGGAGGGGTAATGTTGCACCGGCTCCAATTGCCAGAAGTCTCGCCCTCGTTTTCGGCCGCGGAAGCGAGCTCCTCCACGACGAGGAGGACTTTTTCTTCAGCCGTTTCGGGGACGAGTGGCGGAGGCGGCGCAGAGGAAGAGGCGGCCAGATTCTCGGCCCGAGATGCAGATCCTCGCGGGCCTGGTCGCCGGAAATGTTCTCCGGAGCGTTGGAGGTGGCGTGGCTCGGTGAATCGAGCAACGGGTCCATCGTATTGATTATCTCGTCGATGTCAGCGGCGATGGAGTGCTCCTCGGAGGCGCGCAGTGAGTCCATAATCGGGCGGTGCAGTGAGGACTTCGAGCTCCCGATGGAAAAGTTCCGGGAACGGTGCTGGATGAGCAAGGGCTCTGCTCTCGCTGGAACTTTTGCTTGGAGGCTATGGCGCTTGGAAGCTAGAAGGCGAGGGGAGAGTGGAAGGATCTCCAGAGGGCACGAAGGAGGCTATTTATAGCCTGAAAACCTTTAGGATGCGCCCTAACGACTCTTTAGACCGTTGGAATTTTAACGCGTGTCACTCGCCGGAAAATCTAGGAAACGAGGCAGCGAGTGATTATTGTTATCTCCTCGTTTCCCGCGAGAATCTGTCAGAGATACATTTCAAGGTTTCACACTCGAAACCCAAACGTCCCTGACGTCAGCATAATTTCATCGCTGACGTAGGAAGTTCATTCTCAACGAAGGCTTGTGGAAGAAAAAGCCGGATTTCCCGAAATTCGAGTTTCGCGTTAAAGCATGATTTGAAGGAAAAGAAGAATCGAGACAAAGATCCAGCATTTCTCAGAAATAATCCAGATTGACGAAAGACGGAGAATTGAAGTCTCAATCCTTCTTGGGGGCTACTGTCGGATATATACCGATTAGGGGTATATCAGATAGGGTCCTAAAGTGCTGGATTACCAGGGTGTCCTTAATGGTAATGAATTACGGTCCATTAGGCGGCCCAGTAAGCTGACGCGCGGAAGCCGGATTCTAGAAGAACCCGGACCATGGCCCACGTGGTATGGCTTGGAGTAGAAGGCGGATTCTTGCCTTCCAAGTTAGAACTTACCGTAGTCTTCTAGGTTTCCTTTTCTGTAAGCCCTAACCCGACTATTATATAAAGCCGGACGGGAGAGAAGAACAATATAGACAATAAGCTAGAAGCCAACTCGCCGAGAAGTTGATCCTTGTCGAGTAGCTAAACCAACTCACATAGTACTTTGTATACTTCAGGCTTCAGCCCTGATTTAGTGAGATTGCAGGAGTAGGAACGCCGCCTAGTTGCGACGTACCGAACCTGGGTAAACTTTGGTGTCCTTGATCGTCATACTACCACGTTCCCCCCACATCTCTATGAGTAGTCTCATGGCTCCCACGTCTATGAATTCTACTACGATGTCTCGACAGTGAAAGACCCCGCCCCAAAGGTATGGTTTATTCATTTTGGGCTTTTGATTTTGTGTTTCTTCATTGTCGGATATTTAACTCGAACTTTGTCCTTTTTTGATAGCTTGTCGATCTTACTGAGAAGGATCTTGCATACGACGCCGAGTTAAACGCCATGCGTGCTAGCTTCGGAGGTGGGAGGAAACACAAGAAGCCTTCTACCACTCAAGAAGTAATCGACCTTGACGGGGTTCCCGTGCTACCTCCAGGTAAGACATCCGGGTTTATTCGTTTTCTAGGAATTTTATTCCTTTGTCTCAGAATTCTGATTTCTCAGGATTTTTCTTTCTAGCCTGGATCCAACAACACTGAAACCAAAAAGGCTGAGGAAACTTAAGTCTGTTGCCCAGAGAGAGTCACAACCTTCTCCTGCAGCTGCTCCCGACACTCCAGTCGCAACTGCGGAGGAGAATGTTGCTACTATGGAGGAATAACCCCTGCATTCCAGCCAGCCTTTTGCGTCCGAGTCGGACGCGAGGGAAAGGGCGGTACCAAAGAAAGGTGGAACTTCTTACGCTGCTGAAGAAACGCGCATCCCGTCTTTCGACAAAGATTTCAAGGTAAAAGAAGAACCGTTTGATGAACTCGGATACATTTGTCCGTGGGCTAACAAGTTCTTCGCACCAGCGCCTCTAATCCGTCCTTCGCTGCAAGGTGGACTAATTGTAAGGAATAACTTCTTATTTTCACCTCGGCATACTATGCAAAAGAATTCAACAAAAACCTGACAAATTTGACCAGGATGAGCCAGGTAATATCTCCAGCCCCCAAGTAATAAGTTGATTGTACCCTTCTCATAATTCTTGAAGATAAGGATGCAGAGCTGGCATCTACTCAGCAGCAGCTGAGTGAACTAGCAGGTATGAAATTTTTCTGTGGTTTTGTTTCGCAATTTTTTCTAAGTATTTTTTCAAGTTTCTAACTCTTCTTTTTACTTGCTTTTCAGCTTCTTTGCCGAAAGCCAAACAAGTTGCTGAAGATGCCGGCAACACCGACAACCTCCGCCGTGAAAACTTGGATCTTCACAAGCTCAATGTGAAGATGCAGCAGGACCTGGAGGCCAGCCAACTGGCTCTTGGCATTACCGAATCTAAGGCCTCCAGCCAGGCTGCAAAGGACAAGGCCACCATCCGGGATCTGGAGAATGCCTTGAACCAGCGCCTAGAGGAAGGCACCGAGATGGACCGGATTCCCGGTAAGTATTTTGTCATTTACCGGATTTACCATGTGATAAGGGGTAGCCCGATCTTCTCAGTGAACTCTCTTGATAATTTGATAACCAATGTGATACCTCGCCCTCTCCTTTGGCTAAACCCTGCCACCAATTGCAACAACACTTAATCCCTTCGGATATTCGAGACTCCACACTCTTGCACAAGTAGCCACCGACTACAAGTGGTCCTGTTTCTCCTTATTCCTAGTGGAACAACAGAATACACTCAGATTTGCAAAGGTATATGATTCAAGATGAATGCTTCAAGCAATACAATCCAGAAGTCTAGGGTTTTTGTTTTAACGTAGTCTAACCTATCTAATTCTCCCCAAGGGGTATAAGAGAGGGAGGGGTGCGGCCACAAGGTCCCCTTGCGCAAGCAAACCTGCCCCCTTGACTAGGACTCCTAATTGGACTCACACATGGATACAAACCGACCCACTTTTAGGGGGTTCGGCCCAATATGGCATACAAGCCATGCCTAATAAAATTAGGACTTGATCATGGCGCATTTAACCCTATGGAGGCACCATCCCCTTGTATTCAACCTTGCAACAATTGTTTTCACCATTTGCAATATTGTTTTCATCACTTGTACTTCTGTTTTCACCATGGCTTGATTGTTTTCAACACTTGTAAGCTTGTTTTCCATCAGCCACATATTATTTTCCAACTCCTCTTGAGGTCATCCTCCATCCATGTTTGTGTTAACAATAACCCTGCTAATATATAATAACATAGCTTAGGTAGTATAGCATTCTTATAATCACAAACAATATTTAATAATAGGAAAGAATTCACCTTAAAATAATCATCAGTGAGACTTAATATTTATTTCCAACTCAAGCATGAATAAACCTCATGGACCTCTATTATGTCCCTATCACCATGTTTCATCTTTCTTCTGTTTTTTCTAACACTTGTGTGTTTTGCTGAAACAGGAGATAGCCCCCTTACCCGGATTAAAAAAATCCGTGCTTTCGGGAAGGTATTCACCGCGATCAAGGCTACGGGAATGTTTCTTGTCAACAAGTACCTTCCTGCCAGATCTGGGGAGTTCTCGGAAGTTTAAAAACTTTCGGAAGCTATCGTGGAGGTGGCGGAGTCCAGGGAGTCCCTTCTCCGTTCCGCGGCTCGTTGTGGTGCACACATGGCTCTTGGGCTCATGCGCATGCACTACCCAACTGCCAAATCTTGGCGTGTGGCATCCGGCATCCCTCAAGGATATACGGAGGCGCAGAGGTCCAGCTTCTTTGATAAAATCAAAGGTCACGCCACCAAGATTGCCAACATGGTGAACATCTCCACCTTCTACCCGGAGGAAGCTATTCCGGAAACTCCCGAGGAATCCAGCAGCGAAGATGACGACACAGATGCCTGAAGGAGCTACATGGTCCTGCGTAGAGATAGAAAAATAGAAGCATTATTGTATTTACAATGTAAACTTATTGTAATCCTTTCTATTATTTTGTATGAACAAATACTCCCCTTTTGCAGTTATATTATTAAGTCTTTGCAAGTTTTCCGATTTTTATTACTTTATCTTCTAAGTTCTTTTATATGTCTTAACTGTCCTTAGTGCTTGAAATGGCTCGATAGTACTAAATATTCATGCCAAGTGACTGGGTATAACCAATCAGTCGAAACTCGGAAACATGGATCATACTAAAGACATTTTTACTTACTAGCTCCAGTGACCCAACATAAAAACAATCAGATAATACTTAGAGAATAAACAAGAAATTTGGAATTAAACTCGGGCACGCAGGTACAATCTGGGTTTCCTTAAGCCATTTTAGGTTGAAAATCATTCAGTTTTTTAACACCAAGCACGCAGGCATAATTCGGGTTAACATTGAGTATTTTGAAAGATCATTGGGAAATATATAAGGCGGATTTATGCTTTGTACTATAATAAACATGTAAAAACATACATGTATGAATTCTGACAACTTTATTTCATGATCTCAAAGATGTTTACATAGAAATTGAACTAAGTGTAGAAGGGACGTAACTGCTGGATGTTCTAGGGTCTTTTGGTCTCCCCTAGTCCGTCATCTATCTTTCTCTTTCTTTTGCGATTCGGTCTTTTGGGATCATCTTCCGTGTCCCGAATATCTACAAGATAGTATGATCCATTTTTTATAGCTTTGCTAATGAGAAATGGTCCTTCCCAAACTGGAGTTAACTTGTGCTTTCTTTCTTGCACCAATCTTAGCACTAAGTCACCTTCTTTGAAAGAACGATGCCTGACTTTCCGACTATGGTAACATCGTAATCCTTGCTGATAAATGGAGGGTCTTTGAAGCACAAGCTCTCGTTCTTCTTCTAGGAGATCAACGACATCCTGCCGTGCACTTTCAGCATCCGAGTCATCCAAAGCTTGCACTCTTGGGCTACCATGGATCATGTATGTTGGAAGCACTGCTTCTGCGCCATAAACCGGGAAAAACAGGGTTTGCCCTGTTGACCTGTTTGGCGTCGTTTGAATACTCCAAAGCACGGAGGGTAACTCTTCCACCCATTCTCCAGCTGCTCTATGAAGAGGAGATTCGAGTCTTGGGCGTATTCCCTGCACGATTGAGCTATTCATTCTTTCAACCTGTCCATTGGATTGCGGGTGTGGCACAGATGCAAGATCTAGGCGTATTCCCGTTTGTCGGCAATATTTTGCCAACTCTCCAATAGAGAAATTTGTCCCGTTGTCGGTAATTATGTTGTATGGAATGCCGTATCTCATGACTACGTCAATGATGAAATTCCTGGCAGTTACACCGTCAAGCTTTTTGATGACTTTTGCTTCCACCCACTTGGTATATTTATCTACTGCAACAGATGTGTACGTCCACCTCTTGCAGTTTTGAATGGTCCCATCATATCTAGCCCCCAGACCGCAAATGACCATGTAATAGGGATAGTTTTGAGTGCTTGGGCTGGCATATTCGTCTGCTTGGCGTAATACTGACATCCGGCATATGTATTTACTATGTGTTCGACATCTGTCTTGGCTGTTAGCCAGAAAAACCCTGCACAGAATGCTTTTTTAACTATGTTTTTTTGATTGAGCATGATGTCCGCAATCTCCTGCATGGATTTCTTGCAATATTTCTCGGCTTTCTTCTGGCGAAATACATCACCGAAAAATTCCGATAGTGTTGCGTTTATACAGGCAACCATTGATTACCGTGTATCCTTTGCATCGACGTTTTATTTGTCTTTGCAAGATCTCGTCTGCTCCATCCGGGTACTTCTGATCCACTAAGAAGTTTAAATATGGAATTGTCCAATCCGGGTTAACGAGCAGGAGTTCAATTGACTTGGAAACGAGAGGATAGTCGACATCTCCACCTTTTATCGATGGTTCATGCAAATGTTGGACAAACACACCTGGTGGTATGGTTTTCACTCTTTCCGAGCCCATGCGGGCTAATGCATCCGCGTTTCAATTTTCTTTCCTTTTGACGTGAATTATTTCAAATCCGAGGAAGCAAATAGCAAACTCGTCCACTGTTCTCCGGTATTCGGCCATGATGAGGCTTTTGGCGTCTCATGTTTGGTTGAGCTGATGTTGTACCAAGTCTGAGACACCATAGCATAGGATGCGCTTGACACCTATTTCTTTTGCAATGTGCAAGCCATGATGCAAAGCTTCGCATTCTACCACATTATTGATGGCATTGAAGTGTATTTGTAATACATACTCCATAGTATCTCCCTTTGGGGATTTTAGGACTACACCAACTCCAACTCCTTACTTCATCTTGGATCCATCAAAGTGCATAACCCAGTATTCCGACTCCGGCATTGGTGTGCTTTCCATTGCTTCTGTCCAATCAGCGACGGAATCTGCCAACGCCTGGGATTTGATTGCCGTCCGGGGTTGGTACTTAATGTAGAACGCAGCCAACTCGATGCCCCATTTTGCTACTCGGCCTGTTGCGTCCGCATTGTTGATGATATCCCCCAGTGGTGCTTTACATACCACTGTTATGGAATGTAATTGGAAATAATGACGGTGTTTTCGAGATGCGAAAAATACGCCATATGCCAGCTTTTGATAGTGTGGGTACCTTTGTTTGGACTCGGAAAAAACTTCACTTACATAATACACCGGATGTTGGTCTGGTATGCTTTGCTCGTCTTTCCGCCTTTCCACAACTATCACTGCGCTAATAACCCTGTTTGTTGCTGTCAGATACAGTAACATGGGTTCTTCGTCTATTGGTGATGCCAAAATCGGCGCTTTCATCAAGGTTTCTTTTAAATGGGTTAATGCCACGTCTGCCTCTTCTGTTCACACAAATTTGTCGGATTTCTTCAACAATTTGTATAATGGCAGAGCTTTATCTCCTAGCCGGCTTATGAATCTCCCGACGGCAGCCGCAGAACACGTCAATCTTTGTACATCTTTTAAGCACGTAGGCCTTGAGATGTTTAGGATTTCCTTGATCTTTTCCGGGTTTACTTCTATTCCTCTGTGAGAAACGATGAAACCCAGAAGTTTTCCTGAGGGAACCCCGAATACGCACTTTAATGGATTCAACTTCATTTTGTAAGTGCGCAAATTTTTGAAGGTTTCTCGCAAATCTTCAAGGAGTGTGTCTTTTTCCTTGGAAACGACGGCAATGTCGTCCACGTAAATGTGAACATTTTTGCCAATATGACTATGCAAACATCGTTACATGCACCGCTCGTAGGTTGCACCTGCGTCCTTCAGGCCAAAAGGCATGGTTATGTAATAGTATGTTCCATACGGGATTATGAAGGAGGTTTTGATTTGGTCTTCTTCCTTCATACGTATTTGATGGTACCCGGAATAAGTATCCAAAAAGCATAAATGCTAAGAGCCAGCAGTGGCGTCTATTATTTGATCGATTCGCGGTAACGCAAACCTATCTCTTGGACACAATTTGTTCAGGCCGGTGTAATCTATACACGTCCTAAGAACAGTACTATCTTTCTTCGGGACTAATACTAGGTTTGCAGACCGTTCAGTATGTATAACTTCCCGGATAAAATCAGCTGCTAATAGCCGGATAATCTCCTTGCCAATAGTCTTCCGTCTTCTTCCGTCAAATCGACGGAGACCTTGTTTGACGGATTTAGATCCTGGAATCATCTTGAGTTGGTGCTCAGCAAGTTCCCTGGGTATGCCTGGCATGTCCGCAGGACACCAAGCAAAAATATCGCAGTTCTCATGGAGAAACTTGATGAGCTCGCTTTCCTATTTGACGGTCATCTCAGTTCCCACTACAACAAACTTTGTCGGATCTTTGGGATCTAAGATAACCTGTCTTGTATTCTCAGATGCTTTGAAACTATCTGCCGTCTTCCGGCTTTCTTTTCTTAATGGCATTTCTGTCGGCGATACTTCTTTTGCTAACTCCTTCAATTCCTCCTTTGCTATCACTTTTTCTGCGCAAATGGCGTTTTATTTTTCCAGCTCGTTTGCCAATTTGAAGTCTCCCTTTATGGTGTTTATCCTCCTTTGGGTCCTGGCATCTTCAGCTTGTTATAGATATGACATGATCTTGCCATGAATTTGGCGAAAGCTGGACGTCCGCGTATTGCATGATACACACTTTCAAACGGCACAAACTCGACGGAAATTATTTTCCTGTCGGAAATGTTCTTTCTCTTTAAAGGTTACGTATAGGGAAATTTCTCCTAGGGATCTTGCTTGCCTGCCAGGAACGATGCCGTGAAAACGTATGTTGCTATGATTGAGCTGGGTCTCGGAGATTCGCAGATGCTTCGGTGTATCCAGGTACATATTATTTATGCTGGATCCTCCATCCATCAGCACTCTTTTTAGCCTAGTGTGTTGAACAATACGACTTACAACTAGAGCTTGTGTGTCGGGTTCTGGGATATTTCCGGGATGATCAGATTGATCCCAGATAATTGGTGTATTCGAGTACTTCAAGAATTTGGGGTTTGGTGGAACAACCGCGTTAATATCTCGAAGTGTCCTCTTTGCCACCTTTGCTGAGGGAGTTGCTAGGAAAGTTAGATTGCATTCTCCGTCAACTCTCGGAAACTTAGGCTCGCCTTTTCGCTGTTGTTCCTGGATATTTTCATCAATGTCCGATTCACTGTCTTCTTTTTCAGCTTCTGGATTTTGCTTGGAGAATTTCCTCTTGGAACTCTTCCCCTTTCTTCCGGATCCTGCACTGCCTTTCATATTCTTATTGAGCCGGCATTGTGCGTTAGTATGGGTGGGTTTCCTAAATTGCTAATGGTGGACATAGTTTTCCGACTTAATTCTTTCCCACTCTTCCTTTGTGTAGGAGATATGTTCTGTGCTTCTTACTTTACATTTGCTCCCATTTTCCTTTTCAAAGGCTATGTTGACCTCTTTGGGTTTTTGCTGTGCCTCTGGAGTTGCTTTTTTTATTAGAACGAGGGGTATTTTTGGCTTGAATCAAAGCTTCTATATTTCCACCTCTTGCTCTGATATCATCTTCAGTCGTAGCGTGCTCTTTTGAGGTTGTAAGCATAGATCCGAGATCTTTGTGATTTTTTGAACCGATGATGAACGGTACGAGGCCGGGGTTTAGAACATTGAAGAAAGCATGCATTGCTTGTACGTCAGTTACTCCAGAGCAGCTGTTCTTCATTGCAGTCCATCTTGAGATAAAGTCAACGTATGGCTCATCTTCAAACTGGGTGCAGCGGTTTAGCTGGTTGATGCTATTGGGGTGTAAGTTCCCCGAAAATGCTGAGTAAAAACTCTAGCCATATCATCCCAGCTGTCTACGGTCCTTGACGGAAGCCCGTTAATCCAATCTCTGTCTCCATCCAGTAACATTAGGGGGAGGAATTTTACTGCCTCTAGATCTGTCCCATTGTTAATTTGGACGGCTGTGTAATAGTCTGAGAGCTAGGTATCCGAGTTTGTACTGCCAATATATTTTTTATATGTTGGACCAACTTTGGCGAAGCCAGAATGTAGAGTTATTCTTCGGATCCTGTCAGTGAAACACTTAGGTACGAAGTATAGATCATCTCTTTCCGCTCTATCGGCGTGTGTAGAGTATGAATAGAAGGGGATCTGCTCCTTTCTTTTCCATTGTTGCGCGAATGCGCTTTGCTGGGATTATCTCTATTCCCTCCGTTATTGTGTCCTTTGAAATAAGGTGGATTTCTACTCATGTGTCTTTCCTTATTCCTAGGAGGAGTACGGGATCTCTCACGCCTGTGAGGAATGTCGTGTCTTCCGGCTTTTTCAGCAGGGCATCTCGGAGGCGACATTGCTTTTCCGTCATTCCGGTTTTGTTCTTCCAGATCTCGGGGATTGATTCCACCTTCGACAAATGGGATCCGGTTCTGGACGCTGCATTCTTGTTATCTGGATTTTTCTTTTCCTTTCTCAAATCTCCTTTCTTCTCTTTTGAGTTTCTTGAATCTCCAGGTTCTTTAGGTCCAGGTGCTCCAACGGCGCATATGGCTGTTTTGCATAGGGCCGAGTCGTCGTGGACCTTCCCTGATCTTGCCTGCCCTCACTGCTGCTGTTGCAATGCCTTTCCTAAGAAAGAATACACTCCTTGAAGCTTTTCTCCATTGGAGTACAGATCATTGTTGAGGATGGCGAATGCGGATTCCGCGTTTTCTGCTGCGGTTTTGTATATAGGTTCGCCCTGGCATCAGTGTTGTTTACTTGCTTTTGCCAGGCAGGGTTTCAAAACCGTTCCTTTGGCGGCAGTACTTCCGGTCTTGCGTTTCCGGGTAACCGTGTAGGTTTTAAGCCAGATCTATTCCTTCTCTCGTACTCCTCGATTTCTTCCTGCTGCAACATAATGTTAGCCTGAGTTTTTTTGGAGGTTTTCCCGAGTTCTGAATAGATGTTGTTGTTGCCTTTGGAAATCTTGTCTCCTGGCTTCCAGCACTTCACGGGGCTAGTGGGGTCCCACTGGTGTTTAAAGTAAATGCCGCTCATCCTGTTCTGACATTGGCGGAATAGAGATTTCCTTCGTTTTCTTCTCCGCAGGCTTAACTCCGCTTGTCGAGACATCGTAGTAGAATTCATAGACGGGGGTGCCATGAGACTACGGGTAGAGACGTGGGGGAACGTGATTGTGTGAATGACAATGACACAGGGTTTTACCCAGGTTCGGTACGACGCAGTAATGTGGTGTTCCTACTCCTGCAATCTCACTATTCAGGACTAAAGCATGTGAATACAAAGTACAATGTGGGGTTCTATTAGCTGCTCGTCAAGGATCAACCTCTCGGCGAGTTAGCCAGTAGCTTCTTGTCTCTCTATCATATCTCCCTTCCGGCTTTATATAATAGCCGGGTTAGGGCATACAGAGTAGGAAACCTAGAGGACTACGACAACTATTAACTTGGAAAGTAAGGAATCCACCTTCTACTCCAAGCCAGATCACGTGGGCCGTGATCCGGGTTCTTCTAGAATCCGGCTTCTGTGCGTCAACTTACTGGGCCGCCCAATGGACCGTAGCCCACTACCATTTGGGCCACCCGGGTAATCCGGCACTTTAGACTACCATCTGATATACCCCTATTCGGTATATATCCGACAGTAGCCCCCAACAAGGATTAAGACTCCAATTCGCCGTCTTTCGTCAAATGCATCTTTTCCGAGAAATATCGGCCTGCAGTTTTGATTCTTCTTTTCCTCCTCAAAGGATGTTGTAACGTAAAACTCGGAATCCAGGAAATCCGGCTTTTCTCGCATGATCCTTCGTGGAGAAGGAACTTCCTACGTCAGCGCTTTCATCATGCTGACGTAAGGGATGTTTGGGTTTCAGGCGGGAAACCCAAAAACATATCTCTGACAGATTCTCGCGGGAAACGAGGAGATAGCAATAATCATCCGTCGTTTCATTTCCCGGAATTTCTGGCGAGTGACACGTGTTGAACATCCAACGGTCAAAAGAGCCGATAGCACGCATCGTGACGGGATTCCGGCTATAAACAGCTGTCTTCGTCCTCCGTGGAAATCTTCCGCTCTCA
Organism: Alopecurus myosuroides; assembly: GCA_028641055.1. Taxonomy (NCBI): domain Eukaryota; kingdom Viridiplantae; phylum Streptophyta; class Magnoliopsida; order Poales; family Poaceae; genus Alopecurus; species Alopecurus myosuroides. Next base: position 35,528,378 of record CM054063.1, read on the forward strand.
CTTCGCAACGCCATATCTAGCGCCCAAGTTCTCGTAGAGCACTTCCCGAGCGCACGAACGCACCCAAGACCTCACCGGAGCGACCGAGCGCTGCCCCTCGATGGCATATCCATCATCTTCCCCAGCCCGCACCGTCGCAAAGGACATAGACGAGATAATCGACACGATGGACCCGCAGCTGGACTCACCAGTGCATGCCTCCGGCGACGAGCCGGTGAAGGCCACAGGCGGTGCGGAGGGCGAGGAAATCTCTCTCGCCTCCGCGGATCTTGCGGGATCTTCTTCCGCGCCTCCTCCGCCGTTCGCGCCCGAGATGGTGGAGGAAAAAATCACGCTCGTCGGAGACGAACTCGCGGCCGCGGAGGCCGCAGCGTCCGCCGCCGTCGGAGCCGAAGAAGAGGCGGAAACTGCCGACAATTGGAGTGCCAGCAGTATTCCGCCATCCCTCCTTCCAACGATGGAGAAGGAGGGGCTTTTGATTAAAGACAAATGGCGGAACCCGGAAGATGAGTCCGAGCCCAAGCCAAAAGACGGGGAACGCGTTCTCCTTACTTCCCATACTGCAAGAGGTATGGGTTTGCCGCCTTCCGCCTTTTTCTTAGAAGTCCTCAACCATTACGGCGTTCAAACACATAATCTTCCACCAAACTCCATCCTCTACCTAGCTGGCTTCCAAGCCCTTTTCGAAGGGTATTTAGGAATATCACCCAGACTAGATTTTTGGCAATATTGCTTTGGAGTGAAGCGTAACCCCACAGAGGGCGTTCTTCCCATCTGCGGGACCATTTCTTTCACTCTTCGGAGATTCAGGGAAGAAAGGTACCCAAAGATAAAAACATCAGAATTCTTCAAGTTTTGGACGGGTTCTTTCTTTTATCATCACGACATCCCATTTCCCGGGAAAGAAAACGGGGTTCCTCCATTCGTTAACTCCGCCGCCGTTCCCCAAGTGAGTTGGGCAGTTGAAGCGGTGCAAACTTTGCCGGAAGACTTGATGAAGATAAAACGGCGTATCGCCAAACTTACTTCTTCTCAGCCTCCCCTAACTGGAACAGACACTGTTTTGTGCTGGTTTGGCCGCCGTATTCAACCTCTCGCTTTCCGTCCCCGACTCCTTTGTGACTACGAAGAGCAAGAAGACGAAATGAGAGGGACGGACAAAGCCTACTCCAAAAGGGATTTCAACAAACGAGTTAACCAATTGGTCGCTACTCGCGATCAATACGAAGAAAGTTTGGAAATGCATCACGAAGAAAACCCAGTCCTCAAGGTACAATTTTCCTTGATTTGGGTTTGTCTCAGATTGCTTCTTTTTCCCGGCTTGACCGAGTTTTTTGCCTTCTCCATAGTTTGACGAACTTAAGGGAACTGATCTTGCATCCGACGCCGAACTTGACGAATTGCATGCCAGTTTTTATGGCGGCCGAAATCGCAAGAGGCAAGTGACTCCCGAGGAAGCAATAAATCTTGACGGAACTTCCATCGCTGCATCCGGGTATTTTGCTGGAGCCTTTTACTTATCATTCCCTTCCGGTTCTTCGAGATGTTTATTTCTCGGATGTTTCCTTTTCAGCCTTGCTCCAGTTCTGATGGAGGGATGATAACCCGGTAGGCCAACGCCAAGGTATAATTCGGCCCAAAGGACGCTGCGCAAGACCCGGCTTAGGGAAAAGGAGTTTCTAGAAGGCACGAGAGTGTAGGCCTCGTAACCCGGATTACGGGTTCCGATAAGGAAGTTTAGGGTTTGTAAGCAGTGTCCGGGTAGGACTCCGAGTATGCCTTGGATAGTAAGCCAGGGGGTCCGGATATTATATAAGCCGGCCCCTAGGGTTAGATTAGAGATCACGAGACACACACGAGATCGCAAGATATTCGAGTATCCTTTGTAACACAAGTATCGAGATAATATATTCAGATCGGAGACTCGGCGACTTGATTGCCGGCTACCAGATCGCATATCACCATGGTTTCCCTTGAGCTAAACCCTCTCCCAAACACCAGAGTCGAATTGCCCCAACATAAGTTACCCCTGGTAACGTCTGCCGTGATTATCCCACGACAGTTGGCGCCCACCGTGGGGCCTACGTCCAAGGGTGTTTACATCACGGGAGAAGCTCGGGAGAACATGAAGAACCTCGTCATCGGCGAGATCTACACCAACCCGGACGGAGAAAAGATGGTGGACGATTCTGGCTGGGGGCCAGAGTCGGATCTACTCGAATCCGGATCTATCGTCATAATCGGCCGGGTCAACGTCTTCATCGGCATGGTACGTACGTCTGGTTCAATCCCTGATGATTTTGGATTTGATTCTGTGTCAGGGGAGGCCACCTGCGTTCAGTCAGATGGAGAAGAATCGGTCGGGACGGTAGATCCGATTGAAGAGCCCACCACGAAGAGGGAACAGCCGGAGGAGCCGGCATGGACCCCGCGCGGCCGGGTTACGAGAGAAGATGATACCGAGTCTATCTTGCACCTGCTGGAGGACCGGTACGAGGAGGATAGCTGTGACAAGGAAGAATACGAATCCTCACCAAGCATCGCGCGCCAGGTCGCGGTCTACACGGCCCCTGCAACCAATCTCAACCAGGGGAACGTGACTACGGCCGCGGTCGGAGCGGCGCAAGCATTGGCACAGCAGCAAAACCCGGCTGACGGAAATCCGGTTCTGACCCGGGTTGACGGAGAGTCGGCTTCAGTTACTAGCCGGGCGGCGGATAGCGAATTGCAGACGAATATGTTCGGGTATCTAGCGAACCGGACGCCAGGGACGGGTCCTTCAAATCCACAACACCCGACCCTGTTCAATAACAACATGATCGTGGATCCCACCGTGCTAGCCACAGTCATTACCCCGGAGAACGCATCGGCACGAGCTAGGGATCTGGATGTAGCCCGTCGTGCATTGGAGCAACAGAGGAGAGACGTGGAAGCGGAGAAGCAAGGGGTAGCCACACGCCAACGTGAGCTGGACGCATTGGAGAACCGGCTCCGGGCTGAGACAAGCAGGGTTCATCAAAGATACCAAACCAGATTACCGGCAATGGGTGGTGTCATAGACCCGAACGCACTATTCATCACACCCCAGGATCAGCCAATTCCGACTGTGAATCAGGAAACTGTGCATCAGCCCGCGACCGGAACAGGACAACCGGCAAACGTGCAGGCCGGGTTACCCACATTGCAGACTGGGGTCGCTGGTGGCAATACAGCACCACCACCACCACCGTCACGATTTCGCACACCCGCAGGTCACTTCAATAACCCCATGGACAATGTATACGCTGCAACAATCGCATTGAATCAGATCCCCGTAAGAGAGTCACCCCATGCGGAGCAGACCCGGCGGGCGATAGAACTATTGCGCACAGCAGTGGCACAGCAAGTAAATTACCCGGATAACAGGAGTGGAATGCATGGGACACCATATATCAGCCGGCAACATGGCAATACCGGCAATATTCAAACAAGCTCGGCACGGCGGAGGGCAGAGCAGCAGCAAATGCCGCCTCCTCCCCGCGTTCAAGCAGCACCAGCAGCATCAGCAGCACAAGCTATTGTGGATAGTTCCAGAGCCAGGCGAGCTGCGGCCGGGTCTGCGGTACATGGACCAGTAGCAGCACCACGTCCAGCCATACCCCCCGCAGGATCGCATGTTTCCCGAGTAAGGCCAGTACCAACTAATCTCGCTGGGCCCAAGTGTCTGTCGGATAATATCAGGGCTGAGCCTTACCCGGATAAATTCAAGGAACCGGGTAAAGTAGTGAATTACGAGCCGACTATGGATCCAGAAACATGGTTGAGCAGTTATGAAATGGCAATGTCAATTCGCAACGCATCTGAAAATCTTCAAGCCAAATTCATGTACTTGATGATGATAGAAGGAGCAGCAAAATTGTGGTTCAACAATTTACCAGAAGGATCTATCAAATCATGGGATGAGTTGAAAACGGCGTTTATCAAGCATTTTCATGGGACATGCAGGAAGTTATTTACTATCGATGATCTAGAACGGTGTGTGCAAAAGAAGGGAGAATCGGCGCGCAGCTGGGTGCGCCGGGTTATGGAGATACTTCACCCGTCCACGGACATTCAGCCAAAGGACGCGTTGCAAGCTATGGCAAAGACATGCAAGTATACACCTTTAGTGCAAAAACTAACTCGCATGAAATCAAGTCGGAACGCTTCAGAGGTTACGATGGGAGAGCTAATGGATGCATGCAACAAGCACGCTGCAACATATACCACAGAAGAGGACGTTGATGACAAGAAAGAAAAAGCAAACACGAGCAATAACGGAAGAACCGGCAATGGTCTGCGCCGGGTAACAATGGAAGGAACAATGGGAACAACCAGAACAAGCGCCCGTTCGAGGGAAATTCCGAGTTTGTCGCTAGCACAGAAGCCGGGTCTTCGAGACCCAGAGCAGAAGGAAACTTCAACGGAGGAAATCATAACGGAGGAAACTATCAAGGGCCACTAAGGCCGGGTAACAACTGGGATATCTTCAGAATGGCGTGCCCGAAACATAGCAGGAACGGAAGGCCGGCTAACCACTCATTGGAGCCATGTGCGGATTTGCAGAGATGGAAGAACGAGGAAGTGAACAAGGCTATGCGAGGTGCAGGCCGGGGAGGAGGACCGGGTCCGGGTGGAAACCCGGGCAACGGCCCACCCCCAGCAGGCAACCCGGGAGTAGGAAATCCGGGTAATAACCAGGGAGGAGTTGGAGGTTTCCAAGCTAACCCCAAGTAGTTGGGACAATATCACGTACATACTACAGTAATTTCCAACAAGGATAAAAAGATACTGAAAAAGGCAGTAAACTCGGTTTCCTCGGCTGTCCCGAGATACCTAAGGTGGTCGGAGCAAGATGTAACATGGAGCAGAAGAGATCACCCGGAAAGGATAGAACACCCGGGAGTCCTAGCATTGGTGGTTGCGCCACAGGTTAATGGTTATGAGTTGAAAAAGGTCTTAATGGACGGTGGAAGCAGCATCAACATCTTATATTGGGAAACTTTTCTACGCATGGGTCTCAAGGAGTCTCAGCTACAGAAAAGTTCAACAGTTTTTCATGGGATTGTTCCGGGTCACTCGGCGTGCCCTGAGGGAAAGATTGCTTTGGAGGTTGCTTTTGGAGAATCAAAGGATAATTTCCGGGCTGAGTGGCTCACGTTTGAGGTGGTGAAGTTACGCAGCCCTTATCACGCGCTATTTGGGAGGCCGGCTTACGCTAAGTTCATGGCTAGGCCGTGTTACGTGTACCTACAGCTAAAAATCCTGGGTCCTAAGCAGACCATCACCATACATGGGAGCCGGGATATAGCGGCTGAGTGTGACGAAGGAGACGCGGCAATGGCGGAACAAGCTTGCAGAAAAGAGGAACTCAACTATTATCGGTCTCAAGTAGACCTGGATGACAGAACAACGTTGAAGAGGCCAAACACTGAGGATGAGAGAGCAAAATTCAAAGCAGCACAAGATACCAAAATGGTGGCCTTTGTCGAAGGTGATCCCTCTAAGCAATTTGCTATAGGATCTAACTTGGACAATGAGCAGGAAAAAGCACTCGTGGAGTTTATTCGTTCGAATCAGGATGTGTTTGCTTGGACGCCTAGCGATATGCCGAGTATCCCCACAGAGTTGGCAGAGCACAGCTTGCATGTTGATCCCAAATCTAGGCCCGTGAAGCAAGGCCTGAGGAAGATGAATGAGGAAAGAAGAAAAGCTATGGGAGAAGAAATTGCTCGGCTGTTGACAGCCGGCTTTATCATGGAAGTATTCCACCCGGATTGGCTGGCAAATCCGGTTCTCGTGATGAAAAAGACCAATGACTGGAGGATGTGCATTGATTATACGAGCCTCAACAAACACTGCCCAAAGGATCCGTTTGCACTACTAAGGATAGATCAGATCATAGACGCAGTGGCTGGAAGTGACCTATTATGTTTCCTGGATGCATATTCCGGGTATCATCAGATCAAGCTCAAGAAGGAATATTGGGAGAAAACATCGTTCATAAACCCTTTTGGGGCCTTTTGTTACAAGACCATGACTTTTGGATTGAAGAACGCTGGCGCAACCTATCAACGGTGTATTCAGAAGTGCTTTGAGGACCAAATCGGACGTAATGTTCATGCTTACGTGGATGATGTGGTGATCAAGACCAGGAAAGCGGAAACGTTCATTGATGATCTCAAGGAAACATTCAAGAACCTGAGAAGATACCAGATGAAACTTAACCCGACAAAGTGTGTATTTGGAGTTCCAGCAGGGAAGTTACTCGGTTTTATCGTTTCAGAGAGAGGGATTGAAGCAAACCCGGATAAAATCAAAGCTATCCAGAGTTTGAAAAAGCCGGAAAACCTGAAGCATGTTCAGAAGCTTATAGGGTGCGTAGCAGCACTGAGCCGGTTTATATCAAGACTCGGAGAAAAGGCAATACCCTTGTACCGGCTCTTGAGGAAATCCGATAAATTCGTTTAGGACCAAGAGGCGGATGAGGCGTTCGAGGAACTAAAGAAGCAGCTATCTGAAGCACCAGTCCTAGCAGCCCCGGGTCCTAAAGAGCCCATGTTGTTATACGTTGCAGCCGGGCCCCGGGCGGTTAGCGCAGTAGTTGTTGTTGAGCGCAAGGAGGATGGGAAAGATCACCCGGTTCAGAGACCGGTTTATTACGTCAGTGAGGTATTATCGGAAGCAAAACAGCGCTACCCACATTGGCAGAAGCTGGTTTTTGGGGTCTTCATGGCCAGCCGGAAACTAAAGCCGTATTTTCAGGAACACCCCATAACAGTGGTTAGCTCTATACCAATGTCGGATATCATCAGAAACTCGGATGCAACAGGTAGAATAGCCAAGTGGGCGATCGAGATGGGAGATTATCACATCAACTACGAGCCCAGGTCAGCAATCAAATCTCAAGCTCTAGTTGATTTCATTAACGATTGGACTCACACAGGCATGCCCGCAATGGCACCAAACTCCGAGTCTTGGATAATGCACTTTGATGGTTCCAAGCAATATGAGGGATCGGGAGCAGGAGTGGTACTCACATCACCCAAAGGAGACAAGTTAAGTTACGTGCTGCAGATTCACTTCGATTGTTCCAACAACGTGGCCGAGTATGAGGCATTATTGCATGGATTGAAGGTAGCTAAGGAGATGAACATTAAGAGGATACGATGCTTTGGAGATTCGGACCTTGTGGTACAGCAGGTCTCGGGAACTTGGGATACAAAAGATGCAACTATGGCAGCATACCGCAGAGAGGTGGACAGGGTTGCCGGGTGTTTTTCCGGGTATGAGGTGGAGCATATAGACAGAAGAAAAAACGAGGCAGCAGACGCACTCGCCAGACTCGGCTCGCGCAGAGAGCCGGTTCCACCCAATGTTTTCATGGACGAACTATGGAGGCCATCAGTTAAAACCGAGTCTGAAGAAGAGGTGGCAAACCAAGACCCGGATTTGGAGCTCGTGGCCACAGTACGTGCCGTTCCTGAGTGGACAAAGCCGTTTCTGGCCTACCTGTCACGGGGCGAGTTACCACAGCAGGAGGTATTAGCAAGGCAAATTCTGAGGCGAGCGAAGGGCTATTCTATCATCAATGGGGAGCTGTACAAGAGAAGTGTTGCAGGAGTCTTTTTACGCTGTGTAGCACCAGAAGAAGGCCGACAGATCTTGAAGGAGATCCACGAAGGTGACTGTGGGCATCATGCATCCACAAGATCCCTCGTGGCCAAAGCTTATCGGCACGGGTTCTTCTGGCTCACGACCTTAGCAGATGCAGAGCGCTTGGTGGCAAGATGTGATGGGTGTCAAAGGTACGCTGGCCAAACCCATGTGCCGGCTATGGAATTACGGACTATCCCGTTAACCTGGCCGTTTGCTGTTTGGGGTATGGACATGGTCGGCCCCATTCATATGTCACCTTGCAAAAAGACACATCTCTTGGTGGCTATCGACAAGTTTACCATGTGGGTTGAAGTTATGCCAGTTACCAACTGTGAAGCAATTACAGCAGTCAAGTTCCTGAAAAGGATTATCTATCGGTTTGGGTATCCTCACAGTATAATAACGGACAACGGAACCAACATGTCCCTTGGTGAGATGGAGAAATTCTGTGGTAACAACGGAATCCGGCTTGACATAGCTTCCGTAGCCCATCCACAGGCCAATGGACAAGTGGAGAGGGCAAATCAGGAGTTACTTCGTGGATTAAAGCCACGACTGCGAGTCCCATGTATCAGATCTGCTGGTGCATGGGTTGAAGAGTTACCTTCAGTGGTTTGGGGTATCAACACCACACCTAACAGATCTACCCAGATGACACCGTTTTTCATGGTTTATGGCGCAGAGGCGGTGTTGCTGAGTGATATTATCCATGACTCGCCTCGAGTGTCGGCTTACATCGAGGTGGAGAACGAGAAGACCCGGCAGGACGCCGTGGATATGCTAGAAGAACACAGGGAACAAGCTTTGGAGAGATCAACCATATATCAGCAGGATCTGAGGAGATACCATAGCCGACGCGTGAAAACCCGGGTCTTCCAGGAAGGAGACCTGGTTCTGCGCCTGGTGCAGTCAAAGGAAGGAAAACACAAGTTATCTCCACCATGGGAAGGACCGTTTATCATAAGCCGGAATTTGCACAATGGATCATATTACTTGATAGATGTAAGAGAAGAGTCGGCTACGGTTAATGACACCGCTCATACCACTGCATCTATGCAAGAAAGAGAAAGACCATGGAACGTGGCTCAGCTGCGTCTCTACTATACCTAGAATAGACTAGATTCACAAAGTGGAATTACACGATGTAACAGGCAGCAGGTTTCAGACGCACTCTTTTCCTATCCAGGGTACCTAAGGGGACTGGAGGGTTTTTAATGAGGCGGCTTGCTGACCTAACTTTTCTCATATCAATAAAGAGATGGTTAAACAATATATTCCCCCTTTTTTGTGTATGTTTTTATCAAGTCTTTATATTTCTGTTGTGTTTTTTATTTTTCTTCTAGGTAAGTATTATTTACTTTTCTTAGTATATTAGTTTCTCTAGTAAAATCACATATGTTTAGGTCTTGGGGGATGATTGCTTGAATAGCACAGTTGCAAACTCAAAGACCCGGCCACGATGCCAATAAGTTATAAGGGCCGATTACTTGTAATAAGTACGGCTGCAAGCTTATAACCGGACAAAGGAGCCAAACTTCCTTGAATTTTCTTGCTTAAGCTCGATGTGACTCTCACTAAAGTGGCATGCTTTGCTAGCGTACGATTACAATCAGTCATGATGCCCAATGGGACTTGCCTGACCCTGTCTTCGTACAGCTGTGCAACATTGATTATCCACGCGAAAGCCGGCTTATAGTAGAAGAAGGTCAAAAGGGTCATCTAAACCATAAGTTATGCAGAGTACAAGGTTAATAACCGGAAACTCAAAATTTATTAAGCATAGCTTCAAAACCTATGTGAATGACTCTAGGTTTTGGGCCTTAGCAGAAACAATTTGTTCTTTTGAGAAAGTCCAAAACCCCAGACTCGGAAATTCGGGCCTTGGGGACTTGGGAATTTGAAAAAAGAAACAAATTATCTAGCTATTCAGCTTAAAAACCCAAAAATCCGAGTCTTGGGGACTTGGGGACTTAGAACAAGTCCACCTGTTAAAACCCACGAGACCCAGAAACCGAGTCTCACTAAAGGAACCATAGCGGAAGTCGGAAAACCATGAATGAAAAAGCTCAAAGCTAGAAAATATCAAATTCAAGCAAAGGCCAGAAGGGCCGCGAGATATATTAAGGTTTCAAATGTATTACACACCAGGATAGTAGTATCCAAAAAAGTGCACAGGCGCACTATCTAAATATCAATTGTTTTTAAGGCCCATTGGCCGCATGACGTGTTTGACATGGCAGCGGATAAAAAGTTTACTCGGCATCCTGGGTTGAGGCGTCTATCTTGCCCTTATCCTTGTCTTCTGGGTCTTGGTCTTGGGTTTGCTCCATAGAGGCCTTCCCAACATCACCACCCGAATTGGCAGTGTCAGGACGAACAGGCGGGCGGATAGCCGGCGTAGAGGAGGCAGGCGCAGACTCAAGCTCGGCTTTCTTCTTCGCGGCCTCCTCCTTCCTCTTGGCCGAGTCGGCGTTCCACTTCTCCAAGATATCAAAGGGCAAGGGCATATCTTCCTTCACCGGTTTATCTTCGGCGTCGTATGGAGTTACAAATCTACTCAGGTCCATAGTATCGGCAAGTGTAGTTGCCGAGTGACGCACCTCAGTTTGTACAACCTTGAAGTCCTTGGCAGAGAACCTGGAGCCATTGGCCTTGAACTCTGGAAACCCGGCCACCAGCTTTGCCGGCTCAAGCTTAGGAAAGTAACCTTAGCCAGCATGAGCCCCCGGGTCATCCCAACCCGGCATGCCGAGCGCTTCCAGAGGGCACAGTGGAACACGTATGGATCAAGGTGTCCATACCCGGATATCCATCAGCCGGCCACTGCACGGCGTCTAGGATCCATTTAGTGCCGGCGCAGAACCTCCGGAGCACAGTCTTCAAGTTCTTTGCCTTCTGGACATCATCATCTTCTGGGGGTGCAAGACCAGGGCCTAGAGCATAAAACAGCAAAGGTTAAAGCAACAGTGCCGGGTATCATACACAAAGAAAAAGCCGAGTTACAAAACAGTAAGCTATAAAAACTCACCAAGTAGGACACGATAAGTGTCGGTAACTTGAGCTAATAATTTCTTCAGGGCAGCTTGGGCGGTGTTGTGTTTATTCTTGTACTTCGTGACATCCTTATTAAGTGTTTCTACCTCAGCCTCAAGCGCCTCTCGCAGCTTTACCTCAGTCTCCAGGAGTTGATTGGTCTTGGCCAAAATTTCCTCGGACCGGGCCATCTGTGCCTATAAGGGACGGAAAGATAAAAGTTAGCCGGATATCACAATAAGCCGCGTATCAATGGAAGTACCGAGTGAAATTTGACAAGTTAGACTCGGAACTTGGGGACTAGATGAATACTATGAAATATCAATTAGCATTACCTGGTGGTCAGCAGCCATGCGCTCTAACATATGTTTTTCCGTGGCCTTCATGGCGAGGAGTGCGCTCATCATCTGGTCAAAGGAGCGGTTGCCCAGACCCAGATTGGAAGACCCGGGATCCTGGTCACCCGGAGATGGAGTTTTTTCCTTTGCGGGGGAAGGCACCCGGGTCGCTCGAGTGTCGGAGATCGGCTCGCTCCTCCCGGTGCCCAGGATTACCACCTCTTCATCTTCTTCACCCTCGCGCGCATGCGAGGCCTTCGGGTACTCGGCTTCTTGGTCAGTCGGGTCTTTCAGCGGCACTTGTTGTTCTCGCCGCCAGCCGCGGCCATCACATCATCAACCGGATCTTCTCTGGGCAGGTCATCAGTCTCCATATTATCCGGGTCACTGTTTGTGACCTTGGCTCTGAGAAAAGTACAAGTAAACGGTTAGTATATGATTAAAGAAAACTATGGAAAGGTGTTAGAATAGCAGGAGAGGTGTCTTACCCGGAGTTCACCATGAAATCTGATGGAAACTCGCTGCTAGACCCGGACGAGGCTGACAAAGATTGAGAAAGTGAGCCTCGAAGTTGTCCCGCTAAGGGGTGATTGGGAGAAGGAAATCTTTGAGGTAAACTGGAAGGTTGAGATTGAGAAGTACCGGCGCGCCGAGCCGGAGATGATGGGATACCAGGGTTGAGTGTGGTTTCACCCGGAGAGTTCCGGGTCACCCTGCGCTTGATCATGGGCGGTTCCTTCAAGTACGGCCAGTCGGATAATTCTCGGTTTAGCTCACACATATTAGCAAAAGTGTATGGTTTGGAAGAGAGGGAGCGATATGGAACCTTAAAAACAACCCCTCGGGGTTTCCTCTTGGCTCCGACCTCGATGGCCGGTTCTGCTTCGCTCTCGTCACTTTGGGTTTCCTCCCCATCTTCCGGATCTTCTTTATCTTCCTTGCCCTCCCTGTCCTCCATGCCTGAGAAACATAGCATATAGTCGGAAAAAGAGGAGAGCGGGGAAACAAGTTAGCAGAAATTGAGGTGGGTGAAACCCGGAAAGTACCTTCCTCCGAGTCAGCTGCCTCCTCGTCCTCCTCTGGATTTTCGGAGGTGGGGGGAGTCTCGACGGTCCAAAAAGCGCTATCAGCCTGAGATAAAGGCATAAAAGTGAGAGTTAGTAATTGTATCGAGTAAAAGTACAAGAGTAAAAGAATAAATGCCGGATCTTACCGCGAGAGCTGGGTTGTCCCGAGTGTATGGCTCTAACCCGGCTATATTCCGGATTACTTCCATCTTCTCAGTCAAGAAGCTCTTTATGATTTTGTTTGTATCACCAGCCGGGTAATTCCTTGAAGAATACCGGAGCGAGTCTGTCACATGCCAGGAATACTCGGACATCAGCTTAGGCCGGATGGCGTTGGGCTGAATCTGGAAATCTACCCAAGTCTTAACCAAATTAAGCCCGAGGAGACCCTGGGCGGAAAGGACGGCTATCTTAGCTAGGAGGGGCTGGATGGACTCTCTGTCCGATTCAGTGGCGAAGGCGTTAAAGGTATCAGAAAGATCGAGGAGCCCCTCGGAATAACCCGGCAATTTTCTTTCGCCGCGTGGGGAGGTGTCCCGGCAGTAGAAGAAAGATTTTTGCCAGTGCTTGACATGAGAGTTAAGACTCAGAGTCGGCATAGGCGAATTCTTGCGCCGTTGGATAGAAACCCCGCCGCAGGCCAAGAGGGCCCCGTCACCGCTTTCGCGGCACGGTTTGCATTGGAAAAGTTCGATAAATAAGGCAAGGTCGGGGGGATGCACAGCTAGGATTCACAAAGTACTATGAGGTGAGTTATATTCAACAAAGAGTTAGGCCCTATGTCGAAAACTCGGAGGCCATAGTGGCTGAGGACTTCGCGGAAAAAAGAGTGACCCGGGGGACGGAATCCCCGGATCACGTGCTCTACAAAGCATATTACCTCCTTTGGATTAGGGATGGCCGGGTTTCATCACCCGGAACACGCCAGTGGATCTCCTTTTGAGGAGGGAGAACGCCTGACTCGGCAAGCTCCTCCAGCTTGGCTTGGGTCACGGTGGACTTAGCCCAGTTGGCGGAAATAGCTTGAGTCGGCCTAGCCTTGGCCGGCTGTTTTCCCTTGTTCTTGGGAGCCATGTGTGCGGCCTACAATACAGGGGATAAAAGAGTGCAGAACATGAGTAACTAAGACCCGGAAACTATGGGTTACCCGAGTATCAATAAGCAGTGTGGAAACTACGAGTTATCCGAGTATCAGCAAGTAGTATGGAAACTATGAGTTATCTAAGTATCTGTAAGCGACTGTGAAAGAGGGTCAACTAGAGTGAATGAAAGACCCGGAAAAAAGTGAATTATCCGGGTATCGAAGAACTACTACGGAAGATTTTGTGACAGTTTGCATCTAGATCGAGAAATTTGCCGAGAAATCTATGGAGAAATTAACGGTTGCAAGTAATAGGAGAATGTTATTGGATCTACTATTGAGCGATTAAACAAGCGAGGATGGAGTTGAACAATCTAATTTGGTGCAGAGCAAGAAAATAGCCCGCGGGCGGACCTAGATCCAATTTAGCTCAAACAAAGAACTTGAAGTGAAATTCATGGCGGAGGAAAGCTTACCGGCGAGGTCCGGAGGAGGGCGCGGCGGCGGCAAATGGCGCAACCGCGGTCACCTGTGGGGTCTTCCGGCGGGCAGCTCGCGGGCGCGGTGGCGGAGCTTGACGGCGGAGCGGCGCGAGCGGAGGCGGAGCGTAGACGGCGGCAGCTCGCTTCCGGCTGCTCTCCGGTAGGCTCCGTGGCGGCGCAACGGCGAGCTCGAGCAAGGGAGCGTCACTGGAGGTTGAAGGCGAGATGGGTGAGAGAGATGGAGAAAATGAGCCGTTAGGTTTAGGTCACCCCCTAGGGCACCTATTTATAGGTGCGGGTGGGGAAACCTAGACTAAGGGGCGGGATCCGAAATTTTTGGAGAGGGATACCCGCCCGGATTTCTAGGGATAAGCGTTAAATGCCCACGCGCGATATCCGGAAAAGATCGGGAGCAAATCCCTTCCGCGGTATCCGGACCAGTTAACAAGCTAAGTGAGCCGGGTCTACTGCGTTTTCCTCGGAGTGTTGACCCGGGAAAATGAAGGTGGATTCGGAGAAAGCCGGGTTATTATATGGACCACCAGTGGAGTTAGGCCTAGCTGTTTATCAAAGCAACCTAACCCGGGCTCTATGAACTTGTATGTTTGTAATTTTTGCAGGGAATAGCATGCGCTTCAAGGAGGATCTCATGAAGCCCAAGCTATTCTGGGGACTACTGATGGAGGGATGATAACCCGGTAGGCCAACGCCAAGGTATAATTCGGCTCAAAGGACGCTGCGCAAGACCCGGCTTAGGGAAAAGGAGTTTCTAGAAGGCCCGAGAGTGTAGGCCTCGTAACCCGGATTACGGGTTCCGATAAGGAAGTTTAGGGTTTGTAAGCAGTGTCCGGGTAGGACTCCGAGTATGCCTTGGATAGTAAGCCAGGGGGTCCAGATATTATATAAGCCGGCCCCTAGGGTTAGATTAGAGATCACGAGACACACACGAGATCGCAAGATATTCGAGTATCCTTTGTAACACAAGTATCGAGATAATATATTCAGATCGGAGACTCGGCGACTTGATTGCCGGCTACCAGATCGCATATCACCATGGTTTCCCTTGAGCTAAACCCTCTCCCAAACACGAGAGTCGAATTGCCCCAACATAAGTTACCCCTGGTAACGTCTGCCGTGATTATCCCATGATAAGTTCCTTTAAAGACAAAGAAATTGAAGAAACATAGAGCTGCTGCTAGCAAAGGAGAGCCGTCTTCCGCTGCAGTTTCTCCCCCTTTAGCTATTTTTAGCAGAGAAGAGAAAACCACGAACCCGGACACACAATTACATCAATCCAGCCAGCCTATTGCATCTAACATGGATGCGAGGGAAAGGGCGGGACCAGAGATGGGTAGAAATCCTCGAGCATCTGGGGAGGACGAACCTATTCCCACTTTTGATAGGAATTTCCAGGTAAAGGAAGAACCGTTTGATGAACTCGGATATATTCGTCCAGAAGCTAAAAAATTCTTCGCTCCTGCTCCTCTAATCCGTCCTTGGCCACAAGGCGGGCTAATTGTCCGAAATGACTTCGTATTTTCACCTCGCCAGGTCGTGCAAGACGGCCTTCATCACGTTGGAATTCTTTTTTCTGAATACGTAAAGGAATTCAACGAAACCTTGTCAAATTTGCAGCAGATGAGCCAGGTAATATCTCTAGCCCCCAAGCAATAAGTCGAAAGCACGCTATCCACTTAATGCTTCTTATCACGCTTGTTTTAACTTAAGCGTCTTGCTTTCATTTCCGTGTTTCAGCAAACTGCTGAAACTGTAAACATGGAAGTTTTCAACAAACTTTCCGTCAATAATAAGGAGGTTAGGAACCTTCTATCTATTCTTGACGTGAAAGAAACAGAGCTGGCATCGTCTCAGCTACAGCTGTCGGAAACAACAGGTATATTTTAATTCTCTGAAGTTCCTTATCCGGATTTTTTTCTAAGTACTTTCCCGAATTTTCTAAACTCGGAATTTTGTTCCTTGCTTTCCAGCTGCTTTGGCGAAAGCCAAGCAAATTGCTGAAGATGCCGGCAACGCCGAGAATCACCACCGGGAGAACATGGACCTTCATAAGGAACTTATGAAGGTTCGGAAGGATCTGGAGACCAGCAATCTGGCTCTTGGGATTGCTCAATCCAAGGCCTCCCAACAGGCGGACAAGGACAAGGCCACTATCCAAGATTTGGAGAACGCCTTGAACCTGCGCCTGGAGGAAGTCTCCGAGATGGACAAGATCCTCGGTAAGTTATCAACTTTTACCGGATTTGTCTTGTGTTAACTTATTTATCTGCATTTTTGTAACATCCCGAGTATGAAAATTACCTTTAGAATGTTTGTTTCTTGTTTATTATTGTTTTGCATCATGGCATCTTAATCATTGCATTTGTTTTCCTTTTGTTTGCATCTGTTTTCCTTTGTTTTTCCATTTGAAATTCAAACAATATTCAAATGTTTTGTTTCATACTTGCTCTGTTACAATTTTCCAAATAAAAAGTTCAATCAAAACATCAATTGTTTCCATTAAAACATAAGGTTGAAACTACTTAAAGTTATGGCTTTTAATAATTCACTTAATCCAAATTTTATTCAAATTCATTTTTTTTTCAAACAGCAACCATGTTGAAACTTATGAAAATTACAAAACACTCCAATCAATTTGTTTCAATTAAACATGGAAAGTTCACACTAGTTTAAAATGTTTCTTTCAATAAGTTAATTAATATCAATTTTGCTCAAATCCAATTAAAATACAAACAACACTTTAATTCAATTTTTTTTGAAAACAAAAGTTGGAAAGTTGTTACTGTTGTAATAACAAACCTATACAAAATTATTCCCTAAATTTGCTAACCCAAAATCTAACCTTTTCTTTCCTTTTTCAAATCTGCAAAAAAAAAACAAACAAACAGAACAAAAATAAAAGAAAAACAGAGAGGGGTGGGCAGGCCAGCCTAGTTGGGCCAGCCCACCACACCCCACGGTCCGATACCTCTTCGAGGTTTCCTTCCTCCTGTACGGCTGCCATCAGGGCTATCCACGTCTGCAGAGGCGAGGAGCAGACGGCCACCACGCGCCCCACTCCCCCTATAAACCTAACCCTAGGCCCCCGAGCTCTACCCTAGCCCTAGGTCCTCCCTCCACTCTCCCTCTCTCGCCGCCGTCGCCACTCCTCCTCTCTCTGCCCGGCGATTTCTCTCTGAACCTCACCCCGAGCCACCACCTCTGAATTCCGGTGACCACCGCCGCCTCGATGCTCCACCTTCCAACCTAGCAGCGGGAATCGATCCCCCACTGCTCCCTCACCATCCTCGACGCCTCCGTTGAGCCCGAGAAGGACTACATCGCCGCCGCCGTCCTCGTTCTGTCGCCGGCGATGACCTCCCACGGGCCTCTGCTTCCTCTACAGGGAGGTGAGCATCACCTCCATCCCTTCCATCTCCCTCCTCTCTGCAACCGTGGCGAGCACACGGCCACCCACCTCCTACGCACACGAGCACAGCGGCAGTAGCAACCGCAGCGCGGCAGCAGCTCGCCGCCGGCCAGCGAGCCCTCTGTCGAAAAGTTCAGAAACGAACCTGCAGAGAAAAATTCAGTTAGCACTATCTGAACGTTAACCTCGCTGCGTATCCTTACCTGACAAGGAACGAATCGTAGTGCAGTGGTAGCGCAACAGCGAGCGCGCGCAGGAGGCCAGGGTTCGAGCCCTGCCCTTGCGGAATAAAATCCCCACCTTTTTGCGAGGAGCACTGACAGGAGGGCCCCCCCTGTCAGCTGCTGTGCGCCACGCGGGCCACCGTGGCCCAGGGGCCCCTCTGTCAGTGGCTGGAGCTAGCCACTGCGGGGTGTAAAATGTTTTCTGCCCAACTTTTCTTTTATTTAAGTCCTTTTTCTTTTACAGTTTAGTCCCTGATTTTAAATTGCAAATAACTTTTAATATCCAAATCCAAATAATGCAAATGAAATATGTTTCCTGAACCAAATTAAATTCTCTACATGTTTAAAACATTTGTATTCTGTTTTGAATATTTCAAATGCATCCAAATTTCAAATTCAAACAAATCATTTTAAATTTGGTTAATTTCATAACTATTTCAAACTTAACTCAAATAGCAAAAATAAAATATGTTTTCCATGCCATTTTAAACCACCTTTTCAAATATAAAATTTGTTTCATGTTTTGAATAATTAAAATTGGTTAAATAATTTAAACCTTGTTTAAATCATTTAAATTTGCTAAATTCATAACTTGCTCAAATTAAATTATTTTTGAACATATGAAATATGTTTTCAAACTAGAAAAGTATAAACTTTTCAAATATGAATTTGGCTTAATGTTTTGAACAAATAAAATTAAAATAAATTCATACTTGAATTAAATTCAATTAAAACTTGTTTAATCTTGTTTAATTCATAAGTAATTCATTCTATTTCCTTTTTCAATAATTGAAACATGTAATCCACCTAAAATTTCGTGTACTTTCCAAATATGAATTTTGTTATTTATTTTGAACAATTAAAATTGATGAAAACAACAAATGCTTGTGTAACACCTTTAAGGAACCAAAATTCCATAACTTAATAAATAAAATTCCAAACTTGGTAAACCTTATTTCAAAATTGTTTCTATTGTTGTTATTTTTCTGTTTTCCTCATCCATGCATCATACTAATCCACTTTCACCTGTTGATTAGTTGTAAAACAAATATTCCAACCTTAATTCATGGGCTTTCCATATGCAATCCCAAATTGCATATGGGTCCATTTAATCATGTTATGTTACCATGTCAAATAGTTTATTTTTAATGCATCAATTAAATGGCCATGCATCATCCCATTATTGTGCACTATGCCATGTTATTGATTGTTTGTCTCTCTGCGTTGTTTGTTTGCTTCTTCTCGAATAGACGACGACGTTGAGACAGACGAGGCTTACGACACCCCCTTCTGAGGATCTAGCTCAGTACCAGGCTGCTGAGTTTGCAGGCAAGTATTCACTCACATGAACCATTGTGTTCCCTTCCACACTGGATACCGATACTTTCCGTTGTCTATTCTGCTAGCCTTATGAATCGTTGCTTGTGTTCGATCCTATCACATGTCATCCTCTAACCCTGATAAAGCCTCACCTCCACACCTAAAACCCCGTTGCTTGTTGCCTGTGTCTTACTAGCATGCTTAGGGTTGTTTATGCTCGAGTCTGCTGTCCGTTATTTCTGTTACTATATTTATTATGTTGTGGGGCTCTATGTTTAAACAATCAACCTGTTAATATTTGAGGTAATGCTAATTTGATGATAAGGCACCGGCAGGAGGCCCGGCGTGGTTTTGAGGCCTGCTAGTGTCGACCCTAATTAGGAAAAGGGTCTTGTCAACTGATCCATGATGAGCGCACTATCCGCATGTGGGAAGCGTGTATGGGCGCCCCCCTCAATTTGATTTGATTCGCATCTCGTCCAAATTGCCTCATTTAGTTCGGGTTTTCCATTTGCCGCATGCATATGTATTTGCGAACCCAGGCCAGGGTGGAACTTTTGTAGTCGGCATTTAGGGAGACACGTTCTTAGAGTGCTATGAGGGTCCCCTTTTCTTCGTGGGGCTTCATTAGCCGTGCGCTCAATTGCACGGGGTTCTTTGGGCTTGATGCGAAGAAGAGTTGAGTTGTGTTGAGTGCCCCGCTTGGTGGGAGGCATTCCATCTGGCGGGTTATTCTTACGTGTACGGCCAAATTGGTGCACCCCTGCAGGGATAAATCTTCTCGGGAAGCCGTGTTTTCCGCGGTTATGGATGACTTGGTGAAAGTACTGGCTAACAAGTACTCAGAACAACTTACACCTAACTAATGATAACTTGACTAGTAATAGCCTCATTGACACAATAACTTGAACCATCATTAACCCAACTGTGTGAGTTATCCTCGGATTGCTTCTTTGGATAAGGGGCGAGGTCCAGGATGGGTTTGTTTGGAGTTAGTAGTAGTTGGTTACGATACGCTATCTTATCTCCTCTCTGTTGGCCGGAAGTTATAGCATTTTTCTGTAGTTGGTTAGAGCAGCCTGCTGCCGCACCTTTGTATCACCTATTCTTCCGTTGAACCCAAAGCATCCGTACTTGGTGTTGCCGGGTACACTATGGTATCTTGTGAGTCTTGCTTGCCAGTACGTTGTTGTACTGACCCCTTTGGGGCTGTGGTTTCCGCAGACTACGCTTACGAGGATCCCCGTGATGGCTACTACGTGGAGTTTGACGAGGCTGCTGACGAGTAGATAGCGGACCTGGGCAGGATCCGAGACATCGTGGATGGGCTCCGTCTTTTCGTTTCCGGCCTCTTAGGCCTATTTGGATCTTGTCTGTACTCAGACACTTTGGATGCTTCCGCTGTGTTGTAATGATGATATGTTGGGACATGTGTCCTCTGGATGATTGTATTTGCTATCTCTGCTCTAATGAGAGATATTTGCAACTTATTTCTATTTATTTGTGTCTTAGAGATATGTTGTGCTATCATTTTGTTAAACGCTGTTGGCGTACCATGTGTGTATGGTATGAAGTACGTCAATGGTAGTATCCTGATTTCTATGGGATGGTTTACGTAGACGATGAACAGTAGGGGTTGGTTGTCACACATACGTGTGTTGGCCTACTCGTAAGAGATGCGGGTGCCGGTAAGCCCCGTAATCCAATCATCTACTGTTCAACGGAACTGCGAGTATCCTCTAGAAGTCCGGGTGCGACAAATGGTATCAGAGCCTGTCTGCCTGTAGGATCCCTTTTACTTGTCGCAGTTGAGTCTAGAAACTATTTTGTAGCTATATAGGAAAAATGAAATGTGAGAGTAGGAATTCTGCCCTTTTTTTTCTTTCCCCACCCACCCTCCCTTTTCTGGTAAGGAAGTGCAACGTTGTTTTTCTCTTCTCACCTAAACTTTCAAGTTAGAATTTCACGTATCCTGGTTTCTCTAGGATAGTTATATCTACTAGACCATAGGAATGGAGGTGGTTGTGACATGATTTATCATGTTGCCTACTCACGATTGAGAACGGAGGCGTGTAAGCCCCGGAAGCAGATCCTCTATTCCTTAAGCAGTAGATATTGATCCTTTAGAAGCCCGGATGGGTTTTCCGTAGTACCTCAGGAGTGTTTTGGTCTCGTGTTTCCCGATGTTGCTTCGATATCCTGTTCTTCTCAACATCCTTTTCGTCCGTTGAAACCTTGTTGTTGCTTTCCACTTCATTTCTCCTACCGGCGTCTAATCAAAACTTCCCCGATCATCCGCAGATGGATCTCAGGTTCTACCCGCAGGTGGTTCGGATGACTCGTTGTGAGAGCACCGCCGGTTATCCGGAGATGCTGAGGGACATGGTCACTTATCTGGGGTTCCGTTGGGCACCAGAGTACCAGGTCTACGAGCAGCAGCGAGAGTTTGACCAGACCTACTACCAGGCTATCGTCTACATTCTGTCAGATGATGGCATGAGCGTTGTCCACCGCTACGAGGCAGTAGGTTCCACAGTGGATATGGCTGTGCAGCAGGCAGCTTATGTGAGTCTCACCGTCCTTCGTGCTGACTACTGGGGATTTGACGATTATATCTATTGCCACATCCCCCGTGGTTACATCACCTCAGAGGGAGCTCACTTCACTCTCTACGACAACTTGGATGTGTACGAGCATGATAACTCCAGGCTGCACACCACCGCTCAGTTTGTGAGGCACGGTGACGCAGTTGCCAGCACACTATCTCAGGAGTTGGCGTCAGTCAGAGAGCAGCTCTACCTTGCTTTGACTCGTCTGGCGACTTACACCACAGACTTTGTTGGAGATGAGCGCTTTGCACGTTTCGATCAGCCAGTTGGTCGTCGTCTGCCAGATGCTGGAGGTTACGAGTCGATCAGAGGTCCACTTCTTAACCTCGGTGCTGGTTACACTGGGATTCCACGCTTTGGAGCACAGGGAGTCGACGCTATGTACTTCACCACACCTAGAGTCGCTCTCAGACCACGTCAGATCTATGTGGATCGTCGTTCTACCTACTTTCGTGGGCGTGCTCCTCCCCGTACCTCTCGCCGTACTCCTAGCCGCCGTCCTGCGTGATGAGCATGGGAGTACCGATGTATCCATTCTTAGCTATGTTTAGTTATCCTTTGACATTCGAACCATTTGTGGTGTGTTGGATATTCTGATGTATTTGAACATGTGATGATGTACCTGTTGGTTATCTATTCATGCGTCGGAATAATCTCTCTTTCGGTTGCCAAGTCTATCCTTTTCTGTTGTTGTGCTAAAATGCATTTCCATTCAGGATGCCGCCAACAAGGAACACCCCGCCTGAGCCACCGCCAATCACGGAACTGTTGACTCAGATGACCCAAGTCATGGCACAGATGGCCCAGTTTCAGACTAACCAGCACAACAACCAGAATGCTCCACGGGTCAGTATCAAGGAGTTTCTCAGTCTGGACCCGAGAGCTTTCGTGGCAACACGCGAGCCTCTGGATGCTGATGACTGGATCCGTGAGATAGCTAAGGCTCTGGAGATTGCTCACGTTGCTGAGGAAGACAAGGTCAAGTATGCATCCTATCTGCTGAAGGGTCAGGCAGCTACTTGGTGGGAAAACTACCAGACCATGAGAGCTGGCTATCCAATCACTTGGGGTTGTTTCAAGGAAGCTTTCCTGAAGCACCACATTCCAGATGGTCTCATGGAAAGGATGCGTGAAGAGTTTTGATGGAGGGATACTAACCCGGTAGGCCAACTCCAAGGTATAACCCGGCCCAAAGGACGCTGCGCAAGATCCGGCTAAGGATAAAGAAACTTCTGGAAGGCCCAAGTTTGTAGGTCTCGTAACCCGGATTGTGGGTTACGGTAAAGGAAAGTTAGGGTTTGTATGTGGTGTCCGGGTAGGATCCAGGGTGCGTCTTGGAGGACAAGCCAAGGGGTACGGGTGCTTTATAAACCGACCCCTAGGATTAGTTGAGAGAGATCTAAGAACCCTAGCAATATCGTTTGGCATCGAGTATCCAGTGTAACACGAGAGTCGAGTTAATATCTTGAGATCGGAGACTCGGCGACTTGATTGCCGGCTACCAGATCGAGTTCCATCATGTTTTCCTCTGAGCTAAACCCTCTCCCAAACGCCTGTGTCGTCTTGCCCCAAGATCCGTTACCCCCGGTAACGTCTGCCGTGATTATCCCACGACAGTTGGCGCCCACCGTGGGGCCTGCGTTGTAACATCCCAAGTCTGGAAAATAGCCATTAGAATGTTTTGCTCTCTGTTATTTTATGTTTTGCATCATGGCATCATGTTGATTGCAATTGTTTTGCTTGTTTTCCTTTTGTTTTCCAACTGTTTTCATTTGTTTTTCTTTATTTTCTATTTGAATTTCAAACCAAAATTCAAACCTTTTGTTTCATCCTTGTGATGTTACAATTTCCAAAATCATATTTCAAATTAAAACAATTGTTTGTTTCCATTAAAGTGTGATCTCAAAACTGTTGTTTTGTTTCTATAAAAATGCATCCAATAACCAAACCCTTTTCAAATTCAGTTATGATTTTCTTCCAAACCACAACCATGTTGAAAGTTATGAAAAATTGCAAAACAAATCAATCATTTGTTTCCATAAGGTTCAACCATTAAAATTATGGCTTTTAATAATTTAATTAATCCAAACTTACTTCCAATGTTATTTCAAATTCAATTGCAAACACTACCCACTTTTGAAATTATAAAATAACCAAAACATTTGTGCTCATTTGTTTCCAATTAAAATCATTTGATCACCCTATTCAAATATTGTTTTCAATAGTTTGAAGTTGATGTAACTTGCTTGTGAATAAAATTCCTTTTTATCAACACCCTAATGGCAATTTAAATTTCAAATCATTTCCTTCTTATTTGACATGATCAAATTGTGGTTTAAACATTTAAAATTCTTGCCAACTATTAAATTCAATAATGTTGAAAAATTGCTTGAGCTTATTAAATAGAATTTGTTTATTTCCAAAATTCCAACCCAAACCCCTATTTGAAAATCACCTAACAATTTAATATCACATTAATAATTCAAGTTGTTGAAAGTAATTTTAAAACTACCTTGTTGTTGTTGTTTTGCAAATTAATAGAAAGTTAATTATCAAATAACAACCCCAAACTCTATTGGAAAAATTCACTTAACAACTTTAAATCCAATTAAGATTTCAAACTTGTGAAATAATGTAAACATTTGCTTTCATTTTCTGTTTTTGAAAAGTAATAAAAATATTTAATAAAATAAACCCCTCCAAATTCTATCCCTTTTTTCCTTTCATCCTTTACAAAAAAAAGAGAGAGAAAGGTGAAAAAGAAAAATCAAGAGGGAGAGTTGGGCTGGGGGGAGGCAGCCCACTCTAGGCAACCCATCACTCAAGCCCACCCCACGTCGTCTCCTACCTCACGTCATCTTCTGTACGAACCTCCTCTGTACCGTGCGATCACCCCCTCCTCCGCTCGATGTGCTGCCGTACCCAAGCTCCTCTGCCCCATAAAACAGCCACCGATCCCCTCTGCCTAGCCTAAACCTAGCTCCCTCTAGCCCTAGCGCCGCCACCCTCCGATCTCCCTCCTCTGTGCTAATTCTCCTTTTGTTTCTGAACTCTGAAAAGTGCACCAACCACCGAACGCCGCCGTCAAACCTCGCTGCCACGGTCACCTCGGGGTTGCACTGCCGTTGGGAATGGAACTGGGGTGTGATCCTCGTCGATTTTGGTGAAGGCTCGGGGACGGGAGGTTGCCCGAGTCGACGGCGCCATCGGTGTTTACCTCGCAGCCGCCGGCCAGACCACCGCTGCACTGCATCGACGCCTCCCTGTCCGCTCGAAAGGTGAGACCTCCCCCCGATCGCTTCCCCTCCTTTCCCTCGCTCCCTTCCCCTCCTCTCACGCGCACACAAGCACCGCACCCCACAACACCCGCCCGGCGCCCCCAGGCCGCAGCAGCAGCAGCCTCCGGCGAGTCTCTGTCCCTGTCGATGCAACAGATCGGTTTAGCTCTGTAAAATTCAGTTAAGGCCGCGGACTACACCTTATCCACCCCGCACATCCCCTTCTACCAACAACAGCCGCACTAGCCCACTGGTTCCTCACCCCTTGGCGCAGCAGGAGGTGGGGGGATCGAATCCCCCCTCCCACAATTAAAACCAACTTTTTGTTTTGTTTTTTTAGAGCCATAACAAACTGCCGAATCACATCCATGCCCCTGGTAATTAAATATAGACCCTGTAAAATATTTTCCAAGTCCCTGTTAATCTTTCTAGGTCCCTAAATATTGTAAAAATGGCAGATTTGTATCTTAATTTGTAAAATGCATAATTAATTCATCCCAACTCCAATTTTAACTTTTTAAATATTTTTTCTTTCCCAAATTAAATGTTCTATCCAAATATAAAATTTGTTTACTGTTTTGAATATTTTAAATTGTTGAAATATTTGAAAACTTGTTAAATTCACTCAAACTTGCAAAATTCATAACTTGTTCATAAAAATTCCAAATTCCACAAACTAAATATGTTTTCCAATCAACTTTTCATGTACTTTCCAAATATAAATTTTGTTTGCTGTTTTGAATAATTTAATTTGCTGAAAACAACTGTTTCTTAATTATTGCATTTAAAATTGCCAAAATAATAACTTGTTCATTTTAAATCCAATTTCCACAAATGAAATATGTTTTCCATGCAAAATTAAACCACCTTTCCAAATATAAATTTGTTTCATGTTTTGAATAATTAAAATTGGGTAAATAATTTAACCCTTGTTTAATTCATTTAATATTGTTAAATTCATAACTTGATCAAATTAAATTCTTTTGGGACATATAAAATATGTTTTCAAACCATAAAAGCATAGCCTTTCCAAATATGAATCTCACCTAATGTTTTGAACAAATAAAAATTCAAATAAGTTCATGTTTGAATTAAATTCATTTAATTCTTGCTTACACTTGTTTAATTCATAAATAATTTATTTGAAATCCTTTTTCAACAAGTGAAACATGTATTCCAACTAAAATCTTGTTTTCTTTTCAAATATAAACTTTGCTATCTATTTTGAACAATTAAACTTGATAAAAACAACAAATGCTTGTGTAACACCTTTAAGGAACCAAAATTTCCTAACTTAATGAATGAATTTCCAAACTTGGTAAGCCTTATTTCCATTTGGTTCTATTGTTGTTATTTTGCTGTTTTCCTCATCCATGCATCATGCTAATCCACTTTCATATGATGATTAGTAGTAAAACAATTAATTCAACCATAATTCATGGGCTTTCCATATGCAATCCAAAATTGCATGTGGGTCCATTTAATAATGTTGTTATCTTGTCAACTAGTTTATTTTGTTGCATCAATTAAATGGTCATGCATCATCCCATGTTTGTGCACTATGCCATGATATTGATTGTTTATCTTTCTGCATTGTTTGTTTGCTTCTTCTCGGATACACGACGACGTTGAGACCGACGATCCTTACGACACCCCTTCTAAGGAGTTAGCTCAGTACCAGGCTACTGGGTTTGCAGGCAAGTATTCACTCACATGAACCATCGTGTACCTTTCAACATTGGTTACCGATACATTTCGTTGTCTACGCTGCTAGCCCTATGATTAGTTGTTTCTGTTACGAACCTATCACATGAATCCCTTAACCCTTATATTGCCTCACCTCCACTCCTACAACCCCTTTGATTGAGCCAGTGTTTTACTAGAATGCTTAGGTTGTTTTGCTCGAGTCTGTTACCCGTTACTTTCAGTTGCTATATTGTTATTATGTTCTGGGGGCTCGATGTTTAATCAATCAATCATGCTAATGTTATTATCAATCATAAATTTGATGATAAGGCACCGGCAGGAGGCCCCTTGTGGTTTTGAGGCCTGCTAGTGTCGACCCTAATAGGAAAAGGGTCTTGTCTACTGATCCATGATGAGCGCACTAACCGCATGTGGGAAGCGAGTATGGGCGCCCCCCTCAATTTGATTCGATTCGCATCTCGTCCAAATCGCCTCATTTAGTTCGTGTTTTCCATTTGCCGCATGCATGTTTTTGCGAGCCCAGGCCAGGGTGGAACTTTCGTAGTCGGCATATAGGGGGACACGTTCTTAGAGTGCTATGAGGGTCCATTTTCTTCTGGGCTCGATTAGCCGTGCGCCCAGGGTGCTTTGGGCTTGATGCGGAGAAGAGTTGAGTTGTGTTGAGTGCCCCGCTTGGTGGAAGGGCCTTTCCATCTGGCGGGTTATTCATGCGTGTACGGCCAAATTGGTGCAACCCTGCAGGGATAAATCTTCTCGAGAAGCCGTGTTTTCCGCGGTTATGGACTACTTGGTGAAAGTACTGGCTAACAAGTACTCAGGACAACTTGAACCTAATGATTAACAACCTTACACCCCATGATTAACAACTTGACTAGTAATAGGCTTATTGACACAATAATCTGAACCATCATTAATCCAACTGTGTGAGTTATCCTCGGATTGCTTCTTTGGATAAGGGGCGAGATCCAGGATGGGTTTGTTTGAAGTTATCTTTCAGTTGGTTACGATACACGATCTTATCTCCTTTCTGTTAGCCGGAAGTGGTAGTAACTCTGTAGTTGGTTAGAGCAGCCAGTTGTAGCATCTTTCATATCCCCTTCCTTCCGTTGAACCCAAAGCATCTGTGCTGGGTGTTGACGGTTTACACTTTGGTGAAATGTGAGTCTTGCTTGCCAGTACGTTTATGTACTGACCCCTTTGGGGCTGTGGTTTCCGCAGACTACGTTTCCGAGGATCTACATGGTGGCTACTACGTGGAGTATGACGAGACTGCTGACGAGTAGATAGCGGACCCGGGCAGGATCCGAGACTTCGTGGATGGGCTCCGTCTTTTCGTTTCCGGCCTCTTAGGCCTATTTGGTTCTTGTCTGTACTCAGACATGTTGAATGCTTCCGCTGTGATGTAATGATGATATGCTGGGGCATGTGCCCTCTGGATGATTGTATTTGCTATCTCTGCTCTAGTGAGAGCCATTTGCAACTTATTTCAATCTTTTGTGTCATAGAGATCTGTTGTGATATCACTTGTTCAAATGCCGTTGACGTACCATGTGTGTATGTTTTGAAGTACGTCAATGGAAGTATCCTGATTTCTATGGGATAGTTTACGTCGACGCTGAACAGATAGGGGTTGGTTGTCACACATACGTGTCTTGGCCTACTCGTAAGAGGACGCGGGTGCCGGTAAGCCCCGTAATCCAACCTACTACTGTTCAACGGAACGGCGAGTATCCTCTAGAAGTCCGGGTGCGACAAATGGTATCAGAGCCTGTCTGCCTGTAGGATCCCTTTTTACTGGTCGCAGTTGAGTCTAGAAACTATTTTGTAGCTATATAGGAAAAATGAAACGTGAGAGTAGGAATTCTGCCATTTTTCTTCTTTCCCCACCCACCCACCCTTTTCTGGTAAGGAAGTGCAACGTTGTTTTCTGTTCTCACCTAAACTTTCAAGTTAGGATTTCACGTGTTTTGGGTTCTCCGTAGTACCTCAGGAGTTTTTGGTCTCGTGTTTCCCGATGTTGCTTCAATATCCTGTTCTTTTCAACATCCTTTTCGTCCGTTGAACCTTGTTGTTGTTTTCCACTTCAATTCTTATACCGGCGTCTAATCAAAACTTCCCAAATATCAAGTCTATCTGGCCAGAAAGGTTGTTGTTGTTGTTGTTGTTGTTGTTGTTGTTGTTGTTGTTGATTTTAGTATGCCTCCCACCTACTGAATCACCACATTCCAGATAGTCTATTCTCCATATGGATCAAGTTCTGTTTAGCTGTTCAACCTCGATGCAAAACCTGTACCTTTACTTGAAAATGTTCCGGTGGTTTCCAAATTCCCTGACATCTTTCCAGAAAAGTTGCCAGGAATGCCTGTCATCTTGAACTTCCAGAAAAATATCCAAGGTGCACGATGTGTTTCACGTGTCACAGCTCAAGAGGATCTTCGCAAGAAGTATCCGGACTTTTTCTTTTTTCAGTAGGAATCTCGGGGCGCGATTCCTTCAAGGGGGGGCGTTTTGTAACATCCCAAGTCTGAAAAATAGCCATTAGAATGTTTTGCTCTCTGTTATTTTATGTTTTGCATCATGGCATCATGTTGATTGCAATTGTTTTGCTTGTTTTCCAACTGTTTTCATTTGTTTTTCTTTGTTTTCTATTTGAATTTCAAACCAAAATTCAAACCTTTTGTTTCATCCTTGTGATGTTACAATTTCCAAAATCATATTTCAAATTAAAACAATTGTTTGTTTCCATTAAAGTGTGATCTCAAAACTGTTGTTTTGTTTCTATAAAAATGCATCCAATAACCAAACCCTTTTCAAATTCAGTTATGATTTTCTTCCAAACCACAACCATGTTGAAAGTTATGAAAAATTGCAAAACAAATCAATCATTTGTTTCCATGAGGTTCAACCATTAAAATTATGGCTTTTAATAATTTAATTAATCCAAACTTACTTCCAATGTTATTTCAAATTCAATTGCAAACACTACCCACTTTTGAAATTATAAAATAACCAAAACATTTGTGCTCATTTGTTTCCAATTAAAATCATTTGATCACCCTATTCAAATATTGTTTTCAATAGTTTGAAGTTGATGTAACTTGCTTGTGAATAAAATTCCTTTTTATCAACACCCTAATGGCAATTTAAATTTCAAATCATTTCCTTCTTATTTGACATGATCAAATTGTGGTTTAAACATTTAAAATTCTTGCCAACTATTAAATTCAATAATGTTGAAAAATTGCTTGAGATTATTAAATAGAATTTGTTTATTTCCAAAATTCCAACCCAAACCCCTATTTGAAAATCACCTAACAATTTAATATCACATTAATAATTCAAGTTGTTGAAAGTAATTTTAAAACTACCTTGTTGTTGTTGTTTTGCAAATTAATAGAAAGTTAATTATCAAATAACAACCCCAAACTCTATTGGAAAAATTCACTTAACAACTTTAAATCCAATTAAGATTTCAAACTTGTGAAATAATGTAAACATTTGCTTTCATTTTCTGTTTTTGAAAAGTAATAAAAATATTTAATAAAATAAACCCCTCCAAATTCTATCCCTTTTTTCCTTTCATCCTTTACAAAAAAAAAGAGAGAGAAAGGTGAAAAAGAAAAATCAAGAGGGAGAGTTGGGCTGGGGGGAGGCAGCCCACTCTAGGCAACCCATCACTCAAGCCCACCCCACGTCGTCTCCTACCTCACGTCATCTTCTGTACGAACCTCCTCTGTACCGTGCGATCACCCCCTCCTTCGCTCGATGTGCTGCCGTACCCAAGCTCCTCTGCCCCATAAAACAGCCACCGATCCCCTCTGCCTAGCCTAAACCTAGCTCCCTCTAGCCCTAGCGCCGCCACCCTCCGATCTCCCTCCTCTCTGCTAATTCTCCTTCTGTTTCTGAACTCTGAAAACTGCACCAACCACCGAACGCCGCTGTCAAACCTCGCTGCCACGGTCACCTCGGGGTTGCACTGCCGTTGGGAATGGAACTGGGGTGTGATCCTCGTCGATTTTGGTGAAGGCTCGGGGACGGGAGGTTGCCCGAGTCGACGACGCCATCGGTGTTTACCTCGCAGCCGCCGGCCAGACCACCGCTGCACTGCATCAACGCCTCCCTGTCCGCTCGAAAGGTGAGACCTCCCCCCGATCGCTTCCCCTCCTTTCCCTCGCTCCCTTCCCCTCCTCTCACGCGCACACAAGCACCGCACCCCACAACACCCGCCCGGCGCCCCCAGGCCGCAGCAGCAGCAGCCTCCGGCGAGTCTCTGTCCCTGTCGATGCAACAGATCGGTTCAGCTCTATAAAATTCAGTTAAGGCCGCGGACTACACCTTATCCACCCCGCACATCCCCTTCTACCAACAACAGCCGCACTAGCCCACTGGTTCCTCACCCCTTGGCGCAGCAGGAGGTGGGGGGATCGAATCCCCCCTCCCACAATTAAAACCAACTTTTTGTTTTGTTTTTTTAGAGCCATAACAAACTGCCGAATCACATCCATGCCCCTGGTAATTAAATATAGACCCTGTAAAATATTTTCCAAGTCCCTGTTAATCTTTCTAGGTCCCTAAATATTGTAAAAATGGCAGATTTGTATCTTAATTTGTAAAATGCATAATTAATTCATCCCAACTCCAATTTTAAATTTTTAAATATTTTTTCTTTCCCAAATTAAATGTTCTATCCAAATATAAAATTTGTTTACTGTTTTGAATATTTTAAATTGTTGAAATATTTGAAAACTTGTTAAATTCACTCAAACTTGCAAAATTCATAACTTGTTCATAAAAATTCCAAATTCCACAAACTAAATATGTTTTCCAATCAACTTTTCATGTACTTTCCAAACATAAATTTTGTTTGCTGTTTTGAATAATTTAAATTGCTGAAAACAACTGTTTCTTAATTATTGCATTTAAAATTGCCAAAATAATAACTTGTTCATTTTAAATCCAATTTCCACAAATGAAATATGTTTTCCATGCAAAATTAAACCACCTTTCCAAATATAAAATTTGTTTCATGTTTTGAATAATTAAAATTGGGTAAATAATTTAAACCTTGTTTAATTCATTTAATATTGTTAAATTCATAACTTGATCAAATTAAATTCTTTTGGGACATATAAAATATGTTTTCAAACCATAAAAGCATAGCCTTTTCAAATATGAATCTCACCTAATGTTTTGAACAAATAAAAATTCAAATAAGTTCATGTTTGAATTAAATTCATTTAATTCTTGCTTACACTTGTTTAATTCATAAATAATTTATTTGAAATCCTTTTTCAACAAGTGAAACATGTATTCCAACTAAAATCTTGTTTTCTTTTCAAATATAAACTTTGCTATCTATTTTGAACAATTAAACTTGATGAAAACAACAAATGATTGTGTAACACCTTTAAGGAACCAAAATTTCCTAACTTAATGAATGAATTTCCAAACTTGGTAAGCCTTATTTCCATTTGGTTCTATTGTTGTTATTTTGATGTTTTCCTCATCCATGCATCATGCTAATCCACTTTCATATGATGATTAGTAGTAAAACAATTAATTCAACCATAATTCATGGGCTTTCCATATGCAATCCAAAATTGCATGTGGGTCCATTTAATAATGTTGTTATCTTGTCAACTAGTTTATTTTGTTGCATCAATTAAATGGTCATGCATCATCCCATGTTTGTGCACTATGCCATGATATTGATTGTTTATCTTTCTGCATTGTTTGTTTGCTTCTTCTCGGATACACGACGACGTTGAGACCGACGATCCTTATGACACCCCTTCTAAGGAGTAAGCTCAGTACCAGGCTACTGGGTTTGCAGGCAAGTATTCACTCACATGAACCATCGTGTACCTTTAAACATTGGTTACCGATACTTTCCGTTGTCTACGCTGCTATCCCTATGATTAGTTGTTTCTGTTACGAACCTATCACATGAATACCTTAACCCTGATATTGCCTCACCTCCACTCCTACAACCCCTTTGATTGAGCCAGTGTTTTACTAGCATGCTTAGGTTGTTTTGCTCGAGTCTGTTACCCCTTACTTTCAGTTACTATATTGTTATTATGTTCTGGGGGCTCGATGTTTAATCAATCAATCATGCTAATGTTATTATCAATAATAAATTTGATGATAAGGCACCGGCAGGAGGCCCCTTGTGGTTTTGAGGCCTGCTAGTGTCGACCCTAATAGGAAAAGGGTCTTAGCTACTGATCCATGATGAGCGCACTAACCGCATGTGGGAAGCGAGTATGGGCGCCCCCCTCAATTTGATTCGATTCGCATCTCGTCCAAATCGCCTCATTTAGTTCGTGTTTTCCATTTGCCGCATGCATGTTTTTGTGAGCCCAGGCCAGGGTGGAACTTTCGTAGTCGGCATATAGGGGGACACGTTCTTAGAGTGCTATGAGGGTCCATTTTCTTCTGGGCTCGATTAGCCGTGCGCCCAAGGTGCTTTGGGCTTGATGCGGAGAAGAGTTGAGTTGTGTTGAGTGCCCCGCTTGGTGGAAGGGCCTTTCCATCTGGCGGGTTATTCATGCGTGTACGGCCAAATTGGTGCAACCCTGCAGGGATAAATCTTCTCGAGAAGCCGTGTTTTCCGCGGTTATGGACTACTTGGTGAAAGTACTGGCTAACAAGTACTCAGGACAACTTGAACCTAATGATTAACAACCTTACACCCCATGATTAACAACTTGACTAGTAATAGGCTTATTGACACAATAATCTGAACCATCATTAATCCAACTGTGTGAGTTATCCTCGGATTGCTTCTTTGGATAAGGGGCGAGATCCAGGATGGGTTTGTTTGAAGTAATCTTTCAGTTGGTTACGATACACGATCTTATCTCCTTTCTGTTAGCCGGAAGTGGTAGTAACTCTGTAGTTGGTTAGAGCAGCCAGTTGCAGCATCTTTCATATCCCCTTCCTTCCGTTGAACCCAAAGCATCTGTGTTGGGTGTTGACGGGTTACACTTTGGTGAACTGTGAGTCTTGCTTGCCAGTACGTTTATGTACTGACCCCTTTGGGCCTGTGGTTTCCGCAGACTACGTTTCCGAGGATCTACATGGTGGCTACTACGTGGAGTATGACGAGACTGCTGACGAGTAGATAGCGGACCCGGGCAGGATCCGAGACTTCGTGGATGGGCTCCGTCTTTTCGTTTCTGGCCTCTTAGGCCTATTTGGTTCTTGTCTGTACTCAGACATGTTGAATGCTTCCGCTGTGATGTAATGATGATATGCTGGGGCATGTGCCCTCTGGATGATTGTATTTGCTATCTCTGCTCTAGTGAGAGCCATTTGCAACTTATTTCAATCTTTTGTGTCGTAGAGATCTGTTGTGATGTCACTTGTTCAAATGCCGTTGACGTACCATGTGTGTATGTTTTGAAGTACGTCAATGGAAGTATCCTGATTTCTATGGGATAGTTTACGTCGACGCTGAACAGATAGGGGTGTGTTGTCACACATACGTGTGTTGGCCTACTCGTAAGAGGACGCGGGTGCCGGTAAGCCCCGTAATCCAACCTACTACTGTTCAACGGAACGGCGAGTATCCTCTAGAAGTCCGGGTGCGACATGCGTCCAAAGGTGTTTACATCACGGGAGAAGCTCGGAAGAACTTGGAGAATCTTGTCGTCGGCGAGATCTACATCGACCCCGAAGGGGAGAAGATGGTGGACGATTCCGGCTGGGGGCCAGAGTCGGATCACCTTGAATCTGGATCCGTCGTGACAATCGGCCGGATCAGCGTCTTCATCGGTATGGTATGTACTCCCGGTTCGATTCCTGACAATTTTGGATCTGATTCTGTGTCAGGGGAGGCCACTTATATCCAATCAGATGAAGAAGAATCAGTTGGAACGACATATCCGACAGAAGAACCCATCGCGAAGTGGGAACAGCCGGAGGAATCGGCATGGACCCCGCGTGACCGGGTCGAAAGAGAGGATGATACCGAGTCTATCCTGGATCTGCTGGAGAACCGGTATGAGGAGAATAACAGCGAAGAGGAGCAGCATGAATTCGCGCCAAGCATCATACGCCGAGTTGCGGTTTACACGGCTCCCGCGACCAATCTCAACCAAGAGACCGTAACCGCGGCCGCGGCCGGGTCAGCACAAGCATTAACCCGGCAGCAAGGGCCGGCTAACGGAAACACGGTTTTGGCCCAGGTTGACGGAGAGTCGGCATCGGTTACCAGTCAAGCGCCAGAAAACGAGTTACACACGAACACGTTTGGATTCCTAGCAAACCGGACACCGGGAGCGGGTCCTTCCAATCCACAACATCCGGCCTTGTTCGACAACAATCTGATCCTAGATCCGACAGTTCTTGCCACAGTTATCACTCCAGAGAACGCGGCGGAACGTGTTAGGGATTTGGACGTAGCCCGTCGTGCATTGGAGCAGCAGAGGAGGCAAGTAGAAGCAGAAAGACAAGGGATGGCCACACGACAACGCGAGCTGGATGCACTGGAAACCCGGCTCCGAGAAGAAACGACTAGAATACATCAAAGGCACCAAACCAGATTGCCAGCATTGGGAGGAGTCATAAACCCGGCCGCACTATTTATTACGCCTCAGGATCAGCCGATTCCAGCGGCAAATCAAGGAACCACCCCTCAGCCGATAACCGGAGGAGTACAACCGGTAGACACGCAGGCCGGGTTACCCGCACCACAGACTGGAGTTACTACCGGCAATACTGTACCACCGCCACCACCACCACCACCATCGCGTTTTCGCACACCAGCAGGTCATTACAACAATCCCATGGACAACGTGTACGCGGCAACGCTTGCACTAAATCAAATCCCCGTGAGAGAGTCACCCCACGCAGAGGAGACCCGGCGGGCGATAGATATGCTGCGCACCGCGGTAGCGCAACAGGTTAATTACCCGGATCACAGAAGTGGAATGCATGGGACACCGTATGTCAGCCAACAGCAAGGTAACGCTGGAAACATCCAAACAAGTTCGGCACGGCGGAGGGAAGAGCAGCAGCAAATGCCGCCTCCTCCACACATTCAGGCAGTACCAGCAGCATCAGCAGCACAGGCCATCGTGGAGAGTTCCAGAGCCAGGAGAGCCGTGGCCGGGTCTGCGGTACATGGGATACCAGCAGTACCGCGTCCAGTTGTACCCCCTGCAGGATCACACGTTTCCCGAGTAAGACCAGCTTCGACCATTCTTGCAGGACCTAAGTGTCTTTCGGATAGCATCAGGGCTGAGCCTTACCCGGAAAAGTTCAAAGAACCGGGTAAAGTAGTAAATTACGAGCCAACCATGGATCCGGAAACATGGTTGAGTAGTTATGAGATGGCCATGTCGATTCGCAATGCGTCCGAGAATCTTCAAGCCAAATTCATGTATCTAATGATGTCAGAGGGAGCAGCAAAGTTATGGTTCGCCAATCTACCGGAAGGATCTATTAAGTCATGGGAAGAATTGAAAACTGCGTTTATCAAGCACTTTCACGGGACGTGCAGAAAGTTATTCACTATTGATGACCTAGAGCGATGTGTTCAGAAGAAGGGAGAATCGGCGCGCAGCTGGGTGCGCCGGGTTATGGAAATTCTTCATTCATCTACGGATATTCAGCCCAAGGATGCGCTGCAAGCTATGGCAAAGACCTGCAAGTACACACCTTTAGTACAAAAGTTAACTCGCATGAAATCTAGTCGGAATGCTTCGGAGGTTACAATGGGAGAATTGATGGATGCATGCAACAAACATGCCGCAACGGACACTACGGAAGAGGAAACTGACGATAAAAAAGCAAAAGCAAACACAAGTAATAACGGGAGAACCGGCAACGGATCAGCGCCGGGTAACAACAGCCAGAACAAGCGCCCGTTTGAAGGAGGCTCCGAGTTTGTCGCCAATACTGAAGCCGGATCTTCCAGACCCAGGGCAGAAGGAAATTTCAATACTGGAAATCACAATGGAGGAAACTATCAAGGGCCACCAAGGCCGAGTAATAATTGGGACATATTCAGAATGGCATGCCCGAAGCACAGCAGGAACGGTAGGCCAGCTAACCACTCCTTGGAGCAGTGCGCCGACCTACAGAGATGGAAGAATGAGGAAGTGAACATAGCCATGCGAGGTGCAGGTCGGGAAGGAGGACCGGGTCCAGGTGGAAACCCGGGCAACGGCCCACCCCCAGCCGGTAGCCCGGCAGCTGGAAATCAAGGTAATAACCAAGGGGGAGCAGGAGGTTTCCAGGCCAACCCCAAACAGTTGGGTCAATATCATGTGCATACCACAGGAGGTTCTAACAAGGACAAAAAGATACTGAAGCAAGCGGTCAACTCAGTTTCTTCGGCTGTCCCGAGATACCTGAGATGGTCAGAACAGGACGTAACATGGAGCAGAAGGGATCACCCGGAAAGAATAGAACACCCGGGAGTCTTAGCATTAGTAGTCGCACCGCGGGTCAATGGGTATGAGCTGAAAAAGGTTTTGATGGACGGTGGAAGTAGCATCAATGTACTGTATTGGGAAACCTTCTTATGCATGGGCCTCAAGGAGTCTCAGTTACAAAAAAGTTCAACAATTTTTCATGGGATAGTGCCGGGTCATTCAGCGTGCCCCGAGGGAAAAATCGCATTGGAGGTAGCTTTTGGGGAATCAAAGGATAACTATCGAGTTGAGTGGCTCACTTTTGAGGTGGTCAAATTGCGCAGTCCTTATCACGCGCTATTCGGAAGGCCGGCTTATGCTAAATTCATGGCTAGGCCGTGCTACGTGTATCTACAGCTAAAAATCCCGGGTCCTAAGCAGACCATTACTATACATGGAAATCGAGATATAGCAGCTGAATGCGATGAAGGAGACGCAGAAATGGCCGAGCAAGCCTGTAGAAAAGAGGAACTCAAGCATTACCGGTCTCAAGCAGACCCGGAGGACAGAACCACATCAAAAAGGCTAAGCACTGAAGGCGAAAGAGCAAAGTCCAAGGCAGCACAAGATGCTAAGGTGGTGGCTTTTGTCAAGGATGATTCCTCCAAACAATCTGGTATAGGAGAAGAAACTGCACGGCCGCTCACAGCCAGCCGCATTATGGAAACACCTCACCCGGGTTGGCTAGTAAACCCGGTACTTATCATGAAAAAGTCCAACAAATGGAGAATGTGTATCGGTCACGTCAGCCCGGGACCGGTTCCCAAGAAGAACTAAACAATGTAACGGGCAGCAGGTTTCAGACGCGCTCTTTTCCTACCCAGGGTACCTAAGGGGACTGGAAGGTTTTTAATGAGGCGGCCTGCTGATCCAAACTTTCTCGTATCAATAAAGAGATGGTTATCAAGTCCTATTTTGTTACGATCTTTACTTCGGTTACAGGTAAGTAGTATCCATTGCTATCAATACATCAGTATCATTAAGTATGTTGAATATATAGGTCTCGGGGGCTGATTGCTTGAATAGCACAGCCACAAACCCAAAGACCCGGCCTTGATGCCTATGAGTTATAAGGGCCGATTACTCGCAAACGAGTACGGCTGCAATCTTATAACCGGACAAAGGAGCCAAATTTTCTTGACTTTTCTTACTTAAGCTTGATGTGACTCGCACTAGAGTGGCATGATTTGCTCGCTTACGATTACAATCAGCCATGAAGCCCAATGGGACTTGTCTGACCCTGTTTTCGTATAGATGTAAAAACATGGTATCCACGCGAAAGCCGGCTTACAGTACAAGATAGTCAAAAGGGTCATCTAAACCACAAGTTATGCAGAGTAAAAGGCTAATAGCTGGAAACTCAACGTTTATCAAGCATAGCTTCATTATCTATATGAAACAATTCCGGGTTTTCGGCTTAGCAACAACAAGTTTGTTCTCTTCGAAAAGACCGCACACCACAGACTCGGAAATTCGGGTCTTGGGGATTGTGGGTTTCGAAACAGAATCAAGTTGTTTCGTCGCTAAGCTCGACAGACCCCAATGTCCGAGTCGTGGGGACTTGGGGACTTAAAGAAAAGTCCACCTGTCAAAACTCACGATACTCGGAAATAAAGAGGGGAATAAAAAGAAATGAAAAGAAAGTTGGATATCAAGAATAAGTTCAAAAATAGACAGGTATCAAGTTCATCAAAAGGCCTAGAAAGGCACGAAGTGTATCACAGAATTAAAGTGCGTTACAAATTGCGACACCAGTATCAAGGGTGCACAGGCGCACCGTCAAAAGAATACTTGTTTTGAATAAAAGCATCAGATGATCGAAGTATTTTGATGGCATTTGCCTATTCGGCTTCCTGAGTAAGGTCCATATCTCTGCCCTTGCCGTCCGGGTCTTGCTCCTGGACTTGTTCTTTGGCTATCCCAACATCATCACCCGGATTCTTCGCGACAGGACGGACAGGCGGAAGAACAGCTAGTGTAGAGGTGGTTGGCTCTGATCCTAACTCGGCCTCTCTCTTCGCAGTTTCTTCCCTCTTCCTGGCCGAGTCAGCAGCCCATTTCTCCAAAATATCAAAGGGCGGGGGTGCGTCCTCCGTAACGATTTTGCCTTCGGCATCGTACGCACTCATAATGGTGTTCAGATCCATACTATCGGCCAAAGTGGTGGCCGAATGACGCACTGCGGACTGTATGGCCTTGAAGTCCTTGGGTGCAAACTTAGAGCCATCCGCTTTGAATTCTGGAAACCTGGATATTACCTTTGCCGGATCAAGCTTCGGAAAATAAGCCTTAGCCAGGGTAAAAGCCCGGGTCATACCAATCCGGCATGCCGAGCGTTTCCAGATTTCAATCCAGGCAGGCACGGTGGAGCAGGCTTGGATGAGATTTTCTTCACCCGGATATACCTCAGTAGGCCACTTCACGGCGTCCAGTATAAACTTCGTGCCGGCAAAGAAAGTCTGGAGCACAGTCTTTAAAGTTTTAGCCTTTGCAATGGCATCCTCCTCTGGGACCGCAAGGTTGGCACCTGCAGTTGAAACAAAGGAAGAACGTATCAGTAATCCCGAGTATCATGTAATAAAGTAAAGGCATGAAGTCAGTCGGCAGCAAAAACTTACTAAGCAAGATGCGATAGGTATCGGTAACCTGGTCCGATAATTTCTTCAGTGCGGTTTGAGCAGTGTTGTACTTCTTCTTGTATTTAGAAACATCCTTCTTCAAGGTTTCCATGTCAGCCTCAAGGGCTTCTCTACGCTTTACCTCGGCAAGAAGAAGTTGTTCGGTCTTGAGCAAAACATCATCAGACCGGGTCATCTGTGCCTGTAAAGAACAAGGAGCACAAGTATCAGTTGGGTATCATGGCAAGCCGACTATTGCATAAAGTACCAAGCATAACTTCAACAAAGTTATGCTCGGAACTTGGGGACTAAGTGTATACTGCGAGATATCAAGTGTTATTACCTGATGCTCTGCGGCCATGCGATCTAGAATGTTGCTTTCTGAGGTCTTCATAGTGAGGAGAGTGCTAATCAGCTGCTCAAAAGTATCATTACCCGTGTTAGAAGATCCGGGGTCTTGGAAACTCGCAGAAGGAGTTTTCTTCTTAGCGGGAGACGGCATCCGGGTCATCCGAATGTTGGAATCTGGTGCTCCTCCCCCCGCACCCAAAGTTGCAGCTTTTTCCTTCTCGCTTGCATGCGAGGCTATCGGATACCCGGCTCCTTGACTGGTCGGGTTCATCGGTGACACTTGTCCTTCGCCGCCAGCTGTGGCTGCCGTATTATCAGTCGGGGTCCCCTTACCCGGGTCATCGGTCTCCATATCCTCTTGGTCGCTAATAATGACCGTGGCCCTATAGATAGTATGAGTGAGCAGTTAGTGTACAACCAGGAAAGGTGATGAAAATGTGATAGAACGTCAGGAAAGGAACTTTACCCGGGATTCACCGCAAAGTCCGAAGGGAATTCGCTGCTGGACCCGGGCAAAACTGAAAAGTATCAAGCAAGATTTCGTAAGGGAATGGTTCAGAAAGATTGTTTCGTCCGAGAAAGGATAAGGTAAATACCAGCGCGCCGAGTCGGAGAGAATGAAATACCCGGGTTAAGAGCATCATCACCCGGGTAATTTCGAGTTGCTCTGCGCTTGGTCATGGGCGACTCCTTCAAATATGGCCAGTGGAATAACGTCAAGTTAGCTCATGTATATCATCAAAGGAATACGAATTGAATACAAGGAGGCGATATGAAACCTTGAAGACGACCCCTCGGGGTTTTCTCTTAGATCCGACTTTGATTGTCGGCTCCACTTCCTCCTCATCACTGGCGGATTCTACCTTGCCGTCAGTTTCTTCTTCTTCGTCCTTGTCCTCTTGCTCTGGAAGTTATCAAGGTCACAGTTGGAA
The DNA here is from genome assembly GCA_028641055.1 of Alopecurus myosuroides. NCBI lineage: Eukaryota > Viridiplantae > Streptophyta > Magnoliopsida > Poales > Poaceae > Alopecurus > Alopecurus myosuroides. The sequence continues at coordinate 35,568,946 of CM054063.1, forward strand.
AATGAAGAACGGGACATGACGAACTCAAAGGAACTAAGTGAAGTTCGAAACGTACCTTCATCCGAGTTAGTGCCATCCTCTTGCTCCTCTGGATTTTCAGAGTTAGGAGGAGTTTCAATCTTCCAAAAGGGATCATCAGCCTGAGAAGAAGGTATAAGAATAAGGGTTATTAGTCATATCGAGTGGAAAGTGTGAAAGCAAAAGTATGAAAACCGAGTCTTTATCTTGGGGGCCGGGTTCTCACGCGTGAAGGGTTCTAACCCGGCGATATTCCGGATTACCTCCAGCTTCTCTGTCAAGAAGCTCTTGATAGTCTTGTTGGTATCTCCGGCTGCAAAGCTGTGGGTGGAGTACCGGAGCAAGTCTGTGGTGTGCCCTGAATACTCGCACATTAACTTAGTGCGGATGGAGTTGGGTTGGATCCGGAAATCGACCCAAGTTTTCACCAGGTTAAGCCCAATGAGATCTTGGGCCGACAGTACAGAGATTTTGGCTAGTAAAGGCCGGATGGCCTCCCTGTCCGAGTCAGGGGCAAAGGCGTTGAAAGTCTCGGAGATATCGAGAAGGCCCTCCGAGTAACCCGGCAGTTTCTTTTGGCCGGGTGGGGAGGTGTCTCGGAAATAGAAGTATGAGAGTTGCCAGTGTTTGACGTGGGAGTTGAGAGTGAGGGGTGGCATCAGAGAATTCTTGCGGCGTTGGATAGAAACCCCGCCGCAAGCGAGAAGTGCCCCGTCACCGCTTTCGCGGCACGGTTTGCACTGGAAAAGCTCGACGAAAAGAGCCAAACTTGGTGGAGTGCACAAGTATGACTCAGAGAGAACGATGAAGTGGGAGATATTTAACACAGAGTTAGGCCCTATGTCAAATGCGAAGGCCATAATGGCTCAGAATATCACGGAAGAAAGGGTGACCCGGAGGACGGAAGCCCCGGGTCACGTGTTCCACAAAGCATATTACCTCGTCCTTAGCCGGTGTAGGCCGGGTCTCGTTGCCCGGCACCCTCCAGTGGATTTCCTTTTGAGGGGGTAGAACCCCTAACTCGGCCAGTTCTTCTAACTTGGCCTTCGTAACCGTGGATCGCGCCCAATTGGCGGATATGGAGCTGGTGGTTTTGGCCTTGGCCGGTGTTTTCCCCTGCTTCTTGGGAGCCATGTGGTTGACCTGCAAAGCACGAGGTAGAAGGATACAAGGAATAAGACTCGGAAGCCATGAGTTGTCTGAATATTGGCAAGTGATATCGAGACAACATGGAAGTTGCATACTATCCGGGTATCAATCTGCAGAGTAAGGTTCAAATTATCCGGGTATCAAGCATCATAATAAAAGTTATGGAGGCCTATGCATTGAAAGAGCCTTTGAGGGCGATGGATGGTTGCACAGGTACCTATTGCGGATAGAAAGAACCGGAAAAGGGAAGATTTTCCGGGTGACGGAAACAAGGGCGGAAAATTTGGGCGGCCCGAGCTCAGATTGGAGACTCCGTTTTTAGATTTGTGGTAAAATTAACGACTATGGGTGGTAGGAAAGTGAAATAAAGTCTATATCCAATTTATTGGATGAGCTAGAATGAATACGAGCAACTTAATTCGGCGTGACCAGGAAAAGGACCGGCGGGTTGACTTAGATCTAACCTGGAGAAAATCAAGAAATCGCGGAGGCTAGTTAATGGATGAGAGAGGCTTACTGGAGGGGATTGCAGTGAAGCTCGACGGAGGCAAATGGCGCAAGCCTGGTGCCCCTTTGCGATTCCCGGCGGGCGGGTCGGGGGTCCGGCGGCGGATCTGGGCGGTGGTGCAGAGCGCACCATGGCGGAGCGTAGCCGACGGCAGATGGGCTCCGGTGATGCACGCGAGGCTTCCGTGGTGGCACTCTGTGAGCTAGAGCACTGAGGAAGAAAGGAAGAAGAATGGGGGGAAATGGACTGTTGGGGTTAGGGTTACCCCTAAGAGCCAATTTATAATAGCGTGAGTGGATAAGCCCAGTGCAACGGGTGGGAGCCGGAAGTTACGGAGTAACGGCTATCTATTTAAGTTTTGCGAGATACGTTTTAAATATTGGGCGAGGTATCCGGACAGAAAAGGGAAGGAGATATTCTTCATAATATCAAGATCAATTATCGAGTAAAGTACAGGATCTTGACATTTTTATCAGGGCTTAGACCCGAAAAGCTAAGTATTTGGAGAGAAGCCGGGTTACTATATGGCCACCGTGGAGTTGGGCCTAGCTATTTATCAGGGCGCTTTAACCCGGCCTTCATGCATTCGTGCATCTGATGTTTTTGCAGGGAATAGCAAGCGCTTCAAGGAAGGATCTGTGAAGCCCAAGCTATTCTGGGGACTACTGATGGAGGGATACTAACCCGGTAGGCCAACTCCAAGGTATAACCCGGCCCAAAGGACGCTGCGCAAGATCCGGCTAAGGATAAAGAAACTTCTGGAAGGCCCAAGTTTGTAGGTCTCGTAACCCGGATTGTGGGTTACGGTAAAGGAAAGTTAGGGTTTGTATGTGGTGTCCGGGTAGGATCCAGGGTGCGTCTTGGAGGACAAGCCAAGGGGTACGGGTGCTTTATAAACCGACCCCTAGGATTAGTTGAGAGAGATCTAAGAACCCTAGCAATATCGTTTGGTATCGAGTATCCAGTGTAACACGAGAGTCGAGTTAATATCTTGAGATCGGAGACTCGGCGACTTGATTGCCGGCTACCAGATCGAGTTCCATCATGTTTTCCTCTGAGCTAAACCCTCTCCCAAACGCCTATGTCATCTTGCCCCAAGATCCGTTACCCCTGGTAACGTCTGTCGTGATTATCCCACGACAAGTTTTGCTCTATCAAGCAAGGCAAGCTGGACGTCATTGGCTATTAGAGTGAGTTCAATCGCCTCGCTCGTTACGCTGGTGATGAGGTGTCCACTGAGGCTAAGAAGATGGCAAGGTTCCGCAGAGGTTTTAACCCGGAACTCAAGTACGCCCTCACCAACATCAAGGCCAACAACTTCGAGGAGCTCGTTAACACCACGCTCAATGAAGAAAATGGGCGCAAGGCGTTCGAGGAGTCTCGCAAGCACTCGCGTGAGGGTGGTTCCTCCTCCAACATGACGACCCCTCCGCAGAAGCGCCGCATCTGGGTACCAAATGGTGCTGTCACTCGGGCTCCATATGCCCAAGCTTCTCCAGGCTTCGCTCCCCGCCCACCCAACCCTGTTCAGATGCATGATCAGAGGGCTTCGATGGGGCAGCCAAGGCCAGGGCCTCCTCGTGTCATCACTTGCTACAAGTGCAAGCAGACGGGGCACTACGCTGACAAGTGCACGCAGAGGCAGCTACCTCCACCACCACCTCGTCCCAACACAAACCAGGCAATGGTGCGTGCTCCCCCGCCTAAAGCCTTCAACTCCAACAACAGGCCTGTCGGGAGGACCGCAAGGGTGAATCATGTCAAGATCGACAAAGCTGAGGAAGCTCCTGACGTCGTTCTCGGTACATTTCCCGTAAACTCTAACCCAGCTAAAGTGTTGTTTGATACTGGAGCATCACATTCTTTTGTGTCAAAGATCTTTGCGACAGCAGTTAAACTCCCCTTTATTGGTTTGGGTTCCCCGCTAGTAGTAAACTCCCCTGGAGCAACTATGCAAACGTCTAAGATCAGTCACAGAAATCAAATCCTAATTGGAGGCCACATATTCCTTGCTTCTCTCATACTGCTTGGCAATTCTGACATTGATGTCATTCTCGGTATGGATTGGTTGAAGGCCAATAAAGCTACGATTGACTGTGCTCAAAAGTCAATAACTCTGTTCCACCCTTCTGGCCAGATAGTCTATTCTCCAAATGAATCAAGTTCCTTTCAGCTGTGCACCCTCGATGCAAAACCTCTTCCTTCAATTGAAAATGTTCCGGTGGTTTGTGCATTCCCTGACGTCTTTCCAGAAGAATTGCCAGGGATGCCTCCGGACAGAGCAGTTGAGTTCGTGATCGAGCTTGAACCAGGTACTGCTCCAATCTCTAAGCATCCATACAAGATAGCTCCTCCCGAACTGAAGTTGTTGAAGGAGCAAATCGATATGTACATGGAAAAAGGTTACATTCAACCTAGTTCCTCGGCTTGGGGTTGCCCAACTCTGTTCGTTGCGAAGAAGGATCACACAAAGAGACTCGTTGTTGACTATCGTCCTCTTAACGAGAAAACCATCAAAAACAAGTATCCAATTCCTCGTATCGATGATCTTTTTGATCAACTTGCTGGAGCCTCAATATTCTCCAAGTTGGACTTGAGAATGAGTTACCATCAAATAAAGATTAGAAAAGATATTCCAAAAACAGCTTTCACCACTCGCTACGGTCTATATGAATACACCGTCATGTCCTTTGGTCTCACCAATGCACCGGCGACATTCTCTCGACTCATGAATTCTGTCTTCCATGAATACCTCGACAAGTTCGTTGTGGTATATATTGATGACATTCTTATCTACTCAAAATCCGAGGAAGAGCATGAAGAATATCTTTGTCTTACTCTCATGAAACTTCGCGAGCATCGTCTATATGCCAAGTTCTCCAAATGTGAGTTCTGGATTCCAGAAGTTGCTTACCTTAGTCATATCATCTCTGCCAAGGGCATAGCCATTGATCCAGAAAAGGTTAAAGCAATTGTTGATTGGAAACCTCCTAACACGGTGAAGCAAGTACGAAGTTTTCTTGGCTTGGCTAGCTATTGCCGTCGTTTCGTCCAAAACTTCTCCAAGATTGCCAAACCTCTCACTGATCTCACAAAGAAGGACAAGAAGTTCGTTTGCTCTCCACAATGTGATGAAAGTTTCAATCGCCTGAAGACTAAACTCACTTCTACACCAGTTCTGGTTGGCCCAGATACTACCAAACCTTTCCAGATATTCTGCGATGCATCTCTCCAAGGTCTAGGTGCAGTTCTTATGCAAGAACGTCAAGTTGTGGCTTATGCTTCACGTCAGTTGAACGCACATGAGCTCAACTATCCCACACATGACCTTGAACTTGTAGCAGTTGTGTTTGCCCTCAAGAAATGGAGGCAATACTTGTTGGGTAATCGCACTGAAATCTTTTCCGATCATAAGAGTCTGAAATACATCTTCACTCAACCAGATCTAAACCTCAGGCAAAGGAGATGGATTGAAAAGATTAAGGACTTTGATCTTACCATTTCTTACACTCCAGGCAAGGCTAATGTTATGGCCGATGCTCTCAGTCGCAAGTCATATTGCAATAATCTCATGATCATGGAAAGCCAACCTCCACTTGATGAAGAATTCCAGAAGCTGAACCTTGGTCTTGTTCCTCAAGGCTATCTTGCAAACTTGACAGCCAGTCCAACTCTCGAGGACAAGATTCGTTCTGAACAACTTTGTGATGCTGAAATCAAGAAGATGGTAGAACACATCAAAGAAGGCAAGGAGAAATTTAAGTCCTTCTCAATTGATGACAAAGGAACTGTGTTCTTCGAAGGACGCATTGCAGTTCCTCAAGTTCAAAGTCTCAAAGATGTCATTCTCAAGGAGGCTCTTGAAACTCCTCTCTCCATACACCCTGGAAGTACAAAGATGTACCAGGATCTCAAGACACTGTATTGGTGGCCTGGCATGAAACGTGAAATTGCTCAATACGTTTCTGAATGCGACGTTTGTCAACGTGTTAAGGCAGTTCATCAGAAAATAGCCGGTCTACTCCAACCTCTGAAAATCCCTGAGTGGAAGTGGGACATGATTGAAATGGACTTCGTCACTGGTTTCCCAAAGTCCAAGAAGGGCAACGATGCAATCTTCGTTGTCATTGATCGTCTCACTAAAGTAGCTCACTTCTTTGCTGTCAAAGAAACAATCTCAGCTAGCCAGTTAGCAGAGCTCTACACCGCAAAGATTGTTCCTCTTCATGGTGTTCCATTGGAAATAAGCTCAGACCATGGAAGCATATTCACTTCCCATTTCTGGAAAAGCTTTCAAGAAGCATTGGGCACCAAACTTCTGTTCAGCACAGCTTATCACCCTCGGTCTCAGGGGCAAGTCGAAAGAGTCAATCAGATTCTCGAGGATATGCTCAGAGCATGTGGTCTCTCCTTTGGCATGAAATGGGAGGAATGCCGTCCATATGCTGAATTCTCCTATAACAACAGCTTCCAGGCAAGCCTAGGCATGGCACCATTTGAAGCTCTCTATGGCCGCAGATGCAGGAGTCCAATCAATTGGTCTGGAGCTGGTGAACGTTCACTCTTAGGCCCTGACATTGTTAAGGAAGCCGAAGAGAAAGTTCATATCATTCGTGACAATCTCAAGATTGCTCAGTCTCGTCAGAAAAGCTACTATGACAGCAAGCACAGGGATATGATCTATGCACCTGGTGACAAGGCATATCTCCGTGTAACTCCCCTCAGAGGCACTCATCGTTTTGGTGTGAAAGGAAAACTTGCACCAAGATACATTGGTCCTTTCAACATTCTCTCAAGGCGTGCGGAAAATGCCTATCGTCTTGAACTTCCAGAAAAACTATCCAAGGTGCACGATGTGTTTCACGTGTCACAGCTCAAGAGGTGTTTCAAAGATCCAGATCGTGCAGTTGATCATGATTCCATTGAACTGCAAGATGATCTATCTTATGAGGAGCACCCTATTCGTATTCTCGATGAGACCGAGCGTAAGACTCGCAACAAGAGCACCAAGTTCTTGAAAGTGCAGTGGTCCCATCATTCCGATAAAGAGGCAACGTGGGAGACCGAAGAGGATCTTCGCAAGAAGTATCCGGACCTTTTCACTTCTCAGTAGGAATATCGGGGCGCGATTCCTTCGAGGGGGGCGTTTTGTAACATCCCAAGTATGAAAATTACCTTTAGAATGTTTGTTTCTTGTTTATTATTGTTTTGCATCATGGCATCTTAATCATTGCATTTGTTTTCCTTTTGTTTGCATCTGTTTTCCTTTGTTTTCCCATTTGAAATTCAAACAATATTCAAATGTTTTGTTTCATACTTGCTCTGTTACAATTTTGCAAATAAAAAGTTCAATCAAAACATCAATTGTTTCCATTAAACCATAAGGTTCAAACTACTTAAAGTTATGGCTTTTAATAATTCACTTAATCCAAATTTTATTCAAATTCATTTTTTTTTCAAACAGCAACCATGTTGAAACTTATGAAAATTACAAAACACTCCAATCAATTTGTTTCAATTAAACATGGAAAGTTCACACTAGTTTAAAATGTTTCTTTCAATAAGTTAATTAATATCAATTTTGCTCAAATCCAATTAAAATACAAACATCACTTTAATTCAATTTTTTAAAAAAAACAAAAATTGGAAAGTTGTTACTGTTGTAATAACTAACCTATACAAAATTATTCCCTAAATTTGCTAACCCAAAATCTAACCTTTTCTTTCCTTTTTCAAATCTGCAAAAAAAAAAAAAAAAACAGAACAAAAATAAAAGAAAAACAGAGAGGGGTGGGCAGGCCAGCCTAGTTGGGCCAGCCCACCACACCCCCACGGCCCGATACCTCTTCGAGGTCGTCTTCCTCCTGTACGGCTGCCATCGGGGCTATCCACGTCTGCAGAGGCGAGGAGCAGACGGCCACCGCGCGCCCCACTCCCCCTATAAACCTAACCCTAGGCCCTCGAGCTCTCCCTAGCCCTAGGTCCTCCCTCCACTCTCCCTCTCTCGCCGCCGTCGCCACTCCTCCTCTCTCTGCCCGGCGATTTCTCTCTGAACCTCACCCCGAGCCACCACCTCTAAATTCCGGTGATCACCGCCGCCTCGATGCTCCACCTTCCAACCTAGCAGCGGGAATCGATCCCCCACTGCTCCCTCACCATCCTCGACGCCTCCGTTGAGCCCAAGAAGGACTACATCGCCGCCGCCGTCCTTGTTCTGTCGCCGGCGACGACCTCCCACGGGCCTCTGCTTCCTCTACAGGGAGGTGAGCATCACCTCCATCCCTTCCATCTCCCTCCTCTCTGCAACCGTGGCGAGCACACGGCCACCCACCTCCTACGCACACGAGCACAACGGCAGTAGCAACCGCAGCGCGGCAGCAGCTCGCCGCCGGCCAGCGAGCCCTCTGTCGAAAAGTTCAGAAACGAACCTGCAGAGAAAAATTCAGTTAGCACTATCTGAACGTTAACCTCGCTGTGTATCCTTACCTGACAAGGAACGAATCGCAGCGCAGTGGTAGCGCAACAGCGAGCGCGCGCAGGAGGCCAGGGTTCGAGCCCTGCCCTTGCGGAATAAAATCCCCACCTTTTTGCGAGGAGCACTGACAGGAGGGCCCCCCCTGTCAGCTGCTGTGCACCACGCGGGCCACCGTGGCCTAGGGGCCCCTCTGTCAGTGGCTGGAGCTAGCCACTGCGGGGTGTAAAATGTTTTCTGCCCAGCTTTTCTTTTATTTAAGTCCTTTTTCTTTTACAGTTTAGTCCCTGGTTTTAAATTGCAAATAACTTTTAATTTCCAAATCCAAATAATGCAAATGAAATATGTTTCCTGAACCAAATTAAATTCTCTACATGTTTAAAACATTCGTATTCTGTTTTGAATATTTCAAATGCATCCAAATTTCAAATTCAAACAAATCATTTTAAATTTGGTTAATTTCATAACTATTTCAAACTTAATTCAAATAGCACAAATAAAATATGTTTTCCATGCCATTTTAAACCACCTTTTCAAATATAAAATTTGTTTCATGTTTTGAATAATTAAAATTGGTTAAATAATTTAAACCTTGTTTAAATCATTTAAATTTGCTAAATTCATAACTTGCTCAAATTAAATTATTTTTGAACATATGAAATATGTTTTCAAACTAGAAAAGTATAAACTTTTCAAATATGAATTTGGCTTAATGTTTTGAACAAACAAAATTCAAATAAATTCATACTTGAATTAAATTCAATTAAAACTTGTTTAATCTTGTTTAATTCATAAGTAATTCATTCTATTTCCTTTTTCAATAATTGAAACATGTAATCCACCTAAAATTTTGTGTACTTTCCAAATATGAATTTTGTTATTTATTTTGAACAATTAAAATTGATGAAAACAACAAATGCTTGTGTAACACCTTTAAGGAACCAAAATTCCATAACTTAATAAATAAAATTCCAAACTTGGTAAACCTTATTTCAAAATTGTTTCTATTGTTGTTATTTTTCTGTTTTCCTCATCCATGCATCATACTAATCCACTTTCACCTGTTGATTAGTTGTAAAACAAATATTCCAACCTTAATTCATGGGCTTTCCATATGCAATCCCAAATTGCATATGGGTCCATTTAATCATGTTATGTTACCATGTCAACTAGTTTATTTTTGATGCATCAATTAAATGGCCATGCATCATCCCATGATTGTGCACTATGCCATGTTATTGATTGTTTGTCTCTCTGCGTTGTTTGTTTGCTTCTTCTCGAATAGACGACGACGTTGAGACAGACGAGGCTTACGACACCCCTTCTGAGGATCTAGCTTAGTACCAGGCTGCTGAGTTTGCAGGCAAGTATTCACTCACATGAACCATTGTGTTCCCTTCCACACTGGATACCGATACTTTCCGTTGTCTATTCTTCTAGCCTTATAAATCGTTGCTTGTGTTCGATCCTATCACATGTCATCCTCTAACCCTGATAAAGCCTCACCTCCACACCTAAAACCCCGTTGCTTGTTGCTTGTGTCTTACTAGCATGCTTAGGGTTGTTTATGCTCGAGTCTGATGTCCGTTATTTCTGTTACTATATTTATTATGTTCTCGGGCTCGATGTTTAAACAATCAACCTGTTAATATTTGAGGTAATGCTAATTTGATGATAAGGCACCGGCAGGAGGCCCGGCGTGGTTTTGAGGCCTGCTAGTGTCGACCCTAATTAGGAAAAGGGTCTTGTCTACTAATCCATGATGAGCGCACTATCCGCATGTGGGAAGCGTGTATGGGCGCCCCCCTCAATTTGATTTGATTCGCATCTCGTCCAAATCGCCTCATTTAGTTCGGGTTTTCCATTTGCCGCATGCATATGTATTTGCGAACCCAGGCCAGGGTGGAACTTTTGTAGTCGGTATTTAGGTAGACACGTTCTTAGAGTGCTATGAGGGTCCCCTTTTCTTCGTGGGGCTTGATTAGCCGTGCGCTCAAATGCACGGGGTTCTTTGGGCTTGATGCGAAGAAGAGTTGAGTTGTGTTGAGTGCCCCGCTTGGTGGGAGGCATTCCATCTGGCGGGTTATTCTTACGTGTACGGCCAAATTGGTGCACCCCTGCAGGGATAAATCTTCTCGAGAAGCCGTGTTTTCCGCGGTTATGGATGACTTGGTGAAAGTACTGGCTAACAAGTACTCAGAACAACTTACACCTAACTAATGATAACTTGACTAGTAATAGCCTCATTGACACAATAACTTGAACCATCATTAACCCAACTGTGTGAGTTATCCTCGGATTGCTTCTTTGGATAAGGGGCGAGGTCCAGGATGGGTTTGCTTGGAGTTAGTAGTAGTTGGTTACGATACGCTATCTTATCTCCTCTCTGTTGGCCGGAAGTTATAGCATGTTTCTGTAGTTGGTTAGAGCAGCCTGCTGCCGCACTTTTGTATCACCTATTCTTCCGTTGAACCCAAAGCATATGTACTTGGTGTTGCCGGGTACACTATGGTATCTTGTGAGTCTTGATTGCCAGTACGTTGTTGTACTGACCCCTTTGGGGCTGTGGTTTCCGCAGACTACGCTTACGAGGATCCCCGTGATGGCTACTACGTGGAGTTTGACGAGGCTGCTGACGAGTAGATAGCGGACCTGGGCAGGATCCGAGACATCGTGGATGGGCTCCGTCTTTTCGTTTCCGGCCTCTTAGGCCTATTTGGATCTTGTCTGTACTCAGACACTTTGGATGCTTCCGCTGTGTTGTAATGATGATATGTTGGGACATGTGTCCTCTGGATGATTGTATTTGCTATCTCTGCTCTAATGAGAGCTATTTGCAACTTATTTCTATTTATTTGTGTCTTAGAGATATGTTATGTTATCATTTTGTTAAACGCCGTTGATGTACCATGTGTGTATGGTATGAAGTACGTCAATGGTAGTATCCTGATTTCTATGGGATGGTTTACGTAGACGATGAACAGTAGGGGTTGGTTGTCACAGATACGTGTGTTGGCCTACTCGTAAGAGATGCGGGTGCCGGTAAGCCCCGTAATCCAATCATCTACTGTTCAACGGAACTGCGAGTATCCTCTAGAAGTCCGGGTGCGACAATTTTCACTAACCCCTCGGTTTTTTTCTGAGAAAACAGGAGATGACCCAGACCTTACTCGGATTGAAAAAAATCCGAGATTTTGGGAAGGTATGGACAGCGATCAGAGCTGCAGGCATGCAGCTGGTCAACAAGTACCTTCCCGCAAGAACTGGGGAATTCTCGGAAGTTGAAAAACTTCCGGAAGCTATCCTGGAGGTGGCGGAATCCAAGGAGTCCACCTTGTGCTCCGCAGCACGGGGTGGTGCACGCATGGCTTTAGGCCTTATGCGTATGCATTACCCCAGTGCCAAATCTTGGCGCGTGGCGTCCGGTATCCCCCTTGGATATTCGGAGACCCAGCGGACCACCATCTTTGATGAGATCAAGGGTCACGCCACCAAGATCGCCTCTATGGTGAACATCTCCATCACCTACCCAGAAGAGGAGATTTCAGAAGCCCCCGAGAACGACAACAGCGACGAAGACTCGGATGCCTGAAGGATTATTCTTAACCTGGATGGTGGAAATAGAAAATAGGAGCATTACTGCACTTTACAATGTAACTTATATTGTAATGCTTCTATTCTTTTATATGAACAAGAACTCCGCCTTTTGCAGTTAATTATGAAATTCTTTGCAAGTTTTCCGGGTTTGATATTCCTTTATTTTCTAAGTTCTCTGGGTTATGTGCTTTAACTGTCCTTAGTGTTTGAAATGGCTCAGTAGTACTTTTAATCTTCATGCCGAGTTACTGGGTAAAACCAATCGGTTTAAACTCGGAAACATGGATCATACTAAGGGCATTTTTACTAACTAGCTCCAGTGAACCAACACATAAACAATCAGATAATGCTTAGAGAATAGTAAGGAAATTTTTGAATGAAACTCGGGCACGCAGGCACAATCCGAGTTTCCTTTAACCTTTAGTAGGCTGAAAATCATTCAGTTTTTTAACGCCGAGCACGCAGGCACAATTCGGGTTAACATTGAGTATTTTGTAAGATCATTGGGAAATAGATAAGGTAAATCATGTTTTGCACTGTAATAAACTTGTAAAAAACATGAATGTAAAAATTCCGACAACTTTATTTCATGATCTCAAAGATGTTTACATAGAAATTTAACTAAGTATAGAAGGGACGTAACTGCTGGATACTCCAGGCCCTCTTTGTCTCTCCTAGTTCAGCATCTATCTTTCTTTTTCTTTTGCGAATCGGCTTGTCAGGATGATCCTCCGTGTCCCGAATATCTACAAGGTAGTATGATCCATTTTTCATAGCTTTGATAATGACGAATGGTTCTTCCCATACTGGGGCCAATTTGTGCTTTCTTTGCTGCACCAATCTTAGCACTAGGTCACCTTGTTTAAAAGAATGATGCCTGATTTTCTGACAATGGTAGCGTCGTAAACCTTGCTAATAAATGGCGGATCTTTGAAGCACAAGTTCTCGTTCTTCTTCCAAGAGATCGACGGCATCCTGTCGTGCTTTTTCGGCATCCGAGTCGTCGAAAAATCCTGCACTCTTGGGCTATCATGGATCATGTCCGTTGGAAGAATTGCTTCCGCACCATAAACTAGGAAAAACGGGGTTTGCCCAGTTGACCTGTTTGGTGTTGTTCGAATACTCCAAAGCACGGAAGGTAGCTCCTCTACCCATGCTCCAGCTGCTCTATGAAGAGGAGATTCGAGTCTTGGACGTATTCCTTGTAAGATTGAGCTATTCATTCTTTCAACTTGTTCATTGGATTACAGGTGTGCCACAGATGCGAGATCTAGGCGAATTCCCGTTTGTTGGCAGTATTTTGCCAACTCTCCAATGGAGAAATTTGTCCCGTTGTCCGTTATTATGCTGTGTGGAACGCCGTATCTCATGACTACGTCAATGATGAAATTTCTGGCAGTTACACCGTCAAGCTTTTTGATGGGTTTCGCCTCCACCCACTTGGTATATTTGTCCACAGCTACTAGTAGATGTGTGAGTCCACCTCGTGCAGTTTTGAATGGTCCCATCATATCTAGCCCCCAGACCGCAAACGACCATGTAATGGGGATAGTTTTGAGTGCTTGGGCTGGCATATTAGTCTGCTTGGCGTAATACTGACATCCTGCACATGTATTTACTATGTGCTCAGCATCTGTCTTGGCAGTTAGCCAGAAAAACCCGGCACGGAATGTTTTTTTGACTATGCTTTTTGATTGAGCATGATGTCCGCGATCTCCGGCATGGATTTCTTGCAGTATTTCTCGTCCTTCTTCTGGTGAAATACATCGCAGAAAAATTCCGGAAGTACTGCGTTTATACAGGCAATTCTTAATTACCGTGTATCCTTTGCATCGACGCTGGATCTGTCTTTGCAAGACTTCATCTGCTCCTTCCGGGTACTTCTGGTTAACTAAGAATTTTAGATATTGTGACGCCCCGAGATCGGGCACTATGCAGATTTCAGCATTCCCGCCAAAATCCACATAATAACCGATTCCAGGTTGGCACTTGTGATAACATTACAACAGTTCACGAATAATCCACAACGACAACAGAAAAGATATATACAAGATGACTCAAATGAGTCAACGATACAAATGATACAATACAAAGATCCAAATAACAGCGGAAGAAACAACATAGCGTCCGGCTACGGACAAGATACAAATTTGACTAAGAGTCCTGAAGATAACCGAGAGCGTCCAATCCCTGCCCAGGCCAAGCCGGAGGGATTCCCAAGCTAACGTCGTCAGACTTCAAACCTGTTGACTGCAATGTTGAATATGCAGCCACGAAAAAGATTCGTGGGTCAGTACGGTTAAGTACTGGCAAGTGGATAAACCATACTCACAAGATACCGGCATAGCCAGTCATCACAAGATACAAATACTTTGGGATCAACGGAAAGGAAGGGGTTATTGCAAATAAGCGACAGCGGGCTGCACTAACCAACTACAGAAAACTCACTACAACATCCGGCTAAAAGAGGGGGATAAGATAGCGTATCGTAACCAACTATAACTACTCACCAAACAAACCCATCCAATGTTACCCCCTACTAAGGAAGCAACCCAAGGATAACTCACACTGTTGGATTAAGGATGGATCAAGTTATTGGGTCAATAAGACTATTACTAGTCAAGTATCATTAGTTAGGTGTAAGTTGTTCTGAGTACTTGTTAGCCAGTACTTTCACCAAGTCAACCATAACCGCGGAAAACACGGCTTCTCGAGAAGATTTAACCCTGCAGGGGTGCACCAATTTGGTCGTACACGTAAGAATAACCCGCCAGACGGGGGATCAACCCACCAAGTGAGGTACTCAACATAACCCAACTCTTATTCGCATCAAGCCCAAAGCACCACGTGCTGTGCGTGCGCGGCTAATCGAGCCCCACGAAGAAAAGGGGACCCTCGTAGCACTGGAAGACCACGCCGCCCTAAATGCCGACTACAAAAGTTCCACCCTGGCGCCAAGGGTTCGTACCTGCATATGCGTGTAGCAAATGGAAGGCCCGAACTAAGTGTGGCGATTTGGACGAGATGCGAATCGAATCAAGTTGAGGGGGGCGCCCATACTCGCTTCCCACATGCGGTTAGTGCGCTCATCATGGATCAGTAGACAAGACCCTTTTCCTAATTAGGGTCGACACTAGCAGGCCTCAAAACCACGCCGGGCCTCCTGCCGGTGCCTTATCAACAAATTATTATTACCCAAAACATTAACAAGTTGTTGATTGAATTGTAACCCAACTACCAAACTAAACAAGTGATAAGACGGACAACAAGACTTGAGCACCAACAAACCTAAGCATGCAACTACGACAGGAGGGCCAACGGGGTAAACAAACAACAGTTGATAGGAAGTGGAAGGAAGGCTATATCATGGTTGCAAGGTAAACATATGATAGGATCGAGACACAAGCATCGAATCAACAGGCTAGAATAAGAACAACGGAAAGAATCGGTAACAAGTGATGAAAGTCAGCCATTTGGCAGCAAGTGAGTATACTTGCCTGAGATCCAGCAAGTAGAGGTACATCCACAGAACTTGTCGTTGCTCACATCATCTCAACGTCCTATCCGGGAAGAAGCAACGAACCTCGAACAAACACCGGATGCAACAATTACTACTACGGCAAAAGATCCAGCATGATCAAGATATGGATGCATGACAAGTTAATGGATGCATAGAAATAAACTAGTTGACATGATAACATAACATAATTAAATGGACCCATATGCAATTTGGATTACATATGGAAAGCCCATGAATTATGGTTGAATTAATTGTTCTACAACTAACCAATAGGTGAAAGTGGATTAGCATGATGCATGGATGATGAAACAAGAAAAATAACAACAATAGAACCAATTGGAAATAAGGTTTACCCATTTTGAAATCCACTTGTTAAGTTTTAGAATTTTTGGTTACTTAAAGGTGTCACACAAGCATTTGTTGTTTTCATCAAGTTTAATTGTCCAAAATAGATAACAAAGTTCATATTTGGAAAGAACACACAATTTTAGATGGAATACATGTTTCAATTATTGAAAAAGGAATTACAATGATTTAATTATGAATTAACAAGATTAAACAAGTTTTAATTGAATTTAATTCAAGTTTGAATATTATTTGGATTTTATTTGTTCAAAACATAAATTCAAATTCATATTTGAAAAGGTTATGTTTTTCTGGTTTGAAAACATATTTTATAAGTTCAAAAATAATTTAATTTGGGCAAGTTATGAATTTAGCAAATTTAAATGATTTAAACAAGGTTTAAATTATTCAGGCAATTTTAATTATCCAAAACATGAAACAAAATTTATATTGGAAAAGGTGGTTCAAAATGGCATGGAAAACATATTTTATTTGTGTGATTTGAATTAATATTGAATTAGTTATGAATTTCACCATTTAAATGATTTAATTAAAGCATTAAGTAATTGCATTAGTTTTATTTATCCAAAACAGAAAACAAATGTTATATTTGGAAAGAGCATGAAATTTTGGTTGGAAAACATGTTTTGAGTATTTAATTTGGAGCAACCATTTGAAAGTTATTAATTATGCCATTTAATTTGTCACTTTTAAGGATTATTAAATAACATTAATTTTAATTGCTCAAAATGCAAAACAAAGTTGATAAACAGAAAGTACATTGAATTTGGACTGAAAAACATATTTCACATTTTAAAATTGGAGTTTATTTGCAATTTTTAGGTGTGGTTGAAATTCAGGGACCAAAGTGCAAAAACCAGGGACTGAAATGTGGAAAGAAACTATCAGAGAGAAATCCCTGAGTTTTTTTCCTACCCAGCGCACCAGCCAGCGGGACACTGGCCAGCGGGCCCAACGCCACGCGGCGCACACGCGGCGCGGGTGTAAGCCACGCAGCCACCACGGTCAATGACCAGCGGGGCCCGCCCCTGCGCGCGCGATTAAAAGGAAAAAGGCCGTGCGGCCGAGGGGATTCGATCCCGCGGTCGGCTTGCTGCGCGGAAGGGAACGGAACCAGTGCGGTGTTCGTGTGGTTGTGATACAACAGGAGGCTGACGGAAGATAAGGTGACCACGGCTGTTAACTGAATAAACAAACGAAGTTTTCCTCGACTGACAGAGAAGAACCAGCGGCTGCTCCGATGAGCTCCTGCACCTGACGGTGATCCCGGGCGATCGGAGGCAGTGGACAAGCGCTGGAATTTACGCACGCCAGCAGTGAGCAGAGGGAGAGGGGAAGGAGGAGCAGAGGCTCACCGCGGTTGGTCGAGGGAGCGGGCTGCTGTCGACAGACAGCAGCGGCGGGGTCCTTCTCCGGCGACGGCGCGGCCTCCACGGCTGTTCCCAGCACCCGGCGAGGACGCAGGGAGGTAGCTGGAGGTACCGCGAATCCATTCCCGGGCACGGATGGCGCCGGCGGGGGCTAGGGCGACGGTGGCGAGCCCGCACAACCACGGCCACCACAGCTCCTAAGCGGGTTCAGACATACAGACGAAAGACAGGGGTTTTTGGGGAGGAGATCGGGGGGAAGAGGAAGGATGGCGGCGTGTGGAGGATGAGGAGACTAGGGTTACCAGGGAGGGGTCTTAAGGGGAACCGAGCTTCGTACGGCAGAGAATCGGGGAGGGGGAGGAGGATCATACGGTGGTGCTGCAATCGTACAGGGAGTGACATCACAGGGAGGAAGATGACAAGCGACGAAGAGGTATCGGGCCAAAAGGAAAGGTGGGCTGGAGGGGAAAAGATGGGCTGTGGGCTATCTCCTGCTCACCTCTCCCTTTTCTATTTTTTTCGTTCTCTTTTTTTTGTAAAGGTTGAAAGGGAGAGAGAGATAGAAAAGAAATAGGGTTTTTCTTTTAGGAATTATTTGTGTTAATTTTCAAAACAGAAATTAGAAGCAAATGTTAACATTATTTTTTCACAAGATTGAAATTCTAATTGATTTAAAGTTGTTAGTTGAATTTTTCAAATAGGGTTTGAGGGTGTTTATTTGATAATTAAATTTTATTAATTTGCAAAACAATAATTAAAGTAATTGTGAATATTAGGTCCAAAAGTTTGAAAGATTCAGTTGAGTTTTTAAGTGGTTATTTGAATTTCCATAGTCTTTCATAAGGAGTTGAATTTTAAACAATTTTATTCCACTAACTCAAACAATGATGAAAGCTTATGGACTTAATTGGTTTGCAAGATTTTTAATGGCCAAACCACAATTGGATCATGCCCATTATGATTGATGTTGAAAAGAATTTGAAATTTATCATTTGGGGGTTAACAAAAGGGTATTTCATTAACAAGCAATTTTAAATAAATCAACTTCCAACTATTTGAAAACAATTGAGTTGTTGTAGTTTGCAATTTTTAAATCGGAAATTTTGAACAAGGTTTGAAAGTTTAATTTGGTTTGAGTTTTCCAGTTGTTTTGAAAACATGATGCTATGCATATGATGCATGCAAAGCAAAAAGAAAACAAACACTTTCTACTAAGGGTAACACCCCAGGTGTTACAGACGACACCACTAACAAGGGATTGCGCCCTCGCAATCCACCTGCTAACCCGGGAGGGGAAAGAAGTTTGACTATCGATTCTTCATGCTTCCAGCTGATCTCCTCGACACCACTAACAAGAGATTCTTGCTCGGAGTGACGACGATGTTCTCCCACCAGGAATCTTCCGATGATCGAACCTATTAGGTTAAAGGCTCAGAAAACGTCCAACCACGTAGGATCCTAACACTTTGAAAGATTGAGAGGGAGAGAGACTCCAAAACAAATAAGATGAGAGGGGAAACAGAATAGAGATAAGGAGAAAACAAGAATCCTATTGAGATGTTTCCAAAACAGGTTTTGCACAAATAGTTTTTGACACTCTAGAAACACGACCGTTAGCGAGGTTATCCTACAGGCTTTGCGGACCCGTTGCTTTGATAACCATTCGTATCGAAACAATATCGGGAATCGGAACCAAGGCTCTGATACCATTTTGTCACGCCCCGAGATCGGGCACTATGCAGATTTCAGCATTCCCGCCAAAATCCACATAATAACCGATTCCAGGTTGCCACTTGTGATAACATTACAACAGTTCACGAATAATCCACAACGACAACAGAAAAGATATATACAAGATGACTCAAATGAGTCAATGATACAACTGATACAATACAAAGATCCAAATAACATCGGAAGAAACAACATAGCGTCCGGCTACGGACAAGATACAAATTGGACTAAGAGTCCTGAAGATAACCTAGAGCGTCCAATCCCTGCCCAGGCCAAGCCGGAGGGATTCCCAAGCTAACGTCGTCAGACTTCAAACCTGTTGACTGCAATGTTGAATATGCAGCCACGAAAAAGATTCGTGGGTCAGTGCGGTTAAGTACTGGCAAGTGGATAAACCATACTCACAAGATATCGGCATAGCCAGTCATCACAAGATACAAATACTTTGGGATCAACGGAAAGGAAGGGGTTATTGCAAATAAGCGACAGCGGGCTGCACTAACCAACTACAGAAAACTCACTACAACATCCGGCTAAAAGAGGGGGATAAGATAGCGTATCGTAACCAACTATAACTACTCACCAAACAAACCCATCCAATGTTACCCCCTACTAAGGAAGCAACCCAAGGATAACTCACACTGTTGGTTTAAGGATGGATCAAGTTATTGGGTCAATAAGACTATTACTAGTCAAGTATCATTAGTTAGGTGTAAGTTTATCTGAGTACTTGTTAGCCAGTACTTTCACCAAGTCAACCATAACCGCGGAAAACACGGCTTCTCGAGAAGATTTAACCCTGCAGGGGTGCACCAATTTGGCCGTACACGTAAGAATAACCCGCCAGACGGGGGATCAACCCACCAAGCGAGGTACTCAACACAACCCAACTCTTATTCGCATCAAGCCCAAAGCACCACGTGCTGTGCGTGCGCGGCTAATCGAGCCCCACGAAGAAAAGGGGACCCTCATAGCACTGGAAGACCACGCCGCCCTAAATGCCGACTACAAAAGTTCCACCCTGGCGCCAAGGGTTCGTACCTGCATATGCGTGCAGCAAATGGAAAGCCCGAACTAAGTGTGGCGATTTGGACGAGATGCGAATCGAATCAAGTTGAGGGGGGCGCCCATACTCGCTTCCCACATGCGGTTAGTGCGCTCATCATGGATCAGTAGACAAGACCCTTTTCCTAATTAGGGTCGACACTAGCAGGCCTCAAAACCACGCCGGGCCTCCTGCCGGTGCCTTATCAACAAATTATTATTACCCAAAACATTAACAAGTTGTTGATTGAATTGAAACCCAACTACCAAACTAAACAAGTGATAAGACGGACAACAAGACTTGAGCACCAACAAACCTAAGCATGCAACTACGACACGAGGGCCAACGGGGTAAACAAACAACAGTTGATAGGAAGTGGAAGGAAGGCTATATCATGGCTGCAAGGTAAACATATGATAGGATCGAGACACAAGCATCGAATCAACAGGCTAGAATAAGAACAACGGAAAGAATCGGTAACAAGTGATGAAAGGCAGCCATTTGGCAGCAAGTGAGTATACTTGCCTGAGATCCAGCAAGTAGAGGTACATCCACAGAACTTGTCGTTGCTCACATCATCTCAACGTCCTATCCGGGAAGAAGCAACGAACCTCGAACAAACACCGGATGCAACAATTACTACTACGGCAAAAGATCCAGCATGATCAAGATATGGATGCATGACAAGTTAATGGATGCATAGAAATAAACTAGTTGACATGATAACATAACATAATTAAATGGACCCATATGCAATTTGGATTACATATGGAAAGCCCATGAATTATGGTTGAATTAATTGTTCTACGACTAACCAATAGGTGAAAGTGGATTAGCATGATGCATGGATGATGAAAACAGAAAAATAACAACAATAGAACCAACTGGAAATAAGGTTTACCCATTTTGAAATCCACTTGTTAAGTTTTGGAATTTTTTGTTACTTAAAGGTGTCACACAAGCATTTGTTGTTTTCATCAAGTTTAATTGTCCAAAATAGATAACAAAGTTCATATTTGGAAAGAACACACAATTTTAGATGGAATACATGTTTCAATTATTGAAAAAGGAATTACAATGATTTAATTATGAATTAACAAGATTAAACAAGTTTTAATTGAATTTAATTCAAGTTTGAATATTATTTGGATTTTATTTGTTCAAAACATAAATTCAAATTCATATTTGAAAAGGTTATGTTTTTCTGGTTTGAAAACATATTTTATAAGTTCAAAAATAATTTAATTTGGGCAAGTTATGAATTTAGCAAATTTAAATGATTTAAACAAGGTTTAAATTATTCAGGCAATTTTAATTATCCAAAACATGAAACAAAATTTATATTGGAAAAGGTGGTTCAAAATGGCATGGAAAACATATTTTATTTGTGTGATTTGAATTAATATTGAATTAGTTATGAATTTCACCATTTAAATGATTTAATTAAAGCATTAAGTAATTGCATTAGTTTTATTTATCCAAAACAGAAAACAAATGTTATATTTGGAAAGAGCATGAAATTTCGGTTGGAAAACATGTTTTGAGTATTTAATTTGGAGCAACCATTTGAAAGTTATTAATTATGCCATTTAATTTGTCACTTTTAAGGATTATTAAATAACATTAATTTTAATTGCTCAAAATACAAAACAAAGTTGATAAACAGAAAGTACATTGAATTTGGACTGAAAAACATATTTCACATTTTAAAATTGGAGTTTATTTGCAATTTTTAGGTGTGGTTGAAGTTCAGGGACCAAAGTGCAAAAACCAGGGACTGAAATGTGGAAAGAAACTATCAGAGAGAAATCCCTGAGTTTTTTTCCTACCCAGCGCACCAGCCAGCGGGACACTGGCCAGCGGGCCCAACGCCACGCGGCGCACACGCGGCACGGGTGTAAGCCACGCAGCCACCACGGTCAATGACCAGCGGGGCCCGCCCCTGCGCGCGCGATTAAAAGGAAAAAGGTCGTGCGGCCGAGGGGATTCGATCCCGCGGTCGACTCGCTGCGCGGAAGGGAACGGAACCAGTGCGGTGTTCGTGTGGTTGTGATACAACAGGAGGCTGACGGAAGATAAGGTGACCACGGCTGTTAACTGAATAAACGAACGAAGTTTTCCTCGACTGACAGAGAAGAACCAGCGGCTGCTCCGACGAGCTCCTGCACCTGACGGTGATCCCGGGCGATCGGAGGCAGTGGACAAGCGCTGGAATTTACGCACGCCAGCAGTGAGCAGAGGGAGAGGGGAAGGAGGAGCAGAGGCTCACCGCGGTTGGTCGAGGGAGCGGGCTGCTGTCGACAGACAGCAGCGGCGGGGTCCTTCTCCGGCGACGGCGCGGCCTCCACGGCTGTTCCCAGCACCCAGCGAGGACGCAGGGAGGTAGCTGGAGGCACCGCGAATCCATTCCCGGGCACGGATGGCGCCGGCGGGGGCTAGGGCGACGGCGGCGAGCCCGCACAACCACGGCCACCACAGCTCCTAAGCGGGTTCAGACATACAGACGAAAGACAGGGGTTTTGGGGGAGGAGATCGGGGGGAAGAGGAAGGATGGCGGCGTGTGGAGGATGAGGAGACTAGGGTTACCAGGGAGGGGTCTTAAGGGGAACCGAGCTTCGTACGGCAGAGAATCGGGGAGGGGGGAGGAGGATCATACGGTGGTGCTGCAATCGTACAGGGAGTGACATCACAGGGAGGAAGATGACAAGCGACGAAGAGGTATCGGGCCAAAAGGAAAGGTGGGCTGGGAGGGAAAAGATGGGCTGTGGGCTGTCTCCTGCTCACCTCTCCCTTTTCTATTTTTTTTCCTTCTCTTTTTTTTTGTAAAGGTTGAAAGGGAGAGAGAGATAGAAAAGAAATAGGGTTTTTCTTTTAGGAATTATTTGTGTTAATTTTCAAAACAGAAATTAGAAGCAAATGTTAACATTATTTTTTCACAAGATTGAAATTCTAATTGATTTAAAGTTGTTAGTTGAATTTTTCAAATAGGGTTTGAGGGTGTTTATTTGATAATTAAATTTTATTAATTTGCAAAACAATAATTAAAGTAATTGTGAATATTAGGTCCAAAAGTTTGAAAGATTCAGTTGAGTTTTTAAGTGGTTATTTGAATTTCCATAGTCTTTCATAAGGAGTTGAATTTTAAACAATTTTATTCCACTAACTCAAACAATGATGAAAGCTTATGGACTTAATTGGTTTGCAAGATTTTTAATGGCCAAACCACATTTGGATCATGCCCATTATGATTGATGTTGAAAAGAATTTGAAATTTATCATTTGGGGGTTAACAAAAGGGTATTTCATTAACAAGCAATTTTAAATAAATCAACTTCCAACTATTTGAAAACAATTGAGTTGTTGTAGTTTGCAATTTTTAAATTGGAAATTTTGAACTAGGTTTGAAAGTTTAATTTGGTTTGAGTTTTCCAGTTGTTTTGAAAACATGATGCTATGCATATGATGCATGCAAAGCAAAAAGAAAACAAACACTTTCTACTAAGGGTAACACCCCAGGTGTTACAGATATGGGATTGTCCAATCCGGGTTAACGAGCATAACTTCAATTGACTCGGAAGTCAGAGGATAATCAACATCTCCACCTTTTATCGATGGTTTGTACAAATGTTGGACGAATACACCTGGTGGTAGGATTTTTATCCTTTATGATCACATGCGGGCTAATGCATCCGCGTTCCAATTTTCCTCCCTTTTAACATGGAGCACTTCGAATCCGAAAAAACAAATAGCAAACTCGTCTACCGTTCTCCGTTATTCGGCCATTATAGGGCTTTTTGCGTCCCAAGTTTGGTTGAGCTGGTGCTGTACCAAATCTGAGTCGCCGTAGCACAGAATGCGCTTGACACCTATTTCTTTTGCAATATGCAAGCCATGAAGCAGAGCTTCGTATTCTGCCACGTTATTACTGGCGTTGAAGTGTATTTGTAATACATACTCCATTGTGTCTCCTTTAGGGGATTTTAAAACTACACCAGCTCCAGCGCCCTCTTTCATCTTCGATCCGTCAAACTGCATGATCCAGTACTCGGACTCCGGCATAGGTGTTTTTTCCATTGCTTCCGTCCAGTCGGCGACGAAATCTGACAAAACATGGGATTTTATTGCCGTCCTCGGCTGATACTTAATGTCGAACGCTGCTAGCTCGATGCCCCATTTGGCTACTCAGCCAGTCGCCTCCGCATTGTTTATTATATCCCCTAGTGGTGCTTTGCATACCACTGTTATGGAATGTCCTTGGATGTAATGGCGAAGTTTTCTAGATGCGAAAAATACGCCATATGCCAGTTTTTTATAGTGTGGATACCTTTGTTTGGACTCGGAGAAAACTTCACTAACATAATATACCGGATGCTGGTCTGGTATACTCTGTTTATCTTTCTTCCTTTCCACAACAATTACTGCACTAATAACCCGGTTTGTAGCCGTAAGGTACAATAACATAGGTTCTTCGCCTTTTGGGGATGCCAAAATCGGAGATTTCATCAAAGTTTCCTTCAACTGGGTTAATGCTGCGTCTGCCTCTTCTGTCCACTCGAATTTGTCGGATTTTTTCAACAACTTGTAGAGTGGTAAGGCTTTATCCCCCAGCCGGCTAATAAACCTGCTGACGGCTGCAGCGGAACCCGTCAATCTTTGCACATATTTTACACACGTAGGTTTGGAGATGTTTAAGATTGCTTTGATATTTTCTGGGTTTACTTCTATTCCTCTGTGAGAAACGATGAAACCCAGAAGTTTTCCTGAGGGAACCCTGAATACGCACTTTGATGGATTTAACTTCATTTTGTAAGTACGCAGATTTTCGAAAGTTTCTCGCAAATCCTCAAGGAGCGTATCTTTTTCCTTGGTAATGACAGCAATGTCGTCCACGTAAACGTGGATATTTTTGCCAATCTGACTATGCAAACAACGTTGCATGCAACGGTGGTAGGTTGCACCTGCGTTCTTCAGGCCGAATGGCATGGTTATGTAATAGTACGTCCCATAAAGGGTTATAAAAGAAGTCTTAATTTGATCTTCCTTTTTCATGCGTATTTGATGATACCCGGAATACGCGTCCAAAAAGCATAAAAGGTCAGAGCCTGCAGTGGCATCTATTATTTGATCGATTCGCGGTAACGCGAACCTATCTTTTGGACACAGTTTGTTCAAGCCGGTGTAATCTATACACATCCTAAGGGTAGTAGTATCTTTCTTCGGTACTAATACCGGATTTGCAGACCATTCAGTGTGTATGACTTCCTGCTGCTAAAAGCCGGATAATTTCCTTGCCAATAGCCTTCCGTCTTCTTCCGTCAAATCGACGGAGACCTTGTTTGACGAGTTTGGAACCTGGAATCACCTTAAGTTGATGCTCAACAAGTTCCCTGCGTACGCCTGGCATGTCAGCTGGACACCAGGCAAAAATATCCCAGTTCTCACGGAGGAACTTGATGAGCTCGCTTTCCTATTTGTCGGTCATCCCAGTTCCCACTACGACAAATTTTGTCGGATCTTTGGGATCTAGGATTACCTGTCTTGTTCTCGGAAGCCTTGAAGCTATCTGCTGGCTTCCGGCTTTCTTTTCCTGCCGGCATTTCTGTCGGCGATACCTCTTTGGCCAGTTCTTTCAACTCTTCCTTTGCTATGATCTTCTCAGCGCAAAGGGCGTTTTTTTTTCCAGCTTGTTTGCCAACTTGAAGTCTCCAGATATGGTGATTACTCCTCCTTTTGGCCCTGGCATCTTTAGCTTGTTATAGATATAACATGATCTTGCCATGAATTTGGCGAAAGCTCGACGTCCGAGTATCGCGTGATATACGCTTTCGAATGGCACCACTTCGAAGGATACTTTTTCCTAACGGAAGTGATCTTTTTCTCCGAAAGTGACATCTAGGGAAATTTCTCCTAGGGATCGTGCTTGCCTGCCAGGAACAATACCGTGAAAACGTATGTTGTTGTGGTTGAGCTGGGTCTCGGAGATTTTCAGATGCTTCAGTGTATCCAAGTACATTATGTTAATGATGGATCCTCCATCCATCAGCACTCTTTTTAGCCTAGTGTTCTGGACAATAGGGCTTACAACAAGAGCTTGCGTGCCGGGTTCAGTGATGTTTTCGGGATGATCAGACTGATCCCAGGTGATTGGTGTGTTCGAATACTTCAAGAATTTCGAGGTTGCCGGAATAACCGCGTTTATTTCTCGAAGCGTTCTTTTTACCACCTTTGCTGATGGAGTTGCCAGGAAAGTTAGGGCGCACTCTCCGTCAACTCTCGGAAACTTGGGTTCGCCTTTTCGCTGTTGTTCCTGGATTTTTTCGTCAGTGTTTGATTCACTGTCTTCTTTCTCAGCTTCTGGCTTTTGCTTGGAAAATTTCCTTTTGGAATTCTTCCCCCTGTTTCCGGATCCTGCACTGCCTTTCATATGCTTGTTCAGCCGGCATTGTGCGTTAGTGTGGGTGGGTTTCCCGAATTGCGAGTGGTGGACGCAGGGTTCCGACTTAATCTTTTCCTACTCTTCCTTGGTGTAATTGATTGGTTCCGTACTGCGTCCTTTCCACCTATTCCCCTTTTCACTTCCAAAGGCTATGTTAACCTCTTTGGGCTTTTGTGTTGCATCTGGAGTTCCTTTTTTCTCAGGGCGAGGATTCTTTTTAGCCTATATCAGTGTATCGATATTGCCTCCTCTAGCTCTGATGTCGTCCTCGGCTACAGCATGTTCATTGGCGGTTGTAAGCATAGATCCGAGATCTTTGTGTTGTTTGGAACCAACCATGGACAGTACAAGTCCGGGTTTTAGGCCATTGACGAAAGCATGCATTGCTTGTACGTCAGTTACTCCAGAGCAAATATTCTTCATTGCCGTCCATCTTGAGATGAAATCCACGTATGGTTCGTCCTCAAATTGGGTGCAACGATTTAGCTGGTTGATGCTATTCGGGCGTTTGTAGGTTCCCCGGAAATGCTGAGTAAATACTCGAGCCATATCGTCCCAGCTGTCGACAGTTCTGGAAGGTAATCCATTGATCCAGTCTCTGGCTCCATCCAGTAACATCAGGGTAAGAAACTTTACAGCTTCCAGGTCTGTCCCATTGTTGATCTGGACGGCTGTATAGTAGTCTGAGAGCCAGGTATCCGGGTTTGTACTACCGGTATATTTTTGGTATGTTGGACCAACTTTGGCAAAGCCAGAATGCAGGGTTATTCTTCGGATCCTATCTGTGAAGCACTTAGGACCGAAGTATAAATCATCTCTTTCCGCTCTATCCATGTGTGCGGAGTACCTGCCGGCTGAATGGACAGAAGGGGATCTGCTCCTTTCTTTTCCGTTGTTGCACACACGCGCTTTTCTGGGATCCTCTCTATTTCTTCCGAGATCACGCCCCTTTGGATGAGGTGGAGTTCTACTCCTATGTATTTCCTTATTCCTGGGGGTGTCCGAGATCTCTCACGCCTGTGAGGTATATCCTGTCTTCCAGCTTTTTCAGCTGGGTGTCTCGGAGGCGGCATTGCTTTGCCGTCATTCCGGTGTTTTTCTTCCCGATCGTGAGGATTAAGTCCACCTTTCGGGAGATGGGATCCGGTTCGAGACGCTTCATCCTTATTATCGGTATTTTTCTTGTCTTTTCTCGGATCCGTTTTCTTCTCTTTTGAGTTGCTTGAATCTCCAGGTTCTTCCGGTCCAGGTGCTCTAGCGGCGCATGTAGCTGTTTTGCATAGGGCGGAGTCGTCATGCAACTTCCCTGATCGCTCTTGCCCTCGTTGTTGTTGTTGCAATGCTTTTCCTAGGAAAGCATACACCCCTTGAACTTTTTCACCGTTGTAGTACATATCATTGTTGAGGATGGCGAACGCCGCTTCCGCGTTTTCTGCTGCGGTTTTGTATATTGGTTCGCCTCTGGCATCTTTGCCGTTTACCTGCTTTTGCTAAGATGGGTTCTGAAACCTTTCTTTTGCGGCAGTACTTCCGGTCTTACGATTCCGGGTAACCTTGTAGGTTTAATGCCAGATCTATTCTTTTTCTCGTACTCCTCGATTTCTTCCTTCATGAGCTTGATGTCATCCTGGGTTTTTTGGAGGTGTTCACGAGTTCTGAATAGATGTTGTTGTTGCCTCTGGAGAGCTCGTCTCCTGGCTCCTAGCACTTCAGGGGGTTCGTGCAATCCCACTGGTGTTTGCAATAACTCATGTTCTTCTTGTTCTGTCATTGGCAGAACACGGATTTCCTTTGTTTTATTCTCCGCGGGCTTTATTCCGCTTGCATCTCCTACTTCCGGGCTTTCATTGGCTGGATCAGCCGATTTCTTCTTCCGGATTTTGTACTGGAGTTTTTTAGCGGCCTTGTGCTTTTTCTTGGAAGAGGGAGGTTTTTTGATAGGTTCATCCTCTGTCAATTCTTTGACATTGGGGAATATTGGAGAAGTTTCTCCGTCTTCTCTCTCTTCCTCTGGCGGGGGAGTTCTAGGGCTTCCCTGACTGCCGGCATCCGTGTTTTCAGCCGGTTTTGCCATCAGTACTTCATGGAATCCCTCCTGAAGAGATTTAACCTTTCTTTCGAAGGCGTCCTCGTCTTCGTCTTTGGAATCAAAGCTATCTGATCCGGTTTCTGACTCTAATCTCGCCTCA
This sequence comes from Alopecurus myosuroides, assembly GCA_028641055.1. NCBI lineage: Eukaryota > Viridiplantae > Streptophyta > Magnoliopsida > Poales > Poaceae > Alopecurus > Alopecurus myosuroides. The sequence goes on from CM054063.1 coordinate 35,597,347, forward strand.
ATGGCAGCTAACACAGAGTCAGCTTCCGAGTTCGTCGTTATGTTGACGGATGTCGGATCTTCCACCTCTATAATGGGTTTGTTGTTTTCTGCCTCCTGCACGGGGTTGCCATCATCCGTGTTTTCTGCGACCTCGGATTGCAGCATACCAATAAAGTGTGAATCACTTTTATGTCGGCGATCTGAGCAAAACCCGGTATCGTAGTCATCTTCGACTGGGTATAGGGCGGGTGGGAAAAATTTACTTCCACCGCAAAACCCCATGGCCTCTGCAGTTAATCCGATAAAGATATTTGCAGATCCAATCGGTAACACGCAGGCACTTACCAGATGATTTTGCGCCGGTATGTAAGATCCATTGTCGAGGAAGCGTCCAATATCGTCGTCGAACTCCAGGCTTCCGACAGTTATGGAACTGCCGATTCCGCCGAGTATCCCAGATCGAAACTTAACGCCTGACGTCGCCTGCCCCACGGTGGGCGCCAACTGTCGAGACATCGTAGTAGAATTCATAGACGAGGGTGCCATGAGACTACGGGTAGAGACGTGGGGGAACGTGATTGTGCGAATGACAATGACAAAGGGTTTTACCCAGGTTCGGTACGATGCAGTAATGCGGCGTTCCTACTCCTGCAATCTCACTATTCAGGACTAAAGCCTGTGAATACAAAGTACAATGTGAGGTTCTATTAGCTGCTCGTCAAGGATCAACCTCTCGGCGAGTTAGCCAGTAGCTTCTTGTCTCTCTATCATATCTCCCGTCCGGCTTTATATAATAGCCGGGTTAGGGCATACAGAGTAGGAAACCTAGAGGACTACGGTAACTATTAACTTGGAAAGTAAGGAATCCGCCTTCTACTCCAAGCCAGATCACGTGGGCCGTGATCCGGGTTCTTCTAGAATCCGGCTTCTGTGCGTCAACTTACTGGGCCGCCCAATGGACCGTAGCCCACTACCATTTGGGCCACCCGGGTAATCCGGCACTTTAGACTACCATCTGATATACCCCTATTCGGTATATATCCGACACCGCTTCCTCCTCCTGCTTCCAGGTTTTCGTTGGCTGGATCTGCCAGTATTTTCTTCGGAGTTTGTACTGGAGTTTCTTGGAAACCTTGTTTCTTTTCTTGGAAGAGGCAGGGTTTTTACCAGGTTCATCTTCTGTCAATTCCTTGACATCAGGGTATGTTGGAGTGGTTTCACCATCCTATGTTTCCTCATCTGGCGGAGGTGTTTGAGAGCTTTCCTGACTTTCGGCATCCGTGTTTTCAGCCGGTTTTGCCATAAGTACTTCATGGAATCCCTCTTGAAGAGATTTGACATTTCTTTCGAAAGCATCTTCGTCTTCATCTTCGGAATCGGGGTCATCTCATCCGGGTTCTGATTCCAATCTCGCCTCGATGGCGGCTAGTACGGAATCGACTTCCGAGTTCGTCGTGAAATTGACGGATGTCGGATCTTCCACCTCTATTGTGGGATTGTGTTCTTCTGCCTCTTCCACGCGATTGCTTTCATCCGTGTTTTCGGCGATCTCGGATTGCACCATACCGATAAAGTGCGATCTCATTGCGGGCACCTCCGAGGAGGCGGAAAATTCAGCAGGATATCGGCGATCTCAGCAAAATCCGACATCATAGTCTTCTTCGACTGGGTATAGGGCGGGCGGGATAAATTTGCTTCCACCACAGAATCCCATTGCCTCTGCAGTTAATCCGATAAAGATGTTTGCAGATCCAATGGGTAAAACGCATGCACTTACCAGATGATTCCGTGCTGGCATGTACGATCCGTTGTCGAGGAAGCGCCCGACGTCGTTGTCGAATTCCAAGCTTCCGACAGTTATGGTATTGCCGATTCCGCCGAGTATCCCCAATCGAAACATAACGCCTGACGTTGCTGGCCCCACGGTGGGCGCCAACTGTCGAGACATCGTAGTAGAGTTCATAGACGGGGGTGCCATGAGACTACTGATAGAGATGTGGGGGGAACGTGGTAGTATGACGATCAAGGACACCAAAGTTTACCCAGGTTTGGTACGTCGCAACTAGGCGGCGTTCCTACTCCTGCAATCTCACTAAATCGGGGCTAAAGCATGAAGTATACAAAGTACAATGTGAGTTGGTTTAGCTACTCGACGAGGATCAACTTCTCGGCGAGTTGGCTTCTAGCTAATTGCCTCTGTCTTTCTTCTCTCCCGTACGGCTTTATATAATAGCCGGGTTAGGGTTTACAGAAAAGGAAACCTAGAAGACTACGGTAAGTTCTAACTTGGAAGGCAGGAATCCGCCTTCTACTCCAAGCCGTACCACGTGGGCCGTGGTCCGGGTTCTTCTAGAATCCGGCTTCCGTGCGTCAGCTTACTAGGCCGCCTAATGGACCTTAATCCATTACCACTCAGGCCAACCTGGTAATCCAGCACTTTAGGAAACTATCCAATATACCCCTAATCGGTATATATCTGACACTTCTTTAGGGGCTGCATATTCTAACATGCAGGTTCCTCCGATGACGAATGAGAAGTGTTTGGACTCGAGTCTACACCCAACATGTATGCATGTCGCACAGGCTAAAGATGGAGGCCCATTGCTTTTAAGTTTTCTGCTGTTTTGAACTCTAAGTTTGTAGCTAGCCTTTAAGGCTATGCAAGTTGTAATAAAGCTATACTTGGCTATTATGGATCTCCTTGTAATTTTTTTAAAACTTCCGCCATGACACTTTACATTTTGTATTGTGGTGCTAGCATTGATCGAGGGACTAGCACATAACACGGGTATTTTACCTTTATTAAAAGGTGGGATGCTACACCATTATCATGACCGTTCTTCTTCTTTGTCATATTAAATATATTCATTATAACCAATGATCTTGGTGGCATCCAACGTTGAATCCAACATATGGAGTTCAAGTGATGCCTATGGACAAATCTCTAAGAGTATCTTAATGCAAACGTTAGTCCATAAGGATTATCATTAATTAACAAACCACACATGGGGGCACCATGATCTTTCAAAAACCATGTCCGTATTAAGCCTCTACTAGACTAGCTCATCGATTAAACAATGGTTAAGGTTTCCTAAACATGGACATAAGTTTTCAATTACTAACGAGGTCATGTCATTGGAAGAATCACATGATGGACATATCCAACTAAGCGTAGAAATTTCATCGTGTCACTAAGTTTAAATTGTTGTGCATTTTATTGTCAAGTGTTCTATTTCTTGGACCATGAGATTATGTTACTCCCTAATACCATAAGAATACAACCTTCACTTCATAACTGGGTGATCACAAAGGTGTCTTACAGGTATCTCGGAAAATGCTTGTTGAGTTGCATGTATCAAGACTAGGATTTTTCCATCCTTGTGACCGAGAGATATTCTCAGGGCCCACTCGGTAATGCACATTCGATATCGCTTACAAGAGTACTTGTCAGGACCGATATTGAACTAGTTCCAGAGATATTGAGATCTAGTCTCGGGTGAGTAAAATATCGCGAGACAAAGGAAATATAATACATATTGTTTCAATAATTGACATAGTAGTTTAAACCGATGAAGATCTTCGTTGAATGTATATGAGTCATCGTTGGCATCTAGTTCGCACTGATTGTTATTGACCGAAGAGGTGTCTGTATCATGTCTGCACGTTCTCAAACCCAAAAGGTCACACTGTTAACGTCTGGTAATGCTAGAGTAGCTCTGGGATAATTTTGTGGTGAGGCTGAATATTTTTTTCGGAGTCTCGAATGGGATCCAGGACATCACGAGGAGCTGTAGAAGAGTCCGGAGATAAATTTTCATATATATGAAAGAGTTTCTAGGGTCCGAAAAAGTACGGGGCCACATGGATTGGACAGGTGGCGCAACATGCCCACATGGGCTGGCTGCACCTAGGAGGGTTTCGGCGTACCCACGGCCTATATAAAGAGGGGGGCTCATTGGGACGTTAACCCCATACCCTAGCCACACCACCCTGTGCTACTCCTATGTCTCGCGTGTATGCTTCTTGGCGAATACCCGTCCACGCGATCCTCCACCATGCCTCCACCTGTCGTGATGTAGGCTTAGGTCACATCTACTTCTCTACTGCACTTGTTGGATCAAATAGTAGGAGACATTGACATGATGAATGTGTGTGCATTTTGGAGGCACCGTTTGTTGTGGTGCTGACCGTAGTGGACCGCGAGAAGAACTAAATGAGAAATTACGACTACACCGAGCTGTGTTATTTTTACGTAACTCGAATTAAAAAGTATTTATAACTGAAATCACCGGTGCCCGCGAGCCAGAAATCTCCACTTGAAGGATATTGCAATGATATAGAGCTTTCACCAAACCAAGAATCCTCACAACATCTAATTCCCTTTACATTACCGAGAATAAAACAACCGCATTAGATAAACTCTCGTTTGACTCCCATGAGTCCCTGCTGTGATGCTCTAGGTCGATCAAACTCCCTTTACAAAAATCACTTTTTTTTTGTTTCGAGTGTTCATAATAATCCCACGTATTTGTGGAACAGTTTTTGAAACATCATTGCAGTATGTCATATTTGTCCATTTGTGTATGTCATTGTTTCTTGACAGGTAATTCAAATAGCACCCAAAAGCATGCGCTCCCTCGTGACGAAATAATGTTCTAATTTTTTTACATATAATTTATACTTGTACATGCTCGTGATCAATATGTGCATGTAAAGTTCTGGAAAAGACAACATTTGTGGCACGTGCAAAACAGAAATTTGGTACTTAGAAGCTTGCTAGGTTTTTGTTTACTTGTTCTTTGCCCAGGACATAATATATATTTTTTATCCGTGAAACTTTAAACATACATAAAAGACATTGTCTTGTATATATGTCGTCAGATAAAATCATTATCCTATTTTATTTTGACATTTCTAGCAAATTTTACTATTATTCCTTTTCCAGGGAGCCATATCGCCGCCCTGTTTTTTTGTTAACAGGCGTCTTATCATAATCATATTGATATTCTTTAGGGACGACAAATATTGTATACCAGTACTAGCTAGGAGAGGGAAAAAAGAAAAGACAGAATAGGCTGTGTACATCCAGATCCAGGCATCCAGGCGAGCAAGACTTGAAAGGACGAGTCCTCTTATGTACTTCCGCTCATGTGTGGCTGTGTTAGAGTTAGACGCTTATTTCAACGAGGAGTCATCGATCTTCTGTTTTAATTTCCAAGAGAGAGAGAATGAGAGATGGACAGTACCATGGTTTTATATAACCAAGGATTGCACATTTTTAATGATTAGAAGGGGCTCATCCGTGTTGTTGTCAGTTGAGGAAATGGCATGCAGGACAGCAGCTAGCTAGCAAGATACAAAGTTTTGAAATTGGTCGCTTTCAGTCCATCCAGGTAAGTTCGTACCTGGTAAAAAAAAAGAATATACAGCGAAACATCTATAGGAAGTTAATTAATTAACATCTGAAAGGACGACTACTCTATGTACTTCCCCCCGGTGGTGTGTTGCTGTCTCGGGCCCTTAATTTCAACGCCGGGTCATGCATCTTCGTCTATTCTGTCTTCTTTAAGGAGATTTAAGGAGAATGGGGGTGAGCGAATACTATGTGAACACGTTGACTGTCTAATGATTAGTAACCCTGAGCTGTTTCTTTGGTGCTTATGAGATGATCAATCTTTTCGAAAGCACCAGCCTGCTAAATAAGGGCATCTCCAATAGTGTAAATGTCATCGTAAGATAGCAATGGTAACTCAAAAAAATGCCTACATTTTCTTTAGAAATGGGAGCCTCGGCCTCAGCCTCTGCATCAAAACGATGCACACGGCTGGTTTTTATTATAAAGAAGATAAAAGTAGTAGTTTGAGATTACAATTCATGGATCAGACAAAGTGGGCATAAACACCAGCCATAGAAAGATTACAACGTTATGCATCTAGTCGCTTCTCATTAAGCCACCCACCCTGGCTGTAAATAACCCGAACGACCGCCATCATTCGAGCACAGCCTGAATCCATAAGTCCTCGCTGATCCGCAGGTAGCAGGAAGGACCATAGGTGAATGTAGGAGACCGCCATGTTGATAACCTGCAAAAAATGAATTCCCTTCTTTTTATCAAAGACAACATTGTTTCTACAACTCCAAACAGCCCATAAAACAGCAGCAACGCCTATTCGAATACGTGCCTTTGTCTTTTTATCAATACCGTTTAACCATGAACCAAACAAATTAGCAATGGAGATCGGAGGGGATATACTAAAAGTAAAATGCAACAGTCGCCATATATGCCGCACAAAAGAACAAGATATAAAAAGATGATGAACGGTTTCATCTTGGTCGCAAAAAACACACTTTTTACATCCTGTCCAATTCCTTTTGATCAAATTATCTTTAGTGAGAATTACTTTACGGTTAAGGAACCACAAAAAAATCCTAATTTTCAGCGGTACCTTTAGTTTCCACAAATACTTACGCAAATATGTTGTGGAACCATGCATTAAATCGGCATACATAGATTTGACCGTAAATGTTCCATTCATAGTTAGACTCCAGCGGAACTCATCCTTCTCTTCTGACAAAGTTACAAACATAAGGCGTTCCACTAAATGTAACCAAAGAGTTCGTCTACTTCCCGTAATAGTTCTTCGAAAATGCATATTTAAAGGTACACTCGATAGCACGTTTGCTACAGTGACACCGCGTTGTCTGGCCACACTATAAAGTGAAGGATATTGGTGAGATAACGGCTCATCTCCTAATCAAGTATCCTCCCAAAAACGCACTTGTTGACCATCACCTAACCGAAACGAACCGCGATCAAAAAAATGTCTTTTTATTCTCATAAGTCCCTTCCAAAAAGGAGAGTCATTTGGTTTCAAAGATATCTGAGATAACGGTTTATCTCCAATATATTTGTTTGATAAAAGCTCATGCCAGACCCCATCTTCGGTTAGTAACTTATGAAACCATTTGCTTAACAAACATATATTTTTTATATCTAGGACCTCTATACCTAGCAAATAATAAGACATGGCAAGTAATAATAAGGTGAGAGAACATGGGTTGTATGATATGCAACCAACAAGCTAGCACGCATGCTAATATACTTTTCTCCTTTGGTCCCACTAAAATGACTATATGATTAGCTAGAATATACTACTTTACCAACAAATTTTCCAACAAACCATTGTAATAGTTGTATGATACATTGTTGGTTGATGAGTTGGCTACTCTATCATACGGTGTATTATACAACCTATTGCGGATGCCCTAAGGTAACCATTTATTCTTGAAACATCTGAAAGGACGACTACCTTGGTTCCGATGCCACAATAGGAGCCAATCCAGCTTACAACTAATACTACTCCCTCCGTCTCAAAATAATTGTCTCAAATTTGGACAAAAGTGGATGTATCTAGACATATTCTAGTGTTAGATACATCCACTTTTGTCCAACTTTAAGACAATTATTTTGAGACGGAGGGAGTACAAAGTTCCTTCCAGTCGATCCAGCTAGCTACTTTTACCTGCTAAATTGACAAGAAGATGCAAGCTATATAAGCTGGCCGCAATTTCGATGCTAACATGGCCTCAAGGCTGAAGGGCTTTTGGAAGATGTCCTTTTTGGTACTTCTGGAGGTGGCCTCCTGGGCTTGATGGGTACGTGCGTGTGCACAAGGTGACGGCTCTAGCTACACTTGTTAATTCTCTGGGGCGCCTAGGGAAGATTGGTGTAGCATAATCCGCCTGGGATGGATGCGTAGATGTGGACAAGCTGGGTTCATGGAAACATACTACTGCGTCTCCCTGCACGAGACCATTCACTTGTAGGTATAGCTTCTTGACTGCTTGAGCTACGGTTCGCCGGTCATACGAGACTTGAAACTTTGCGATGAAAAGACGCAATACGTTCCGGCCGATCGAGCGCGTAAACTTCCAAAGGTGACTCGGACCGGCCACTTGGTCCGTCGGTCTCGGTCGTGGTCTAGTCGTGGATGCGTATGTATGTATGGACATGCACGACCGACTGACTTGCAAGTTGGTAATTTTCTTGGTCATGGCCAAGAAGTTGCCCCTCCACCAACCCAAGTAACTGCATGTAATGTGTTTGCCCCAGCCTCGCAAACCTGCATGCTGCATGGTAACTGTGCATGTCTGGGCTGGCTTCTGGCTTGCTAGCTTAGCTCACACAAAAAATGATCGATGCGATGCGCGCGCTAGCTTCCAGCCGACTTCCTGGAGCCTGCCAGGAACACTCCTGGCCTGCCAGTGCGATTCATTCTTTATTTCTGTCGACCAGAAAACTTGCACCAGCTTCTTACATAGTAGGTACGTACTTTTTTCTGTCCTGGCCTAGGCAACAAGGCCCTGGCGCCTACCTTGCTGTATATATACATCCCACTGCCTTTGGTGCACACGCATGTACTCACTCCGATCCTCTTCCCAAACCTCAACCCGGAGCTAGCCAGATTCGTCTCACAGCCCGTCCTGGATTTTCCCTAGTTGAGATGTCTGTGCGAAGACCACGGGGCCATGACGACGACCAGCAGGGGAGCGGAGGTGGCGACGATCATCAGCAGCACCACAGCCCTAGGCGGATACGGCCGGCACCGCCGTGTTTCAGATCGTTAGTACTACCTCTAGTTCTTTCCTTCTACCATCTGTTTGTTTTATTTTCCAGCTGCTTTGCTCATCTACTACAGGCACGCATATGTCATGTGCTGTGTTTTCTCAAATTTATGAATTTCAGCATAGCTAGTATATATACCTTTTATATGCGGCGGTCAGATGTGCTGAATGCACGTACTCCCTTCAATCCGATATAATCGTCGCTGGGAGCTGCCGTAGTGAAAAAAAAAATCATAAACAGGCTACGACAGTTTTTCTGGATCGGAGGTAGTACAACAAACTTTTTTCAACCTGGTGCATCTATTCTTCAAACAAATGTTCTACATGTGTGTATATATGCGTGTATGTGTTTTTTGTTTTGTTTTGTTTTGTATTTCTAATGGATATATATAGCTGGTTAACCTCGATCGGGATTTTGGATCTGATCTGGATTATTGTTTTGCAGCGTCGTGACCAGAGCTGTGACAGCAGAAACCGTTCAGCAAATCGTTCTCAGTTTGGAGCCGGTTATTCGTAGGGTGGTAAGATTTACCAAACACATCATATTTGTTTACGTTTCAGTTGTACTGAAGATTTCGGTGCACTTTATATATACGCACGCGCGTGATCATGGCACCAAAGTACGGAGTACATATGTTCCCCCTCCAAGTGCAACTCATATTTATATAGTCTATCTCGTGTGTCAGGTCCGTGAAGAAATTCAGAGTATCTTTTCTCAGCATGGCCACTTGCCAACACCAACAAGGTATATGCATGCATCGTAGCTCTATTTATTTGATAACCCTCACACAAACATGAAAGGCTAAGATCGATGCATATACATTTGAAACCAGTGCATGCAAGCCGTCCAACATGCATATCCTAATTCCCCGGAATAGATTTTGTAAAACAAGAGGAAGGGAGTGAGATAGGTTCTTGTGGGCAATTAATATCTTTATTACCCCGTCTGGTTTGCCCTTCTAGCCCTATATTCCCAAACAGAGGGAGCACATAAACATTTTAGTTTTGATTGTCAGAACAAACTGACCCTTTTCAAAATTAAAATTTTATTCGGCAACTTAAGCCATATCTATATGTGCGCATCAACTTCTAGATAGTTAATTATCTGAAAATATAAACCATTCCTGGCAGATCTCTTCCTTTACACATCGAAGGGGTGGACGTCTCGCCTCCGCTGAAGCTTGTCTTCGCCAAGAGGCTCATGCTACCAATCTTCACCAACAACAAACTACTTGACTTGGCGAGTAACGGAGTCGAAATCCGGTTTATGGATACAAGAACGAACTATCTTGTCTCACAAACAAACCCTCATCTAGGCTTTTCCACAATAAAACTAGAAGTACTTGTCCTAGATGGGGACTTCAGATGCGAAGACGGTGTCGGGTGGACCGCCGATCAGTTCAGTTCTGCGATCGTAAAGGCCAGAGAGGGGAGGAGGCCGCTGCTTGTGGGTACCACACTTAATGTGGCAATGGGAAATCATGGAGTGGTCATCATAGATGATCTGTCATTTACTGACAATTCAAGCTGGATAAGAAGCCGGAAGTTCCGAATTGGTGTGCGTGTCATGGCAACAAGCTATTATGGACCCAGGATCCAGGAGGCAGTGAGCGAAAGCTTCACGGTGAAAGATCATCGAGGAGAATGTAAGTTTGGTCCTCCTTCTACTATGTATTAGCCGATCTTCAGGACCACTGTTAATTTATATATCAAAGTTCTGTTAATTCTTTGTATCAATTTTTGATCAATAATTTCTTAGCATGCATATTTAGAATAGTAGAACGCTACTAGAAAAAAGAAGATACATCATGATGCATTTTCATTCCTTTACTAGTGTACAAGAAGCATTACCCTCCAATCTTGACGGACAATATATGGAGGCTGAAGAACATCGGAAAAGATGGACCGATTGACAAGAGGTTGGAGTCCGAGGGGGTCAAGAACGTTCAGGACTTCTTGAAGCTTAACACCATAGATCCCGATAAGCTAAAAAACGTAAGCATCGATCATACTCAACTTGTAAATTTACTTAATTTGCAAGGTTTATACCGATTTTGAATATTTTTTGGAATGAAAAATATGTTTTCAGCTCGTTGGCATGTCAGATCGGCAGTGGAGAATGACACTAACTCATGCAAAAACGTGTGATCTGGGAGGGAAATGCTATGTTATCAAATCTGAAGGGTGTGATGTTATATTCAGTCCCGTAGGAGAGATTTTAGCTGCCAGAATTGGAGACCAGACTTTCCCTTTCCAACAATTGCACCAACAACAAATGGTATATATATTTCTTTCTTTCTTTTTTGCATGGAGGTATATATATTTCTTCCCTCATTCTCACCGGTCTATGGCATGGAATATGATGTCCAGTTACTCTTATTATTGAAGAGTTTTCCTAGTTTCATATGGTTGTTCTCAACTGCAGGTCCAAGTAAAACAACTGGCTGTCAAGGCATACGAACAGTGGGATCAATTGGAGGAAGTGGTAAATGAGACGACACTTGCTGCATATGATGGATTGGTGCCACCATTTCCTCTGGACAAACCTAGTTCATCATGCACACCAGCAAGTAATGAAAGCATGATGAGCTCAGGGTCTCAAAATGCCGAATATCTTGACAACATGGAGTCTCGAACTGCTACCTCCAATGTTGTAATGGGGACTAACAGTAGCAGCACCTTAGATTCTGCAGCAGCTATTCTTCCTTCAGGTGATGGTATGTACTGGATCCCAAGCATGGCTGGTGATGACCATCACTTTACATGGAATAACTCTACAAATGTCGACTGTTGGGATCAGCTTGACTAACTTCCTATATAATGAAATGCATACTGTTTGTAATGCTGTGTAATCTAGTACGAGCAGCATATATATGTACAAATACTCGCTCTGTGTATACAGAAAAAAGTCCACGTTTTGACCCATAGGAAAGCGGTGACTTGTACTACCTTGTCGCTTCACCCACAAAACTTAAAAATCCACAAATTGGACGGGACCCATTCAGATATCAGAAACACAACTTCATCTGAATTAGCAATCGCAAATTATATAGCAAGCCAAAACATTCATTTAAAATAAATTACCAACCAACATACATGTTCTAAAGTACATCATTCTAATATTCAGGTTTTGAAACGAGTGTGATTAAACCTTGAAGTATGATGCATCAGTGGCAAAAAGAACTATGTGAAGTAATGAAACGATTTACTTCACTTCCACGCCTAATGGAAACAGTGGCCAAATCATAGGGACAAAACCATGATACATAATCAGAAACCAAACATGCCCTATTACTACATTATTACGCCAAATTCTGGTTCTAACCTCTGCATATACTGCAAGGGTATTATATTAGCTATTCCAATCTATCGCACTATACCAACGACAATGATCTGCCTAATAATATATCTGCATCTGATCTTGATACTGTCAAGTATCAAACATGTTGAGATCAAGCCTGCTGCAGTAACATTTGTGCATTGTTTAGTCTGAAGATGAAGCAACTTGGAGGTGCTCAACTCAAAGCAGCAACACAAGATATCATCCGATGAACAAAGTCTGAACTATAAGAACCACAGGCAGTGCACCTCAAGGTTATGTGACGTAGGAAAACTGCAAGTTGCCACTTATTTCAGACATGCCAGAGTCAAATAAAAGTTTCAGAACTGATTTTGTTACTTGGACACAAGGAAACTGGTCCATTTGGGTTTTCAAGAAGAATGGTTGTTAAAAAATATAAAAAAATGGAACACGGTACTTGTGTGACAAGCCAAACTAGAAATAAAACGCAGAAGAAAACACAGCGAATTATTTGGAAGCAGATAGCTGCAATACTGTCAGAACATCAAATTGTTTACCTAGTTCATGTACAACTGGATTGAGCCTAATGAGTAGTCGTGGGTAATTCTGAGCTAAAGCCAACTCATCATCCACTGCCACACTTCTTCATGACAACAATATGTGAGTTTCAGAGAACTCAAAATAAGTAGCCGGTAACATGTTTTGCTCCAGGGTAAGTGCTGCTACGGTCCACAAAATTACCATGTAAAAAGGGCACCATAATTCAACGTTAGTGTTTTTGTCTGACGGGACCAAAAAAGATCTTCCAGTTCTGCATGAGCTTCTCTCTGTAGCTTGCATGCAGCGGTTATTTCCTTAGTTCCATTGCCTCCCTGCAAGAATCAGTTGATCAAAATATTGAAGGAAGAAGTGAATTCTACAGAAGATGACAAACACCCACAGCCTGTAGCTGCTGACAGACAGATTGTATATTTTTTACCAGAATAATTTCTCGACCTCCTCACTCTCAGGGTCCAGCTCTAGAGCGCGCGCCACAGAGTGATAAGCACTGTCATAATCCTAAGGAAAGGCAAGGGCATTTTGGAATAAATAGCAGGTAGCAAAAAAGGAGCAGTGCAATTTTAGGAATGAACTGTTGTATCGCACCTTCATAAACATTAGAGCTGCTCCTAGCCGATAGCGCGCCTTTGCCCACTTCGGGCGAAGCACTATGCATTCATGTGCATCCTCACAAGCCCTTTGTCCATCACCCATGCGAAGCCAGCAAAGGCTCCTGTTTGACAGCAACTTAGCGTCGAAGTTATCCATCTTCAGTGCCTGCAGCAGAAAATAATAGAGAAAAAATGCTGTTGTTGACACATTCCAGAAATACTGCTCAGTATGGACCAGTAGTTTCTCATTTGGTCCATAGGAACGAGGACCCAAGAGTTAAACTGTGATGAAAGAGCAGATCATGCCTGAAGTTCCTCGCAATGAAACGAACATGTAGATTACTGTGCCGTGATTCTTACGTATTTATTTTAAACATAACTAGCAGGGTGGCCCTCGCAATGCGAGGGCAGTATCTCTCGTGGGCTGAAAGTGATTGAGATATTAATTTACTGTTTGATGAGTATTTACATTATTATATAAAAACACAATTAGTGTAAGTAAATGAAGCATCATAGGTACATGCACCTTATTTAATCATTTTTACTTTCTAACAATGGTATTAATTCCATTTGAGAAAAAACGATTTTAATGACCATACATGTAACATGTGTGATCTTTGTGAGGTTATCGGTCAAATTAGGATCGAGGGTATTTACTTGTGAGTACAAAAATCTATATGTTGTATTCATATAATAATTATTATGTTATATATACTTGCGAAAAGAAAAAATTATGTGTGTATATCTGATTTCTAATGGATAAGAAAATAAATTTGCCAAATTAATCGAATAAAATTAGAGTTTCTTTTTACTTTGGGAATCTTATTACGATATCAGAGTAGAGGTGATGGGTTTAAGTCTCGGTTTTTCCATAAAGAAAATTGTTTAGTTGCCCCCTTTATGTCCATGTTTTTGCCAGACCGACCTTTGATTAATTTTTATTCATCGCATGAAATTTTGATATAGTAAATGCATTTTGCATTGATAGTCTCTCTGGTCCGTTATATAAATTAACAATTTTGTAAGTTTAGGACCCTCTTTTTAAGTGTGTATATATATATATGTAATTGTCGTAATCAATTAATACAGATAAGGTCTACCATGTCGGCAACGGTTATTTTTTTGATTATTTTTAGTTCTACTAAGCATCTATCTATTTCTACTTGTATCTTGCTTTTAGTATATAAGTTGCATCAAATATGTTTCTAGTAATCTAAAATTTGCTACATCCATATTCATGTCATAGACACTTGTCATTTATGGACTATTTGATAAATATGTGCAATCGACATTATGACATGTTGAATTTTGAGGTTCTAGCAATATTGTTCAGTTGGATGTGATATTAGAGAAAGCAATCCGCTCCACCTCGATTGGATGAATGCGGTATCAATTTTGATCTAGTTCTTAGTATGCGGGTCCTCTGCCTCTGGCAGCTCTGGAAGCACCGAAACGGAGTGGTCTTCAACAACCTGGCTCCCTCGATCCCCCTCCTTCGTAAGAACTGCTGCGACGAGGCCAATCTTTGGCGCGTCCGCCTGCCGGTGGAGATGCGTGGCGACATCGATCGATGGTTGATCTGCTTCACGCTCGCTCAGCCCGTTTAGGCCACTTCTCCCCACCTTTGTAACCTAACCCCCCCCCCCCCCCCCCCCCTGTAACCTCTTTCTTCTCGGGCCCTTTTCGCCCTGTCTCTGTGATTAATAGAAAAGCTATTCAGGTGGGGGTTTTTATGCCCCCCCCGGTGAAAACTCAAAAAAAAAAATCTAGTTCTTAGTAAATGACTGTCTTTGTGTTGTTTCCAAAAGCCAAGTAAAAAAACAGATCATGAAAATAGTCATATACCTAGAGGATTGAGGCATTAGTCGTGCATATCATAGGAAATGGTAAGATATAAATACGTGCAATTGAAGTTATGACATGTTGAATTTAGAGGTTCTAGCCATATTGTGTTTTGTTGGACGCGATATTAGAGCAAGCAATTCTCTCCACCTCGATTGGATGAATGTGTGTATCAATTTCGATCAACTTCTTAGTAAATGCCTTTCTCTTTGTGTTGCTTCCAAAAGACAACTCAAAAGAAAATCATCGAAATTGTGATATACCTTGAAGATTGAGGAAATGGTAAGATATACATATTAGTAATAAGCTAGTGATTATAACAATATTTCTTTAGTTGTTCTGTTCCATAAACAAAATTATTGGCCGAGGCTCATGGTCATAGATGTCATAAAGTAATGGCCCCGTTGCATGTCATCACACTGACTATGGAACCCGGTGAATTAAAAGTAGCTATACTAATTACTAATCCTCCAAAAAACATAATTATTATCAAGGTACCACTTATCAGCAAATTCTGAAGCTAGACATGGATTACGTACTGCTGGTTGATCGAGTTCCTTTAATAAAAAATACTTCTATACCTCAAACTCCCGTGAACAAAATAAACCAAACTTCAGAAGTTGTTATATATATATATTTCCCTACATTTCTATATACAACTGTTGGACCAAAGATGGATATCGAGCTTACCCAAATCCTGGTGAACTCCCGATGCACATGCAACTACCACCTTTGGAAATAACTGCTTCCCTCCGCTGCCCAATTTACTTTAGCCAGCCTTCTCTAAAATCCGTGTTTGCTAGCCCATGTGACAACAACGTGCAAAATTGGCAGTGCACCAACGGGGACAAATGGCTTTAACGGCCTAGAAGGAAAGAAGGATCTTCACTCCGTATAACTTACTGTCGACTTGTTAGTAGAAGCTAGCACTAAAGCCGTGCTCGGTGCTCCTGGAGGGTTGCCGGTAGCGCAGCGACGAAAGGCGCAGGAACGTACGTAATCATGGATGTACTGCTTTATCAGAAAACAACCGAGCTAGCATTACTCCGATCCATATGGGCCAGTTTCTGCTACATTAGGCGGAAGGGCGCGGACAGGGGCTTGCCGCCCTCCGGCTCCGCCTCGTCGATCTCCTCATAATTTTCAGAAAATTCCACATTGTACGTACATGCTCACCGATCGAAGCGCCAAATTCAGTACCCACGTGCATAGCTTCTACCAGCGAGCGCAGAGGCGCTAGTCATGCCTAAAATGGTTTTGGCAACATCCATTTGGTTTATCGGAAAATATGGTAAGCGATTTGTGTAGGAGTAGTATTTTGCACGGACAATTTTTTATAGCTAGTCAGACATGACCAGTTCTAATTTCTGAAAGATTGATATTTTAGATATTTTTTTCAGTAGTATGAAATCTTCTTACCTAGATTAGGCCATTCGGAAACCGCAAAATTATGTATACATACCATAGTAAAATAAAAAAGCAAATAGAGGATAAATATTAAACAAAAGTGGATCCGGGTTGCACAATTCTGCAAAAAAGCTTTTTATGCTTAATCGCCAATTGTAATATCCAAAATGCCACATAGTAATCTAGGTAAGAAAAGGAGCGTGTGTCATCGGTACATGCATAGTTTATAGGAGGAAAGAAAAGCAGCGGGTACCTCGTCTTCATGAACCAGATTGTTTACTTGGTTTTGCCGCATCGGGCAGTAGACCGTGAGGCTCAATGTTGTATATCTCAGAACGAATTAGGTGGGTAAACGGGAGATGGGGAAGGCAGCAAGAAGTTCCATGGCGCTAGGGGAGGCGCTCTTGTACGTGGAGCAGTCCCGATCGGCAAGATTGGCCGCAGTTGGAGGAGTCGGCCCATGGAAAATTAGATCAACTTCCGTGCAGTTAGCGTCAGATCTATCTTCCGGATTTAACAATTTTATTTTATATGTACCGGTCAGCTTTAATAACGGGACATGGTTTGGTTTATTTGGGGACCCGGACATGATATGGTGGTACGTGTTAAAAACAGATTGTTTGTACCCGATTAAAGTTGTACGTAACTCTTCCATGTTTTGATCTCAACCGTCGTCACGAAAATCAGTGGATTATATATTTCTGACCTACGTGGCTCAACGTGGTGTCTCCGTTAGAGTTCTGTATATTGCTTTTAGTATATAATAGATTATCCCCATTTTTTGGTACTAACTATAGGCGTGAAACTTCTCCAGTCTACACTATTAAGCTAACACTTCATATATGTGAGCAGATGTGCACACTAGTGACTGGTCTTTCAATAGGTTCATGTGATAATATTACTCTACGTAGAAAAAAGGGGAATATACCTGTGTGTAGAACACTGATGCATTCAGATAATCCTGCTTCTGAAATGCTTCATTCCCTTGTCGTTTCAGGTCAGACATCCTCGTTTTCACAAAATTGCCATCCTGGGAAACTCATAATAACTTGACTCAGTAATATATAATTACATACTAAGAGGTCTGATGCGTGTGAGGGAGAAAAAAATACTCTACGAAAGACGTTAAGGTTAAGTGCTCTGAAATCAAGAAACAATTCAACCTCACAGAAACGAAATGGAGTAAGAATAGCTCTTTAAGAAAATTAATTGCACACCGTTAATGAATTAATATGCAAGAAAAACAAGTTATCTGATAAAGCATCTTTCACATAAGATGAGTTTGCAGGAACATATTTTAGACAACAAAGTAAATACAAGAAAACACATGCGCATTTGGTGCGTTCTTGATCAATGAAGTTTAAGTTAAATATCACCGCCAGCATTGCTTCGAGAGTTAACATGGACCAAAAACTGTCGTGGCTTTAAGACAACTTGCTACAAGTGACATACCTCAAGTTGCTTGATTTCCATCTTCACATGACTAATGATTCCATCAACGCTCCAATTTGTCACAGTTGAAATTGGCAAGGTGAAAGGAAAGAGCATTTCAACATCTTCCCGTGTACCATACTCCGCAGCCAACTCTATTGGCAATCTACCAAACTGTTGAGGAACAACGAAAGTTTTAAGAAGCAATATCCAACATTAGGAAATAAGTAATGTTCTTGAAAAGATCCATGCAAACCATATTGATTCACTACTTGACCAAACTAACAAAGAGCTGACACAAAGGAGAAATGGCGAAATAGTACCAAGCTTGTGCAGAAAATTTAACTTGGCACAGCCTCTTTTTTTTTCTACAGATAGCATCATGTAGGTGCACTTACATCATAACTCGTACAAGAGTTTCATATCAGTATATAAGAAAAGTCTACTGGAACTAGAAAGTGAAGCAGGACAGATGAACATCTGATGAAATGAGCATTCTCACTGTGTCAAGAACATTTGGGTTTGCATCAGCTTCCAGTAAGCACTTAATAGCTTCAGTTAAGCCCTTCTCTGCAGCCTTTGCCAAAAGATTATCACCAGGACTAGCACCGCTCACATCAGCTCCACCCTATTAGATGCAAGTATAGAAGACAAACCAATCATGCAGTTGCCTCTTCGTTAATAAGGAGATGACTAAATCGAACATCAGTTTATGAAATTACGCATACCACCACTACAATATAAACAGAGGATACTATACCTGAATCAATAGCTTCATGCAGGACACAGAAGATTTTAGCAACGACATGCTTAGAGGTCCACCAAAATGACAAGAAGCCTTGTTGGGCTGGAAAATGAATAAAGAACTTCATTTCCATGCCAAAATATGACAGTTCCAAGAGAAAGACGGAATTTGTAGGGGAGAATTAGAGTTGACAGACAACATATCAACGAAGGATTTGAATAGTACGTCTGCATTGTGCTTCAAAAGGATCTTCACAATACTAGGATATCCTCTAAGAGCAGCGGTAGCGAGTGGTGTTCCAAGATCTGATATTGCATCAACATCAGCTCCTCTAGAAAGAAGAAACTGTGCTATTTCAGAGAACCCTGGAGAAAAAAATGGTCATAACACTATTAACAGTCCATGAACAAAATATTTTTGCGCAACCAAGCTTTAATAACTATAAGAATTACTAGAATCAGTTACCATAAGGCGGAACCACACTAAATAAACGAACCATTTGGGCAGGGTATGAAAATAGATACCCCCAAGAAATCATATCACGCTAAGTACACAAACGCATTTCTCAGGAAACTTCCTTCAGTTACTAAACCAGAATACCTGATGGATTTTTTTACATGTCCAATAGCAGGAAATCAGGAATCACAATAGGTCCTCTAAAGGCCTGTCTCTCGCTTTAGAGTGCCTAGCAGCTCCGGCAAACAGTGGTGCCAATTCTGTCCCAACACAGTTCATATTCAGTAGCTACTTTCAGAAGTTGGGAGACGGACTGGTCAAGAATCTAAGTTCTTGTTTTCCCCAACCTAGAGCATTTTATTCAGACGCCGATGAACATGAGAAGTGAATAAGACGAGGCTTCTTTTAATGACAACATGAAATTTGTTTTGCCACTTAGCTCTTGGCAATGTCACTCCACTTTTATTTTATTTTTATAAAGTTAAGTACACTCGCTTTTGTGACCATAGCATATTCCTCTCCAGAATCAACTAAAGGCTCTCTTCGGCGTAACATCTGATGCTACACTCATAATAGGTCCAGCACAAAACAATTTTAAAAAGGGGAAAGGACCAGCATAAATTCAGGGAGAAAAGCAACAGCGAAGGCTAAGGCACATTCTTACGGCAGGGAAAAGTAGCAGTCAAGCGAAGTTCCACTTCATACCAAAAATTGCAGCTGTATGAAGGAGAGTGGAGTTCCCTTCCGAACGTCGCTGACGCACATTAGCGCCATGGTCAACAAGGTACTTGACCGCAGGAAGGCAGCCGTTGGTTACCGCGTGCAACACTGGCGTGAAATCTAGGATCAAGATCAACAACCCAACTGAAGTTAATAAGGACCATCAATCCATAAAACTGTGTTTTAGGGCGTGAACGAACGAGCTACCCTGAGCAGTGTCGGGCTTGTTGACGTCCATCCCGACCTCCTCGACGAGGTACTGGTAGACGGGTAGCCTGCCACGGCCGCCAGCGGCGTGGAGCGCATTCATGCCCATATACGTGGTGCTGGCCACCGTCGCCGGGATCCCGTGCCCCTGCTTGTCCAGCTCCTTTGCAATCTCTGCAGTTGTGCAGTTGACAGACACACAAAAAAAGGGGGTCAATTTCATTACGAATCTTGACAAGAACATTCTGTACTGAATACTGAGTAATGATCCCCAACAGATGAGTTAAGAAATCGGTACAAAAAAACACAACTTGCAACTGAGGAATAAAGCCCCAGCATCAGAGGCGTCACTCCGGCCTGAATCACCTGCCCACCACGCCCAATTCGAATCGAAACCATCCGCAGCAAACCCCGCCTCGGACGGGTCTCTCAATCTTGTCTCGCCCACAATCCGCACCAAATCGGAGGCGAATCTTGCTGCAGCTAAACCCTAGGTCCCGGATCTAGCGAGCGAGCAAAATGGAGACAGGAGGACGCGTGAAAGGGAGAAAAGGGTGTGGACTGTGGACGCGGCCCTTACTCTTGATGTTGCGGACGATGCCGTTGTGGGCGGCCTCGAGGAACCTGGCCTCCGGCGGCCACCGGTCACGGTCTGCATAGTAAATCGAATCGAAGTGTGAGACGGCGCGGCGGTGGGGGGAAACACGAGGGCAGATGGATGGAAGATACGGTGTCGGTCACCTTCGCCATGGAGGAGCTCGTACAGGTGAGGCAGCGGCGCATCCCGGGTCCCCATCCTCTATCCCTCTCTCTGTGTCTTCGCCCGCGGCGGTGGCGGTGAAGGGGCAAGGCGAGAAAGGGAAGAAGGTTCTGGAATCGGCGAGAGAGGGGAGTGGGGGTGAAAAGGGCGGGAAAATTGGAGGGAGGGAGTGAGTGGGTTCGCAGGCGGGAGACGCCATGACAGGCCAACACGTGCCCCTCTAGCACATTACAGATTAGAGCATCTCCAGCTGTCCGAGAGAGCCCCTATCATTTTATTTCGCCGGCACAACATTTTTTAGCTCAGTCGGGCCACCTGAAACTCAAATAGCCCCGGGTTGGACATAAATTAGAGCCAACGTACCTAGTCCGAACCCAACGCGTTGGGGCATTTGGGGGCGCCGGTTGAAGGGAAAAGGCGTGAAAACATGTTCCGCGCATTTTCCCGCCGCATTTTCTCTCAATCGACGAGAGAGAGTTCCGTTCTCCTCGGATCCCGTGTGCGTTAATGCCGCCACCGCCGCGTGGACTCGCCTAGTGGAGTAGCCCAAAGGATATGGTGACGCACTAGCGTAGTGTCCCCACGACCCTTCCCGTCGCCTCCTTAAAAATCTCCCCTCGCCGGCCGCAGAGCTCGCACACTCACTTTTCTCTCGCCGTGCACAACCCACCCTCGCGCCCAGTCCACTCTTCTCTCGCGATGGCAGAGCGTTTCCCCGGCGACGACGCCGCCGTGAACGACTTCGGGTGGCGCTTGCTTCACGACGAAGAAGCCCGTCTTCTCTACGCGGCGGGCTATCCAGTCACGTCGGACATGCGACTCCCCGGCGAATGGAGGCTGAGCGCGGGCGGCCCTCCAGTGTCCCCCGTCCCCGAAGGCAAGGACCTCGTGGCGGCCATCCAAGCGGAGCACGCCGGCATGACGGAGGAGCAGCGCCCAAACGCGGTACCATCCCTGCTACTACGGAGCCTGGATAGTGTACTTCACAGAGCGGCGCGACGAGGAGCTGGAGGCGTATGACGACCCCTTTCCAGTACCGGCGCGCGGCACTTCCACGGCCGCTACCGCTGGTGGGTTTCTCCTGGCCGCACTCTGGCCACCGTTCTCGCGCACATCGAGAACGGCAACTGCCCGCGCCTGGAGTACCCTCCCCGCCCGACTTGTGTCCCGAGCTACGTCGCACATCGTTGTAGCGGGAGCGCCTGGACGGCGAGGAGGACGACGGCCGCGTCGTCCTCATCGTCGTCACGTTCCCAATCATCCAACGCGGCGTCGTCGCCCCTCTACGCCATGTGAAGGCCGAGCCTACCTCGCCTCCGCCTACACGAGCGCGCGCCCGGGGCATCGTCATCGGGGAGCGGCGTGCGCCACCTCTGCCTCGTCCGTCCCAAGAAGGAGGACGACGCCGGCATGGAGCTAGACCTAGATGCGGTCCTCACCTGGTCCCGGAAGGACCATATCGTCGACGAGGTGGCGAAGCAGCGCCGCGCGGCGCCGCGGCTATGAGGAGGACGTAGTCATCATACTCGACGACGACAACGGCGTGCCAGGACCAAGCAAGTCGTGGAGCGGCGGCGACTTCCGCCAGGCGCCCGAGGAGTAGTTCCAGAAGCGTGGCCGCCTTGACAGCGTGGCGCTTCGCCACATCTTCGCGGCGCTCCACCCACCGCTGCGACCGCTCGGCAACCCGCGTCTGCTAGATCTCCCTCTCCGCGGCAGCTCGCGCGGGTGATTCGCATTCCACACCGCGACAACACGCTCTTTCCACTCCGGCACGAGGCGGAGCCTTGCACGGCGCCAGTGGAGGCGGCGGTCCAGTGCGGTGAATAGCCGCGGCGGCGGCGCCAGCATCTCCGCCTCCCAGGCTCCCACGCGTCGTGCATGTCGAGGAAGTTACGTCGCCCGCGCGGGTGGCCAAGCCTCCACGCCGCCGCGTCGTGCGCGCAGGCGGGGTCGATCGCCGTCGAGAACACCCCCGGGGTTGCTCCTCCGGCCGTTGTTGGTGCATATCTCGGCAGTGAACGTGTCGTCGGGCCGCGATGACGCCGTAGCCGCAGCTGCTGCTACTCTGGCGCGACAGCATGGCGATGCGACGCCGGTTGTGGCGCTGAAGCGGAGGGGAGATGAGAGGAGAAGGAGCGGAGGGAGAGGAGATGAGAAGGCGCGAATGAGGTTTCTGACGGTTGGGAGATAAGGAACACGTAAAGCGCGCGGTGATTTATTGTCGCGCGCGACGCCACGCGGTGAATGTGCGGCCCGACAGCGCACACCCAGTTTTTTACTGCGCGCCTTCATTTCCCGCGCCTACTGGACCGCGTCGCACTGTACCGCGTGTGGAAAACCGGCAATTTTCCCGCGTCACGCCAGCTTAGCGCCTCTGTTGGAGATGCTCTTAGGATCTGATGACGCACAGGTCATGGAGTCTCCCTACCATTGTTTTTGCTTCCTTGGTCTTTTTGGGTCCGCCATCGACCATGACAAGATTAGTGTTATTTGAACATCAACTACATAGCACTTCACCTTTTAAGAGTCTAGATGAATGCATTGTGTGTTGAATTGCTTGTGGTGGGTTGCCGGAGTGACAGAAACCTAAACTTCAACTTGCAATACTTCACATAAGGGAGTAGTAGATACCACGAGTTTATTCTATGGTTAGATTTATTTATTAATTACTTTATTGTATTTACGGACGCTTGCAAGTAGTGTAATCATAAGTGTGCATTAGTCTTGGATAGGACGGTGCACTGGAATAGGTAGGGATGGCTATATTATCCACGGATCCGAATATCCATGGATATCCAACCCGGTGGGTAAGGGTTTGGAGGGCATCTTCTACCCATGGATTTTCGCGGGTGGATATCGACGTATTTACGGGTTGGGCATGGATCCAAATCTGGCTCCATGGATACCCGTTGGATATCCATTTAAAAATAATGGCCCACATGTATGTGGCACATGTAATTTAATGTGGGTTAAATCCTAAGTATAATTAATTAAAATAAACCAACTCATTGGCCTAATTCTATATCTACTAAGGACTAACGCATCATTGTGGATGGTGTTTTGCGTTATGTGACCTTTTGTTTTGATCGTTGATGTTGCCACGTCCACATTGTTATGGACGGTCTTTTGATGCTTCATGGATTTGAATATCCACGGATAGATGGATATCCAACAGGTATGGGCATGGGTAGCACCTATGACCCATGGATACTTTCATAGGTGGGCAAAGAAGAAGATCATGGATATGAGCATGGATTTGGATCATATCAACTCATCCAAACCCGCCTCATTCCCATTCCTAGGAATAGGTATACCCACATAACACTTACCAAAACGATAAAAATTAATCAACAGCGTGTGACGAAAATAACTAGACGAAACCTCCCGTGTGTCCCCAGGAACGTTTATCCTTTATAAGAAGTACCACTGGCTTGTCCTTTGTGCTCAAAACGATTGGGACACTTGCAGCAACTATTTACTTTCTTTGTTATTAACTTTTTATCGCTTTGTTACTATTACAAAAAGCGGTAAACAAATTTTTTCTAGTGTTTACAGTGAAACCTTGCTTGAAACTATTTATCAATACCTTCTGCTCTTTGTTGATTTCGACACTCTTATTTATCGAAAAATCTATGATCGATTCCCTACACTTGTGGGTCATCATGTACTAAGTATAACTCGAGGGTTTTTGTTAAATACAGAGTTTATTATACAAGGGATAATTTATATATATATAAATAAAAACCGATTGGTATAAATTTTGGAGTGACAATATAATTTGTGAAGTAAGACAAGAGTTATTTTTTACTTTATGAAAAAATATACAAGTCTTGTTTTCTTTTGATTCAGTGGGATTTATTTTGATGGTATCTAAGTTATTAGAAATCATAAGAAGATTTGTTTTGACATAAATGTATCATTGAAAATATTATTTTATGAGATACATATGATAACAAAGTTCTAAATTCACTGAGGATTAAAATCCTAAGTGAAAATTAATATAAGTGCTATGAGATATATAAATGCATGAAGGTACCGCTGTGGAAGTGGGAGGAAGTTGGAATGGACTTTATCACTGGACTTCCTATGTCTAAGCGTGGACATGATTCTATATGGGTTATCATGGATAGACTCACCAAAGTCTCCCACTTTATTCTTGTATGGACTACTTATCATGGAGACTAACTCGCATATCTGCATATCTCAAGAATAGTCAGTCTTCACAGAGTACTGGTCAATATTGCGTCCGATCGTGGAACTCGGTTTACCTCCCGATCCTGGAATAAATTGCATGAAGCTTTAGGAGCTCACCTATCCTTTAGCACGGCTTATCATCCCTAGACTATAGGTCAGATTGAGAGGGTAAATCAAATTCTGAAGGATATGCCTCGTGCTTGTGTGCTGTCATATTGATCCAAGTGGGAGGATTGTCTGCCCTTTGCAGAGTTCTCTTACAACAACAACTATCAATCAAGCCGGCAAATGGCTCCTTTCGAAGCTTTGTATGGACGAAAGTGTCATACACCCCCTCAATTGACCAGGGACTGGAGATGGTATAATCTTTGGAGTTGACTCTCTCCGGGAGGCAGAGAAGCAAGTTCAACTCATTCATGACCGTCTCAAGATGGCACAGTCGAGACATAAGAGTTATGCGGATTCAAAGCATCGTGAGGTCACCTTCCAGGTGAGTGATTTTGCATACCTTCGAGTCATACCCCTCAAAGGTTTGAAGCATTTCCATGTTAAGGGAAGCTGGCGCTGAGGTACATTGGCCCATTCAAAGTCCTAGCTCGATGTGGGGAAGTATCTTTTCAGTTGGAGTTACCTGCGGATCTGTCGGAGTTCCATGATGTTTTCCATGTGTCCCTAATCTGGAAGTGTCTCGAAGTGCCTGAGAAAGACCTCACCTACAAAGGTGTTGATCTCAAGAACATTGACCTCAATCAAGACCTGACCTATCGTCAAAGACCTATCCGAATCCTCGACAACTATGTGTGTTTCAAAAGGATCACATGATTAATCTCTTTAAGGTCCAGTTGACTAATCACACTGAGGAAGAAGCCACCTAGGAACAGGAGGATTACCTCACGAAGGAGTTTTCCGATTTCCCTCTTCCTTGAAGACCCGAATCTCGGAACGAGATTATTTTAAGGGGCGAAGGTCACCCTATTTTTCTTAGCCTTGCTTGTGTTGTGTAACTGCCAAAATGTGGGCCAACAAAAACTTTTCTGTGTTGTGCGTGTATGAATGCTTGATCTTAAACATGTGTTTGGCTTGTGTTCTTTTGCATTGAGTTGTTGCCTTAGCTTAGTTTTTAAAGCAACCTAATGAAAACTTTCATCTATATTGAAGTGAGCTTTCCACTTTCTAAAACCCTAGCTTTCTTCTTTCTTTCTCACCTTTGTTGCATGCTCAAATTTGAGGACATGATCCAAATGTGCCATAGCCTTGATGTAAATGCATGGTAACAAACATGGATCCATCACACCATGATCCTATTACATGATCAAGGCTAAACCCTACGTTTTTTTAATTTTTCTTAAACCCTAGGTTTTGTCACTAAGTGGCATAAACCCTTTTTAATCAAGCCTTTTGGACCAACTAAATTTTAGTGCTAAATATTTTATTTGGATGATCCTTGTGCTCGTCATCCATCTACAATGTGTGTACTATTTTATAAAATTGGTGGCATGATTTATAAAAATTCACAAAGCATTTTTCCAGAATTATTTAAATGGCTATTGAGTTAGTGGCAGAAGATTTGTCCACAAGTGCCACTTTGGCCTAATAATTCTACTCCTTAGCCAATTCCTAAAATTGAGAAAAAAATGGGAAGAAACTCCTTGATATGAGCACTTTCAAACCATGGCCCTCAATTAAGTTGCTAGATTTGGTTCAAATTAAAAAAAACAGAGAATTAGAATTTTCACTAAGTCCTCTTAACTGAATTTTCTGAATTTGGGCATTTGAACCAATTTCAAATCGATTCAAATGCTTGTTTAAACTCACTGGAAACCACACCTAAGCCTACACTCAACACATATATCTAGTGTCGTTTCTGCACCTTCATTGCACCCTGGTGTCGTGCACCGTCGTGACAGCACGGTGGCCACCGTGCACCACCGTTGTTTGCCTCGCGCATGTACGCACCTGTGGCTGTGCCCACCTTGTCCCGATACACCACGCCACTCGCCGCACTGCGATGCAGGCGAGGCGCGTACACGAGGAGAACCAGACTATCTGAGTTGGGCACGTCCGGACCGAGCACGCGTCGGCGCCATTATGGCCTCGATCCACCCACCTTCATCCTTGTTCCCACCCCGCTCGTGCTCGGTCCTTCTCCCTCACCTTGCATCACGCATGTGCGGGCCTGATACCGCCCAAACCGGCCAACGGGAGAACCCCAGAGCCACTCGATGTCGGCCTCTCCCTCTCGTTGCAGACTCGGGGTATAAGGCCACGCTGCAACAAGTCCACTCGCCACTCCAACCCTCATTCGCTGCCGCTCCACCTCCCAATCTATCTGCCTCTCCCGCTCTCTATGAGCGAGGGGTGGCATGAACTCGCCGCCGGCTAGAGTTTCTTCCAATGGAGGTCGACGACGATGCATCACCCCATCTCTCTCCCTCTCTCTTCTATTTTCTAGCCCAACTCGTGCCGCATCTGTTTGACACCGCCATTGTGCATTTCTGCTTGTAGATACCCGAGACGAGCACGAACCCGAGGAGGGCATCCTCGGACATCTTGGCGTTAGGGGAAACTCCGGTGGTTTTTCTTCTGCCCAGGGGCTGTGATGACCGTCTGCATCTTCCGCAAGCCCTACATATTCTCTTTCGTCGACCAACGGTGAGCCGCCATCCACCCTTAGTTTTCTAGGGTTTCGGCTTGACGTCGTGTATCATGAGGAAGACGACGATGCTGCATCGTCTGTCTTCCAGATCCACGACTCCCTTTGAAAGGGAGGAGATATATTCTCGGTCGTTGGATCTGATCTCAACGGCCGTGTATCCCTTCGTTTGCACCCCCCTGCCGCATAGGCTGAATCTCGCTAATTAGCCCTGCACAGTAGCAGATCTAGCCCGTTTAGTTTTTCTTTCTGTAGGTTTAATAATTTTTGTGAATAGATATTTCTGCTTTGTAGGTTTAGTTCAAATAAAACTAGCTAGACTTAAAATTTGTTCAAACCAAAATTCACACCGGTAGCCCATCAGATTTGTAACCATTTGCAACTTGCAGATCTAAAATAAATAGTTGTGTGGCTTTAAAAAAAAAGTTTCACTACCACCGATTAGAAACACCTTTTGATTTATAACTTGAGGCTGGATGATCCAAAATTTGCGAGCTCAATCTTTTGAGTAGGTAATAACAATAACTTTCACTAGAAATTTGTCCCATGTGTTTTAGATGTCTACTACAAAAGTTCTATGCATTTCAAAAATCAACCAGGGACCAGTTTGGGAATTTTCCTATTTTCTGTGAGTAATATATTATTGGACAAATCCAATTGGATTAGCTTCTATTAGTAACAGAGAACTCAAATCTAAGTTGGCTTTATTTATTTCTGAACAAAACCTGATGTATGATTAAATTGGTAAAGTGTTGTTTCTGCCTATTTTAAATAGGTTTGAATTAAATTGTTTTTATATAAATTGATGTGTGAGTTTATTGTTAGTCATTTTAGTACTGTTATATGTGTGTTGTAGTAGTTCTGCATGTTACAATATATTAGTAATCTTACTGGTTAGTTGAAGGATGTTTTATGGCATGTGTAGGAGTTGTTTGTTGATTTTTGATCTTTTAGTAAGTTATGCTTGTTATGTTTTTGTTGTCTGTTGTTTTACTTAAGTTTGTTAGAAGTTCCAACTAGGTTTTAGATACTGATCTTAGTGTTTTATTTTAGTGCTTAGTTTCAGTTAATGTAATGGTTGTAAATTTTTTGCCTAAGCATCACTCTAATCTTGCTTATTAAATTTAGTGGTGTTTGCTTGTCTACCATGCTTGCCTAATAATACTCAGTCACTGTGTTGTCTTGGTTTTTATATTTGTATACCGGTGTGTCTTTATGTTTTGTCAATTGTGTCCTTTTTCTCTTTTGCGACGTTAGAAAATCGCGAGGAGGATTTATTAGTTGGGGTTTTGTGAGGATTGAATTGAATACTAGAACCAGGGACAAACCTTTGAACAAGGCAATCCATCTTCCAAAGCTTGCAACTATTCTATTTTAATTTTACTCATTGCACTATTTTACCTTATTGCATTATACCTGTTTAGATAGGGAATCCTATCCTGAAAGTATTCCAGCCCGTAACAAAAACTGTAGGACAACTCCCCAGATACGTTTACTACTTCTACCAAAGGAAAACGTTAGGATGAGGACCCTGGTGTTGTTTTTAGAGAAACAAAAGTTTTTTTATGAAAAGCCCCTTGGGAAAGTTGGATTTTGCCTAAGTGGTGGTATGCGACAGAGGAATTTTGGGAAGATGTTTTTCTAAAAACGACACACAATCTAGTCTTCGCTGGACAGCCTTACCGTACAACCACATTACTCCAATATGGGTATGGGGCTTAACTAAATCTTGTTTGGGTTAGTATGAGATTATAACTCAATGGGCTATGTGGGTTAGAGTCCCCCGAACCGAAATGTCGGTAGGAGAATGGAACGAGACATATAAAGTGTGGGATTAATCTTCCCTCCGGTTGCAACAATTGCGTATCCTTCCATGGCGGTGTGTTGTCGGGGGTAACCGGATCGATACAGCCGACTCACTCGATGTCGAGGAGAACAAACCCAATCGCAGAGGTAGTCACATACTAGCTTAGACAAGTGGAAGTTATGACGGTTGATCTGATGTGTGCATGTTGGCACGGACAGTTCATGGTTGATTCACGGCGGATCTACCTAATCTTGTGGTGAAAGTTTACACACTCTGCAGTGTTAAAACTATTCGAATAGCCGCGTCCGTGGTCTTGGACAACTGAAAGTCCATGTAGCTAGCGTTGTGTCGAATGTTCTAAAAAACCAGTGGAATTCGAAAGACGAAATTCAGTTACTTTGGAAGTACGTCCAGATCGAGGAACAACGTACCTTGGAGGTACATGTCTTTGGAAGGAAAAACTTGGTGATGCCTAGATTCTAGAAGTTTTGCAAAGAAAAACTAAAAATGAGAATAGCTTTTCAAAACCTCGTGGGTATGCGATATCTATAAGAGAAACTAAACTAGATAGTTATATCTTTTGAAGTATCTTCTTCAACAAGAAAAGCTATAACTTGTCATCTAGCTAAGGTGGTTCTCCCAGCCACTTAGCGTCAAACTTAGCTTTATAGAATCCTTCCTACCAGAGCCTTATACTCATTTTAGATTAGATGCACTCTTTTGGGTGGTGTATTGCGAGTACATTCAAAAGTACTCATGATGGTTTCGTCCCTGGTTAATAAATTTCCCAGATTACTACCAGGAGACTCAGGAGGAGTTCGGAGAAGACGAGGGTTTTGTCGATGACTACTCGAACTAGGACGTCTCTCGGTCAGTAGCCTGTAGGTGCTAAGGTGTTGACATGGGCTTTATCGTGTTGTGTTTCAGTTGAGTTTCCGCTGTGTTATGTTATTCTTGTCATGCGTGGCAGCTATTGATATTTGGTCATGTGATTATTTATGTATGGTTTGTAACACGTGTAATGGATGATGTATCTATCTAATGCCAACTATTAATGTGTTGTTCACGACTGGTTGATCTGGGATAGTGAATGGATGCACATGGAGGTCTCAGACTGTTAGTATGGGGGACCCCACATAAGACTTGCCAACCACCAGATTGATATACCTTGGGTTCCAAGTGGAAGAATATGGAGCATCGAATCCTAGCTAAATGGCTATAAAGAAAGTGCTTTACGGGAGGCAACCCGTAAGTCAATAAATATTATCTTTCTTAATTTTGTGTCTTGAGTTTAGTTACATTTCATATTGCATTGGCACTCACTATTAGAGATGGTTTGGGAATTAACTTTGTATGGTAGAACTAATTCATTGCTTAAACTTGATGACCAATTTTATATTTGTACTACCGCTGCTTTAAACTTCTCGATGAATGTATATTTTTCCTTTGATAGACTAATATTGTAGGTACTTAGAAAGACTGCAAAGAAAATGAGAAGCAGAAACTTTATCGCGTGGTGGTACGGTCGCATATGACTGTACCAGCCACCGTACTGAGCTGCAACACAAAAGACTTCCGAAGCGCAACTCTTTGCGGGCGGCGTAACAAGTGGTGGTACGGTGATTTATCACCGTACTAGCCACCGTACCATAGCACCATCTGCATCTCGGCGAGTCCGGTACCATTTAATGAGTGGTGGTACGATAGTAAATCACCGTACCAGTCACCGAATCGAAGATCCATCTGCGAGTGTGCGACACGAGACCGTTTGACGAGTGGTGGTACGGTCACACTTGACCGTACCAGCCACTGTTTTATCTGACATTACTATTTGTTCATAAAAAACAGAGAAGGTGAGATGCAGCACAAGCAACCCCGTTTGTGCTCACTCTTGTACTAGCTAACATCACCAAGCATCAAGGACTCATGATAAGTATACTTTATCCATATCTACCGTACATATTCCTTACCGTAATTTCTACAGTGCTTCAAGTTTTCCGGTATATTTTAGTCGGTTGGAGGCATGAACTTTGTTCGTACGCCGAACTGATAGTTTTTATTTTATTTTGTGTGTTAGTTTCGCACAAACTTGGACCATGTGCGATGACAAGTGCGGTGTTGTGCTAGCCATGCAAATCTTCATGCAGAGCAACAAAGCTTCAACAACAAATGTCTGGTATCTTTTTCTAACCTGAACCACGCTTAATAAAAGTTGTAGTAGCTGGTTTTGCACCTTAAGTGAGACCGTTCTTTTTCTTTACTTATATTTAAGCACATAGGAGGTCACACACTTATGTTTCATTTGTTGTCTCACTCGCACTTATCATCTGGGAGTGGATAGACCCGTGGATTTAGCTTGCTAACTAAACCATGATACTTGAGTTGTTAGCTTTTCTTAGTTTGTTAATGTAAGTATGGTGATTGGGTTAATAAACCAAACTTGTAGAGAGTCTTAATTTATTCACTTGTGAACTAACTTTCGTGCTTTAAAAAAAACATAAAAATTGAAAAACTACAAAAGCACAAAAATGTTTTTTCTGGTTTTGTTTTCAGTAGGTTCGTTAGGAAAATAAACATCAGGTGATAACAAGGGAAACATATTTGAGGAAAGGTCCACTTTAATTGAAGGATATGTTATTATCACCTCACCGGTAAAAGTGCATCACCCTTATTTAATCTTAATCATGGGAGGTAACCAATTTCTACACTCTCTTTTACTATCTGCATTTTCTCTTTTATTTTTATTTCTGTAATCTGGTCAAGATGAGTTCTTTCAAAGATCTAAGCACGGCTGCATGGGGAGGTTATTTTTGCATATAGAGTGTCATGTGAAATGCTCTTTATTGGAAAAAAATTAATGCAACCGTGTTTCCCGTTGTTTTAGCATGCTTGGTAATTTTTGTGTTTATGTTTGGGAATCACTTGCTCATGTTAAAACCCCATAAGCAACATGTTAGAGGTTTTATGTACCTATTTTGAAATTTTATCTAGCTTTTGAATAACTTTGTGATCCTCTAGAATCATTTGCAATGATACCTCTATCAACCGAGAGAAGGAAAATACAAAAAATGTTCTTCATACATGCATGTTTCTTGATATTGTTTAAACTTGTCTTAAATAGCTATGAACTTGATCAACCCCATTGTGTTATAAATAATGGACTCAATTGTTGCTTATAGATGAAGTTTACAAATCAGAATTAATGTTTCAAAATTTCGAGATTGCTTGTGCCAAAAGCTTGCCTTGTGATGATAAGTGAGATATTGCTTTACGCGTGTCTTGCACCATTGTCGCACTCTATGGGAGGTTGACAACTCCGCTGCCCTACGAAAATCTACCTGAGAGAAATCTCAGAGGTCATGAGTTTATTAAACATCCGTAACAACAATGTTATGATTGGTAAAATATCAACTTCTTAATAATTATGCGTTGCAAAGTTGGACACTCATCTGACTATTGAGCGATCAAAGCCAGAGGGAAACCTTGGATATCAGTCATGAGTGGGATCTTAGTGTAGCATTAATTGTGCTCCACTGGGTACTCCGACCTAGATATACAATACTGACTTGCATATACAACTCTTTTTTTGGCATAATCTCGTCAACAAAGAAATAAAAGTTTTGTGAGTCCAACAACAAAATATTTGCACTTGAGAGCCTTGACTAGATAACATTGAAAGTATAGTATGGGCACCTAGAGGGGGGGGGTGAATAGGTGCTACGGCAAATTTTAATTTTTCTCAAATTTAGGCTTGACAAGAAAGGTAAATTCTCTAGATAGTGCAACTAGTGAGGAATTTACCTATATGACAAGACAAGTAATCAATGCAACAAGTACAAGTAAGTAAAGAGAGGGAGGAACGAGGTAACCGATGGAAGCACACGGAGACACGATGTATTTCCGAGTTCCTCCTTTTTAGGGGAGTACGTCTCGTTGGAGGGGTGTGAGCTCGCCACAAAGGCCTACTCAACGCCACTAAGGCTTCACCCTATTCTCCGATGAACTTCGCCACAAAGGCCTAGTTCACCTTCCACTATAGAACCCCTTTGAGGCGGGGATCAAATCCTTTACAAACACCTTGGGGCACACACCCACAACTTAATTGGGGGCTCCCAACAACTCTTGAATCACCAACTAGAAACAAGATGCCTAGGTTCTCCACAAGAGGAAACCCTAGGCAAGATCCCTCGAGCTAGAGAGGGGGAAATGAAGAACGGGTTGGTGAAGATGTAGATCGGGGCCTTCTCCTTCAATCCTCCAAAGATCTTCAAGATTGGGTGGAGGGATTGGGAGTTATGAGGAATTTGGTGAGTTCTTAAATGCTCATCAATGCTAAGAGGAAGAACTAGATCTTGAGGAAGAGGAGGAGGGCTATTTATAGTCCCTCCTCACAACTAGTCGTTGTGCAGGAAAAAAGGTACCGGAATATCCGGTTCAAGTTTGGACCGGAATATCCGGTAAGCTTGCTCCGCGCTGAACTGCAGTGCTGGACCGGATTATCCGGTTGATTTGAAATAATCCGGTACAAATAATCCGGTAGATGCCAGTACGCAAATCTTCTAGTCCTTAGCCATTTTTCCACTTCCTCAACTGCAACCGGAATATCCGGTATATATATGAAATATCCGGTACAAATAATCCGG
Organism: Alopecurus myosuroides; assembly: GCA_028641055.1. Lineage (NCBI taxonomy): Eukaryota > Viridiplantae > Streptophyta > Magnoliopsida > Poales > Poaceae > Alopecurus > Alopecurus myosuroides. Next base: position 35,631,273 of record CM054063.1, read on the forward strand.
TTGACTCCAGTAGCTCAAAACTTCCAGTCCTTAGCAGTTTTTCGCAGCAACCGGAATATCCGGTCCGGAATGAATAATCCGGTCCAAATAATCCGGTTGACTCCAGTAGCTCAAAACTTCAGTCCTTAGCAATTCTTCGCAGTAACCGGAATATCCGGTCCAGGATGAAATATCCGGTCCGAATAATCCGGTTGGTTCCAGTATGCAAGATCCTCAGTCCTTAGCCATTCTTGAGCTCCTTTCTCAACAACCGGAATATCCGGTCCAGGATGAATAATCCGGTCCGAATAATCCGGTTGAGTTCTGTCCCAAAAACCTCAGGCCAAACTTCACCGACTTTTCAGTGCTCGATGCCGATGTTAAGTATAACACCTGCACACTAAACACCTTGATAAATAATGTACTTAGTATTGTTAACTAACACACAAAACACTGGGAAAACGAAATGCACTTTCAATCTCCCCCTTTTTGGTGTTAGATGACAATACTAAGATTTGCAATAAACCTTGACGGTAACCATGCTTGAAACAAGATGAAAATCTCTCCCCCTATCTCTATGCATATCTTTTGTTTGCCTCAAACGCAAATGGATGCAATGATGTATAGGAAGAGATTTTCAACAAGTAGCAAACATGACGATATGTTGAGTGTAAAGAAGTATATACCTTGTGCGAGAACAATATATCCAAGAATAACCAAGCACAATCATAGATAATCTCCTCAACATATCCGATAGATAACCAACACACCATAAAATAGATAACCATGATAGTATCCAGATAACCAATAGTCACACACATAAGCACACATAGTTTTAAACGACAATAAACGACAAGTTCACAAGCACGATAAATGAAGATAAAATGGACACAAGCGCTCAAAGGAAGGAGAAAAGCAAATGCTTGTGCCCGAACCCATGCAAATCCCGTAGTCTATAATAGCTACTTCTCCCCCTTTGGCATCGAGACACCAAAAAGGAGGGAAATAGCTAACTAACGCCCCAGGCACGGTCTAAGCATCCGACTCGTCTCCAGATCCCTGCTCATCATCAGACTCCTCCTCATCAGCAGCAACATCATGAGCTCGTGCAGCAGTCTCCCGAGTAGACCTGAGGGCCGCCTCAATGCTCTCCCAAGGGGTGGAATCCTCAGCAGACCAAGCAGAGTAGGACTGAGCATCAAGAGGAGCAGGAACATCACCAGTGCCACCACTCACGTGATGGAGAATCTGACGCTGCGAGCTGGCCAGATCAGTGTCCCTGCGATATGCCCTGTACTGTTCCTTGTGAATGTCCAGCTTCATGCAGAGCACGTTGCGCTGAAACCAGGATAGCTTCCTGACGTTGCGCAAAGTGGTGAGATCAGACACAGGCACCCTGGGAGCAGACTGAGAGCTAGAAGGGCCACCCATAGAGGAACCACCCTCAAACGGAGCACTCCGAGAAGCAGCCGCAGTCTTCACCTTCCTCTTGACATACAGCTTCCTCACCTTGTGCTCTACCATGGGAAGCTCGGTGTACTCCTTCCTCATCTCATACTTGATAAGCATCATGATATAGGGAGCATAGGGAATGGTGAAGCCACCAATCATAGCAGCAAAGAGCTCGTGAAAGATGATGTCCATCACATCCACAGTATATGAGACAGCCGGGTCCTCTTCGTCCATACACTCCTTAGCCAGAATCAGAAGGTTGCACAGAGGAGTGGTGAGAGCATCGTTGTTACCTCCACTTGGCACCAGAAAAGCTCTGAAGATACGCACCAGCTGATCATAAAGAGGAAGCAGTCCCTCAAGCCCCCCAACATCGAAACCAGGGGCATAGAGCTCAGCCATGGACACCTCCCTCCTCGGCCTATCAACCTCATGGACACGGTGACCAAGGGGAGGGTGCTCGCTGTAAGAGTAGCCAAGACGCCGAGCAAACCTCTCAAAGGATGCCTCACAGGGTGTATCTCCAGACATCCACTTCAGACGGGTCACAATATCACCAGTGGAGTACACGAGGGTGGACATAAACTGCATCACCAGCTGCGTGTTGTAGTTGCACTGGGTCTCCATCAGCTTCACCAAACCAAAGCGCTCAACAATACTGGCAGCATCAGCAAACTCATCCTTGGCCTTGAGAGCGGCATGGTCATATGGATGCATAGGGCGGCATGGATGGCGGTAGTCACAATAGATGTCAGTGTAAATGTAAGACTGCTCCAGATTCCAGAAACGAGCATCAATGTTGCCAACCCTCGGAGACAGATAAGCATCCTTCTTTCTGAGCTCATTGAACTCCTGAATCGGAATATCGGTCTTATAGTTGGGCCGAGGTTTCCTCTTGTTACGGGTAGAGACAAGCTTCTTGCGCTTTGGAACGCTTCGATCGTGGTCACCATCTGTGAAACAAGATATAGTAGGAAAAGCACAAGATAAGTACACTAGTGTCATACAACGGATACAAACATACATAGAAAACATAGAGAAGATGACAGGAAACAATCGATATGGAAATCTGGGAAAGATTCATTTGGGGCTGCCCTTTAAAAACGTTCTGGACTCAGCCGGATATTCCGGTTCAAAACTGAACCGGATATTCCGGTTACCCGGATATTCCGGTTCAGTCGTGGACCGGATATTCCGGTAAATTTCAGAACAGCACAAAATTAACCTAGATCTCAGATTTCCGCAAGGATTGTTAACAAGTGATCTATTCTATGAGTTCTAGCATGTATGGGGAGTCCTCTTCGGAACGAAATCTACCAAGCAAGCTAGCAAAAACACACATCCATGGAAGGTGAGGTTATAGCACCAAGATTCAAGAGATTTGAACTATACCGGGATCCATGGAGAGAAAAGCTTGGGTAGAAACGATCCAAAACGCGAGGAGAACAAGATCCGGGTCAAATCTCCAAGATCTTGCGGAGGAAACGGCCCGGGAGGCCAAGAACCACGGCGGCGGCGATTTGGTGGGGAGGAGCGGACGGGAAATAGGGCAAGAACTGCCCATCCCCGTCGGGCTCCAGTTTATATGGATTTCGCCGAACCGGATATTCCGGTTCAAGTTTGAACCGGATATTCCGGTACGGCCGGATATTCCGGTTCAGAACTGAACCGGAAAATCCGACTTCCTCCAGATTCGAAATTTCCTCGTTTTCAACGGACGACACTAGTGCTTAGAAAGAAGGCTTTTTGAGAGAAAGGCTTAGGATAGAATTACCAAACTGAGACTAGTACTTATCCCTCTCAAGAGCAAGAAACAACCAACAAAAAAATTGAGTGGGATTTTCCTAGGAAGAAACACTTAGCCGGGAAAAACACACGAATTTCAATCAAATGACAAATAGACAAACCCAACTAAGATCCAACTCTTCGCAATGAAGAGGTCGGTGGCCGAAGCCACCATGTAAGAGTTCTTGGTATGCAACCGCGAAGATATATCTTGGGGGCATTGCCAAAACTCAACATTGAAGCTCACAATTCAACATTAGAAAAAGAGATTACAATGAATTTTTTTTACTATGGGCATAATGGGGGGAGGGAGAATCCAATGTGTTAGGATAGCACTCCCCCTATGTCCATGCCTACATCTAAGCTCGAACACGTTTCATCTATAGGGGTGTGCGCGAGATAGTCAAGCTAAACTCCTTGAATCAATCACATTTAGCTCATTCCTCAAGAACATGAATCTTGCATCATCAAGTGGCTTCGTGAAAATATCCGCAAGATTGTCCTTGGTAGGCACATAACCAAGTGCAATGTCTCCTCTCGCCACGTGATCACGGATGAAGTGGTGGCGGATCTCAATGTGCTTCGTCCTTGTGTGTTGCACCGGATTGTATGCAATCTTGATAGCACTTTCATTGTCACATAGAAGAGGTACCTTGTCCAAATGAACTCCATATTCCTTGAGAGTTTGCCTCATCCATAGCAATTGGGTGCATGCACTCGCGGCGGCAACATATTCCGCTTCGGCGGTGGAGAGAGAGATGCAATTTTGTTTCTTCGAGGACCAACTTACAAGGGACCTACCAAGGAATTGGCAAGCCCCCGAAGTTGACTTCCTATCATCTTGATCACCCGCCCAATCGGAATCCGTATATCCATTGAGAGTAAATTGTGCCCCCTTTGGGTACCACAAACCAAATCTTGAGGTATGAACCAAATAACGAAAGATTCTATGAACCGCCATTAGATGGCAATCCTTAGGAGCCGCTTGATACCTTGCACACACACCTACACTCAAAACGATATCGGGCCTAGATGCACAAAGATAAAGCAAAGAACCAATCATAGAACGATAGAGCTTTTGGTCCACATCCTTACTCCCTTTTGGATTGCGTGATAGATGACACTTGACTTGCATGGGAGTGGTTTTGATCTTTGCTTCTTGGAAGTTAAACCTCTTGAGCATGTCTTGAGTATGCTTGGCTTGAGAAATGAAGGTACCACGGGCCAATTGCTTGATCTCAAAGCCAAGGAAGAATTTAAGCTCACCCATCATAGACATCTCGAACCTGTCAGTCATAAGCTTAGAGAACTCATTATTGAAAGCTTGGTTAGTTGAGCCAAAGATGATATCGTCCACATAGAGTTGGCATATGAAAAGCTCTCCCTTTACTCTCTTGGTGAAGAGAGTGGGGTCAATCTTCCCAACTTCGAAACCACGATCATCTAACAACTCCCTAAGGTGCTCATACCAAGCACGGGGTGCTTGTTTGAGACCATAGAGAGCCTTGTCAAGTTTGTAAACGTGGTTGGGAAAGTTGAGATTCTCGAACCCCGGAGGTTGCTTAACATATACCTCCTCTTTTAGTGGACCATTCAAGAAAGCACTTTTCACATCCATTTGTTGCAACTTGAAATTATGTGAGGAAGCATAAGCAAGGAGGATACGGATGGACTCAAGGCGAGCCACGGGCGCATAGGTTTCATCAAAGTCAATGCCTTCAACTTGGGTGTAACCTTGAGCGACCAATCTTGCCTTGTTCCTAATGACAATGCCATTCTCATCTTGCTTGTTCTTGAATATCCACTTGGTGCCAATAACATTGTGGCAATCCTTGGGTTTCTCAACCAATCTCCAAACCTTGTTGCGCTCAAAGTTATTGAGCTCATCATGCATAGCTTCAACCTGAGAAGAGGATGACGAGGAAGAAGGATCTTGGCCTTGATCTTGACTCGCATTAGTGAGAGGAGTGGGTACGACTTGCGGAGTCACTTGATCAATGAGAGGAGGGTCTTGAATATGTTCTCGGTTAGGTGTAGAAGGTGGCTCCTTGGCTTGATCTTCAAATGTAGAGGAGGGCTCCACTTGGGTAGAGCATAGTCCTTCTCGAGTCGCCACAAGGTGTCCCTCGATGGGGCGGAAGAATCCCACGCCCATCCTTCCTATGGCTTCTTGAGGCATTTCAACATCTACATTTGAAACATGAAATTGCGCCACTTGGGAGCCGTCATTTTCCTCGAAAACCACACTACAAGATTCTATGACAATCCGTGAGGCTTTGTCATAGACTCTATAAGTGTGGGATTCGGCACCGTAACCAACAAAGATACCCTCAATAGTTTTGGATTGAAATTTCGACAACCTAATACCCTTGATCAAATAGAAGCACTTACAACCGAATACACGGAAGTAGGATACGTTGGGCTTGTTGCCGGTGAGGATCTCATATGGGGTCTTGCACAAGCCTTTGCGGATGTAGAGGCGGTTGGAGGAGTGGCATGCGGTGGATACGGCCTCGGCCCATAAATATTGGGGAGAAGAGTACTCCGCCAACATGGTCCTTGCCATATCCAAGAGAGTGCGATTCTTCCTTTCGGCAACACCATTTTGTTGAGGAGTGTAAGTGGCGGAGTATTGGTGACGAATGCCTTCTTCACTAAGAAATTCATTCAATGTATAGTTCTTGAACTCCGACCCATTATCACTCCTAATAGCCATGATTTGCACATTGTGTTGACGTTGCACTTCGTTGGAGAAATCGATGATGGTTTGTTGAGTCTCACTCTTGCACTTGAAGAAATAAACCCAAGTGTATCTTGAATAATCATCGACAATCACCAAGCAATACTTCTTGCCACCAAGACTTGCCTCGGGCACGGCACCAAAGAGATCAACATGGAGAAGCTCCAAGATCCTCTTTGATGAGATAATAGTCTTGGCCTTGTGCACAATATCATGCATCTTCCCTTCAACACACGACCTACAAACGCGATCCTTTGCAAAGGAAACATTTTCTTTTAGTCCGACAATAAGGCCACTTTTGTGAAGACTTTGCAAAGTTCTCATGTTGACATGGGATAGACGGCGGTGCCACAACCATCCCAAGTCCGCCTTTCCGAAAAGACACATTGCTTGAGTGTTGGTTGACTTCGAAAAGTCCACCACATACAACTCATTTTCAACATGTCCCACGTGAACGACGTCAAGAGTCTTGCTCCTCAAAAGGACCACAATATCACCATCAAAGAAGACGGAAAGACCCATCTTACTAAGAGAACGGACGGAAAGTAAATTGTAACCAAGGGATTCGACAAGCATGACGTTCACGATAGTGATATCGGGAGCCACCACAACCTTGCCAAATCCGGATACCTTAGACTTGGACGAGTCCCCATAGGTGACGGTTGCTTGGATATCATTTGGTTGCAACTCCGTCACAAGTTCTTTGCTTCCGGTCATATGATTAGTGCATCCACTATCAAGAATCCATTTAGCCCCACCGGAAGCATAGTCCTGCAAGAGATCATTGACTAGAGTTAGGACCCGAGTTGGGTCCCTTCATGTTAGCAACAAGGGTCTTTGGAACCCATATAGTGTAGTCAATAAAACCCTCAATAGGACCAACATATTTAGCTTGCACAACACCATAATAATCAACATATAAGAAATGGTGTGGGTTGTTAGTTCCCGCGGAGGAGCTACGAGTAGTGTTGTCCCTCATGGCAATACCACCCGAAGCGCCATGTTTGTTCTTCTTCTTGTTCTTCTTCTTCTTGTTCCTTTTCTTGGCCACATAGCCAAGACCTTGCTTGCCCACTTGTTGCCTTGGAGCACTCACTTGTGGTCTAGAAATGACCGCATTAGTGCTTGAGGCAACCACTTGTGGGGTGGTAAGCACCACCTTTTCAACTTGAGTGCTTTTACCCTTGAGCCTTGCAAGTTCATCCTTCAACCTAGCATTTTCTTCAATAACATTTGCATGATCACAAGAAGAAGTAGAAGTGCTAGGATGGTTAGCTTGAGTAAGTTGAGTTTGAAGTTGTTCATGCAACTCTTTGAGGGATGAGTGTTGGCTTTCCAAAGCTTTGTGAGCAATGGTTAGCTTTTCAAACTCCTCGGTTAGTTTACCATGACCAACCCCAAACTCTACTTTATCCTTTTTAGCCTTTTTATATTTAGCAATAGCAAGATCACGTTCCTTAATGATTTTAGAGACAAGTTCATTGTGAGTGGTTTCAATGGTTTCAAGTTCATCCTCTAGAGAAACTCTACCATCATGCTCTTCTTCAAGAGTCATTGAGAGAGATGCAATTTCATCCGCATCCCTTCTCTCAATCTCACCTTTCTTCTCAAGTGCCTCTTGGGCCTCTCCCAATTGCCTCATGAGATGCTCAAAGTACTTCTTGGTCTCCCCTTGCATGTTAGACATAAAACGATCCAAGGAGGCTCTTTCCTCTTCCTCTCTAAGACAAGCAATATGTTCTAGTTCACTAGGGGTCTTAGAGTTGGGAGAAGATGATACCTCCGTGGCCTTAGCCATGAAGCACTTGGCATCGCGTTGAGGAAGATTTTCATTGGGAGATTCAAAGAGGGATGACGAAGATGGAGTGGAAGCAATAGCTAGAGCGGCTACTTCACTTGTTGTTTCTTCTTCTTCATCACTCCCGGAATCATACTCCTCTTGAGTCAAGAGCACAAACTTGGTAGGAGTCTTCTTGTTGAAAGGTTTCTTCTTGAAATGAGGTTTCTTGTATTCAACCTTGGACTTGTCCTTGCGGATGAGCTTGCCACTATGGTTTTCTCTATTCTCATATGGGCATTCCGCGATGAAGTGGTACTTGTCTTGGCAATTGAAGCAAGATCTCACTCTTTGAGCCCCATCATTACCATAGCGAGACTTGGTCTTCTCCTCAACAAACTTCTTGCCTTTAGGGGGATTGTTCCAAAACTTTTGCACGGTGAGAGCTATTAGATCCTTTAGAACGGGATCATATTCTTGTTCCTTCAATGGAGGCAATGCTTCTTCACCATCTTCATCATTCTCAACTTCTCTTGTCAACACCTTGGCCTTCAAAGCAACGGAAGCTCCTTGATGCATTCCAATGGCCCTAGCACGGTTGTCAAGAGCATTCTTGGTTTGCACTTTGTAGGAGCTCAACTCTTGCATGACTTGGGTAGAGGTCATGGTGGAGAAATCATGTCTCCCTTGAATGCTCTTCATATCCGTGCCCTCGAAAGGCATCACGGCAATTATGAACTTCCTCTTGATCCAAGCATCATCAATATGTGTTGCACCCGCATTAGAGAAGGCGGTGGCAAGAGACTTGAGCCTCCGATACATGTCAACGTGATCTTCTCCATCACGCATGAAGAATCCTTCGGCCTCATTGGTCAAGGTGTCATAGCGATTTCTTTGCATGCTTTCATTCCCAACAAACATGACGACAAGGGCATCCCATGTCTCTTTGGCGGTGGAGAAGTGTTGAAGATGCGGCATGTGATTGGGGCCCACGGCTTGATGAAGGATGGACAAAGCGGTGTAATTGAGTTGGCAATCTACAACCTCTCTTCTTGTGAGATTCTTGGGATCATATGGCTTGTATCCATCACGAGTGATTCTCCAAAGATCTATACAAGAAGAGTTCAAGTGAGTCTCCATGTAGTATTGCCATTCACGAAAAGAATATGCATCAATTTTAGGTGGATCTCCCCTAGGAATTATATGAGGAAAAGGGATGGGAGGATCGGGAGAATATGAGCCTTCTACGGCATTATATCCTTCCTTTCCACTCGCACCCTTCTTAGAAGATTGTTCGGCGGAAGCAGTTTTAGGTAGTTCACCATCAACCCCAATCTTGGCACCCTCCGTTTCCGGAGGGGATGAGTCGACCACCTCCGGTTCCTTGGTTTTGAGGAGTGTTGTCATGAGTAGACGCAACTCCTCAAATTTAGTGTCTATGGATGAGGTCAATGATTCTCTCAAAGCATTGAGATCATTCATGGACACATTTACTTCGGACGGAGCGTCATCCTCATCACCCATACTTAAACTCTTAGGCGGTTAAGCCCGATAGAAGAGCCGAGGCTCTGATACCAATTGAAAGTATAGTATGGGCACCTAGAGGGGGGGGGTGAATAGGTGCTACGGCAAATTTTAATTTTTCTCAAATTTAGGCTTGACAAGAAAGGTAAATTCTCTAGATAGTGCAACTAGTGAGGAATTTACCTATATGACAAGACAAGTAATCAATGCAACAAGTACAAGTAAGTAAAGAGAGGGAGGAACGAGGTAACCGATGGAAGCACACGGAGACACGATGTATTTCCGAGTTCCTCCTTTTTAGGGGAGTACGTCTCGTTGGAGGGGTGTGAGCTCGCCACAAAGGCCTACTCAACGCCACTAAGGCTTCACCCTATTCTCCGATGAACTTCGCCACAAAGGCCTAGTTCACCTTCCACTATAGAACCCCTTTGAGGCGGGGATCAAATCCTTTACAAACACCTTGGGGCACACACCCACAACTTAATTGGGGGCTCCCAACAACTCTTGAATCACCAACTAGAAACAAGATGCCTAGGTTCTCCACAAGAGGAAACCCTAGGCAAGATCCCTCGAGCTAGAGAGGGGGAAATGAAGAACGGGTTGGTGAAGATGTAGATCGGGGCCTTCTCCTTCAATCCTCCAAAGATCTTCAAGATTGGGTGGAGGGATTGGGAGTTATGAGGAATTTGGTGAGTTCTTAAATGCTCATCAATGCTAAGAGGAAGAACTAGATCTTGAGGAAGAGGAGGAGGGCTATTTATAGTCCCTCCTCACAACTAGTCGTTGTGCAGGAAAAAAGGTACCGGAATATCCGGTTCAAGTTTGGACCGGAATATCCGGTAAGCTTGCTCCGCGCTGAACTGCAGTGCTGGACCGGATTATCCGGTTGATTTGAAATAATCCGGTACAAATAATCCGGTAGATGCCAGTACGCAAATCTTCTAGTCCTTAGCCATTTTTCCACTTCCTCAACTGCAACCGGAATATCCGGTATATATATGAAATATCCGGTACAAATAATCCTGTTGACTCCAGTAGCTCAAAACTTCCAGTCCTTAGCAGTTTTTCGCAGCAACCGGAATATCCGGTCCGGAATGAATAATCCGGTCCAAATAATCCGGTTGACTCCAGTAGCTCAAAACTTCAGTCCTTAGCAATTCTTCGCAGTAACCGGAATATCCGGTCCAGGATGAAATATCCGGTCCGAATAATCCGGTTGGTTCCAGTATGCAAGATCCTCAGTCCTTAGCCATTCTTGAGCTCCTTTCTCAACAACCGGAATATCCGGTCCAGGATGAATAATCCGGTCCGAATAATCCGGTTGAGTTCTGTCCCAAAAACCTCAGGCCAAACTTCACCGACTTTTCAGTGCTCGATGCCGATGTTAAGTATAACACCTGCACACTAAACACCTTGATAAATAATGTACTTAGTATTGTTAACTAACACACAAAACACTGGGAAAACGAAATGCACTTTCAAACATGAGTGGGCTGCATTGAAAATATTTATATCTATTTGTGTTTGACAACAAAGCATCTTCAACTTCTACGCTACTCAGTTCCATCAGAAAAATATAATAAAGTGCAAATAGGAGGATCACATGCTTGTTCTTTCAATCTAGATTTAACTTTGACATTGGACATACGAGTTTTAACTGGATCTCTTGTGGTTTGGACACCGAAATATTTATTTATAAGTGAGCTTGTGTTTCCTTGTATGAGTACGTATTATCTTGTTTTGAGCTTTCAGGAACAAATTTTATTCAGTTGTTTATGCGTGGAAGTTTTTTTTAATGAACCCATTCTTATTATTTATCGACATATACTTTCTCGGGACGAGCAAGAGTCTAAGTATGGGGAGGTTGATGTGTACATTTCATACACTATTTTCCTATGGAGAGAGGCAGATGCGTGATTCGGCTCGACGTCAGAAATGGCCTGGCACCCTTGGGCGGTAACAGAAGGAAGCCCTCGAAGAAGAAGAAGAAGAAGAAGAAGTCGCGGCAGGCGGGTGCGGATGCAGGCGGAGGGGTCCAGATGGGGATCCCACCGTCGCCATCCACCGGTAGACCGACGGGAGAGCCGCGGGACCTGACCCAGATGGGGTTGGGTCCAACCCACTCTCAGACGGGGGGTGGGGCGAGCTCCCCGGCGAGGATCCAGTGTTTCAACTGTGGGATCTTCGGACACTTTAGGTCGGAGTGCACCCAGCCAGAGTGCTGCCTGCGCTGTGGGGACCCAGGGCACCGCCTGACCATGTGTTCTGTCCCGGCGGCACCGCCACGCAGGCCCCACCTAGAGCTCCTAGGTCATGGGGTGGAGTCGATCTTCTACTACATCGACCTAGGCGGCGTCCCTATGGTGGTCCCCGAGAACCTCGCGCGCATCTCTGTCCTCCCTGATCAGCTCCCGGCGCTCTCGGCGGGACTCTCCGTGGAGATCCTGCGTGATGAGCTGGCCCAGATCATGCCCGGACACGAGTGGAAGGTGCGCGAGGTCTCCCCCACTGAGTTTGCGGTAGTGTTCCCATCGACTGAGATGCTCAGGTTGTGCTCCATGGGATCGACGTTCACTCTCCCCATCAACAAGATTCAGGTATCCATCAAGGCCTCGACTGCTGCTTCATCGACCAACGTCCTCCGTTCCTCTTGGGTCCGCCTGTATGGTCTCCCGGACGATGCCAGGACGACGGGGGTTATTGAGCTCCTCTCACAGGCGCTTGGCAGACTGGCCGAGATTGATGAGGGCTCACTTGCTGCCTCTGATGCGGTCCGCTTTCGTGTGCTCTGCCCAGACCCGAGCCTCCTTCCTGGACTCCTGCCTCCTGTCTACTTTGGTGGCCGTGGCGGGAACGAGGGAGCGACTCTGAGGGTGGAGCTGGAGGAGGATAGACCTCCCTCACCGCCGACTGGACGCCCAGATGGGGGACAGTCCGAGCAGGGTGGTGACTCTTCAGAGGCGGGGTCCTCAGACGATGATGACGACGATGATGAGCCTGGCGCAGGGGGGTCCGCGGCGCCGGATCCCTCGCCTGCCGCACCACCAGCCGCCGACCCGAGGCCACAGCCCTCCGCTCCCGTTCAGTCGACTGGCTTGGCTGATGGGGTCTGTGTGTCGGTGCCCAAGATTGGTGCATCGACCCCGCTGCCCCAGGGGGTGGACGCCTCGCCTCGCGGGACCTCACCACGCCACTTGGAGCAGCCGTTCTCTCAATACGGGTCCAACTTTGGTCTGCAGGGTCTCGACGCTTCATCTCTGGGATTGGCGTGTGGAGACCAGGAGGAGGAGGACTGCGCTAGTGTGGGATTGGAGGTGATCCCGCCGTCCTCCTCCCGTTCTGGCGGCGCGCTCTGCTACACCCTCTCACCGGGATCGTCTCCTACTTCCCCGGTGGGCTCCCCTCCCGCGTTCCCAGCGACTCCGGCTGCGGGTCCTGGTGGGCAGGTCACAGTCTTCCCCGACACTCCTGTGGCTGCCTCACCGGAGCCTCCGCAGCGCCGTGCCAGACCGCCGCCTCTACCCTCCCGGTGCAGTGCCCGCCTGGCCCTTGCTAGGGCTGGGACCGGTGGGCCTGTACCTACGGTGGAGGCACAGGCGATCCAGTTGACAGCGGCCCGCCGAGACACCTCAGGTTTGTCGCGCTCCTCTCCTCCTTCTACTTCTTCGGGTTCTAGATTTTCTGTCCTCGATGAGGTCCCCTTGGACCATTTGGCTCAGGTTGCCGCTGATTGCGGGGTGGTATTCCGGGGAGAGCACGACCCCCGGCTCGAGAAGATTGCCGCTATTAAAGCAAAGGAGACCTACGAGGGGGCGCTGATTGCCGCACGAGCTCAGGCGGAGCTGGTGCGAACGGCAGCCTCCGCCTCGGATACCCCGATGCAGATGGCATCGGGCCCGAGTGGTAGCTCCCATAGTGCGCCTAGTGGAACGGAGGCTCCTGAGCGGGATGCCCAGATGGGGCGACCGCGAGGGCGGCCTCCCAAGGTCCCAAAGGCAGCGTCTCGGCCCTCGACCTCTGGTAGGGCCCGCTCTGTCCCCCGTAAGGGGACGCCCCCCGCTACTGTTTCCCAATGAATGTCCCAATTCGATCATTCATTTGGAACATGCGGGGGTTTGGAAGGGAGGGTTCCTCGAAACAGCTTAGCGAATATATGCGACGGGAAGAGGTTGATATTGTGGGGATTCAGGAAACGATTCGACAAGACTTTTCTATCCACGAGCTACAGCGCCTTAGCCCGTTCAAATTTGCCTGGCAATGGCTGCCGGCTACGGGGCACTCAGGCGGGATCCTCCTTGGCGCAAAGGAGGATACTTTTGAGGTGGAAGACATGGACCGCGGGGTATTCTTCGTGAGTATGCTACTCACCCATAGACACACCTCCCTTCAATGGGAGGTGATTATAGTCTATGGTCCCGCGGACCACAGCAGATCGTCGTCCTTCCTTGCCGAGTTACGCGGTAAGGTAGAGAGATGCTCTACTCCGTTAGTTATTGCTGGGGACTTTAACCTCATTAGGTCCCCGGATGACAAGAGTTCGACTAATGTGGATCATCGTCGGATCGATATGTTCAATGACTGTATCGCCGACCTCGCCCTTAAGGAAATTAGGCGGGTAGGGGCGAGATACACCTGGACTAACAACCGGGCCGACCCGATCCGGAGTGTGCTGGATCGGGTTCTGGTATCGGTGGACTGGGAGGTAGAGTTCCCCCTGTGTTCCTTACGGGCACTCACTAGGATTGGCTCAGACCACACACCTCTATTGCTTTCGTCTGGCGGCACTATTCCGCCGAAACTGAACCGCTTCCACTTTGAAAACTTTTGGCTCGAGAAGCCGGGTTTCATGGAGGCGGTTCAGAATCGATGGATGGAGGCTATGGCTAACCCACCTCGCATGTTTAATGCGGTGGACGCTTGGCATCATTGCGCTCAGATGTCCCGCAAATTCATGAGGGGTTGGGGGGCTAACCTTGGTGCGGAGGTAAAGAGGAGGAAAGCTACGTTACTAGAAGAAATCCAGTCCCTCGATCGCACCTCGGACTCGGTAGGACTTACCGCGGAGGAGTGGCTTCAGCGGTATGCCCTCGAGGACTCCCTTATGGAGATATACAAGGGCGAAGAGGTCTTCTGGCGACAGCGGAGTCGCCAGAACTGGACCCTTAGGGGCGAGGCCTATACAGCATACTTTCACGCGATCGCTAATGGGCGGCGCAGGAAATGTTGTATCCCTTGCCTATGGGAGGACGATCGGCTCTTGGAGGGGCCAAGAGAGATTTCCACCCATATTTACTCCTTCTATAAGGAGCTATTTTCAGCAGGTCCACGCTCGGGGATCTCGCTAATCCAGGACCTGTGGCCGGCTGGGGCACAGGTCTCGGAGGCGGAAAACGCGGAACTTACCCTCCCTTTCCTGGAGGCGGAGGTGGCTCGCGCGGTCATGGATATGAAGGCAAACTCGGCCCCGGGGCCGGATGGCCTTCCAGTGACCTTCTTCCAGAAATTCTGGGAGACGATCAAGGTGGTCATCATGCCGATGTTCCAGGAGTTCTATATTGGAACGTTGGTGATGGCCCGCCTTAATTTTGGCGTGGTTACCTTGATACCCAAGATAGTGGGGGCCGCGGACATCCGCCAATTTAGACCGATTACTGTCTTGAACGTCATCCATCGGATCTTCTCCAAGGTGTGCGCCACCAGACTCGCTCCGATTCTGGAACGCCTCACTCATCCGTACCAATTCGCCTTCCTAAAAGGCCGGTACATTCATGATGGGATCCTAGCCCTCCATGAAATTGTTCATGAGGTGAAGTCGCGCCGGCAGAAGGGCGTATTTCTTAAGCTAGATTTCCAAAAGGCGTATGACCGATTGGAGTGACCCTTCCTTCGCCTGGTATTGGAGCGGAGGGGAGTGGATAACCGGATGATTTGTTGGATTATGCAGTTGGTCATGAGTGGGAGTACCGCCATCAATATTAACGGAGTAGTCGGCCCCTATTTTAGACCCACTTGTGGGGTTCGACAGGGTGATCCCATCTCACCCCTACTGTTTAACGCGGCGGTAGATGTCCTAGCAGAGGTCTTGGAGCGTTCCAAGACCTCCGGCCACATCTCTGGGGTGGTTGGACATTTGGTGCCTGGAGGAGGGGTGACCCACCTCCAATATGCAGACGACACCATGATCATGGTCGAGGGGTCGGAACTGGACATTATTAACTTAAAGTTCCTACTTCTTTGCTTTAGATCCATGTCTGGTCTCAAGATCAACTTCGATAAAAGTGAAGTTGTGGTTCTCGGCTACTCCGTGGAAGACCAACAACGGATTGCTGACAACCTTAATTGTAGACTATCGCAGTTCCCAGTATCCTATCTGGGAATGCCTATCCGTGATTCTAGGATCCTTATCAGGGATCTGGACCCGCTAGTAGGGCGGGTCAAAATCAGATCTGAACCCTGGCAAGGGAGATTCACCTCCAAAGGGAGCAAAACTATCCTTATCGACTCCTGCCTGTCTAGCCTCCCTATGTATATGATGGGACTATATATGCTTCCAGAGGGCGTGCATGCAAATTTCGATAAGGAACTTTCCCGATTCTTCTGGCAGGATGCGAAGGGTCACCAGAAATACCACATGGTGAAATGGGCAGATATATGCGCCCCCAAGGAGCTTGGGGGCATAGGGATTCTGGCCTCCCGCCAAATGAATAAAGCGCTGTTGCTAAAATGGGTGTGGCGGATCCTTCGGGACGAGGGGGGCCTATGGCTCCAACTCCTGAAGGCGAAATACCTTAAGGGTTGCCCACTCCTGGCATGTGAGCGGAAGGAGGGATCGCAGTTTTGGCGAACCATCCAGGCTATTAAACATGAGATCCGCCGGGGGATCGCCTTCTCCGTCGGAGACGGGAGAGGGGCCCTGTTTTGGTTGGACCCGTGGTTAGGTGCACGCCCCCTCCGGCTTGAGTTCCCGGAGTTGTTCGCGATCTGCTCAGACCCTGGAGTGCTGGTGGCGGGGGCGTTGATGGATGGGCAGTGGAATATTGGGTTCCGCCGCACTTTTGGCCCGCTGGAGGCCGCAAAGTGGGAACTTCTCATCGCCTCTCTCCCCAGGGCCTTAGGGGTCACACCGGACGTAGTATCGTGGTCCCTAACCCCTTCGGGGAACTTCTCGGTGGGCTCGGCGTATAGGGCCCTGTTTGGAGGGCCCACGACTCCTTGGGCGACCCATTTGTGGAAGGCGCCTATGCCATTGAAGATTAAAATCTTCACATGGCAGCTCTTGCGTGACCGTCTCCCTTCGGGGGTGGAGGTCATCAAGCGGTTTGGTCCCGGCGACGGGATCTGCCCCTTATGTGCGGTTCCAGAGACGGGGACCCATATTTTATTTTCGTGTTCCACAGCTCGCTTTCTATGGAGCTTCGTTGCTGAGGCACTGGGGCCCGAGTGGCGGGCCCTTGACCTTAAGGAATTCCTAGAAGCGCAGGCGAACCGTAACGGGGGGAGGAGACGCCTCTTCTGGTTACTGTTTGCCGCGATGACCTGGACCTTATGGACTATTCGTAATAAGATGGTTATCGAGCGCGTCTTCCTGAGACGGGCCTCTGACTCTGTGTTTAAATTTTTGGCTTTCTTGCAGCAGTGGCATCCTCTCTGTAGACAGCGGGACTTAGACCGGCTGGACAGCGCGATCCAGGACCTCGTGCAGGCGGCTCGCCGCCTACCCTCAGCTTCCAGCCGCTGATTGCTGCCCTAAGTTGTATCGCCTTTTTTTTTTTTCTGTTTTAGCTCTTTTTTGGGTCCTCTTGTGCTGTGGCCCCAGCAAACTTTGAACTCTTGTGGTGTGTGTGGGTGGAACTTGTTGTATGACTGTTGGTTGCTTTATTTATAAAGCGGGGCGTAAAGCCTGTTTCGAGGAGGATGAAGAAATGGCGGACAAAATAAGATTGACATACAGTACCCTTTAACGACCACTCGTACGGTGGCATGCGGTTGTAACAACGGCCATACCGCAGGTTCCAGGCGGAGAAAACCACCCAAACTTCCACGATTCTTCACCGGTTTTGACCCTGTTCGAACCCTAACCTTCCTTAGGTGTTAAGATCTGTTTGGGGGGGGGTCAAAAAGGACTCATATAGAGACCTTGAATCAAGATGTGGCCGCCTATATAAGGAGGAGAGACCCTAGCTCCAACACAATCATCCTCATTCGCTGCTACCCCCAGAGGGCTTCCCCCACCTCACCGCCATATCCACCATAGCCTCACCACCTCGTTGTTCATAGAAGAAGAAGACAAGGCTTGAGAGGAGGAGGCCAAGGCATTTACATCAACACCATCATCATCCACACCGCTGTAGCCATAGATTCGTTTATCACATCTTTGTAATCTCGTTGAGTATTGCTTGGTGTAGATGTTTCAACACTTATCCATAATTCATATTGTTGATGCTATGATGTTTTGTGCCTCCATTCTTGAGTAGTTCAGTTGGGGATATGAATAAACCCTAGTGTCTTTATTATATGAGCGGATTATTTGTTCGTCTTTAATTGTATTTAGTGTAGTAATGATCTTCTTACTATTTTGAGAGTGCACGCTCATAGTATATGCCTACGGGGAAAGGTTTTTAGCATGGTTTTATGCAGAGTGTAGAGTGAGCAGACAGGACAGAAAGTCACTCCTCCATTTTGTTGATCTCCAACGTGGGAAAAACTGAGTATCACAGAACCTCTACCGCATACATGGGGAGACCCTTAATTATTAGTGCTAGTAGGCATATCGCCAATCATCTGGGCTAGTAGTGGTTGTGAGTAGTGTGTAGCATCGAGGCACTCAGAGCACACTAATTTACGGAACTCCGCCTGTACACAATATATGATAAACAAGAATAAGTTTTGCAGTCTTTAGTATGAGTACTGTGATTTCAGACTCCCATGTAGCGTCCCTTGTTGAGTTCTCTTAATTTTTACTATGAGTTTTGTTTTACTTTATTTAGTTACTTTTATTATTGATTACTAGTTACTGCAAACTACATCATTATTACATTTATTCTAGCAACTTATAGTGTAGACTATTTCCCGCATTGTTTGGGCGTGAAACATAGCTGCGGGTATATTTGTGTATGTGACAAGCTGCACGTATATTCGTATACGCGACAACGCAGTTATGGGGGTCAGTGGAAGCCAACCTAACGCTCTCCGTGGAAAACGATATAAAACTGGCATAAAATATTTGCTACTGCAAGTACTAATATTAGCCTGAATTTGATGCAAGAATAACACTGCAAATAGCACTCATCAGACATCGTATCGACATTTTTAATTCATAACACCATTAGCAACAAATATTCCCTCAATTCAAGGTTAGCACGGCTTAAGCGTGTGACCCGTAAAGCCTCGATAACACATAGACATGTTCGAAAACTTAGCGAACAATAACCAACAGTGGGGCCATGGATGCCCATGATACCTCCTGTGTGTTCAGGAAGAACGAGGAAACCTTTCAAGTTAGTCATTGCACTTATTTCCTTAATTTCACGATACCAACGATACCACAAGGTGAGACTATGTGCTCTAGTCTGATCAAACCCTTTGATCATAACACGTAAGACTCGTACCGATATCGTTCTCTTTTCTCGTCCATATCCCCGATGTCCTTGTGATAAATCACACCGTTTCTGACCAGACGATTGGTTGACATTGGTGATACTGAGAGGGCCTAGAGCATGTATCTCTCCATCATCAGGAGGAATTAAGAACTAATCTTGAATAATCCCATTACACGTTTTAGATTATACCGTGATATCAACATTATGATCCCCTATTACGGTGGACGGTTGAAGACATCCGAATTATGACTATCGATTATGCGGTCACTAGATATTCTCATAGTATAGGAGTCATATTCAATGAAAACTCCATATACACTTTGCTAAATACATTACAACTGTTTAGTCTCTTAGAAAGATCATATACTTGGGTCATTTCAGTACTATTGTTATTTTAACAATAAACTCTTATGTTTTGTTAGAATATATCAAAGTCCATGATCAGAAAAATATGATCATCTCACAAACCATAAGCTAATCTTAGAAACAAGATTATGAACTCTTGTTTGTTTATACTTCACACCCGTACAAAGATTTTCCTTTAAAAACTCACTTTTCAAGTGCTATGGTGGTTGTAGCATGATGACATAAAATTAATTATGAACTTGGAGATAGAATAATAACTGAATATCATTGTCTCTAGGGCATATATCCAACAATTTTGGTCGTGATCTTGAAGCACTTAGGCATCTTGGTCTCGCGAATGCGGTGAGTGAAGCAGACGCTCACGCAGGGCTTGAATTCCTCGTCGGAGTCAAAGGCTTCGCGAACCCCGCGCTATGCATGAGATCTATCAATGCGCTACTGCACGATGTTGTTGCGAGTGCTTTCTTGCCCGGCGCAGTTGCGGTCAACCTTGTTTTGAGTTATCCGGTCGCGCGCTTCTCGTGGATGAACATCCTGCCACGGTGAACGTCGCATCACGTCGTCGATCTGTCGACTCGTCGTGGCATGACCGTGGCTCTATCATTGCGTGCCTCCAGGGGATCGAGCGCGGCTCACACCATGCCGAGCCCGAATATGGTTTTTCAATGGAGTTTTGTCTACGGGTCATCTTTTGATGGCTATGTAGTCATGAGGTACATGGTCGCCGCGAGGATGGCACCTTATGGAGTCTTGGGTAACACGTTGCCCATTGTGTGTGTTGTCGTGAAAGAAGACTCAAGATTGCGCGATGCGTCACGTTTCGAGCCCTCGGGCATGCGATCTACCCGAGAGTGGTACTTGGGCGCGTTGGGCGCATAGGTGTGTCCTGCGGAGGAGTGGATGGTAGACGAAAGTATCGCCCGTCGCGCACTTGATGCATCCGCGCATTGCCTCCGCTGGTCTAATTCTTCTCTTTCGTTTCACATCCTTGCAAGTTGTGGTTGCAGGAGATGGTGGTAAGCTGCCAGATCTTCCCGTGTCGAGTCCTCGGGCATAGGGTGCCCTTGGTCCACATACAACCGAGGTTTATCCATTGCTTCTACAGAGATGGAGACAGTTAGTCGAGTGCCAGGAGGGACGCCTCCACTGGCCGTTGTGTGGGTGACGTCTATTTCGTAGCCGTCTCCCGAGTTTGCCATGTAGACCTAGGCGGGGATCACCCGACGAGTCGCGTACTAGCTGTTGTTGCAACTTTCGCTATAGGTGTAGTTGCCCGTGTCGTACTCGATGGGATGAACCATGCCGACAAAGTGATGCGTGTCGTCGTCAGCATTGGAAACCGATGTAGAAATAGACTCCGTTTCTCCCAGGGGGTCGATGTGGGACGACGAGGAAACCACCGAGGTTAATGAAGATACCGATTCCGTATCTTGGGGATGGGTCGAGTCCTGCAGGCGGAGACGACTCACATGGCTTGCGCGGAGGTGGAACTCTCCAAACGTCAGATCCGTCGAGAGCGTCGAAAGCCGAGCGTAAGGCCGACAGGTGAGGGGTGAAGTCGAGGGAGCCGAATTGGAGCGGGTCCCCTAAAGTCGGCGAGTCACCGACCATCGAGATTGGAGCCATCAAAATCATGACTCCAACGCGCCAGTTTCCCAAGATGGCACCAATTGTCGTGGGGTCACCACGGCAAATCTCATACTACTTGAGGTACTAGGGTTTGGTGAGAGGGGAAATGTAGGCGCTAGTGAACTAGGCGACTAACAAGGAGAGGGGCACAATTTACCTAGGTTGAGGCCCCTGGAGGCTAATACCCCTACTCGTGCTTATCTGTCTATATTGATGATGATGTTACAAGGTGCAACAATGGTGATACACCGCAAATTGGACCTGGCACAAGGTGTATGCGTACGAGTATATGTCTATCGCCGATCATCGATCCCCTATCCTTTATATAGGAGGTTGGGTTCGAGGAGTCGTGACCGAGTCAGTTACAACGTAGGGCGAAACCCTAAGCACTTTTTTTAGCTAAACCCTAAGCGATTTAGTGTCTTGCTTCACACTACAAGGACCCGAAGTGGGTTGATCCGCAACTTCATGGCCCATGCTTCATTAGTGGGCCACTTGGTAGGCCTCCATAGACCGCACCCGGTATGCCAACAGCGGGTACCCGCCGAGGTATGCCCACGTCACATGAGAAACATTTACCTAATTTCATACACCGAAGCATCAAAATGCATTAACTCTATCCACAATGGCACATTGCAGCTCTTCACGGCGATCTGTAGCACCGCCTCACGAGCCTCTCGAATATGAGATGAAATTGGTGCTTGTATAAATAACATAATGCATATATCATAGGGACATGTGCATTTTCTAGATAGGGACTTGCGATGGTTTTCAAATTTGAGTAGTTAGTACCATATTTTCACATGAAAATTTTGCAATAATGGATAAAACAACATCTACTCCTAGGAGGCGGGGAAATTATTACACCATCCACACTTAGGGTAGCACTCTACGGGGAAAGGGAATGTGTTTCCAATAGTGAGAACATCCACTCCTAGGAGGAGGAATATATTTCCTTTCTCGAAACAGGCTTTCGCCCCGCTTTATAAATAAAGCAACCACACAACATCCATACAGAGTACCACACACAACACTCTAGCCCAACTCAAGTACAAAATGTTGGGGCAACATCCAGAACAATGCCCAAAAGGAAGAGAAAGAAAGAAATGGGCGGAAGGGGGGGGTGTGGAGTGGGTAGAGAGATGATAGATCCGCCAAACAGGGGGGAGGCGGGGGGAGGCGCCTCAGGGGGGCACCGGGGAAGCGATGCAGCGCATGGTAGCAAGAAGTCTGTTGATGTAGCCATATAGCCGTGCCATGTCCCGCTGTCTACACAACAGGTACCACTGCTGCAACAAAGCCAAACATTTAAACAAGGAGTCAGATGCACGTCGCAGGAAAATCTTCTCAATCACCATCTTATTGCGCGTCGTCCACAAGGACCACATCAGCACCGCGAACACCAACCAGAAGAGGCGGGAACCCCCTCCGGTCCGGTGTGCCTGATCCTCCAGGAAATCACCAAGGTCTGAGGCCTGCCATGCCGGCCCCAGCGCCTCATAGGCGAAGTTCCATAGAAATCGGGCAGCGGGACACACAAAGAAGATGTGTGTACTGGACTCTGGGCACCTACACAGGGGGAAAAGCCCGTCCCCCGGGCCATGGCGCTTCGCCACCTCCAGCCCGGACGGCAATCTATCCCGTAACAGCTGCCAGACGAAGATCTTAATCTTCAGCGGGAGAGGGGCTTTCCAGAGTGGCATCTCCCACTCACTACTCAGCCCAGCAAACTGGGCCCTATACGCCGATTTGACAAGAAGGCCCCCGAGGGGGCCAAAGACCAGGTTACCTGATCAGGGCCCCCCTGAAGGGCCTTAGGCAACTCACCCCTGAGCGCTGCCCACTCAGCGGTCTCAGCCGGTCCAAAAGTGCGTCGGAACAAGATGTTCCACCCGCCATTTTGGAACGCCGCCGCTACCAGCTGGGTGGGCTCAGCGCAGATAGCGAATAATCTTGGGAACTCCAGCTGCAGCGCCCGTTCCCGAAGCCAGGGGTCCAACCAAAACATGGTCCCTCGGCCATCCCCAAGAGTGAATCTAGCGCCCTTCCTAATGTTCTGTTTAATCGCTTGGACGGATCTCCAGAACAGAGACCCCTCCTGACGATCACAGGCCAAGAGAGGTCGGTCCTGAAGGTACTTGGCTTTAAGGAGCTGAAGCCATAGGCCCCCCTCCTCCCGTAGAATGCGCCAGACCCATTTCAACATGAGAGCCACATTCATCTTACGAGACGCGAGAATCCCTATGCCCCCGAAATCTTTGGGGGCGCACACATCCGCCCACTTGACCATGTGGTATTTCTGACGACTGTTAGCATCCTGGCAGAAGAAGCGCGAGAGCTCCTTGTCAAAGGCCGCGTGGACTCCCTCAGGTAGGGAGTAAATCCCTATCAAATAGGAGGGGATACTAGCCAGGCAGGCCCCAATAAGGGTGGACTTGCTCCCCTTAGAGGTAAAGCGTCCGCGCCAGGGTTCTGCCTTGTTTCTCACCCTATCCATTGTGGGCTTGAGGTCCCTGATGAGGATCCTAGAGTCGCTCAGAGGCACCCCCAGATAGTTAACAGGGAAGGCAGTCAACCTACAGTTGAGGTTGTCTGCTATCCGTTGTTGGTCCTCCAGGGGATATCCGAGGACGACCACCTCTCTCTTCTCGAAGTTAATCTTTAGGCTTGACATGACCTCAAAACACAACAACAGAAACTTGAGGTTAATGATATCCGACTCCGAGCCCTCTACCATAATCATAGTGTCATCTGCATACTGCAGATGGGTGACCCCTCCCTTTGGGATGAGGTGACCAACCACACCAGCTATGTGCCCGACTATCCTGGCTTTATCCAGGAGAGCCGCCAGGGCATCAACGGCTAGGTCAAAAAGGATGGGGGAAATAGGATCCCCCTGCCTCACCCCACAGGAAGAACTAAAATAGGGGCCAATATCCCCGTTTATGTTGATCGCAGTATTGCCACTCATGACGAGTTGCATAATCCACGTGATGAAACGCCCATCAAAACCACGACGTTGGAGCACCTGTCGGAGGAATGACCAGTCCAGGCGATCGTATGCCTTCTGGAAGTCGAGCTTCAGAAACACCCCTTTGTGATGCCGGACCTTGACCTCATGAACAATCTCATGAAGCGCAAGGATCCCATCGTGGATAAAACGTCCCTCGAGGAAGGCAAACTGAAAGGGGTGGGTAATATGCTCAGCAACTGGTGCCAAGCGCATTGCACACACCTTAGAGAAGATCCTCTGGATGACATTTATCACCGTGATGGGTCTAAGCTGGCGGATGTCCGTGGCCCTACTACTTTCGGGATCAGGGTCACCACGCCATAATTTAGCCGCGACATCACTAGAGTACCAGTATAAAATTCCAGGAACATCGGCATGATCACCTCCTGCAGGGTCTCCCCAGAAGGTTTGGAAAACGGACACCGGAAGCCCATCCGACCCTGGGGCCGAGTTAGCTTTCATCTTCCTCACTGCCCGTCCAACCTCCTCCGGAAGGAACGGCAGTAGCAATTGTACGTTCTCCTCCGGAGTGACAAGAGCCCCAAGGGACCACGTCTCCTCTGCCAAAGCCACCCCCAAGCGGGGGTTAGCGGTAAATAAATCCTTGTAAAAGGAGTAGATATGGGAGGACAAGGCCGCCCCCGTCTCCAGAAGCGCCCCGTCATCCCAGAGAAGGGGGATGGAACAACGGCGCCGCCTTCCATTGGCAATGGCATGGAAGTATGCCGTGTTGGAACCCCCCTTTAAGGATCCAATTCTGGCGACTCCGCTGCCGCCAGAATACCTCCTCCCCCTTGTAGATCTCCATAAGGGAGTCCTCAAGGACGTAACGTTGGGACCACTAATCAGCGGTCAGACCCACAACGTCGGCGGCCAGGTCCAAAGATTGAATCTGGCCAAGGAGAGAAGCTTTGTTCCTACGTATCTCCGCTCCTAAATTAGCCCCCCAGCCCGGCATGTATTGACGGACGCTTTTGGCACAAAAGTGCCACACATCTATCACATTATACATGTGTGTGGGGGGGGGGGGGAGGCAGCAGCCGCCAGCCACTTAGCCCGAACCGCTTCCACAAAACCTGGCTAACCAAGCCAGAACTCCTCGAAGTGGAAGCGGTTCTGTCTAGGAGCCGCTGTCCCCCCCGACGCAAGGATCAAGGGAGAGTGGTCGGATCCTACCCGCATAATGACCCATAAGGAGCACAGCGGGGAGGGCGCCTCCCACTCCACCGAGACAAGCACCCAGTCCAACACACTGCGGATAGGGTCAACCTGGTTATTGGACCAGGTGTATCTCGCCCCCACCCGGTCGATATCAATAAACGCCATATCCGCGATGAAGTCATTGAACATATGCATCCTAGGGAAGTCTACATTATCCGAGCTCTTCTCCTCCGGATAACGAATCAGGTTAAATTCTCCCGCCACAACCACTGGGATAGTGTAGCGGTCAACCTTACCCCTCAGTTCCGTAAGGAACTCAGGAGACCTACTACGGTCCGCAGGGCCATAGACGATAATCACCTTCCATTGGAAATGAGTACGTCTATGGGTTAGGGACATGCTAAAAAAGAACTCCCCGCGGTCCATATCCTCTACCTCGAAGGTATCCTCCTTAGCTCCAAGGAGAATCCCACCCGAGCGACCCGTAGCCGGAAGCCATTGCCACGCAAATTTATGGCGGCTCAAGCTTTCCAATTCCAGGATGGAGAAATCCTGACAGATCATCTCCTGAATACCAACTATATCTGGGTCTTCATCACGAAGGTAATCAATCAGCTGGCGCCGTCTCTTGTCCTGCCCGAACCCCCGCATATTCCAAATGAATTGGGAGACATTCATTGAGAACTAGCCGGGTTCGTCCCCTTACGGGGGACTGATTGGGCCCTACTAGAGGTCGAGGGCCGGGACGATGACCAGGCTGGGAGGTCGCAGCAGGAGCCTCCGAAGGAACCTGCGAAGGAGCGGATCCACTACCTGACCCATGCACCTCCTGCACAGGTCCAGTAGGATCCAGGGACCCCTGCCTCTCACGCTCAGCCTGAGCATGAGCGGCCGCAAAAGCCCCCTCAAAGATCTCCTTCGCTCTAATAGCTTCAATTTGTTCAAATCTCGAGCCCTTTTCACCGCGAAACACAATGTCACAGTCGGCAGCCACCTGAGCCAAATGGTCCAGGTGGACCGAGTCAAGCACCGAGAACCGGAGGGGGGATGGACGTGGGGGGTAGGAGGGGGGAGGAGGAGGGACGAGACATACCAGTCTCGAGGTCGCGAGCCGCCCTAGGCGGGAGGCCACCACCTCTACCGTCGGAACTGTCAGCTCACCCCTACCTTCGAGGCAAGCCTCGCACTGGCGCGGGTGGGCGGGGGGGGGGGGGGGGATGAGGCCTCGGGCGCCGGGGCGGGTGGTCCCCAGGATCAGCCACGGGGGTGTGGGGAAGAACGTGACTGTGTCCAGGGAGCCCGTTGCCGGCGTGGCCGGGACGAGCGACGGGGACCCCCGGGTCGGGGTCGGGGGGGGGGGGTCCCAGGCGAGCGGAAGTAGCAGAGGACCCCTGGCGAGCGCGGGGAGTCAGGGGCCTGCACCACCATACCCATCATGGACTCCTCCTCTCCCTCCGTCAGCTGCTGTGGAGACGCGGGAGGCACCTGAGAAGTAGCAATCCGGCCCCCGAGATCCATGGACCCAGGACCCACACTCAAGTTGGAGCCGTACTGAGAGAGCTGGAAGCCCGGAGCCGGGGACTAAGAGCCAAGAGAGAAGGCGTCCGAGCTGTGCACCCTGGTGGGACCGAACTGTCCTAGCGAAGATGCCTGAATCAGTGTCGCCACCCTCGCCTCCGCCCCCTGCGGCGGTGGCGGTGGAGAACTCTCCTGCCCCCCAAGAGAGGGCTGAGCACCACCCCCGTCCTCGTGTCCATCGGAGTGGCCGTCATCGGAGGAGGAGTCAGCATCCTCCTCCCCAGAACGGTCCTCAGCCGAGTGGCCGTGAGTAGGGGAAGGCTGCTGGCGAGCGGAGAGAGATGGGTCCACCTGACCCGACACGTCCTCCACCTCCACCTCAAGGGATCTGCCCTGCCTGCCAAAGAAGAATGGTGGGAGAGTACCTGGTAGCCTGTTTACCTCCGGGGCGAGGAGCCGAATGCAAACCGGACCATCCCCAGGCAAGGACAGAGGATCCAACTCCTGGAACACTCCGACCGCCTGAGAGATCCTAGCCACAAACTGGTGTGTCTGCGTCTCCCGAGGAAGGCCAAAGAGTCTGATCCATACCGAGGAGAGGGTGGCGATCGTGTCCGGGTCAAAGGCGGACTTGGTGATGGAGACCTTGATGTTGTGCACTGGCAAAGTGGTCGTGGACGCCCATGACACAGCGTTGAGGAGGCCGAGGGACGGGAAGGCAACCGCAAACACAGAGGCGGAAATCTCCCTCACCACCCAGGAGGCCACTGCGTCGAGACGGACGAGCTCCCCATGAATGATCTCGCTCGTGATCTCAAACGAGTGCTCCACATCCTGGGTAGGCAGTACCGAGATGGTAGCCATGTGCTCCGGCGCTGCAATCTCAATGCCGCCCATGTCGAGGTAAAAGAACCCCGTGTCGATGCCTTGCCCCAATAGCTGCAAGGTCCCTGTCCCCCACACCCACACGCTCCCAACCCCTCCAGAGTCGGTGTCGCGGAGGTCACCGCAGGACGGGGGGCTCCTAGGGACTGCGACACGGACACGTCGGCGGCGGGCTTCTTCTTTCTCCTCTTGTTCTTTTTTTTTCTTGGCGTCACCATCCAACGGACAAGACTCCGCCGCCGCCACCACCGCACGCTCGGCAGATTGAGGCACGCGTGGCGGCGACCGGTCACGGCCCACCCGCCCACGGTCGAGATGCGGAGGGGACCTCCTGCCCGTCCGACCAGCATCTCGGGAACCCACGGCGGCGCCATGGCCAGCCCGTTGCCGCCCACGGCGAGCCTCGAGGGACCCACGTAGGTCTCGCTCACGATGGAGAGTGCCCGGGGACGGGACCCGAGGAGGAGACCTGCGCCAAGCCTCCTCGAGCATGGGCGAGAGCCCGCGGACACCGCGCCCCGTCGAGGCCGGGGCCTGCCTGCGCAGCCCAGCAGGAAGCTCTCCCGGCGCCGAACGCCGGCCCGGCGGGCGGTACAGGCCGTCCCCCATGGTTCTGGGCGGCGGGCTTCTGCGGGGCGGAGGGGAGCGGGGAGCGCGACAGGGAGGGGGAAGGTGCGCGACGGGACGGGGAAGGGGAGTGCGAGCGGCGGTTCTTCATCGCAGGAGAGGCGGCGACCTCGGCGTAGGTTCTCGTCTGCGCCGGCGGCGGAGGGTTGGGGATGGCGCGTCGGGCTGAGGCAGAGAAACATGCGATCTGATCCGGACGCGCAGCGAACCCTAACGCTAGGTCTCGCACCCCTTTTCACAGCTAGATCCAAGCCCCAGCAGTCGGGGTGGGCCGGCCTGGGCCCGGGCCCAGCAAAGAATGCGGAGGCGGGGGGAGGCAACCGACCGCACGTACGTCTTGGCTCCGCCAGCCCAAGATGGGCTAGCCCACCGGGACGCACGCAGGCTGGCCCACCAAGTCGTGGCCCACCGGCCCGTTAGGGATCTCCCCCAACCCCGCAGGGTTCCCCCCGAGAGTTGCGGCGGCGCGGCGCCGAGGCACAGAGGCGAGGATTCCGGTGAGTGCGCCGCCGGGAGAGGGTTCCTCGCAGCAGCGCCGCCCACCTCACATGCGCGCCCCGTAGCCCCAGCTGCTACGCCCTCCACCATCCTCCCGGAGGCACCTCTGGGCGCGGCCATCGCCGAGGGGCGAGCGGGCGGACAAGCACGCCGGCGGCGCGACGGCGACCGAGTCGCGAGGGCAAGAAATTCCCCCAGGGTCAGGGGCGCCGGTGGCGAGCATCAAAGCTCTGCCTCCAGACGCGCCTCCTCCGCCTCGTTCGCTTCGTCCGCGACGTCCGCCCACCGGCGGCCTCGGATGTCGGCTACGACCTCGTGGGCCAGCCCCTCCTACAACCCCGGGCGCCGCCCGTCAACCTCCGGCGCCATCGACCGAGATCTCCTCACACCTACACCGCCGGCGGGAGCTCCGTGTCACCCATCCCTTGCTTCCGTCGTCCACTCAGTTCTTCTGAAGATCTTCTCCACGCTCCCGGATGCGAAGAAGATCCCCGCGAACACACTTGGGCCATGTGGGTACCTGCTGGTCCGTTCATATCCACCGAAATAAAATAAAATCATATATTTCCTTTCCACTTCTTTGTCGTCCCTGTTCTCACACGCCTAATCCTAGATCCAATCGATCTGAAACGAAGTCAATGTTGTCAAGTCTCGACGAACTAGAGCACCTGCCACCTCTAGAAGACGCAATGGTACTCCTGGAGGATACATTCGTGACAACTCAGTTGCAACTCACATGACACATGAATCACGACACAAATATAATGATCTTAGAGGCAAACGAGCTATACGCTAATTCTTAGTCCACCGAGAACCAGCCAAACCATTGTATTAATTATGTAGTTTTCATGATTTAGCACTCCACAACGGTTAGTTTAGTCATGCCAATGTATATATAATGTTTATACCGGATAATAAAATCATATGTTATTCATGGTTTTAATTGTTTTTATGTTATTCATGGTTTTAATTGATCTTACTTTTTAACCCTAATGTAACTAAAAAAATAGATGTATGTAAAAATTATACTTCCCGCGAAAAGGTATATTCAAATAACACAGATGTATGAATGCCATGATAAGAATACTAAATTTTGATGATTACTTGTAGAATACTTTCCTTCTTCACTAATTGAGGTACTTGCAGCATCCTACAACCTTCTCAGGCTTTTCTGGAGCAAATAAACGACTTGGAGGCTTCTATGCTACCCTAGCCACCTGGGTTTTTTTTCAGAAAACTAAAGACAAAACATTGCACAACAATAGGCTTAAGGAAATCAATTTTTTCTTTGAGCAAATGTATATCTATATCTCGAACACACCATTTTTGGCTCATGCGAGCATATGCTCCCAATGAGGAGAACACACTCTTTTTTTTTAAATCGAAATAAATGGGTGTTCATGAAGCTTTGTGTGCGTAGTGGAGATTACACCTGGCCATATCCCGGGCTGGGCCTGTTAAAGCCCGACCTGCAAAAGCCAAGCCCGGATCTGGCACGGCCCAGCCAGAAACTATGAAAAATGCATCTTTTTGTTAAAAAATATACTAAATATAGCATTTTTGGAGTATATTTATACCTATTTTCTTGTAAAATGTCAAAAATCAATGATTTCCGGGCTTTGTGCGCAGAGAGCTGAAACCCGAGCCCGGCTCGGCACCGGGCTTTTGGTAGGTTTAGTGGAGATGAACACCTGGCATTTTTTCTAGAATCTTCTTTTACATTTTAAAGTGTGTTTTTTGATAGTGGGAGCATCTGCTGTTGGGAGCTTCTTGAAATTGGGTTAAGTAAACAAGTGTTCAAGTAACCAGAAAAGAATAATGTTGGAGGCAGCATGTCACAAAAGCACTAGAAACCATATCATTTATTTATTTTTGACAAGAAACCATATCGTTTTTTTTTCTTTTTTGAGAAAAAAGAAATGATATCATTTTTTTGGAGAGAAACCAGACTCTTTATTCATTGCTGGATAAAAAGTTTATAGGAGACAAAAGAAACATATCACTTTTTTTTAGGGAAAAAAGAAACGATGCCACTTAAAATGTCATTTCTCCAAACAGGCCCTTAGTTGGGTTTGGCACCAGCAGTTCACCTGGTAGGATGGGCCCTAACGCTGTGTTCCAAGATAAGAGAGGCCCGCCATTCCCCTCCCGCTTCGTCGTTCTCACAAGTCACAACCCTAGAGCCGCCGCTATGTCAGCCTCGTCAAGGCCCGACGTAATGGAGCACCTGCCGCCTCGAGAAGACGCTTCACCTGCAAGCTCGAACCAGGTCGCATTCCAGAACAAGGTAACTCCAGTGTCCGCGTCGTCGGGAAGCTCTGAATCCGGCGGGAGCGAAAGCGAAGAGCGTCAGGTGTTTGGCACCGTAAATCACGCCGCTCTCATGCGGTCCATCTACAATTCCTTGTGCATCTGGTACGAAGTGCACGTTGCTGATAGGAAGCCAGACGAGCCCATACTAATTCCATCCCTACATGTTGCTCTTTCCTAGTGAGTCCTTCACGCTCCCATTGTCCTTTTCTTTTCTTTGTTGGCTCTTTAATTTGTAACCGTGAAATCTCAGGACTTCTCGAGGTATCATGGGGATACGATCAGGGCGCATTGACCTAGGCGCCAGGCCGTTGGGGCTGCACAGCGGAGATCAATCTAACAATTACAATATA
The DNA here is from genome assembly GCA_028641055.1 of Alopecurus myosuroides. Taxonomy (NCBI): domain Eukaryota; kingdom Viridiplantae; phylum Streptophyta; class Magnoliopsida; order Poales; family Poaceae; genus Alopecurus; species Alopecurus myosuroides. Next base: position 35,662,489 of record CM054063.1, read on the forward strand.
TATCTTGCACTTTTTGTTGTTAAGAAATAACTAAATTTGTGTGCATTATTTTGTCCCCATATATTTTTGTTGTTGAAAAACAAGTGCATTGCAAAGGAGACGGAGTTGATCATCGAGAAGCTGAGGCGTGGTCCGAGTGTACCAGACCCCGAAGAACCCCCCAACCAGAGCACCGATTCGTGAGCTTGCCTTCAGTTACATGTCCAAAGAGGAACATGAGTGTCAGTCTGGTACTCCCTCCGTCCACTTTTATAAGCCCCACTTCTTACTACTGAAATGCTAAGAAGTGTGCCTTATAAAAGTGGACAGAGGGAGTACTAGTATTGTTCATCTCGTGATAAATGTTGTCATGGTGGTATGTATATATGCACGGGAGACAAACTTTTTATTTAGTCTGTTTGCACTCGCTACAAAATAATATATATCTATCTGTCAATGCAGGGCATCACAAAGGAAGCTGAGTTGATGTGTGTGGACCTGGTGCAAGGGCGTTTGAACTCGTATGACATCTACCTGAACAGAGTGATCCGGTACTATTCCATTGATCTGGCAACAAAAAAGTTGGCTGGCTTGATAGATTCTGCTGATATGACTCCGAGACAGAAAACTTTTGGTGAAAAGAATCTAGAACTCGTTGCTTATATTGAAACAGAAGCACACAAGAATCCATGGTATGATATATGAGAAACCTCTTCCTGATTCTACAAATTATTTTACTTTGGCTTTTCTTGTCTTACTTGGTGGCTACAAGTGCAACTCTTGACGTATGGAGATATGTAATGCTTTGGAAGTTTGTTTTTCTTGCAAGCTTAGTAATACTATATACTTGTTCTCTACTATCTCCTGCAGGCGCTACATTGACGATCCTGACTGTGAAGAGTCTGATCAATCTTCCAATAAGGCATCAGGGTTTGAAAACTCTAAAAACATGCAGTTGGAGAAAGGAGTGTGGCATCATCTGCTCTCAAACGGGGATGCTGAATGCACTCATGTAGGTTGAACTTAGAAACAATTTGATGCAAAAGAGGATTAGAATGGACGAAGAATGACGAATTGTTGAACCCTCTTGCTTTGAAAGAGATAAACATTCTGGATGTTTTGTGAAAAAACAACAAAGCCTAGTTCTGTCAATTTGGCTGAGAACTATGTATCTGGTTTTTAGTAAAACTAGCAGAGCAGCCATCGCAAAATCAAGGGCATCTTCCTTGTTGTGTGAATGTGTCTACGAACTATATCTTAAATGTAATAGTTACTTATATAAGCATGCTATCAAATTGTAGGGAGCTGTAACCGCTATGAATATCATGCTAAATAAAATTCTTAAATGAATGCATTACTAGTACTGGTATGGAATTGGACTCAGCAACATGCAAATATCTTGTAAGCTTGGTACCGCGGGTTCTGTATTCTACAAAGTGTGAACTTGGAGCAGGCCAAAGAACTTCATTCTGGTATGATCAATGGTCAAATCTTGGAAGGTTATATCTGCAATATCCTGTTTGCTGCTCACCTTTGCAAAGGATGAATTCTGCATAGTGGATTATCGGATTTTCTGATGCGTGGCACCTTGATCTGTCCCAAACTTGTCGCAAGCAGCTACTGCCGAACTTGATAATCTCCTGAATCAGCTTGCCTCCATCACCCAATTGCTGGCATGCCAGACCGTCACCTTGCTTTACTAGACAAAGGGGCCATGACCTCATACTTCTATGGACTGAACACCTTCTCCGACTCAAACATAAACCCTAGCTATTCTAGATTGAACCATGTTCATCTGAAAGTTATTCAACCACCAAGTTCGTATCGATAGGGTGGTGTTACCATTGCAAAGCAGCGTGATATCTTGTTATTCTATCTGAGAATAAGGGGATACAGCACCACTCGTGATCTTTGATTGCGTGTGCAAGAGTGTGTAGTTGAGAATATCCAAAGGGATTGGTAGTTGTTGCATTGGCAACGAGGATCATCCAAGTGAGAGGTCTCAGTGTAGCACTAGTTATCACAAAATCCAGAAAACCACAAAGAGAGAGAGAGAGTTCATCGAGAAGATCGGGCCACCCCTTATCAACCTCAGAAATATATCTGGCATCCTTTTATTCCGAAAATATATTTTGTCTCCCTTTGGTTAGCTTTCAAGGATCGCCTGAATACAAGACACAATATGATCAAGAAGAACCGATTCTCTGTCTCGCATTCTGGATGTGAGATTTGCCCCGCTGCTAAAACAGTCGATAACATTTGGTTGAGATGTAAGGAAGCACAAATGATCTGTGGCTTCTTAAACCTTGAGGACCTCGCAAACTGTAGGTCGGACATCCTCTCCTTTGTGACCAACGCTGCAGGCAGAACGGAAATGATGTGGACCATTGCTTCTGCTAGCTGCACGGTCACCCTTTGGAACATAAAAAATGCACGATTTTGAAGGGAAATCAGTTGATTGGACCTGGATCCAGAGAGAGATTAAAGATACCCTTCAACGCTGGAGCTCAAGAGCTACAAAGGAACAGAGCGAAGCTCATATTGTTGCCTGGGCTGACCTTTTATAGTTTACATTCATGATTTGTTCCTGTTTTTCTTTTTTCCCCTTTGATTCTTTGCTAATAGTTTTACCGGCTTAGCGCTTGTTGTTACCTGTGTACTCTCAAACTTCGGTCTGTTACCATAGCGGAGGAGGCGTCGGCCAACAAGCACCGACAACGATGTACATAGCGGTCTCGAAGTCACTCCCAAGGCAGCGGCCAATAACGACTCCAACTAGCGTTCCGAGGACTCCACGACCACCTAGGCGACGGCTCCAAGAAGGTGAACGACGCAGTTGTGCCGCCGCCGCCCGATCCGAAGGTCGGATCAAGGCTTCCCCCGGTGTCTCAGGTGGGGACGCACAGACAACACCATGACGACGCTTCCAAGGAGGTGACAGCGCCCGCGGACGTCGCCGTCGTCAGCTTCACGCAGGTATTTCTCCCCGGTCTTGTCGTCGACCCCAACATCCGTCGCACAGGCGCAGCAAGGTGCCGCCTTTTGACCACCGCCGACGATGGGCAAGGCAGAGTCGTCGTCAGCGGGGAAGGAGGTGCCGACCTCTGTCTTACGACCACCGAACGGGGACTGGACGGTGAGGGTCCAGCCCGCCGCCGCCCCGCCGGCCGCTGGCACCGCCACGGTGCCCAACGCCGGCGTTGTCACGCGCACCACACAACCTCGCAGCCATGGGTCCAGAGCCGCCGGCCCGCCCAAGCCTATCTGGGCCCTTGCGAGACCACGTCTGTGAGCGCAGCTGCAGAGTCGCCACCGCCGCGGGAGGTCGCACCTCCACAGTTGTCGCCGAAACGCGCTCGCCGCCGGGATCCCGCTGCTCTAGGCCGCCGAATCACCGCCGAGACCACGCGCCACCGCCACCGGGAAAAACACCACCATCGCGAGGGGAAGGCCCCGCCGCCGCCGCCCGGACTTTTCCCGGCGGGACCTCTGGCGGTGGCGGAAACGGCGGAGCTGTCGGCCCCCCGAGCCGCCTAGGGTTGGCGACGCGGTTTTTTTTTCGAGTTCGCTCCTAGCACTGTCTTTCCCTGCGTCGGGCTCGACTTGAACAGGATGAGGAGCAGCACGTACCTTGCCTTTATTTTGGATTGGATGTTGATGTTGTGGATTTATCTTGGAGCTATAATTTTCTGTGGAATCGTTTTGATTAAATTGAACTTTTACTGACTAAAAATCCCAATGCAACTTTTATCAATCCCAAATTCTCAATACATATGTGGTTATCCCAAGCTCACTTGTACGTTAGTTACAAAATCGATGGAAACAAATAAACTATCAGAGCTAAAAAAATACACTTAAAGCATCATCGCTAATAGAAGCCAGCACCATCAAGTAGTCCATGTTCATGATGCATCATTCATTCATCATTGCCCCTTTAACACGCGGTAGAAATCTTAACGTTGCATCGATCTGAAATATATATACAATAGAGCAATGGATTAAGAACTTCTTCCAAGCTGATATCTAGACAAGTAAAAGAATCGTCCATGACCAGCCATGCAGGTAGAGGAAATTTAGTGCACACAAGAATGCAGTCTTACATATTTTGTCTTGCTGAAAATTTAAGCATACAAATTTGTGGAGTATGATCAACTTGTACTAGTACCTGGAGTATAGAAGCTCACGTAGGGAAAGAGCTTCAATGTTTGGCCCTCACGGAGTTCATAGATTCCCCGTGGATAGGGCACCTTCCGGGTATTGCTCGACTTGAGCTCAATGGAGAACACACCTGAATTGATCCTCACGAAAACGATGCCGAGGCCTTCGGCGAAGCCAAGCACATGAGGTGTGATCTTGGGGCGAGCGAGGAGCAACCCATCCCACCGTTCCATGCTGGGGATCAACCTCGCGTGACCATATATATAGCATGGACTCGCGTATGCCGGCGAACCCCAGCGTCCCGTGCTCCGTGGGGATGAGGATAGTTCCCATCTGGTTTCGGTGCAGCAATGGCGGCTCGATCAGAGATAGTTCTCCCTTGGCCATGTCGTATTCCAAGATTATGGCCATGACCTTTGGGTAGCAAGTGAAGTAGACTGAATTCCCCAAAACAACGCTGGGCTGTCTATCGATGAGGGCCTGCTCTTCCATCTGAACTAGCTCGCTCCACTCGCCGGTCTCCGATGAGTAGAGGCGGGCGATTGTTGACCCGTGTTCATCAATGGACACGAAGGCCACGCGGAAGGGGCCGCCGTGGCAGTCGAGGTGATCACAGCCGGCGGACGCGCGCGCGCAGAGCACCGCCGCGTGGAAGTGTATGGTCAGCACCGGCACGGGGGTCGGCACCCACCACTGCTCGTCCGTCACCGGATCCCAAACGACGAGGCGCATGTTGTCGGTTAACGTGTGGAAGAGGACGCGACCATGGGCGGCCGCGATCACGTGCCAGTAGTGGCGATCGTCGGGTGCCGCCGGACGGAAGGAGGTGGTGGAGACGAACCGGGCTGCCGGAGTCTTCTTAGGGAAGGAGGAGTCGGGGATCCACCGGTTTGTGGGAACGGGGGCTCTGTTTAGGTTGATGCTGACGTTGCAGAGAAAACCCAGCATGGGAGGCGTTCGATGGAGGGTGCGGTAGCGGCGGAGGAAGCCGGGGTCGGTGAGAAGGCGACGCCAGGGCTTGCAGGCGAGGGAGGCGCGTATGAGGTTTGCCGGGTCGTCCGGCGGGACGCGGACGAGGATCTCGAGAAACAGGTCTTCGATCAGCTCCGGCGGAGACATGTTTTGTTTGTTCGCTTGGTGAGACGGCGATGGCGGAAGCGGCCTGGGAGATGCTCGGCGGCGGCTAGGGGAGCTTCTCCTGAAACGTGGTCCTCTTCAGACTGTAGTGGAACCCGGGCTGGCCTGCAGTGGGGCCGGCCCAGGATCCCCGCTGGTCCAGTTCGAAGCAATCTTTAGCAGCAGCGTACGCATCCATTTCGATCCAGCCCGTAAGCCCAGTTCGTCAGAGATGGCCGGAAGGAAGGGAGGGGACAGGAAGAAGGCGGTGACCCGCTCCGTCAAGGCAGGGCTCCAGTTCCCCGTCGGCCGCTTCCTCAAGACGAGCCGCTACGCCTAGCTGTTGGCTCCGGCGTCCCCGTCTACCTCGCCGCCGTCCTCGAGTAACTCGCCGCCGAGGTCCTGGAGCTCGTCGGCAACGCGGCCAAGGACAACAAGAAGTCCCGCGTCGTGCCGCGCCACCTGCTGCTCGCCGTCTGCAGCGATCAGGAGCTCGGTAACCTGCTCGCGGGATTCACCATCGCCCACGGCGGCGTGCTGCCCAACATCCAGGCCGTCCTGCACTCCTGCTCCCCAAGAAGTCCGTCGAGAAGGCCGAAAAGGAGGCCACCAAGTCGCCCAAGAAGAAGAAGACCCCCAAGAAGGGCACCGCCACTGAGGAGTAGGTAGCCCTGTCGTTGTTTAGTTCCGTCGAAAGAGGGGAGTAGCGCTTTGGGTTAGATTGGTGTATGTAAATCCTGGTTCAGAAGACAACATCTGGTTGTGTCTGGTTCTTGCTAATGGAATCTGAAAACTGAATTTCTTTGCCTCGTGTGAATGCCAAATGTTGAATTTTCCTTCTTTTGGTTCAGCACTTTCTTGGAATTTCGTTCCAGTCTGTTGGTCTTGTAGTTGGTCTTGCAATATCTAGGTTCAGCGAGGTGCGAATCGAAATCCTTTTGGGTCGTTCCGATCTGAGCGAGGTGGATTTGGGGATTTTTCTCTAGGGTTCCCGGACGATGTCCAATCGGGGAAGCAGAGCATCCTGCGGTTCCAATCGCGAGGCTGTTCGGCCGAGGTACGATTTCGCACATGTCTGGCCCGTCTTGTTCAGTTTCTGTTCAACTTGCTTGGACCCGAATCTCGCCTCTGTTCGATGGGGGCATTATTCTGTGTATTTTCATGCTATACTGAATCTCGTCTCTTTCTTCGACCCGAATCCCTCAACTATCTTGCTTGCTGACTGAAATCACAGTGCATTATTCTGTTGAAATTGGTGCAAATATGTGCCTTCAGTTTTAGCAGAATAATATTGGCTTCAATTTTAGAAAAATAATTTTGTCTTCGGTTTGCAATCAACTTACGAAGAATACGTGTGAATTAATCTAGTTTCATTCTACTAGCATTTGTTGGTATCCTGCTATCTGTCTCACTGAAAGTTGAGTTTCAGGATTGCTCTCAAGGATGAATCTGTGTGCTTTCATGCTAGACTGAACATATTGATGTGGTTCAGGATGTTTCTGATGCCCTGCTATATTTATACCGAAACTTGTGTTGCAGGTCTGTCCTATGACACCAATGAGATTGCTCTCAAGGATGCATCCGCTCGGCACGACGATGTTGTCAAAGGTAGTAATCTTCCTGTCTGTTCTAGATCTTCTCGGTGGTCCATCTGTGATTTTTGTTGATTGGAAGTTAGCGAAAGTCATATGCCACCCCGTGACGGGGAGATCCGAAAGATATGGTTTCATAGAGTTCTCTTGGCAAAACGAAGCAGCTGCAGCTGTGTCAAGGTCCTGCAGGATAATATGCAGCCTCTAGTGCATTTTTTCATCCTTTGGCTAACACAGCTTTCCTACATGATACTACTAGTTTAATTCTCTGGTTCTTGATGGAAAGAGCATACAGGTGCACTACGCAAACCGCGGATGATCTGTTGGTGCCGATGACATGAGTAATTAAGGTGCTTATCCGATATCGGTTCTTGTGTTCGAAATCTGCCATGGTAAATCATCTACTGCATATGTGAAATCTGTGATGTTAAACAATTCATGCCCTTGATCGTCGAACTTGAATATGTCAACAAGTCTCTGGAAAATATGTGTCCTTCTAGTAGTGTATTATGTATGCTGCAGCAAGCATGGCCTTTATTGTATGGGCCATTTATCGAATTGCCCACAGCGGATTCCGACTACTCAGTTTTATCCCTAGCGCATAATGGTGCTCAGTTTTGCCCTTACCTCGTGCGCAGCTACTATTGGAGAGGTCGGATCTGTGAGTTTTGAAGTCGATTCCGTATGGTGGCGTTAGCGAAGTGGGTCCGGAGCTTCCAGGTGGGACCGCCAATTAGAGCTTATTTTTGGCAAAGTTATTTAGCGGGCAGTAATAAATCTGTGCTTAATGTAGGCAATTTTACGAACAGGAGAGTTGCATCTGTTCAAGCACTAGACGCTGACTGGACCGCTGAAATTGGTGCAAATATGTGCCTTCAGTTTTAGCAGAATAATTTCGTCTTCGGTTTGCAATCAACTTAGGAAGAATCTGTGTGAATTAATCTACTTTCATTCTAGCATTTGTTGATATCCTGCTATCTGTCCATTGAAAGTTGAGTTTCAGGTCTGTCCTATGACACCAATGAGATTACTCTCAAGTATAAATCTGTGTGTTTTCATGCTAAACTGAACATATTGATGTGGATCAGGATGTTTCTGATGACCTGCTATATTTTATCCTGAAACTTGAGTTGCAGGTCTGTCCTATGACACCAGTGAGATTGCTCTCAAGGATGCATCCACTTGGCATGGCTATGTAGTCCAAGGTAGTAATCTGCCTGCCTTTTCTATATCTTCTAGGTGGTAAATTTGTGATTTTTGTTGATTGGAAGTTGTCTTCTGGCTGATGATAGTGTGTTTGGCTGACCTCGGAAGTCATATGCCTCCCCGTGACGGGGAGATCCAAACGATATGGTTTCATCAAGTTCTCTTCGGAAAACGAAGCAGCTGTAGCTTCATACACCTGTGTCAAGGTCCTGCAGGATAATATGCAGCGTCTAGTGCATTTTTTTCATCCTTTAGCTAACACAGCTTTCCTACATGATACTATATTAATTTTCAGGTTTTTGATGGAAGGAGCTTACGGGTGCACTACGCAAACCGCGGATGATTAGTTGGTGCCGATGACATGAGTAATAAGGTGCTTATCCGATATCGATTTTTGTGTTCGAAAACTGCCATGGTAAATCTTGTACTGTGTATGTTAAATCTGTGATGTTAAACAATTCATGCCCATGATCTTAACAAGCTTGAGAATGGCAGTTCACATCGAGTCCCTGAAAAAACGGCCATCCATCCACAAGTCAATGATATATATGTTGCAGGAAAAGGAGTCATCGTAACTATTCACTTATTCAGAGAGATAATGATGCTAGCTAGTCAGAGATCTGGAATTAATTCTTGGTGTCTAGAGTTACGAGCCGTCTATCTGAAGTCGCACTCCATAAGTCCTATTTCCTCGGATACTGTAATCACTACTATAATCTAATCTAAAAGCCAAAGTTGTAGGAAAAAAGTACATCAGAGTTACTAGTCAGTAAAATACTTTGACACGGGCAATGAAAACCTGCAAGCTTTCATGGCTCATATTATTCCCCATGAATGTTACAAGCAGAAGATATTGACAGAAGGATTTTTTTTTTTGCACGAGACAGAAGGATATATGGGAAGCAAGGAAACGCACTAGAGCAGCTCCTATGAATGTAAGTCTGTAACTGTTAGATGTCCTATAGGGCCGGAGCATTGGCCGTCAGGAAGTGATACTTAGTATTCTGCCAGTTTCACTCTGCTTAGCATGCTGGTAAACCTGTTTGGTATTCTTTGCCTAACTGGGTGCTGGTTGTATTCTATAGATAGCATGTTGCATGCAGTTTGCAGTTTGATTATTGCTAACTCCCTATGAAACTGATAATTTGGTTCATGATTCCGAAATTTAAAAGAAGGCCTACCAGGACTAGCCTTGGTGGCATATTTTTATAAAAGAAGGGCTCTTTGTGAGAATATCCAAGAATTCGTCCCCAATGGGGATCAAACTCAGGTTGTTGAGGTAAGTCAATGCTCCCTCAACCATCGGGCCTCTGCCCCGTTCTCATGATCCTGATAATTGATGTTGTCATTCCTTAGAGAAGATATCTGGAAATGAAAATTTGTGTTTCAAACATAATTGAAGATCTTGAAAACTGAATGTTTGGGTGGATCAATTTTCTGATGAAAACATCACCTAGAAAACCTGAAAGGACAACAATTTCGTTGTTTTCCGTTAAAAATATCAGTATGTTCTGCTTTCATGCCAAGGTATATCTAGCACGTTCCATTTTCATTTCATTGTCTTTTAAGTTGCCTTCTGATTTCCTACAGAATTTGGCATAGTTGTTCCTTAGTACCATAGTTGACGTTACTTTATTTTGGAATTTTCAAATTTGAAACTGTAACCAATCTGGGACTAAAGCATGATCTATAAATGAAGTAGTCTTTTCGTTTACATTTGTCACTAATCATTGGAACTAAACCAATGGAGGTGCCACGAACAACAAGAAAATCCATAGAATGATGAACTTATATTTGTTGGGTAAACATAAAAGAGAAAATAATGTGAGAATTGACTGCTGCAACCAACAGCGTAGACCAAGGCAAAATATCTTTGTTCATATCTGTCCACTCTTCAGTGCTTGCATAGGTAGTATGGTACCATGTCCCTTCACATAATATATGTTTTGGCAGCCAAGCTAGCCATTGTAAAACTGTAGGTTTAAGAATCAATTTCTCACATATGTGGTGAGTTGTGCTTTTATCAGGTTTACTTTGCAATGACCACTGTTCTTAGAAACACAAAATCAAATTTATGTACTAGGCCCACATAATTGTTTTCATTAGGCAAGGTCAGTACAGGTATTGCTGTCTTCTGAGGTGATTACCGAAATACAAAGATGTGATTTTTTCAAATTGGCACTTTCTTTTGGTGTAAGATAGTACTATCCAGTACTGCTAACTCGATTTTCTTCGCGATTTTCTTGCTGATCACATATTACGTGTTCCTTGTACGTACATTTTGAAGTCCACAAATTGCTCCATGTCAATTGGTATATTTATCTTGTCTTTTCTTTTTTTACATGGCTTCTGGATGAGCTTCTGATAGTGTTTGCTGATTATTTTGTATGGTGAGATAAAACTGAGATGGTTAAGTATAAATAGTAGCGACATTCAGTTCTTTGTAAGCTGAGTGGCCAATTCCAAACTGAAATCGATATTGTTACCTGCGAGTATTTAGCATAAAACCACCACATTACAGCAAAATGTTCGGAAAACCACCACTTTAGTGTGAGATTGCAAAAAACCACCACTTTAGTACTAAGTTGTTTCAAATCGAACCAAATCGGGATTTAAAACGGATTGACACTGGTTCTGACAAGTCGGACCCACCATTTACGCTGACGTGGCATGGATAAGATAAAAAAAAATCAAGAGCAGCAGCCATGGCGTGCGCGTGCGTGCCTGCCTGCCGGTTCTGGGCAAGAGCAGCGGCCGTGGCTGGCTGGCGGGCGTGCCTGCCGGCCGTGCGTGCGGTGCCGGCCTGCCGGCCGTGCGTGCGTGCGTGCGTGCGTGTCGCCGCGTGCGTGCCGTGCCGGCCGGCCGTGCGTGCGGTGCTTGTGCGCTGTGCGCGCCGAGCGTGCGTGCCGCCGCGCGCCGTGCCGTGCGTGCCGCCGTCGAGCGCGCCGCGCGCCGTGTCGTGCCGTGCGTGCGTGCCGCCGAACGTGCCGCTGTCGTGCGCGCCGCGCCGTGCGTGCCGGCGCGCGTGCCGCCTGCAGTCCCGTGCGGCGGCCGGCGCCCGTGCTGTGCCGTGCGTGCCACCGCGCCGCGTGCCGCCGTCGTGCGCTAGGTGTTCGATAAAATGTCAACAATAGGGTTTTGCAGAAGATGATGACAGGTGGGTCCCACCGCTCAGTTTGCCTGTCAATTCATGATCAATCCGTATTTGGTGCGATTTGAAAAGGCTTAGCACTAGAGTGGTGGTTTTTTGCAATCTCACACTAAAGTGGTGGTTTTCCGAACATTTTGCTGTAATGTGGTGGTTTTATGCTAAATACTCGTTACCTGCTCAGAAGCTGCAGGTACAAGTTGCAATCTTTATCTCCGTCTGAGAAGTGAGACTGAATTCTTTTGAAATTTTAATTACATGAGTTGGCGGGATCTATGTACTGATTAACAGGCATTCTACTGCGATCATCCAAGACTAAAACGACCTACAATCGTACCACTGGTAATACTCCTGAAAGTTATTTTGATACTGTCCTGCTCCATGCATTGCTGTTTCTATCTCTATGATTTCCCATTTTAGAATTTAGAATATGTACACTTCAAAGTTTGCAATCGGAAAATTACATACTCCCTCCGTTCCATATTAGATGACTTCCACGTAGATGTATCTAGACATATTTTAGTACTAGATACATCTATTTGAGAGTCATCTAATATAGAACGGAGGGAGTATTTTTTAATGTTGTCAGTTAATATTTCATGACAAATGCGATGTTGTTTCTCTTCATATGAAATTTTGTGTAGTCTGAATTAGTGCATGACCAAAGGCTGGCCCAAGGAGGCATCCCAGCATATTTTAGTCTTTACTAGCCTGTTTAGTTAGGCTCCAACGTGATTAGCTGAATCATTGCACGTTATGTGTCATGTGCATTTAACGAAAGTCAAGCCTGCAGGTACATTCTGTACGCATGAGATATACTAAATCATTTACGCTGATATTATACAATATACGAACTTGATCGTGGCAAAACACTCCCTTAATTGTGTGATAAGCACGTTATAGACCTTAGCCTTGTCGACCATTCTCCCGACCGACCTTAGTTGCCTGCACGATGGACATATATTGATAACCGAGATCGTCTGATCGTGTAGGCTGATATTATTCAATATATGCAAACTTGATCGTGGCAAAATACTCCCTTAATCGTGTGATAAGCACGTTATAGACCTTAGTTGCATATATGGACATAAATTGATAACCGAAATCGTCAGGTCTAAAATAATACTGTCTTCTTCTACTCCCTCCGTCTCAAATTAATTGTCTCAAAGTTGGACAAAAATGGATGTATCTAACACTAAAACATGTCTAGATGCATCTACTTTTGTCTAACTTTGAGACAATTATTTTGAGACGGAGGGAGTATATAAACATACCGAGCCCTTCAACAGAAAGCAACCACCACGCGCAGTAGGCAACTAGGCATATGCTCACAGAACAAAGCAAGAGATCCAGCCAGAGCCATGGATCTCGTTACGGTGGCCATGGCCAGCCTGCTCCCTAAGCTGGCCGGGCTCCTCAAGGAGGAGTACAAGATGCAGGAGGGCGTGAAGAAAGACGTCGATTCTCTGGCCCGAGAGCTGGGCAGCACACACGCCGCCCTACGCAAGGTGGCCGAGGCGGTGCCTCAAGACCAGATCGACGAGCAGGTTAAGCTCTGGGCTAGCAATGTCAGGGAGTTGTCGTACGACATGGAGGATGTCGTGGACAGCTTCTTGGTGCACGCCGTGGGGTCCGGGCCTGCCTCTGGCACGGAAACCTTGGAGGAGCTCATGAAGAAGATGATTGACTTGCTCGAGAATGGCAAGACTCTCCCCCCGATTGCCAATGTGATCAGAGACATCAGGGAGCAAGTGCTGGATGTGGTTGCTCATGGTGATAGGCACAAGATCGATGAGGTTGCTGCTAACCCAGATGGCACGACCAACATTTTCGAGTCTTGCCAGGTGTCTCTGTGCAAAGACCAGAAGGATATTGTTGGCATTGAAGGGGCGAGGGACGAGGTAGTCAGAAGGCTGACAGATGGAGACAAGCAGCTCAAGATTCTCTCCATTTTTGGATTTGGTGGATTGGGCAAAACAACTCTTGCCAAAGCAGTGTATGATTGTCTTCGGGTGCAATATGACTGTGGGGCTTTTGTTCGAGTGGGTCGTACCTCTAATATGAAGGATGTATACAAGGATATTCTCATTGAACTTCGAGAGTATAATGAAGATGCATCATTGTTGGATGAAAGTCAACTTATTGACAAACTCCGAGGAGTACTTGAGGACAAGAGGTACGACCCCACTCACCGCTTCAGTAACATTCACATTTATATATTTAATGCCATGAAAATTTTGCTGTGTAGTAGTAAAATTTCTACCTAATGTAAGGATGGCACATATTGCTACAACATTTATAAAGAACATAATTATTCTTGTTTTTTAAAGCTCTAGATATATAGATATTTTCTCAATTTATGGTGTTATCATGCTGATAGGTACTTCATGGTCATTGATGATATATGTGATATAGAATCCTGGGAAACAATCAGATGTGCTTTGACACATGATAGTGCTGGACCTGGAAGTAGAATAATCACAATCACTCGGAATTTTGATGTTGCCACAAAGGCCAGTGATGTTTACAAGCTAGAACCACTTTCCCCCGACAACTCTGAAAAATTATTCTGCAAAATATTGTTCAGTGGAAAAGAAAAGCACACTGGTTGTGATCAGTTGGCAGGGGTACCTAATAAGATTTTACTCAAGTGTAGCGGAGTACCATTAGTTATCATCACAATAGCTAGATTATTGGCTTGCAAACCAAGGCAGTATTGGTCAAAGGTGTTCAGTTCTATTGGTTCTGGTTATGGAGATACTAAAGATGTTCTCCACAACACGAGCAAGATATTGTTATTTTGTTATTATGATTTGCCTCCTTATCTCCGGATCTGCTTGTTGCATCTAAGCACATATCCAAGAAACTTCATGATACCCAAAGAAACTTTGATATGGAAGTGGGTTGCTGAAGGTTTTATCAATGAGGAACCAGGAATGGGGTTACTTGAGCTTGGAGAGAGATATTTCAACCAGCTCATAAATAGAAACATGATAGAGCCAGATGAAGAGATCCTTTACAAAGGAACAATACATGCATGCCGTGTGAATGATACGATGCATGATATGATATATATGTTCCTTGGCAAGCCAAGAAAGCTTCGCCACCATTGTGGAAAGCAACAAAACATACACACCTCCCCAAAGCAATGCTCGTAGGCTAGCCATCCAAAACAGTGACCTTGGGCAAGACTCTCTGGCTAGCACGATCACTTCACAAGTGAGGTCATTTCATGCCACCATGTGCCATTTTAGTACAATAATGCCACCACTTTCTAGCTTCCCAGTATTACGTGTTCTGGCCATTGAAGAATGTAAATTCATGAAATACCACTCTTATCATCTAGAGAATCTTGGAAGGTTGCTCCAACTGAGGTATCTCGAGTTGGTTGACATGCCTATCCACGAGCTCCCGGAAGAAATAGGGCATCTAAGGTTTCTGCAGGCACTTGATGTACGAGGAACTTATATACAAGAATTACCCTCTAGTGTTGGTCTGCTAAGGAAACTCATGTGCCTGCGTGCATCCTTCAGCTTGATCGGAGTGCTAGACTGGGTAGGAAAGCTGACATCCCTGGAAGAGTTATTACTGGGACACGTCAGCGGGTGCCCAAACTTCATGAAAGATCTGGGCAAGCTGACAGAGCTGAGGAAGTTGATCATCGGGATCCAAGAGTTAAATGAGAGCTCGAGCAGAGTTCTAGCGGAGTCCCTGTGCAACCTTCGGAAGATCAAAGTCCTGAACCTGCACCATGGTTTCGGGAGATCGAGGACGGGGGGCAGCTGGGATCGCTACGTGCCTCCTCGTGGCCTCCATGATCTGCGAATCAAGATCTGGTCCTCCAGGCTCCCGCCATGGATCAACTCCTCGCTCCTTCCTGGGCTCACCCACCTGAAGGTGGACATGAGCTCCTTGGAGACCGCTGACCTGGAAGTCCTCGGCAGGTTGCCGGAGCTCGTCATGCTCCGGCTTTGGACGCCGCCGGACAACATCTGCTTTCCCGCCGCCACCGGTGGTGCGTTGTTCCCCAAGCTTAGGTACTGCAAAATGGACTTGCCGCTCAAGTTCCCGCCAGGAGCAATGCCCTGCCTTGAGTCCATCAAGTTTCGCCTGGACTTGTTGTGCTTGAAGAATGCAGGCTTTGATTTCGACGACCTCAGTAGCTTGGAGAATCTCCATTGCCTTGAGAGAGTGGGTGTGTATATCTACTCGATGGAGGCGCATGAAAGGGACTTTGACAAGGCGGACACAGCGTTGAGACAAGCTGTCCACATCCACCCCAACCGTCCCATCCTTAAGGTACCTTGTGTGGTCTATTAATTTGTTAATGTATCTTATAGCTAGTTTTCTATCGGCCGTTACTCTTAATTAGCCTGCTGTTAATTTCTTTTTCTTGCAGATTGACTCCGACTATGAGTACGATATCGATGACTCTGATGATGATGGCTCTGATTCCGACGAGACAGACCCGGAGGAGGTATGTGCTGCTCCTACTCGATCATCCGATCCATCAACGCACACATCTTACTTATTTGTCAGAGAAACTAAGCATTTTTTTTTAGTTCTATGCACCAATGGTGTTCATTCTTTTTAAAGTGCTTCTTCATCTATTTCAGATGGAAGATGAGGAGGAGGATGAGGATGAGGGAGAGGAATATACGCAGTCTCGTTGTGTGCGAAGGCGAGCTAGCTAGATCGTACAAGTAATTCCTCGAAGTTGACAATTTTCAGCGAGAGCTATGTTGACGTGACAGACGAGTTCACCTGCAGCTTGAGCGAGAATTTTATAGCCTGCGATCTTGGTTGTATTTTCCCCTTTCTTAGTATTTTTCTACTTCCGTAGGTTCAGTTACCCCCATTATAATTTATGATGAAGGAGGTGTGGTACATTTAGGGTACAAAGTTCCAAGTCCAGGAGATTCGTTCCAAGACCCATGACTGACGACCCAAATTCAGAGAAATAGAACCCACACTGACAACAACTAAATTTGTGTCCCTTGCTTTAGTTAGTTAATGGACAGCGCGGTTAATTTAGCATTCCAAAGTACCATTGTAGAGTATAAGCTGTGCCTGCCGTGATTGTCTGAAAACTGATTCACAGGACCTTATCAGGCTATGAAGGAAATGGCTCGGGCCGATTAGTACTAATATTTTCACTTCTGATGTGTTTTTTGTCAGAGGAGGCGGCTCTGATATCATGTAAATTGAGGTGAAAACATGTTTTTTGTCATTAATCATCGGAGCTAAACCAATGGAGGTGCCATGACCCATGAATAACAAGAAAATCCAAAAAATGATGAACTTTTTATATTTGTTGGGTGAACATAAAAGTTAAAAGAATGTGAGAATTGGCTACTGCAACCAACAGCATGGACCAAGGCAAAATTTCTGTGTTCATATCGGTCCACTCTTCAGTGCTTGCATAGGTAGTATAGTACCATGTCTCTTCACAAAATATATGTTTTGGCAGGAAGCTAGCCACTGTGAAACTGTAGGTTTAAGAATCAATTTCTCACATATGTGGCGAGTTGTGCTTTCTCAGGTTTACTTTGCAGTGACCACTATTATTAGAAACACAAAATCGAATTTATGGACTAGGCAAGGTCACTACAGGTATTATTGTCTTCTGAGGTGATTACTGAAATACAAAGATGTGATTTACAAATTGGCGCTTTCTTTTGGTGTAAGATAGTACTAGTACTGCTGATCCGTTTTTCTTCTAGAATTGCTTGCTGGTCACATATTTATGTGTTCCTTGTACTTACATTTTGAAATCCAAAAATTGCTCCATGTCCATTGGTAACATTTATCTTTTCTTTTTTACATTGGATCCTGGATGAGCTTCTGATAGTGTTTGTTGATTATTTTGTATGGCGGGATGGTTAAGTTAAAATAGCAGCGACATTCAGTTCTTTGTAAGCTGAGTGGCCAATTCCAAATTGAAATCGATATTTTTACCTGCTCATAAGCTGCAGGTACAAGTTCCAGTCTTTATCTCCATTTGAGAAGTGAGGCTGAATTCTTTTGAACTTTGAATTAATTGAGTTGGTGGGATCTGTGTACTGATTAACCAAGCATTCTACTCAATCGTCGAAGATTAAAACGACCTACAAGTGTACCACTGGTAATACTCCTGAAAGCTATTTTGATACTGTCCTGCTGCATGCATTGCTGTTTCTATCTCTATGATTTCCCATTTTAGAATATGTACACTTCAAAGCTTGCAACCAGAAATTACATATTTTTGAATGCTGTCAGTTAATATTCCATGATAAATGCGATGTTGTTTCTCTTAATATGAATTTTTGTGTAGCCTGAATTAGTGCATAACCAAAGGCTGGCCCAAGGAGGCGCATCCCAGCATATTTATTCTTCATTATATAACATGAAGGAGGTGGTAAATTTAGGGTACAAAGTTCCAAGCCCAGGACCCAAATCCAGAGAAATAGAATCCAAACTGACAACAGCCAAATTTGTGTCCCCTGCTTTAGGTAGTAAATGGACAGAGTGGTTAATTTTAGCATTCCAAAGTACCATTACAGAATTGGTGGTTGCACAGTATAAGCAGAGTTGGTTGTTGAACAGTACAGGGAGAATATCTAGTGATAGGCAAACAGTTAACCAACACTGGGAGGATTACATCTTGGTTTACAACAAACTATCATATAGACCACCTGAACTATCATATATATCCGGTAGGTAGAATAGAACAGACTAACAATAGTTAGGCTATATTAACAAACTCTAACACAAATTCCCAGATTTATCCCATAAATCTGAAACAGAATTTTATCCCAGAGGGCATATTAAGATTCCAGACACATAAATGTACACATACTTGAACATGGTTGGGTACTACGCATACCACGCAGGCACCTCGTAGTCATCCCAGCAGTCGGGACTTTCAGAATGCGGCCCCTGCAGGAGCTCTTCATTGATATATAACCCCCTCTGCACCGCCTCTTGCTCCTCCGCTGACCTCTGCAGGACTTTTACAAGCTTCGAATCCCTCCCCAGATCAGCGAATACAAAGTCGGTATCTCTAGTGGACTCAGTTTGCGCAACTCCACCAGAAGTAACATCCCAAGGGTAGTAGTCAATCATATCAGGATAGACAATCTTAGTCGCAGAAGCCTCGCCATAATAACAACGACCTATCCAGAAATCCAAAACTAAGTTATTAAGTCTAAATAAGTAGTAAAACAAATAAAATGAACTCGACATGGAAGCAGTTGTATGCATGTATAACTAAGTTATCTGCTTTGGTTGATAGCCGAATTGACCTAGTATATTCTTTAGAGTAAAGCACAACTGAACTATGTTGTCCAACCATAGACGTGCAAAGCTAGTTAAAGACTTACCTGTGCATGGTAGGGGTACAGGGCAGCAGAATGATTTTTTCGACTGGTCAGCATATGACACCCAAATCTCGGCAAAGAAGAGTGTGTTCTCGGATCTTGTATCAGTAGTAGCAGCCATGAAATTGACATGGTAACGAATGTCTGTGCGTCCAATAGTCTCCACACCGCATATGCATACCAGTTCATATTTCGGCTCCATAGGATGCCGACAGGTGTACTTGTGCAGCAAATGCGTAACCCACCCACGAACAAAGTTCTGCTGGCTCGCGTAGTCTGACCTCTTCCCTGAGAGTATGCTCAAGGCCGTATTGTTTAGCGGCAGCTGTTCCGGCACTGCAGATGCACGCTGGCCGAACATGTTAGAGATCTGACACAAAGAATCACCGGAGAGCTTGCCGTTGGCGCTCAGCAGGTGGCGCACGTGGTCCAACTGCATGGGTCCCAGGGACAAGAGAAATTCTGCGAGGGCGGCACTCTGCGGGTGCTGAGCAGCTTCGGTGGCAGCGGCGAACTGATTGGGAGACGTTGCACCCATTTGCCTCGAATGTCGCCGTACCTCGACAGAGAGGTCGCACTTGGTGAGGCAGAGCGACTTCAAGGTGTAATGGAATGATTGTTCGGAAACCGTGTCGCAGAAGAGCGCAACAAGGCCCATCAAGGAGCGGCACTCGGTACGGAGAAGATAGAGCGGGTCGAGTATGTCATGACCCATCGAGCTGTTGGAGGAGAGCGGGAACGGGAACTTGGTCTCGTACCATATGGCACTGACGATGATGTTGGAGACGGGGTCGAGCGGGCCATAACAGTGGCCGGCGAAGACGATGGCGCGGACGAGGCGGCGCGCATCGTGGGCGGAGAGCTTGGCGAGCGCTTTGAGGTAGAAGCCATGGATCATGCCACGCAGGAACATCTTCAGAGAACGGACGTATAGGCAGGTGGCCACGCCAGGAGGGTCACTCTTCTCACAGGATTCCCACGCAACGTCGGTCAGTTGAGTAGGTGGTTTTCCCGGAAAAGTGGAGGATAGAATAGCCTGGATAGCATCTTGTCTGTAATTTGATAGCATGGGCCGTGTGTCCAGATGGTGCCGCAGGGATGTGATGTAGTCTCCAGGTAGCTGGACAATAGTGGTGTAGCCGATTCGGCCATCTCCAAGATCAAAGCAGCTCGGCAGGTGAACTGGTGGTTGTCCTTGAGGCATTGGTGAGAAGGCCGTCCATGGAGGAGGGGCGCCTGCACCTTGAGAGTAGAGCACACGGGAGATGGCCAGGACATCATCCACGCAGAGCTGCTTCCGGTTTGACGACAGGGCGGAGGCCAGCGTGTGGAGCTGATGGTGGGGGAGCCACAGAGTCGAGAGCCTGGCGATGTAGTCTGGAGCCAGCCGGAAGGAGAATCTAGTCCTTGCGGAGCTGGGGTCGGGGGTTGCTGGCCGTTCAAAGTAGAGCTCGTGCTCGACGAAGAGGACGGCCAAGGCGAGATCGCCACGGGCCCAGAGGAGGTAGCGCCCGGCCTGCTCCTCGTTGAGGAATCGGAAGTAGAGCCGCATGAACTCGATGAGAATCTTTGTGGATTGGTACACCATTGGGTAACATTCTGTCCTTGATCTGCTGATCTCGCGGAGGGTGGTGCCCCAACGACGACCGGAAGGGGGAGAGCTCGCTGCCAGGCCGGCCGGGAGGGCGGAGATGGTGTTGAGGATGATGTTGGTGACGGGGTCGAGGAGGCCGACGCACAGGCCGCTCGTGTGGGGGTCGAGGTCCAGGTCCGGCATGGCATCGATCGGCAGCCGGCGGAACGCGTCTCTGTAGATATCGGAGAAGAGATCCTGAAGCAGACTCATCGTCTCTGCTGAGATTTGATCCTCGGGATTCTCGTCCCAAGTGAAACACGACATGAACCCTCTGCTGCTCAGGTCGCGGGGAATGGGCGGCGGCGGCCGTGAGCCGCCGGCTGGAGCGGTCGTTTGCCCCATGGCGCTTCGATCGAGGCAGATCCAGCGCTGCTTCTTCTTTCTGTTCTCTCTCACGTACGTACTTTTCTTTTATAGATGGCCGCTGGACTGGTGGTCTGGCCAAGGATGAGACGGAATCGGAACAAGGCACTTGATGGCTGCGAACGTGTAGCGAGCTGGCCTGCAGCCCATAATCGTGAGTTAAAGGGGCCCCCGCTCCCTGGCTGAGATAAAACGCCTTCTCATCCCCGGTGGTCGAACCCACCAATTCTAAGCACTGTTTAGCAGCAGCGCACGCATCCATTTCGATTCAGCCCGTAAGACCAGTTCGTCGCGCGCTTAGTATCGTAACGGAAGCATGCGCGAGGACCCTTCCTTTCCTTTCTCATGAAGAAAGAAAGGAAGTAACGACAAAGCGCAGGAAATGGAGCATGCAGTGCGCGAGGAAGAAAGAAAGAAAGGAAGCTGGCACGAAGTATCTCCTTGCCGTTGACTCTGTCTTGGATCGATTCCTGGAAGCTAGCGCGCACGCATCGCATCGATCCACAAGGCCACTCACTTAGACACTCCATACAAAGTGGCTCTCGGGTGATCTTTTTTTTCTCGCGTGACTTGAACGCACTACTAAGAAACGACAGCGGCAGGCAGGAATTGCATGCACTGGTTTTGTTGTTTGATCGATCGGCCTCGTCCAGCATGCTCCTCCTCTCGCACGCTATGTCCTTTTTTTTTCTCTCTCTCTCTCTCGCACGACAAACAGCAAGAAACCGATCAAGCACCAAATCCATTTTCCTTGTCCCCTAGAGCAGCAGGAATCCATCCATCGGCTTTGCCCCCTCCCTCACAAAACGAGAAAAAAAAAACTACAAATCTGGCTCCCTTACCAAACTATGAACACTTACGGACTGTGCGTATTATTGCACGAGGCCGACACAAATCTATCTATCCAGAAAATGAAAATAAAGTGGAGGATGCACCAAGGCGGGTTCAACCATGCATCAAACAAAACATCTCCATCCAATAAACACACCGCGTGCAAACACACACATAACAGAGATCGGCTCCGTCTGTTACCTGCTCCAACCAGATTGGGATCGGGAGAATTGATGAGGGGATAGTAACCCGGTATGCTAACTCCCAGGTGTGACCCGGCCCAAAAGGCGGCTGGACTAAATCCGGCTGAAGGCAAAGAAACTTCTGGAAGGCCCAGGGCTGGTAACGTTCGTAACCCGGTTTGTGGGTTGCGGTAAGGAAAGTTAGGGTTTGTATGTAGAGTTCGAGTAGGACTCAGGAAGCGCTTTGTAAAAGCAAGCCAAGGGGGATATGAGTGCTATATAAACCAACCCCTAGGCTTAGCCTCGAGAGATTCAGGTCATAGTTGTAACACCTATTATCGAGTATCCAGCATAATTCATATTGAGATCCGGCGGGTTATTCTCCGGTTCTTAGATCGCTTTCGCCATGTCTTCCTTCGAGCTAAACCCTCTCCCGAATACCTGTGTCGACTTGCCCCAAGATCAGTTACCCCAGGTAACATCTGCCGTGATTATCCCACGACAGTTGGCGCCCACCGTGGGGCCTGCGTCCAAAGGTGTTTACATCACGGGAGAAGCTCGGAAGAGCATGAAGAACCTCATCGTCGGAGAAATCTACGTCAACAGCAAAGGAGAGAAGATGGTAGACGATTCTGGCTGGGGGCCAGAGTCGGGTCACCTCGAAACCGGATCCGTCGTGACAGTCGGCAGCATCAACGTCTTCATCGGTATGGTATGTACTTCCAGTTCGAATTGTGATAATATTGGATCTGATTCTGTGTCAGGGGAAGACACGTATATCCGGTCGGAAAAAGAAGAGTCGATTGGAACAACGGGTCAGATAGAGAGGGAGGATGATACCGAGTCCATACGGGATTTATCGGAGGATCGATATGAAAAGGAAAACAGCGAGGAAGAACAGTACGAATCTACACCGGGCATCATGCGCCGGGTTGCAGTTTATGCGACTCCCGCGACCAATCTCAATCAAGAAAACGCGGCCGCGGCGCCAGTCGGGGCGGCTCAGGCAGTGGCCCAACAGCAAGGTACAGTTGACCCGGTCTTGGTCCAGGTCGATGGAGAGTCGGCATCAGTCACCAGTCGCCCAGCAGACGAGGAGCGACACGCAAATATGTTTGGGTTCCAAGCAAACCGGACACCGGGGGCGGGCCCCTCGAATCCGCGCCACCCGGCTCTGTTTGATAATAATTTGATCTTGGACCCCACGGTCTTGGCCACAGTTATTACCCCAGAAAACGCGGCAGAGCGCGTAAGAGACCTGGACGTGGCTCGTCGTGCATTGGAGCAGCAAAGAAGGCAAGTGGAAGCAGAAAGGCAGGGGATGGCCGCGCGGCAGCGCGAATTGGATGACCGAGAGACCCGGCTCCGGGAGGAAACGACAAGGATGCACCAAAGGCACCGAACTATGCTGCCGGCAACAGGAGGGGTTATTAACCCGACTGCCCTGGTGTTCACGCCTCAAGATCAGCCAATCCCACCGGCGAACCAAGGGACCATACCGCAACTAGCAACGGGAGCACAGCCGGTAAACGCGCCAGCCGGGTTACCCTTGCCTCGGACGGGGGCGACGGCCGGCAATACCATGCCGCCTCCACCGTCGCGATTCCGTACCCCAGCAGGTCACTACAACAATCCCATGGACAACGTGTATGCAGCAACGCTCGCGTTAAACCAGATTCCTGTAAGAGACTCGCCTCATGCGGAAGGAACCCGACGAGCAATCGATCTGCTACACACCGCGGTAGCACAGCAAGCCAATTATCCGGATCATAGAAGCGGGATGCATGGGACGCCGTACGCCAGTCAGCAACAGGGCAATGTCCAAACAAGTGCGGCACAACGAAGGGAAGAGCAGCAGCAAATACCGCCTCCACCGCGCGTCCAGACAGTACCGGCAGTATCAGCAGCACAGGCAGTGGTGGACAGCTCCAGGGCCAGAAGAGCCGGGGCCGGGTCTGCAGCGCACGAGTTACCGGTGGTGCCGCACAACGTGGCGCCCCCAGCCGGGTCACGTGTTTCCCGAGTAAGACCACCCCCAACCACCCTGGCGGGACCCAAGTGCCTCTCGGACGATATCAGGGCAGAACCTTACCCGGAGAAGTTCAAAGAACCGGGGAAAGTAGTAAATTATGAGCCAACAATGGATCCAGAAACGTGGCTGAGCAGCTATGAGATGGCAATGTCAATTCGCAACGCATCCGAGAATCTCCAAGCCAAATTCATGTACTTAATGATGTCAGAGGGAGCAGCAAAGTTATGGTTCACCAATCTACCGGAAAAATCGATCAAATCGTGGGAGGAGCTAAAAACCGCATTTATCAAGCACTTTCATGGGACATGCAGAAAGTTATTTACTATTGATGATTTAGAAAGATGCGTTCAGAAGAAAGGAGAGTCAGCACGCAGCTGGGTACGCCGGGTTATGGAGATACTCCACTCGTCTACGGATATCCAGCCTAAGGATGCGCTACAAGCTATGGCAAAAACATGTAAGTATGTTCCTTTAGTGCAAAAGCTAACTCGCATGAAATCTAGTAGGAATGCAGCGGAGGTTACAATGGGAGAGTTAATGGATGCGTGCAACAAACACGCTGCAACGGATACCACAGAGGAGGAAGTTGATGACAAGAAAGCAAAAGCAAACACAAGTAGCAGTGGGAAAACCGGCAATGGATCGGCGCCAAACAATAATGGAAGTAGCCAAAACAAGCGCCCGTTTGAAGGGAATTCCGAGTTTGTAGCCAATACGGAGGCCGGGTCTTCAAGGCCTAGATCCGAAGGGAATTTTAATACTGGAAATCACAATGGGGGACACTACCAAGGGCCTCCAAGACCAAGCAACAGTTGGGACATATTTAGGATGGCGTGCCCGAAGCATAGCAGGAATGGCAAGCCGGCCAATCATTCATTGGAGCAATGTGCCGACTTACAAAGGTGGAAGAATGAGGAAGTGAACAGAGCCATGCGAGGTGCGGGCCGAGGAGGAGGCCCGGGTCTAGGTGGAAATTTGGGCAACGGACCGCCCCCAGCCGGTAATCCGCCAGCTGGAAATCAAGGTAGCAACCAAGGGGGAGCGGGAGGTTTCCAAGCTAACCCCAAACAGCTGGGTCAGTATCATGTGCACACTACTGGAGGTTCTAGCAAGGATAAGAAGATAATGAAACAAGCAGTTAATTCGGTCTCTTCCGCTGTTCCAAGATATTTGAGGTGGTCAGAACAAGAGGTAACATGGAGCAGGAGAGATCACCCGGACCGGATTGATCACCCGGGAGTCTTAGCTTTGGTAGTGGCGCCACAGGTCAACGGTTACGAGCTGAAGAAAGTCTTGATGGATGGAGGGAGTAGTATCAATATCCTATATTGGGAAACTTTTCTGCGCATGGGCTTAAAGGAATCACAGCTGCAAAAAAGTACAACAGTTTTTCACGGGATAGTGCCAGGTCATTCGGCATGCCCCGAAGGAAAAGTGGCGCTGGAAGTAGCTTTCGGGGAGTCAAAGGATAATTATCGAGTCGAGTGGCTTACCTTTGAGGTAGTAAAGTTACGCAGTCCTTATCATGCATTGTTTGGAAGGCCGGCTTATGCCAAGTTCATGGCAAGACCGTGTTACGTGTACCTACAGCTGAAAATCCCGGGTCCTAAGAAGACCATCACCATACATGGAAATCGAGATATAGCAGCTGAATGTGATGAGGGAGATGCGGCAATGGCCGAGCAAGCTTGCAGGAAGGAAGAGCTCAAACATTACCGTTCTAAGGTGGACCTAGAAGAGAGGACAACGTCAAAAAAGCCAACCCCTGAAGGGGACAAAGCAAAAATTAGGGCAGAAAAGGACCTTAAGATGGTAGGTTTCGTCGGGGGCGATCTTTTCAAATCCCCTAACAGAGAAGAAGAAGACGTACTTCCACACGCAGCTGATCACGTTTCAAGGACAGTATACCCGGATTGGCTAGCAAATCCGATACTCGTTATGAAAAGGCCAGGCGAATGGAGAATAAGCATCGGCCACGCCAGTGTGAGGCCGATTCCCGAGAATAACTAAAGCAGTGTAATCGACGGCGGGTTTCGTACGCACTCTTTTCCTTACCAGGGTACCTACGGGGACTGGAAGGTTTTTAATGAGGCGGCCTGCTGATTCAAAAAAGAAATTTTTATCAATAAAAGAAGATGGTTTCGAGTCTTATCATGGTCTTTGCTTCAGTTACAAGTAAGTAACATTGTTATTATCAATACATCAGTATCATCGAAATACATTGCGTGAATATAGGTCTCCGGGGGGTGATCTGCTTCAATAAGTAATCACAAAACCCGGAGACCCGGCCATGATGCCTATGAGTTATGGGGGCTGATTACTCGTAGAAACGGGTGTGGCTGCAATCCTATAACTGGACGAAGGAGCCAAATTTCTTGATTATTCTTACTTAAGCTCGATGTGACTCGCGCTAAAGTGGCATGATCTGTTCACTTACGATTACAATCAAACTATGCAGCCCAATGGGGCTTGCTTGATCTTGTTTTTCGTATAGATGCAACGACATGGTATCCACGCGAAAGCCGGCTTATAGTACAAGATAATCAAAAGGGTCATCTAAACCACAAGTCTATGCAGAGTATAAGGCTAAAATAGCCGGAAACTCAACAAGTATTAAGCATGACTTCAGTATTTATGCGAACAGCTATTGGTCTTCAGCTTGGTAAACAGCAGTGTGTCATCTGAGAAAGGCCACGCCCCCATAGCTCGTACTTTGGGTCATTGGGGCTGGGGACTTCGAAACAGAAACAAACTGTTTAACTACTAAAGCCTGTAAACCTTAGTTTCCGAGTATTGGGGACTTAAAGAAAAGTCCGTCTATCAAAACCTCCGATACTCGGTTAGCCGAGTCTCAAAAGGGAATCAAAAACAAAAATTCAAAGTATCGAGAATAAGCTTATACGTAACACGAGAATCGAGATTATCAAAAGCCAGGGGAGGCAAAGAGTTATCATAAGTTAACAAGCATACAGTCATAGTATCAGCATCAATGGTGCACAGGCGCACCGCAAAAAAATCATATCAGTCTCGAGAAACGCAAAGCACTAGGCAGCATCCTACTCGGCATCCTGAGAGCGGTCCTCCGGGTCTAAGTCTTGGACTTGCTCCTTGGCCTTGCCAGCAGTTTTACCCGGGCTCTTCACATCTGGACGAACAGGCGGAGGCACGGCTGGGGTAGAGGTAGACGGCTTTACGCCCAGCTCTGCTTCCCTCTTTGCAGCCTCTTCCTTCCTCCTAGCCAGATCAGTCGACCATTTGTCCAACATATCAATAGGGGGGGGTGCCTCCACCAGGATAACCTTGCCCTCAGAATCATACGAGCTCATAATCGTGTTTAGATCCATCTTGTCGGCCAAAGCTGTGGCTGAAGGACGTACCGCAGATTGTATAGCTTTGAAATCCTGGGGCTTGAATTTGGATCCGTCAGCTTTAAACTCTGGGAACCCGGATACTACCTTCGCCGGGTCAAGCTTTGGAAAATAAGCCTTCGCCAGCGTTAAAGCCCGGGTCATCCCAATTCGGCAGGACGAACGCTTCAGTATTTCAATCCATCCAGGCGCTGTGGAAAAGGCCTGCATAAGGTTCTCCTCGCCCGGGTATACCTCAGAAGGCCACTTGATAGCATCCAGCAAAAGTTTCGTGCCGGCAAAAAACGTCCGGAGCACAGTCTTCAGAGTTTTAACTTGAGTAATGGCATTCTCCTCCGGAGCAGCAAGGTTAGCACCTGCAATCGAAAAACACAAAAGCATATCAGTAATTTTGATTATTACAACGGCAAAATGGAGGTAAGCAAGCTAGTTGCAAATAAACAAACTTACTTAGCAAAATACGGTAAGTGTCCGTAATCTGAGTCGATAAGTTCTTCAGCGAGGATTGGGCGGCATTGTACTTCTTCTTGTATGTGGAGACATCTTTTTTCAAAGTCTTTATCTCCGCTTCAAGGGCCTCCCTACGCTTAACTTCAGCCAGCAAGAGCTGCTCAGCCTTAAGTAACGCTTCATCTGACTGAGTAATCTCTGCCTGCAAAGACCGGGTGAAGCTGTAAGCCGGATATCACGAGAGTATTTCCTCTGAGGAAATGATTACCGAAAAGTATTATGTGAAGTACCGAGGATAATTACAAAAAAAATTATACTCGGGACTTGGGGACTGGATGTATAATAAGGAGTATCAAGTAAAAGTTACCTGATGTGCTGCAGCCATACGCTCTAGGACATTTCCTTCTGAAGCTTTCATGGCGAGAAGAGCGCTCATCAGCTGGTTAAAGTCAGCGTTATCCGAGTTAGATGGCTCGGGTACCTGGAAAGTGGGAAAAGGAGCGTTTCTTGTAACAGGAGGTGGCACCCGGGTCATCCGAATATCGGAGTTTGGTCCTCCTCCCGCGCTCGAAGTTGTTCCCGTCTCCTTCTTGCCTGCGTGCGAAGCGATGGGATACCCAGCATCATGCCTAGCCAGCTCCGGTGACGACGCTTGCTCGTCGCCAGTTGCAGCGAATGCGTCATCGGCCGGCTTATTCTCGACTTGGACCTCAGCCTCCGTGCCTTCTTCGTCGCTAATAACAACCGTGGCTCTGTAGAGGGTACGAAGGTGCAGTTAGTTGTGAAAAGGTGATAAAGTTTGGTATAACTCAAAGGAAAGGAGTTTACCCGGTGTTCACTGGGAAGTCCGAGGGGAAGCCGCCGCTAGACCCGGAAGAGACTGGAAAATGGCAAGAAAGGTCTGGGATTACGTTACAAAGGAATGTCCGGAAAGAAAATTTTGTTTACGATAAATACCAGGGTGTTGAACCGGGGGCGACGAAGCAACCGGGTTAAGGATCTCGTTGCCCGGATGGTTCCGGGTTACTCGGCGCCTAGTCGCAGGTGGCTCCTTCAGTTGTGATCAAAAGGGGTAAAGATGGGGTTAGCCCCGGAGTGACGTTATGGGAACAAAAAACCAAAGTATAAGGAGATGAAGTAAAAACCCGGAGGGCTATCCTCTGGGATTTCCTCTTTGTTCCGGTTTTGGTGGCCGGCTCCGGCTCTTCCTCCTCGCTGGCGGACCCGCCCCTGCTGTCCGTTTCTTCTTCTTCGCTTCGGTCCTCTCGCTCTGGAAAATATCCGAGTTATAGCATAAAGAAGTAGAAAAGGCAGGATGTAACGTGTACAAGGGAATCAAGTATGTACCTTCATCCGAGTTAACAACATCGTCTTCCTCCTCCGCATCTTCGGAATTAGGAGGGGTGTCGACCGTCCAAAAGTCATCATCGGCCTGAGGAGAAGATGCCAGGATAGTGATTAATATCGAGTCAAGAGAAGCGAATAAAAGTAAGCTGTTAGAAGTCAAAATCAAAAGGTAGAAAACTTACTGCGGGGGCTGGATTCTCGAGGGTAAAAGGTTCTAATCCGGCTATGCTCCGGATCACCTCGAGCTTCTCTGTTAAAAAGCCCTTGATCGTCTTGTTCATATCACTAGGAGCAAGGGTGTTAGGAGAGTATCGGATAGGGTCCGTGGGAAGACCTGAGTATTCGCACATCAGCTTCTCACGAATGGAGTTTGGCTGGATGCGGAAGCTGACCCAGGTCTTCACCAGGTTTAGCCCGATGAGACCTCGGGCTGACAAGATGGAGATCCTAGCTAGCAAAGGCAAGATCGCCTCCCTGTCCGAGTCAGGGGCGAAGGCGTTGAAAGTCTCGGAGATGTCAAGCTGACCCTCCGAGTAACCCGGCAACTTCTTTTCGCCGGGTGGAGAGGTATCCTGGCAGTAGAAGTATGAGAGCTGCCAGTGCTTCACGTGAGAATTGAGTGTAATAGGGGGCATTAGGGAGTTCTTGCGGCGCTGGATAGAAACCCCGCCGCAAGTAAGAAGTGCGCCGTCGCCGCTTTCGCGACACGGCTTGCACTGAAAAAGTTCGACGAAGAGAGCCAGACTTGGCGGAGTGCACAAGTAAGACTCGGAAAGAACGATAAAATGAGAGATGTTTAAAATGGAGTTTGGGCCTATATCGAAAATACGGAGTTTGTAGTGGTCTAGGACGTCGCGGAAGGAAGGGTGACCCGGAGGCCTGAAGCCCCGGGTCACGTGTTCAACGAAACATATTACCTCGTCCGTTGCTGGGGAAGGTCGGGTTTCGTTGCCTGGAACTCTCCAGTGGATAGCTTCCTGGGGAGGTAGGGATCCAAGCTCGACCAACTCCTCCAGTTTGGCCGTGGTAACAGAGGATTTCCCCCAATTGGCTGATATGGAGTTTGTGGATTTAGCCTTAGCCGGCTGTTTCCCCTGCCTCTTGGGTGCCATGGGATTGACCTGGTAAAACATTGAAGGAAAGGGCGTAAGAAACAAAAACTCGGAAGTTAGCAGATAAGCAGTTACCGGCAATTTAAGCACAAACCGGGTATTGCCTTGCCGAGTCAAGTACGATGTGTCCGGGTATTGTGTGCTATTACAAAATCTACGGAGCTTTCCGTAACAGCAAATGTTTGGAGAAGTTAGGAGGGTGTTTATATGTCTACCATCTGCGAATGATCCGGAGAAGTGAGATTTTTTGAGGAGGGAGAACAAGGGCGGAAATTTTATATGGCCCGAGCCTAGATTGGGGATCTTATTTCTAAGTTTATGGCCATGTTAATGACTACTGGAGTTAGGAGAGTAATATAAGCTATGAATCCTATCTATGGGGATGTTTATGGTAAGTATCATTGAGCTAATCCGGCGCGGCCCGAGAAATCGCGGACTACTTGATTCAGATCTGATCTGAGGAAAAGATGAGAAATTGCGAGGATGAGCTGAGGGATACGAGGAACTTACCAAAGGGGATTGAAGTAGAGCTTTGCGGAGACAGATGGCGCAAGATTGATGTCCTTTCGAGGTTGTTGGTCGGCGAATCGGGCGCTTGGCGGCGGATTTGGGAGTTGGAGTGAGTCGCGCGGTGGCGGAGCGCAGGCGACGGCGGATGGGCTCCGGCGAGGTGCGTGGGGCTTCCGTGGTGGCACTCCGCGAGCTCAGATTTGAGAAGGAGTGAAATGGGGAAAATGAGCCGTTAAGAGTTGGGTTTGTTCCCTGAGCCCTTTTTTATAACCGCCCGGATGGAAAAGCCTAGCCTAACGGTCGAGACCCGGGGGGTGCGGAGTAATAATTGGTCATTTCGAAATTTGAAAGGTGCATTCCATGCACAGACCAATATGATCCAGAGAAAAAGGAAGGGGAGATTGCCTTCCTGGTATCAGCGGTAATTATCAAGAAGGATGTGGGGTCAAGGAGTTTCCCATTAAGATTTAAGTCTGGGAGATTAAGGAAGAACCTTCAAGGCAGAGCCGGGTTTTTACCTGGCCTCCTTGGTACCGGTCACGGTTATTCGTCAATGCGATGCGTTTTGATCTTCATGTGTTTGTATCTAATATTTCTGTAGGGAATAGCCAGCGCTTCGAAGAGTAAATCTTGGAAGCCCAAGCTATTCTGGGGACTACTGATGAGGGGATAGTAACCCGGTATGCTAACTCCCAGGTGTGACCCGGCCCAAAAGGCGGCTGGACTAAATCCGGCTGAAGGCAAAGAAACTTCTGGAAGGCCCAGGGCTGGTAACGTTCGTAACCCGGTTTGTGGGTTGCGGTAAGGAAAGTTAGGGTTTGTATGTAGAGTTCGAGTAGGACTCAGGAAGCGCTTTGTAAAAGCAAGCCAAGGGGGATATGAGTGCTATATAAACCAACCCCTAGGCTTAGCCTCGAGAGATCCAGGTCATAGTTGTAACACCTATTATCGAGTATCCAGCATAATTCATATTGAGATCCGGCGGGTTATTCTCCGGTTCTTAGATCGCTTTCGCCATGTCTTCCTTCGAGCTAAACCCTCTCCCGAATACCTGTGTCGACTTGCCCCAAGATCAGTTACCCCAGGTAACATCTGCCGTGATTATCCCACGACAAGAATCGACCGCCGGCTCGACATCCCGTCCGCTCCGCTCCGCGTCAAGCGCAAGTCCGCTAAGTCCGCCAAGTCGCACGCGCAAGACCGCACGCGGGCTCTGCCGCTCCTCTCTTATTTATAGCTAGAGCCAGGCTCATTGCCGAGAGGAAAAGAGTTTGAAATTTCATACACAGCGCTAGGGCGGGAACTAGCTAGTACATTTTTTGGTCTGCCGATTCAATTCCCAAGAGACGTCACCTACCGAGGCGCCGACGTGTGTTACCTGCCTTGGAAAACACAGCTTGCATTTATTTTTATCAACCCTAGTTTGATTTGATTAATCAATCGCCCCTTCAATAAAATGGTCCCGCGTTTCTCTCTCCTGATTTTCGGGATTCATCACACATTAAGTTTCCTCATACGTACAGTGATCCCCTTTCCTAAAATCTAGCCATTCCCATCGGAGCACTGCTACACGTACGGCTATAAACGTACGATTTCTGTCCGACCTTGGATATGGGCCTTCCGTTCATGATGCAAAACCGAGGGAATCCGTCAGATCCTGCGTCGTACCGGAATCGTATGGATTTCGTCGGATGCACACTACTTCCGTTCCCATCGTCACACATGTACATTGATCCGTTTCCAACAGTGCAAGCAAGCGGCCTCGTTCTTCATCTCCGCTGCAAACGAAACCGTACGGCCTCCGGTCTACTCCTCTCATGCCAGTGATCCAAACAATGTTCATCTCACAAGCGTATCTAGCTAGGCAATCTCTTTTTTTTTTGTTTCCAGTCTCGTAACCAAGCTCGCCTTAATTCATGAAACTAGCTAGCCACCTCAAAAATAAAACCAAATTAGGCTAACTTGGCTACCTAGATGGATGGTAGAAGCCAGTTAATTACTCAATTACAAGTAAATTAGCAAGAGTGAGAGAAAGACAAGATATCACAATGACATTGCCCATTTTCTTGACATTTATTTCACAACACACACACACACACGCACGGAACAATGCATACCAAAAGAAGGATATTTACATGGAACAAAATTACATAATAGGGGAGAAGCACTTTCGGATGCTACAGCCACAACAAAATGATGCAGCAGCTAGGTTTCTTCTTCAAACATGCACACCGCCAGCCTGCACTAGATGATGAAGCAAAGCTGCGTGTTTAATTCACTGCGCCTGGGAGCAACCTGCCAGGCACCATTCCATCTGTGACAAGGAGATGCAGGATCAAATATCAGAGGCAATGGACAACAACTAGCAAGTCAGATCAACATCGACAGTGCTTCAATGCATAACATATCCAAGTAAATACCATATGCACAAACACAAGTGCGATGCATGCTGCAAATAAAAGATACTCTTCAAAGAGAGAGTTATATACAACATAGATCCAAACTTTGTCAACTCACAACCAACTGGAGTTTTTGTATGGACAACAAACATAACATCTATCAAGATACCAAACGTGCATTCAGCTGGTAGGCAAAAAACAACACAAGTGTTACTTTAAGCATACTAACATCATCAAGCTTCTACTTCTAAATTTGCTCATCATCTAGGAATACACCAATTATGGATCAAATGCTCCCGGGAAAACAGTTGTACAATTGTGAATGCAGCTTTACTAAAACAAAAGGTGCAGACATGAGCACACAGAAAAATAACACCGTAACACTGATGGAAGATCTAGTGATCAAGAAAAAAAATCTAATTGTGAGCTCTTAAAACACAGGGCCATTTGCAATATAGAAATACCTACAGCCAAATGTACATTACAAGTCATTGTTCACTGACATGTTTATCAATTCTAACAGGGACATCACTTAACCTGATAGTTAAGCTGCAGAGGATTAAAAAAATCCTTGTTGGAAGGGAAACTGGTGGTCTGTAACGAGTAACAAGTATTAGTAGGCTTGGTTGTTAGTCTAAGTCTGCAGGTAGCATGTACTAGTTGAAACAAGTATTATTCTTTTTTAAGTAGAATAATAAGCAGGCAGTAAAGGGTGTGTACATACATATGTCTCCCTGTGACCATTTAGCTAGGAGCATTCATCAACCAAGAGACAACCAATCAAACAGCTGATGCATATTGGTGCCTTGGTACTAAGCGGAGCGAAGGTGCTGCAACTAGACTAGCAAGCACAACGGCATGATTCATCAGGATAGCTATGTGGAAAGAGGCCCATGCACGAGACGGAACCGGAAACAGCTGCTCTGTCCGACACTCGTCCTCCGGCAGCAGCAAAGGTTCGATATTTAGAGAGACGAAGGGGGAGGAGGATTGGGGATACCTTGGGCATGCTTCTGGGTGGTGGCCGGCGGCGGCGGTGGACCGGGCGGCTGCGTCGTCGCCGGCACTCGCTAAGGTTTGCGTGTGCTAGGACGGAGCCCAGGTGTGGGTATCGGCCTCATGGTGGAGGGCGGCCGGATCTCCCAGCCAGGCGTCAGCGTCCGAGGAGATCACACAGCATCAAGAAACTTCCTACAAAATTTATATTTGAGAATCAAGAATCTGATGGAACAAGAAACATAGAAACTGAATAAGGATTGATTGTTGATTCCATTACATAGCATGATTTGTTGTGTTAATAACAGTACATGTAAAGAATTACAGAAGTTCATTAAAGGTAAATGGTGCATTGATAATCCCAAATCATATTGCCACAAACATGAGGTGAGTCAGGTGAGTAACAGAAACATAGGAAGTCCTAATGGATGTAGACAAGTGATCGAATGGACGCATCCGACAGAGCAACCAACACCAAGTTAAACCGCATTTAAACTCAAACAATGATAACAAACAATCCTATGCACAAACACAAGTGCACTGCATGCTGGAAAAGTGGAAATAAAAGACACTCATCTCATTGTAAACTTTCGAGGTGCCAGCCACTACATCCTCGTGAAAGAGAGAACAATTTCATATTTAATAATATATATACACAAAATAGATCCAAACTTAGAAACACAAGGCCATTTGCAATATAGAAATACCTACAACCAGATGTTCATTACAAGTCATTGTTCAATGCAATTTCAAAATGCCAGCTTAGAAAATTAACAGCCATCACAGTTTCATGCCAATGCCAATCTGGGAGCAAAAGTATTAATGTCGAAATTATGAGTCATCCATACCTATGATGAACATATAGTCTAAAATGCCAAGCCGTGGACAATGACGGCCAAACACGGGTTCACTACAATTTGTACTAGCAACAAACACAAGAGGCACAAATTGACAGCAATATAAGAACCAATTCACCTCAAATGCTCTTCTTGCCCGTTAAGTCATTAGGAGTAAAAAACAAGGCGCGCCACAGAAATACACAAGTGAGATAGCCATAGTTGGCGCCTTTACCTTGATCTGGAGCTTCCCGACTAGCGCTAGTTCAACGGTGAGCGTGGAAGGCTGGAGTGCAGGGTTTCACCCAAATAGCTCTAGTTTATAGCGGACCTGCATTGCACAAAGAACATTGAGATTTTTCTCATAACTTTTAAGAGCAGCTTAAGCATATCAAACTAAATGGAAAATTAAACAAGTAGGATGCCCAGGCGACCAAAAATAAAAATGGAACAAATGCTCCCAGGTCCACGACAACAATATAAGTCTAGCTGAAGCCATTCATACGACAGTCCAAACGCACTTGATTTATCCAAACCATTCAGCAAAAAAATGCACAACATACAAATTTGCCATATGGATATCCTTTATGGCGCACGTTTACTACTCCTGGGTTGGATCATAAAAAAGCATA
Source organism: Alopecurus myosuroides (assembly GCA_028641055.1). Taxonomy (NCBI): domain Eukaryota; kingdom Viridiplantae; phylum Streptophyta; class Magnoliopsida; order Poales; family Poaceae; genus Alopecurus; species Alopecurus myosuroides. The sequence goes on from CM054063.1 coordinate 35,697,740, forward strand.
AGAAAGCATGAGAAAGTGCACATTTACATATGCATGCAAAGCACTAGCTACATACTAGTGAGCTGATGAGCCAAAGATAACTAGTTACCCTGGGTCACGTGCCGAGCAGTGGATGAGACTGAGCCTGCAAACCGACATGCCTAGAAGCTACCCAAATAGGTGCCAAATACCAGCACCGAGTATGCTCTGGATGATTAGGTCGTCACTGCCATATGCACGCATGTTTCTTATAAATGATAGCAAACAGATAATACACCATCATGCTATTCTGTCCTCGTCATTGAGAATTATACAACTCTGTGGCAATGCTCAAAAAGGTAGGAAAAGTGAAATCCTAAATTATGGGGCAACGGTCCAAGTACACTCATGATCCATACAGAACTACCTACAACCATAAGGCTGAAGTTCATTACAACTTTACAAGTCATAGTCTACACTGCAATTTCAAAATGCCAAACTATACGATTGCGACTACATTTTAGAAAATTAACACCAGACCAGGTTTCATGCCAATGCCAAGCTGAGATCAATATTACGGTCGAATCATCATTCAATCATACCTATGACCGTCTAGTCTAAATTCCAAATTCGTGACTATAGTTCAGGAGAATGACAGTAAAACACGGCTTCACCCCAATTTCTACTAATGAGAAGCACAAGAGGCACAAAATGACAGCAATATAAAGAGCAACTCAACACAAGGCGGACATGTAAGATTTTCCGAATCATCCTTCTCAACAAGCACGAGATCAGGTTTATCAATGTTCACCATAATTGGCTCCAGTTGGGCACCATGGTATGATAACTTTTCTATCGAGGATACCAAAACAAATTTTGGGCACCATGGTGTGTTTTTACCATGAAAATGCAAAATTTTGATATTCGATTGGTTCTTGCATTGACGAGGAGTAGCAGATAAGGGGCCAACCTTTTCCAAAAAGGCCACACAAAACCGTTCCCATAAGCCGAAAAGACATTCAGGAATTAATCACACCCAAAAAAAATAAGATGTCTACCTTCTTCCAGCTCCTCGGGAGCTCCTTGTGGATCTTGATGTCGGCATTGATCCCTGGACGAGGCTGCTCCATGTGCAAAACACCGTCCACTGGCAGCGGCACTGCTGCTGCTCCCTGTGAACAAAACCATCCATACAATTACATCGCCTATATAGTGCTAGTACAGCTTAAGATATTCATGTAGGGAAATCACCGAACTAGGAAAACATTCAAACTTATGATATATTCATGCAGTAACAGGAGTGAAGTTTGCAAGTCTATAACGCACTCAAGAACAAATTCTCCATGGAAACAATTTCCCTAGGTGAGCAAAATAAGAGGTGGCATCGCTCCTAGCAGCGGCAAGAACAAGAACAAGAAGAAACCTTAAAAACCAATCAATCAATCGAGTCAAGCAGGTTGAGTCTCCACAATGAAGAAACATTATTAGCTACAGGTCTCAATCAAGCAGGGGCCTTCATAGATCAGATCATAATGTAGAAGCAGAGTGATTAACTTCCACAAATTTCAGTGATGTGTGTATTATGGCGTGCATTTCACTTTGATGAAACCAAAACAATATACAGAGTGACACAATGGGAAGTGCACGAGAGTGTATTTAGTTTTTTTTTATTGTCCACTCCAGTCAGAGCGAGTTCTTGTACTTAAACTTAGCTAGACATGAGGCAATCTTTTTACACCTTGCGTTATTAGTTATTCACTCTTCGTAAACAGAACTAGTGCCGTGGGTGGCCAGGATGCTGCTCCAGTAACAGAAGCACTCATGTTAGAATTTTAACAAGAACTAGTGCCGTGGGTGGCCAGGATGCTGCTCCAGTAACAGAAGCAAAGAAGGCAAAATTCTAACACGCTCTGAACACATTCTACTTCTCCCCGGAACGCAATAATCCCGGTACTGGAAAATCAAATGAAGTCGTGGCCTAGCTCCTAGCAGCAGAACAAACAAGGGGAAGTCCTAGGAACCAATCAATCTTATCAAAAAGGGATATATCATAGAAGCTAGATTCAAGAAACATAACCAGCTAGACATCTCGGTCAAGCAGGAGCCTGGATGCTGTAGAATAACCCACATGTTTGGAAATGGACTAGTTGTAGAAGAGCTCCGAGTGAACGGTCCTTGTGGTCAGTGAGTCCCTCTACTTGGTGAGCAGCAACTTAAGCGCAGCCACGAGGACATCGAACACGTCCTGTACCTGCCATTAACATTCAGTTAACCCTTTATTTTATTGCGGGGAATTACATCCAGTTAACTTTTAAAAGACAAAATGTGCATAATTATGAACCAAATAGCATATATGATGTCTGATTCTACTACAAGCTAAGGAAATTCATGAAAAATGCGAACCAGAAAACAGTGAGATTTGCTGAACATGGCATTGTCACATGTATGCACCTAAAACGGAGGGTAATCATCAGGAACACCCATCGATGGTCCCATAGTTATTTTGGCACGGACAAAAGGTGATATCGTTTGGTGAACATGAGACCTTCTAGGCAAATACTAATAGTTATACAAGAGCACTAGTGTGGGTATAGTACTGCATACATATAATATTAACACATGAATGAATCATGCATCGAGTTGGAATACACTGGAGCAAGCAGAGTCTTTGTACAACTTGCATCATGCCGATTAAAATATATGATTGATTTCTTGTCAATATAAACTTAGTACAACTTGCACTATCAGATTGGCACACAATTGACATGACATTTTCTTTACTTGGCCGAAAGAGACATGTTCATGAAAATACACCTCATGTACCGAATTCACACTCGGACATTTACACTAGGCACTACACATACACAACTGGATTTCTAAGCAAGTTATTCTAGTACTGAATCAATTGTGGTGGCATGGCTACCCGAAGACTCACCTAAAGTCCTAAACCCACGGAGTCGAAGAAGGCCACAGCTGCCTGCCGGCCCGGATCCGGTGGTCATGGCTACGTCCTAGCACGCTCCAGCTCTACTTCTCCCTTGAAATGGAAAAACACAAACAAATTTATATTCGAGCTCAAGTTACAGGAATCGGAACTCGTATAATTCTAAAGTTCTTATCTAAACAAAGAATTGATAAAGCTATAACTGCCGACAAATGGTGAACCACAACCATTACGTATAAATGCCATCATACAATGCGATAAAATCTAATACAGCAGCCTACAGACTATGCCAATCTACTTAGAACTGAGAAATGGACAGAATTGTAAATTACCATCAATAAAAATATCCATCACAAGAATTACAGCAGGAACATTCATCCATCGATAGAAACATACATTCATAATTTGTCAGCCTATCCATCTTTGTCCATCAACAACAATCATCTATAAACAGCCACACCGAGATAACATAATGATGGGTACTAGGATGTATTTACGATCCCACATTCACTAAAACAAAAAGGGAAATTGCACAGAAGAACGGTCTTATCAGTTCTGCCAATCTAATGCCATTATACTAGACGTCACTAGTAATATTGACAGACACACGAATGAATCGGGCATCGAGTTGCGAATGAATGCACCGAAGCAAGCAGAGCAAAAACATAGCAGATTTATTTGGATCGCACATATAAATATTTCAGGTTTTCATCATAAAGTAGAGAATGAATAAATAAATAAAACACAGTAAGAAGACTGGATGATGCGGTGAGATAACCAACAATCAGGAGTACCATTCGACATTTTTTTCCGGCATTTCTATAAATTCAAGAAAGAGAGTGGCGCTCTGTTCTTTTCTTACCACGACACGAGGGAGCGAGAGATGGCCCCTGGCCGACGATGCCCTGCTTCTCGAGGTCACATTCAAGGCTCAACCAAGTCGGCGTTGTGGACTACGACGCCCCCTCTTTGTTCCATCCGGATGGCGGCGCGGACTCGGAAGCCCTGCACATGGGAAATTTGTGTCAACGCGGCAGCAATGCTTCAAAGAATTGGTATGGAGCAGAGCATCGGTTGGGGAAGAGAGTCAGGGTCCAGGAGCCGACCTTCCAAGGGAGCAGCAGCATGGTGCCGTCGTAGACAAGATGGTACCTTGGCCTGGAGCTGCAGGTTGTCGGTGTTGTTCACCGGGAGAACCAGCCCGGACTTGCTCCTGTTGGACAGGTGGCACCAGCAGGAGGAGCTCCCCGGAGCTCGGCGCTGCATAACGGCGAGCACCGGCTGGACGGAGGAGATAAGGTGGGCGACCTCGTCCTCCCAGGTCGACGCCCTCTCTTTGCACCGGACGGTGAGGAGGTCAGAGGTCGAGCATGCGAAGATGTAGGATTCGTGCAGAGGGGATTGGGTGGGTGGGTGCGGAGGCCTGCGTCAAGCGAATCGGACGGCGGCGGCTACTACCGAGCGAGCGGCGTATTGGACTTGCAGAGGGTGGGGAAAGCTCGCCCTTTGTCGGCTGTCAGCGTCGAGGAGGGAGATCGAGCGGTGGAGTTGGCGAGTGAGATCCCTAGAGGATAGTGAGCGTTTCCGTATGGTAGATGGGTGGCAGGACGGCGAGGAGCAAGGCAGCAGCTCGCGGCGGCGGCGGTGGAGAAAGGGGGATCCGCGTGGAGCTGGGAGGCGGAGGGGATTGGGTGGGGTGCCTGCGTCGAGCGAATCGTAGCAGCTCGCGGCGGCGGCAAAGAAGAAAGGGGATCCGGACGGACTTGTGGCGGCGTGTGAATGGCGTCTGGATTTTTTCCTCTCTTTTTTCTTTGGTTCGTGTGGTTGGGTGGACGAGTGGAGAGAGGCTGGGTTGCGTGCGTGCGTTGGATGTATTTACCGTGGACGGTTGCGATGAGGCTGCACAGCTGTGACGAGGGATTAAATCCACGTGACGGCGATTCCCGTGATTCCATTGGTCGGAGGGGTGTCCATGATTAATCCTCCGAGTAATTGCGGGCGGCTGACACGGAAAATGCATTTTTAATACGGATCCAATCAGACGATTTAAAAGCCCACAATTTTACTTGGTTAGACTAGTCACAATGGGGAGTATCATATACTAGTATCATGCATATGATACTAGTCTATGTTACCACTTCCACAATGCATAGTAACATATTTGTGGTATCATATACTAGTATATTTATTAGCTTATAGACTCTTCTTGTCTTGGAAAGCGTTATGTTACGGTATCTATCTATGATACCACTAACACCTCTCTCCTCATTAAATGAGTGCCACATCATCTTTTTTGCCTATGTGGCACTTATGATACCACCTATGTTACTCCCATTGTGGCTAGTCTTATCGGGCCGGCATCACATCAAGCAAACTTGCACGCAAAAAATTCTCCAAAAACCGGAAAATCAAATTAATAGGTAAACCGCCAACTTTGAGCCGCGTTCCGAGGTTATTATTTGCAAAAGTAACATCAAATATTCACGGTCATATTGCATCTATATCGTCACGTTCTCGTCGCGTGCATGGGCCAATAAGCCAACAATGTGGCTCGGGCCTATTCGGATGCCGCCATCCTTACCTTCTAAAAAAAACATCTGCCGTGTCGCAAATTGCACTATCTTTACATATATGTTCCGCCTCTACAAATATTTTATACTCCCTCCGTTCTTTATATATACGACTGACGGAGGCAAGGTGCTCCCGTCAGGGTTGATCGAGCCAGGTAGGAGGGAAATGGACGAGTAGTATCGGCCGGATAAGAAGACCAGTAGTAACCAAAATATTTATATCACTATTGTACCAAGAAACAAAGATTATTACCTTTTATTTCATGTGCCATTTTGTGGTAGCCTTATTATATTTCATTTTTGTTTTGTTACAAGACGATTATTACCCGTCAACGAGAGTTATGAAACAATCTTGAAATCTTTTCGATGTTTGCTTCTACGCAAAATTTACTACCAAATAAACAATACATTAAGCTGCCATTTCATGACAGTAATACTCATCACGGTAAATATCGTGCCGTGTGCATGCCTAAAATTTTATGTGCATTCTAATCATTGATATGCATGTATATTGCTATTCGACGCATGTTGAAAGACTTGATATTTTGGTCCGACAAAATAGATAATGGCTAGTAGATTATCGCTGGTCACAAATATTGGTCGGAAAAACACAAAAGTATGTGTATTGAAAATGGGCGGGAAAAGTGCCAAAACAAAAACTTGCAAATGGGCTTTATTGATCATGTGTTATTCTCTTTCATTCATCTTGGACTTTATATTATATTCTTACATATTAGATAAGTACTTCTAATTACACAAATATAGTCGCAAAAATTTGTCGAGAAAGCCTACAAAGTGTGTTTGTCGGGGGGAAATTGCAAAAACTTAAAACGGGCGGGAAAACTTCCAAGTATTTTGAGGGGCTTGATATTTTATGTTTACATACTAGATAATAATTGCATACAAAATCATCGGTCACGAAAATTGGGTGAGAAATCTCAAAAAGTTGGTTGAAAATGGATGGGAAATCTGAAGTAAGCGGAAAAATGCCAAGTCCTTCATTCGCGTGAAAAGACTTAATATCGTATGCGTGGAAACTAGATAATGCCTACATAAATGATCAGGAGTCGTGAAAATTGGGACGAAACCACAAAAATTATGTGGGATGAAAACAAGCGGAAAAACTACCAAAATGAAAATGAGCAGAAAAATTCTAAGTTTGAATTGCCACCGGTGGCGTTCCAGTCTAAAACACGCCAATGTTAATAGACGTGCAAAATTTGGGCGAGCCACCACTAATCCCGTAACAGCGACATGTATACAGGTTTTGCGCGCCATTGGTAATTAGGGTCGGTATCCCACCCGAGCCGTGGAGTACTAGTGGCGTGCATCCCGCGAAGAAGCGCTACTAAATGTTAGTCAGTTGTGGTGTGTCTGGCACACACGCCATAGGAAACGTTGTGTGGGTGGCGTGTAATTCTCGGCACACCGCTTCATGTGGGCACGTGTCAATGTGCGCTACCACGACGCTCGACTGGTTTGACTGCCTAGCAGGTGCCAAGGTGTGCAGTCGTGGAGAGACCCACCCGTCAGCGACATAACAAACATCAACCTCGCGCGCTGGACAACGAAGGAGCACCCATGACGAGCGGCTGAAGCATTTGTGGCCGCGCGTGCTTTACAAAGCGTTGGAGAAGGAGTTCCATCGTCTCGGTCTCCTCGTGCCACCAGACACAAGACTGCCAAACATGTGGAACATCAGCGAGCGCGGGTTCGCAGTCCATCCACTCCATGCCAAAGGAAGTGCCAAGATGGAACTCCTAATCCAAATTTGATGGATGGAGCTACCTACCGCCAATAAGGCAATTCCGGTCTTCGCCTGTAGACAACCATCCACGCACGTAGTGGAGCACGCGGGAGGTCACCCTATCGGGGCCAAAGAACAACAAAGGGAGGTGGGTGTTTACGTTAGGCCGCACCATCGAGGAGGTGCTTGTCGCCCAGCCTCCATCTTGGTGTTCATCGGCGCCCACCACGCGTAGATCAATGAGGAGGATTTCGTCAGCTTCTTCAACCCTGCGACCCGGCACTCCACCAGCAGGCATTGTGAAGGAGGAGGTCCAGGATTCCGTCGGTGAAGAGGACCTCATTCTCCTGCAAGCGATGGCGAAATCGTTGGAGACCATCGACACCGACGAGCTTCATCGCTAGTTGAAGTTCTTCGAAGTCCTCCACGGCATGGCGATGGAGGCGGTGCAGCAGCAGTAGCCATAGCCGGAGCTGGAGGAGGGGGATGTGGTGTAGCCGCCGCCACCTTGTCTGCCGGGGCAGAAGTGGCACTAGACTTCCAAGGTCAGCATCCCATCGACTCTGCAGCGAGCGCCTCCCTGCGGTGGGGCGCCATAAAACCTTGTTGGGTTGATGTTTCCATCGTCGTCGGCCTTGCCGTCACATCAAGACGATGATTGGTCATGGACATGGCCGTGACCGGTCTACTTCGACCTCATCAGAGAGAACCAGGGGGCAGTAGGGGTGTCCGTCCATGATGCACAAGGCGGCAACGCCCGTGACTATCTAGTTTTGTTTTGGAGTCCTAGTTACATAATCACTGGTCATAAAAAAATAGAGTCGAAAGTCCCAAAATTGTGTGTGCTGAAAACATATGGGAAAACTGCCAAATCTTCATTCAAGTTGAAGAACTTGATATTGTATAATTACCAACGAGATTATACTTGCTTAAATAATAACCGGTCTTGAAAATTGTGCAGGAACCCTAAAAACCGTGTGTGTGTGTGTTGAAAACGGGCGGCACCTACCAATATAAAGGGCTTGAAATTTCCAAGTCTTTCATTCCAATTGAAAGAATTTACATTTTATGCTTATAAATTAGATAATGTCTACTTACGTAGTCATCAGTCGCAAAAAAAATGGGAGGAAGACCCCCCAAAAAGTGTGTGTGCTAGGACCGAAAACTACCAAAGCTAACAAAAATTGTGGAAACTACCAAGGCTTTCATTCAATCTTAAAAGACTTGTTATTTTATGTTTAAAAACTCGATATTGCTTACTAACATAATCACCATGTGAAAATTGGACAGAAAATACAAAAAATGTCTATGCTAAAATCAAACAAGAAAACTACGAAACAAAAAAAGTTTGGAAAACGATCAAATCTTTTGTAATTTGCGAAAGATTTGATATTTTATGCACGTGTAATCTCTGTGACCGTCCGACTTGTGGAGAGAAGAAGGGAAAACCCTAAAACAACATGCTATATACCCCTAAAGAACTATGACATCATTATATGAACTATATCATAGGAAATAAACCTATCACTGCATAAAATAATAACATCGACAACAAGATGACACATGAAATGATACATAACATCTATTTCATGTCATAAAGAAAGGGCCATGATAACACACGGGACGAGAGGACACACAAAATGAAGAGTCATATGCTATCATTTATTGCATATAATATATAACACACAGAAATAAAGGGACACATGAAGTTATAAGTAATATGTATGCTAGCATGAATCAAGGACTCTAAAAACACTTACATGAAGTCTTGTTAAACTCGTGGGCCCTGTTGGTGGACGTGGACGACCATTTTATGACTACATTTTTTTTCCATGATAGTATGTAGGGTGGGTAGAGAAAATGGAGTTTTGTGAAAAATAAAAGTTATAAGAAACAAATCTTTGAAAGTTATCAATGATTGCAAAGAAATTGTTATGATTGAGCATGTTAAACTTTGCAAATATAAGCTGTAATATAAAGACTCTGATTGAAATATGAGTACATTGTTAACTATTCTCTGACCAAGAACGAAATTTGCCTTCACCAATTTTGATTTTGTTTTTGCACCTTTATTCTGACTCCATTTACTTGTTTCAAGTTGAATTATATGAGAAGGAGTTATTTGCTAGAATGACTAATGTATTGATAGATATGATCCTTCTTTTTTGTATTTTATTTATCGACACATCACTCCATAAATATGTGGTCAAGTTTACCGAGTTCAGTTTCGCTTGGGGTCAAGTGAGGCTAAGCTTGGGGGGAGTTGATACGTCCATTTTGCATCACTATTTTATATCGTTATTTTCTGTTATTCATCGATATATGTTATGATACATTACTTATGTTATTTCATCTTATTTTGCATGTTTAATAATTATGGGAGAAGAAACACTAGAACAAGAAATCTGATGGAAAACGCACCGTCAGGACACCATATTTCAGAAGATCAGAAGAAGAGGGGGAAAACCGGAGGAGTCTTAGAAGTCCCAAGGAGAAAGCTAGCCAGAAGGGCACCCGAAGGGGGGCCACCTGGGGCCACACCACCAGGCGGCGCGCCCCCTGGCCGCGCCTAGGGGTGTTCTAGCCTCCCTGGCCCACTCTTGGGCACCCCTTTCGCGTACTTGACCCCGAGGGAACCCTAATCCCTAGAACATCGTCTAAGAATTATTCCGCCGCCGCCTTGGGGCGGAAAACACCAGAGAGAGAAAAGCTCTCCGGCAGAGAGAAATCTGCCGGGGAGATTCCTCTCTAGAGAGGGGGAATCGTCGCCATCGTCACAGTCATCACTCCGGGCTTCATCGAGAGCATCATCATCCTCATCACCATCACCGCCACCGTCCACCTTTATCCCGTTGAAACAATTAGGGGTCTTTATCGTTGTTCTTGATTAGATCTCTCTCCCGGTGTGGATTACTTGTTAGTAGTTGATGCTTGTGAGATTTATCAGTGTTTACACTTTATTACCAGATTTTTATTATCCATTATATCACCTCTGATTATGATCCATATGATGTCTCGTGAGTAGTTCATTTAGTTCTTGAGGACATGGGAGAAGTCATGATGTTAGTAGTGAAGTTGTGTTGAAATAATATCTCTCGGTTCGGTATTTAAGTTGTGGTGCTATTCTTCTATTGGTGTCATGCGAACGTCGACTACATGATACTTCACCTTTATGGGCCTAGGAGGATGCATTGTGTATTTGACTACTAATTATGGGGTTGTCGGAGTGACAGAAACCTAGGAAACCAATGCACGAGGGAGTGTTGGGTCCCGGAGTTTTAAGGTTGTGCTCAGATGGTAGCGAGTTATATTTCCCCAAGCATAAAATTCCAAATGATACTAGATAGTTGGTCGTCACCAATGTGAGTCTTGTGTTGAGGCTGAAGGCCACGGTTTCGCTGGTCGCTAGGGTATGTCGTTGTCTCGATGGCTGTGACGCCACACTCTAGCCTTTCTCCGAGCGGCCGCGGGGAGGAGCGATGCAGGGAATATATGTTGTTTCCGTTTTGCTTGTTCCATTCATCAGACAAGAGATATGCAAAATATCGGCATGGAGGTGTATAGCCCTTCACCTAGGTCGAGTTTGACCGAATCGTGTGCCCTTATTTAATTATTAATTAGTACTATTCGTTATATTGGACATAGGCGAACATTGCATTTATATCAAGGCAGGCGACGATGACACGGGTACATACGCGTGTATATTCCGTAACTGACGTACAAGCAAGCACGCGCGAGCTCGTTTTTTTTTTTTTTGATAGAAAGCTCGAGTGTTATTTAGTGGAAGTCGTAAATCGTAAAAGAAGAAACAAAAGGAAGCCCAGCCCGGAAAAGAAAAGGGCACAGATCGCTTGATTCTGTGAAAAAGGAAAATGATCAAGCTCACCTGGCGAGCGATTCTTCCAAATCAGGTATTAGTATCTACCTGATGGGCTAGTTATCAAGACGTGCATGCATGCGAGGAAAACGGCGGGAACTCGCCTCACCGTTTGCTGGGTTTCCCGCGCTGCAGGTCGCCGTCTCTGAGACACAAGTTCAAATCATGCTAATTAAGGACATGTTGATGCATGGGCGTCAACTCACCTTATCACCTAGCTCCACGCCTACACACGCTTGGATGAGATGGACAACATGACGCAACACACGTTGGAGTAGCTAATTAACTAGAACATCATGTATCCATTGCTCCATAGGTACTCAATTTGTCGACACTTCACGTACACAAATCAATTAAGCGCATCAGAGTAATAACATGCGTGCTGCAGTCGTCGGCGGTGCCCCCGCCTGCTCCACCCTTAGACCAATACGGGTCTTTTCTGCAGCGCAGGCGCTCACCACGTGCGGTGGAGTCGGCGTCTCTTCAGCTTGGCGCTGCCAAGCCGCCCCCCGTCGCTCCGCCCCGCCGCCTGGACTTGGAGCTCTCCTCGGTGACAGACTCTACGGCGGCTTCTGACCAGGGAGTCTCGATGGGTGACTCGGCGCGCGCTTCCCGGGAGAGGGAGCGGCGCAGCAAGGCTAACGCAGACAGACCAGCGCGGGTGCTGGCCGCTGCCCTCGCCCCTTCGACCACGCTGGACTTCTCGGGCGAGTCTCCAGGCCTGGCTCACGGGCCGGCGGGTGCTCCGCTGGTTGGCCAGGTGGTGCAGGCGCTGGCGGCGCCGGTGGCGCGCGCCCCTCGCAGCGCTGCGATCCCGCTGCCGGTGTCGGTGGAGCGGAAGAGCGCTCGGGCTGGTACCTCGGCGGACGGCCCGATGCTGGACAGGGCCATCCAGCTCACCAAGAACAAGAACAAGACAGGTGCGTCCCACCTTGCCCCTTTCACTGTCTTGCACGAGCTCTCGGACGATCATCTTTTGCAAGTCGCCCAGGATAGTTGCGTTATCTTCCAAGACGCGGAGAAATCGCCGTTAGAAATTGTCTCGCTTCTTCGGGCCAATGAAGTGGCGCAGGCGGAGCTGGCCTTCACTAGAGCGAAGATCGCTGCCCAGTTGGTTGCTTCCCAGGCCGTGGAGGTAGCAGGGGCTACACCCGGTGCCGAACCAGTTGCTCAGTCTGAGGTGACCCCTCCGCCCCCCACTACTACTTCCTTAGCGACCCCGGCCAAATCTGGCCCAATCCGACGCAAGAAGTCCGCTAAACCGCAACCCCTTCCTTTTTCTCGCCCTCTCACCCGCCTAGCACGGGCTAAAGCGGTTGATCCATGATCCGATGTCTGTTTCTCAACATTCGAGGGTTTGGCGCGCCGGGGCGTCGAACCCTTTTAAAAGAAACTATCCGGCATCACAGAATTGACGTAGTTTGCCTTCAGGAAACCATCCGCCAAGATTTTTCTGATCGGGAGCTTAGGGGGATCGAAACCGGGGAACTTTTCTTCTGGTCCTGGCTCCCAGCGTCCGGGCGTTCGGGAGGCTTGCTGATGGGCGTCCGGGATAGCATGTTCGAGGTAGGGTCCTTCGTGAAGGGTAATTGGTTCCTGAGTCTCTCCGTCTTCCATCGGCCTTCTCAACTGCATTTGGATCTGGTTGGAATTTACGGCCCGGCGCAACACGCACTTTCGTCGAATTTCTTAGACGAGATCTCCGCTATGATTGCTGGGTGTTCCAGACCAATCATCATGGGAGGCGACTTTAACCTCATCCGTAGGGCGGAGGATAAAAACAACGATCAGATCAACTGGCCTCGTATTAACCTGTTCAACTCTCACATTGCAAACTGGGGCATGTCAGAAATTTCTCGCACTGGGGCGCGTTATACTTGGTCGAATAAGAGAGTGAACCCGACCAGATGTGTGCTGGACAGAGTGTTTATCTCTGCTCCTTTAGAAGCTCGTTTCCCGCTGTGTTCCTTGGTCGCTGAGACCAGTCTCGGCTCCGATCATACGCCGCTTATCTTTGATACCGGGGGCAGGACCCCGGCGCGTAGTAACCGGTTCTTCTTCGAGACCGGGTGGTTCGAACGCTCGGATTTTCAACAAACTCTCTCGGGCTGGTGGGATCAGCTTCGAGCTGCGGTTAAGGGGCGTGATATCATAGACTGGTGGCAGTTTATGTCTGGAGGTCTTAGACAGCGGCTTCGGGGTTGGAGCCGTAACCTTGGGCAGGAGGTTAGAGGACGGAAGGAGTCCCTCCTTGCCCAAATTCAGAACTTGGATCATCTAGCTGACTCCGTGGGTCTAGATGACGAGGAGTGGGCTTTGCGCTATCACCTGGAGGATCTCCTCCTTCAAATCTATCGGGCGGAAGAGGAATTCTGGCGCCAACGCGGGAGAGTCAAGTGGGCGCTCCAGGGGGACGCCAACACGGCGTATTTTCACGCCGTTGCTAATGGGAAGCGTCGTAGATGCTGCATCTCCTCTTTGATTGACTCGGATGGGGCATCTATCTCTGATCCCCTTGCGCTGCAGAAACACATCTATGATTTTTACCGCAACCTGATGGGTTCGGTGGCTCCCCGTCACTGTGGTTTGGCGGTGGACACGTGGCCCCAGCATAAGCAGGTCTCGGCGCAGGAAAACGAGCTGCTAGCCCTAACTTTCTCGGAGGAGGAGCTCGAGCAGATTATCAAGGGGCTCAAATCTGACACGGCCCCCGGCCCCGATGGCTTCCCGGCCAGCTTCTTTAAGAAGTGCTGGCCCCTCCTGAAACACGGCGTCCTTCACATTCTGAATGACTTTGTCCTTGGGAGGATAATCATATCGCGTCTCAACTCAGGGGTGCTGTCCCTAATTCCTAAAGTGCAAGGGGCGGATCGTATTGGTCAGTTCCGCCCAATCGCCCTTATCAATGTCATCTTCAAAATCATCTCCAAAGCCTTCGCGTCCAGACTCGATCCCATTGCGCATAGGATCATCAGCCCCAACCAACATATCGCGATGACCACTTTCATGAGGGAAGAAACATCCATTTGAGGTGAGCGCCCGAGAAGACGCCTTTCGCACGACTGATCATGCCATTAGTAGAAACAAGGCCTTTGGTCCAGAGCCCCATTGGGCTCTAGTTCCAGATGGGTTTTGGACCGGGCATAGGAAGGGGGGTAGGACTAGTCCCGGTTCAACGGCTAGGAGGCCGCACTGGACTATTCCCGGTTGAAAGGACCTTAGTCCCGGTTTGATCCACCAACCGGGACTAAAGGGAGTGGGCCATGCGCAACCTAGTGTGACCCTTTAGTCCCGTTGTGTCTTGAACCGGACTAAGATGGCCTTTAGTTCTGGTTTGGGATACCAACTGGGACTAAAACTAAACCTGATCGTTTCGAACAGAACCCTTCAATTCCGCGCTGACGTTGATCACACGGGGATGATCCATCTTAATGAACTTTGAAAGTTGATGAACCGGAACACATATAAATGAATTTGGAAGTTGAACACGTAAATTTATGTGTGATTAATCACCCCGTCGGCCTCCTCATCTCCCCTGCTACTCTATATAAGAGAGATACAGTACCATTTGCCAAATGCAACATGTCCCCTCTCTAATCTAACCCTGCCAATAATCGGTGATCTCTCTGCTGAATGGAGCCCCTCGCGCGCATACCTCCATCCCAGTACTCCCACTACAAGGACGACGTCATCGACATGAACTTCAAGGCCGCATTCACTCTCCACGCATCAACCGTGGAGAGGTGGATCCGCGACGTCAATAAGCTATACATCGACGCCGCACCGATCAAGTGCGTGGGCCTCGACTGCAAGTTCACCGATGCCATCCCGGGTCGGAAACAACATGAATTTCCACCGAGCAGAGGCAGCACGCCCTCGTCCTGCAACTCTCCATGGCGGTCGACACGTTGGTGTTCCATATTTTCCGCGATGATCGGGTGCCGCATGTCATCAAGGATTTCTTGATGGACGAAACTGCCATCAAATTCTGCGGCGCGGCTATCAATAACGATCACCATCTGCTGAGGCATTACGGAATTAAAATTCTATCCACGGTCGACTTCCAACGGATTATGCCGAACCCAACCAACAATCTTCACACGGTTTAGGTTGGGAATTCTGAAATGCATGCATCTAACAATGACCCAGAGGTAGGTAGGTACACATGAATGCACCGTGTGGTGAGCACCAAGGCTAAACATCACGACTTTGGGATAGGTCTTTCACTACTGGGCTAAATTAGCACAGGGGCTAGGTCTTATCTGTTTTTCATTAATTAAAACTCATTCACAACACTTTTCAATAAGTTTGCACCTCCAAATTAATTACAGTCTCCCTTGCGCATTTCCTAAGGCAATTCCAGGTTCAGAGTGTTCCTCCTAAATAAATTTTCTATACAATAGGATTCACAAATACAAATAGGTATTTTTTTTTCATCCAAATGTTTTGGAGTTTTTTATTTACGTCATATTAGTTATGAGGTTGCTACCATCTACCCGGTCCCAAGCACCCCTCTTGCTTGGCACCAAATCGGTGAGGAAGGAGATTTGAGGGATTTGGGTATCCGGAGCAACATGCGATCTACATTTCGAGATTAGCTAGCTAAGAGATATGGTGGGACACTACTGCATGCTAGGCTTAGCTTGCGAGTTTATGTGATTTCTTATTATTTGCATCTCAAAGTTTAGACTAAATCATAATAGATTTGAAATATTGACCTCAGCCGTGATGATTGAGTTGTGGGAGAGATCGACCGAGCATGTGTAGCTCCCTCTCACGCTAGAGCATCGATATCCTTCCGCTCATTCCCTTAGCCTTCGCCCCGCACCGTGGTGGTGAGGGAGATAGTGAAACACCACTACCAACGGCACCCATCCTATCTCCCTTTGTCGCCTCCCTCATTATCACACATTGGCAAGGTAGGCGGAGCAGCACCTCGGGTTGGAGAGAGGTGGAAGATCGATGGTGGCGGCATGGACCCGTGGTCATGGCATCATATATATGAGTGCTGACGCTGGGGGATTGACTCCAAGCTTGATATGGATCTAGGGTGACGGTTTTGAATCGATGATGTCGACATCGTATGAGTACGAGTGGCACAATAGCAAAGAATCTAATCGGAGCTTGATATCTACAACAAATACAAGGCGACTCGGAGTTAGCATGCCTGGTCCTAGCTTTGTTTTTGTTTGTTAAAATCATGTCGCATAGATGCATACGGCTTCGTAGATAGCAGGATGATCCCACATCGTGGTTTAGGTAGCGATGTATCCATTTTTACGTGTGTAGATGCATGTGCATGCATGGAACAAGTATGCATGTAGTACTACGTAGTTAGCTGATTTTGGTTTGAGCGGCTGATGTGCCGGCTTACGCTGTTCCTTGGAAATAAAAAAGGAAAGAAGCTTAGCTAGCTAGCTAGCCCATGCGTTATGGATACTAGCTATGAGAATAAAGATGGAAATATGGTCAATTCATGCAAGAAGCTAGCTAGCATATGGTTAGAGAAAAAAAAATGCCACAAACAATGAAGCTAGGGTCGAGATAAAAAGGAGGCAAGAGAGTTGATCAATATGCTAAAAAATACAGAAAATACCGCTCGGCTCGCCCCACCTAACTACACCTAGCTAGAATCCGTGTGGCCCACAACACAAATGAGCACCCCCCCCGATTAAGCCCCCACCGACCGCACACTACGACCTATCGCTCGGTTCAGTCCTCCCGTGTCCGCTAGAGTCCGTCTGCACATCGATCTTGCGCCTAATTGTCATAGTCGTTCCTATCAAGGAGGTCCGGCCGTTGTGGAGCAGTGGAACCGGAGCCTCCCTACCGGCCACTATTAAAGTCGACGATACATATGGGGAGCTTGTCATTATGACCGAGAATGGTGCCTAAGAGCTATCAGTTCCATGCATTGCTGGATGTATATAGGAGGTATGTTGTCGTTTCTTTGTT
This sequence comes from Alopecurus myosuroides, assembly GCA_028641055.1. NCBI lineage: Eukaryota > Viridiplantae > Streptophyta > Magnoliopsida > Poales > Poaceae > Alopecurus > Alopecurus myosuroides. The sequence continues at coordinate 35,714,791 of CM054063.1, forward strand.
GATACCGAGACCCGGCCACAAACAATGGCCCAACGCCGCTTCACCCGGATCAAACCGCCAGGGCGTCACCCTTTGACCATCCCTGTAGGCATGAAAGTTCGTTCATCTTCGGTGTCGGCAGACCTCTCCCACCACCCTCTCACTTCCTCATTGTCAATGAAGCGGGTGAGCAGCATGACCACCATTAGATATATGGGGAACAACTGATTAGATGTAGACATGCCGCTCGTGCCTCCGACCTCTCTCTACTTACCACCCATGCTAGCCTCCTCCTTAGATAGCACCGATGAGGTCGGAATGAAGAAGAGCACGTGAATGCGTCTATACAAAGGGTGTCGAACAGAAGGCGCAAAAATAGTGGGCTAAATGAGGGAAATCTGTTTGAGGGCAGAGGGATGGAGGGAGGGCCGAAAATCAAGCGTGTGTACACCATTTTTGAACCCGCAAGATTCCACCACCAATTTCCGGCTTACGCTGTTCCTTGGAAATAAAAAAGGAAAGAAGCTTAGCTAGCTAGCTAGCCCATGCGTTATGGATACTAGCTATGAGAATAAAGATGGAAATATGGTCAATTCATGCAAGAAGCTAGCTAGCATATGGTTAGAGAAAAAAAAATGCCACAAACAATGAAGCTAGGGTCGAGATAAAAAGGAGGCAAGAGAGTTGATCAATATGCTAAAAAATACAGAAAATACCGCTCGGCTCGCCCCACCTAACTACACCTAGCTAGAATCCGTGTGGCCCACAACACAAATGAGCACCCCCCCCCCGATTAAGCCCCCACCGACCGCACACTACGACCTATCGCTCGGTTCAGTCCTCCCGTGTCCGCTAGAGTTCGTCTGCACATCGATCTTGCGCCTAATTGTCATAGTCGTTCCTATCAAGGAGGTCCGTCCGTTGTGGAGCAGTGGAACCGGAGCCTCCCTACCGGCCACTATTAAAGTCGACGATACATATGGGGAGCTTGTCATTATGACCGAGAATGGTGCCTAAGAGCTATCAGTTCCATGCATTGCTGGATGTATATAGGAGGTATGTTGTCGTTTCTTTGTTGATACCGAGACCCGGCCACAAACAATGGCCCAACGCCGCTTCACCCGGATCAAACCGCCAGGGCGTCACCCTTTGACCATCCCTGTAGGCATGAAAGTTCGTTCATCTTCGGTGTCGGCAGACCTCTCCCACCACCCTCTCACTTCCTCATTGTCAATGAAGCGGGTGGAGCAGCATGACCACCATTAGATATATGGGGAACAACTGATTAGATGTAGACATGCCGTTCGTGCCTCCGACCTCTCTCTACTTACCACCCATGCTAGCCTCCTCCTTAGATAGCACCGATGAGGTCGGAATGAAGAAGAGCACGTGAATGCGTCTATACAAAGGGTGTCGAACAGAAGGCGCAAAAATAGTGGGCTGAATGAGGGAAATCTGTTTGAGGGCAGAGGGATGGAGGGAGGGCCGAAAATCAAGCGTGTGTACACCATTTTTGAACCCGCAAGATTCCACCACCAATTTCCGCGTCATTAGAGCCTTCCACCGCCAAGAAGCAAGAGCTTCGGAAGAAAAATGCATGGACAAACTGATGGCCATGTTAGATGAGGTGGGTGACCATGTTAAATCGCTTTCACCCTTCTCCTAAAAATTCTAGCTGTCATTTATAACTTTTTTTTAGATCGGCAAACCATTCATCAATTGCTTAATAATACCGTGATATATTTCACAAGGAATTTATTCCCTTTTGGTGTTAAACTATTCTAACATTAACAAATGTTTCCTTTTTTTTTGGTGCCACCCATCCTCTCTCCCCCTTCTACATTTTCTTTTCTATTCATTCGCCAACTTCCTTTAACGACACGGCTGAGGTCGTCATAGCATCACCATGGGTTGGAGAGAGGTGCAAGATTTATGGTGACGGTATCACATCCACACTCCAAGCTTTTATATTTATTGATATAGGGCGATGGTTCCGTGGAAGGAATCTCGAGCTTTCCAAATCCACGACCGATGCTACTTTGTTTACTACATGAACCCCGCGCCACCGCTAGGAGGGGCGATGGATGGAGTACAATTTTTTCCAGTGGAAATTTGTAGCAAGGAACTAATTGGAGCTCATGAGAACAGGAGGAAAAATAAGAGAGTAAAGGGTTCACGGATTTAAGTGGGTGCGGGAATTTAAGGGTAACTAACAACTCGGGCCTTCCATTCACGAATAAAATTAAAAACACCATATGATAGGATATCTCAACGAAAGGGAGTAGTTACAACCTATTATTCCATGTGTCATTCCTCGTCTGATGTTACTAGTGTCACTATTTCATGCTATAACGATTTATAGTGCATTATTATGGTCATTATTTGATGCTATGGATTATAGCCTGCTAGTATCTGTATATAGTGCTCTCGACAACGCCGACGACAACTCTGCCCACTATGTATAGTTCTAGAAGCTATCATGGCATCAATGTCACCTTCACCAAGCCTTTCCTTAAGGTCGAGGTAGGAGGTAGAGACGCAACACGCAATGATGTTGTTGCCGGGCTGCTCGGGTGTCGGCCTGTTAGGTCTCCCTACATGGTGTGGACCTGTTCTACTGGGGGTACGTTGTATCCAGATCATCAAGAACTCAACCAACTCCACATATTACGGTGGACGCCATAGTCGAGTCGGTGTACCTCTTCTTCCAGTCTTGTGGGCACCATGGACGATCTTGTCGTGGACCGCATGCATCCAGGAGGGGTCGTGCATCCAAGCCGATCTCATATCTTTTTCTTTTCTAACAAAAAGACTAAAAATAATCGTAGGGCTCTTTTTAGAGGAAGACTAGGAATTTAAGGAAGCCGATGGGGTGATATGTTCTTGAAGAAGGTAGTATTTTATGGAAACTTGTACATAATGTCTTGGGTAGTAAAAAGAAAAAGATAGGGTGCATGTTGATAACTAGCCATGTGAAGTAAAGTTGTTGATGTATATGGATGCTGTTTGCATGGGCTAGCTACACGTGATGCGCAGTGCTTGCATCGATAATTTGCTTCAATTTTGCATGCCCTAGCTTAGCTAAGTTTCCACACTTTGCATTGATACGGTTAATTCATTGTTTGATTCGATCGCATGGGATCTGAGCGGGAAAACAAAATTTCGGAACAGAGCGCGCAACAGTTTGGATTTTAATTTGGGCCCTAACAGCGCGAGAGAAATTTGGGCCCAACAGCGCCAGCGGAAATTTTTGCCAAGTGCGAGCGATCCCCTTTGTACGTAGGGCTGGAATTCGAGCCGAGCCGAGTCGGCTCGGCTCGACTCGCTCAAGCTCGGTCAACTGACGAGTCGAGCTCGGCTCGACTCGTTCAACAAACGACTTCAAAATCAAAAATCGGCTCGGCTCGGTGAACTCGCGAGTAGCTCGCGAGCTACTCGTTTAACTTATCTAATTTTATAAAACTATAAAAAGTCAACATTATAATAATGTATATAATTCTTTTTGATTATTTAGGTCATGTATAATAAAATCATTACAATAATGAGTGAAAAAATGTCACCATCAAACAATTTGTAGTAAACAAACTACAATATTCAGTAAAAAAATATTCAAATAAATAAGAATATCATTAAAAACTATTTTGACCGAGTTAAACGAGCTAAACGAGTACTCGGTAAACTCGGCTCGTTTAGCTTGAACTCGTTTACCGTCAAAAACGAAAACTCGACTCGGCTCGTTGGACAACGAGTTCGAGCCGAGCCGAGTCGAGTTGCAAGCTACTCGTTTAACTCGCGAGCTCCGAGTTTTAATTCCAGCCCTATTTGTACGCATCGCCTCCCTCTTCACTCACAGCGCCGCCCCATCTCCTCACAAATCCCCTTTCCCATGTCTCCATCACCAAGTCCATCTCGGCCGCCTCCGGCGAGTCATCGCGCCGCCGACCACCGTCCGTACCCTCGTCCACCTCCTCCTCTCCAGATTCCACAGAATGGAGCCACCAAATCGCAGTCCCGGCACGAACCCTAGCAGCCCGAGATTCCGGCGATCCGGATGACAAATCTTCGATCTTGGGGCGTCCATGGCGGCGCCGGCGCGGAAGCGGGTGTTGTTGGCGCTTCAAGGATACCGGCAAGCAAGCCGCGGCTCCTGGGAACCCTCACCGACGCCGTTGGCCAGGACCTCCGGCCGTCACCGGAGAGGACGCTGCTCGGTCGATTGGATCCGCGACAAACTTGGCCGCTCCCTCTGGCCATGATGTTGCTGGAAGGACTGCACGTGGAGCTGCGACCTCCACTTCCAGGACGAACGAAGGCTGGCTCCACCCACTGCACGTGCTACATCCCCTGGTATAGTTGCTTGCTCTGGACGTACTGATCTGTGCGTGTGCATCACCTTCTTGCCAGATGCGAGGACTACGTTAGAGTCAGATTTTTTTTTTTTTTTTTTTTTGCTGTGAGAAGTGCTCAAATGTGTCCGCTTGTACTCTCCTCTGCACAAGAGAAACATCACTTGTCTGCCACAATTGATTTCTTATATGTGTTTGCATGCACCTGCCTAGAGCATAGAACTTTTGCAGCACTTTCAAATCCGAAAGTGAACTTTCGAAATACGCAATGTACTAAAATGATTAGTCAGGAGGCTACTTCCTAGCATATCTGGGTAATCTAAAAAAGGTTGTAGGTTACTACTTAAAACAGTCTGAACTCCTATATACTGCGAACCCATGGATTCTGTTAGGAAAAGTGCTCAAATGCGTCCGCCTATACTCTTTTTTGCACAAGAGAAGAAGAGAACACTTTTCTGCGACAATAGTTTTCTCTAGTTTGCATGCAGCTGCCTAGAGCACTAGTGCTGCTATGGTTAGATTTTTCCCAATTTGCAAATGTGACCTGGAGCTGGTGTTGGGGTCTTCGCCGACCACGTCCTTTAGCAGCTGCTGCTGGGGTCTTCCCCAACCACGTCCCCGAGCAGCTGCTGCAGGTCACAACTCCAACCTGCTGCTCCTGCTGCCGGGTGCCGGCTATGTCCCTGAGCTGTTGCTGTCGGCAAGGGCTCTGGCGGTGCTGTTGCTGCTCCGCTGGCCATGACCTCTAGCGGCGTGTGGTTGTAGATATTACAGTCTCTCATTCAACTACCTCGTCTTCCTCCTCGGCTCCCGACGCTACGTTGCAACCCTCCGGTGAGCTTCTCTCCGTGGTACAATGTCCGTTGAGCCGTGGCGATTCTATTTGTCGTCTTCGTGTGGTGTGGTTCGTAACTGTTAAGTTATACTTAATTTAGATTTGTTGTTGTAAAAATTGAATCTTGGTATATTTAATTCTGCAATGGTATCTCCAATCTAGTTCTAGTTGGAATGCTCAGCTAGGTTCTATGTTGAAGTACCAAACCGAAAGCAAATTATACTGGCTGTATGTATAGATGGCATTATGAAATGCATTCTCGTTAATTAGGAGCTAGAGTTAAACAAAGCTCACACGTGGTTTTTTATGATTGTTGCATTGGCTTATCCTTCCTGCTCCGTTGAGCCCCTTCTCTTTAGAGTACTGATATCATGAGAAACTATTGTACTAGGGGCCTTCAAATTTACTAAACTGCTATCTAAGTAATGGAGGATTCCTTCAAACTGCAGCTCTCCTCTGATGCTAGGGATGGCTACTGCTGGTTGATCGCACTTGCACGCTGGTGGGTGCACCCGCCGCATCCTCCCGGACCCGTCCGTTTATCTTGTGCTGATGCTGCGGATTCTTTTTTAGTGTGGCCAAATAACTTACCTGATCTGTGTTTTGTGGTTCGATGGCGCCGGTGCGGGCTTACAGGAAGGGCGGCTGGTTCACAAGGAGGGCGCTCTGTTGACGACTTCCTCCACTCGGCGTTGGGGATAAGAATGACTACGACAGTTAGGTGCCTTTTTCTGGCCTTCACTGACAATTTTGTGCTATTTTGGCTGCCCAGGCAGCACATTCATTGGTGCAGAGGAGTGGGTGGTGTGCCTCTATTGTGTCAAAGTTCCCATATAGGCTATATATCATATAGATCTTCTGATTTAATGCTAGAAATTGAAGTGAATCAAAAGTTAGCTGTGTGTCTCTTTTGTGTTCAACTCCTAATTTCTGTGAAGTTTTGCATGCGAGACACCAACCACCGCAATGGAGCACCTGCAAGCTCGAACCAGGTAACCCCAGTGAGAGCGTCAGGTGATTGGCACACGCCGCTCTCATCTACGATTCCTTGCGCGTCTGGTACGTTGCTGATAGGAAGCCCAAACTAATTCCATCCCTCTACATGTTGCTCTTTCCTAGCGAGTCCTTCACGCTCCCAATGTCTCTTTCTTTTCTTTCTTGGCTCTTTTATTCCTAACCGTGAAATCTCACGACTTCTCGAGGATACGATCGCCTCTATCCTAGCGAGCTGGCCTGCAGTGGGGCCGGCCCATATTCGTGAGTTAAAGGCCCCCCGCTCCCCGGCTGAGATAAAACGCCTCCTCATCCCCGCTGGTCCAACCCACCAATTCTAAGCAATCTTTAGCAGCACCGCACCGCACGCATCCATTTCGATCCAGCGCGTAAACGATAACAGAAGTTACCAAACAAGGCCTTGCATGGTCGGTTGCCTTACCACGCTACCAAACAGAAATCGATTCGAATCAAGCTCGGACTCGGACACAATCACGCACGCAGTCCCGCCACCCAAAGAAAGGAGAGAGCATCCACCGACCCAGCCCGCAAGTCTCAACCTAATCCAATCCGCCGCCGCGCGCCGTACTTCGTGATGGGCACGTCAGCGTCGTCTCTTCTGCACCAGCACGCCGCCCGTCGCCGCGGCTACGAGCCGCTCCCTGACCGGCCGGACGACGGGGAGCAGCAGGAGGAGTTCATATTCTTCAAGGAGGAGAAGCAAGGGCCGGCGGCTCTGGAGGCGCGACACAGGGCAGAGCGCCGGCAGGGCACCGTCCCCGCCATCCGGAAGGACCTCAAGGACGCGGCGCTCTGCTACCTCGCCGCGTTAAACTGTACGTACTACCACAGGTCCTTCTCTCGATTTCTCAACAAAGTTTCCCCGCTCTATTAACCCACGATCCACTGATGAATCTTCACGGCGGTTATTTTCAGGGAGCAAAGCTGGCACGGCGTTCGCCCAGCAGGCTGTGTACGACCTCGACATAGGCGACGAGCCGGGCGCGGCGACTGCGTTCCTCCGTTCCGCGAAATGCTACGCTCAGGTGGAGCACAAGAGCCAGAACCAGGTGGCCCTCGTCGAGCAGGCCCTGGATACCGCCACGGAGTTGTTCGTCAAGGCGGAAGACCTAGAGCTGGCCGAGTTCTACATGGACCGGCAGGAACTGCGGAGAGCGCTGGACCGCTTCAAGAAGGCCGCCGACTACAGCCACCGTTCCGGGCACCTGGAATGCTGGCGGCACTGCCAGTACAACGCCAACCTGGTCAGGCATCTGCTCCGCAGAGAGGGGGCGCCCCGCCGCGAGGGAGTCTACAAGACTAGGTCCGCCGGGTACATCCGGTCGTCGGACCCTGACTGGCGCTTCCGAGTGTCCGAGCTGTACCTGTCCACCCCTCATCGTGTTGTAGTACATCCCGTCCCGGTGTAGTTGGTTGTTGAATCTGTTTGACTATCCCATGTATACACGTTAGATCAAGTTGTGATGCAAGTTTGTAATGCGTTGCGCGAAATTTTTATTTTTTTATGAAGCAGGCAAAAGGTTTTGCCTTTTGTATTGATACTAGATCATGTAGGCACGGCAATACGCGCACGTCAATTAGGATTCTAAAATGTCAGGCATTTATGTAAATATAATATGAATTTAAGAAATTTGATATGCATGAAGTATCCTATGCAAATTTGAGCTAGCATTAGCAAAGTCGTATCAGTCCAAGCGCGAGACGTCGGGAAGAAGATGATGTTGACGAGGCGTCGCGACAGGTGTGCCAAGTCCGGGAACACATCCTGGACGAAGACACGCGTCAGTGGTGTCAGCACTAGGCATACGTAGACAGACGAAGACGATGTTGACAAAGCGTCGCACCGAGTTTGCCAGGCCCGGGGACACGTCGTAGATGAAGGCACGCATCGGTGTTGTCAGCACCGGGCATGCGTAGACGGGGTCCAGTACGAGTTGTACGCCATGTCGAGGGGATAGCAAAGAAGGACCTCGACGACGGTTGCGGCGCCGATCGTCGTAGCGCCGATGTCGCTCGCGGTTGTCGGAGTAGATGAAGTGGCCGGGGAAGATGACCACGACGCTGGCGATGAGCTGGTGCTGGACGAAGATGAAGAGGTGGACGGCGATGTAGTCGGCGAAATCATAGGTAGCCCATGGAGGGCCACGTTGGTCGCCGGCAGAGGCAATAGCAATAGCGGACACTTCATTTGTGGTTTCTTCTTCTTCATCATCACCGGAATCATACTCTTCTTGTGTCACTAGCACAAACCTTAAAGATGGTTTCTTGTTGAAAGGTTTATTCTTGAAAAGATATTTCTTGTGATGGATCTTTCACCTATCCTTGGGAATAAGTTTCCCTCCATGACTTTCCCTATTCACAAAAGGGCACTCGGCCACAAAGTAATACTTGTCTTGACAATTGTAACAAGCCCACACTTTTTTAGTCCCTTCCTTTCCATAATTTGACTTAGTCTTCTCCTCGTCATATATCTTGGCCTTGGAAGGATTCTTCCAAAACCTTTGCACGGCAAGGGCAATGAAGTCCTTGAGCACATGATCATACTCTTGATCTTTCAATGGGGCCAAGTCTTCACTTTATTCAAACTCTTTTTGATGGTCCATCTTCTTGGTCATGACCTTGGCCTTCAAAAATATGGAGGATCCTTTGTTCATTCCAATAGCACGAGCACGAGTGTCAAGAGCAAACTTTCTTTGAACTTGGAAAGATGACATCTCTTGCATCGCGTCGGTTGAGGTCATGAGGTGATAGTTGTGTCTTTCTTGAAGGCTCTTCAAGTCCACGGGCTCAAATGGCATGAGGGCACTCACGTACTTTCTCTTGATCCAAACATCATCTATATGAGTTACACCAAGACCACTAAAAGCGGTGGCAAGGGTCTTGAGTCTCCAGTACATGTCCTCGTGGTTCTCACCATCATGCATATAGAACCCTTCGGTCTCATCGATCAAGATATCATACCTATTATTCTTCATGCTTTCATTGCCATCAAACATGGAGATAAGAGCATTCCATGTTGCTTTGGTGATGGAGTATTGTTGAAGGTGAGGCATGTGGTTTGGACCCATGGCTTGTTGAATCATCGACAAAGCGGTGTAGTTGAATTGGCAATCTACCACTTCTCTTGTTGTCAAGTTCTTGGGGTCATGAGGCTTGTATCCATCTTGAATGACCCTCCAAAGCTCAATACAAGAAAATTTCAACTGAGTTCTCATGTAATATTTCCATTTACTAAAAGTATGGGCATCAATTTTAGGAGGTTCGCCTCTTGGGTTAATATGAGGACGTGGGATAGGAGGATCGGGAGAGTATCGTCCTTCGACATTGTGGTAATCTTACTTCCCATCCTTTCCCTTAGAAGTTTTTTCCTTAGAGGAAGGAGATTCATTTTTAGTTTCTCCACCCTTACCCTTGTCATCCGGAATGAATTCCGGTTGAGCCGATGATGAGGATGTCGGGGCTTTGGCTTTCAAGAGTTGCGCCATAAACTCACGCAACTCCTTCATTTGGGCCTCCATGGAGGAGGTCAAGGAACTTTTCAATTCGTTGAGATCGTCCATGGTGGCCGGTGTCGCGGCCCCAGAGGCTTCCTCTTCGATGGACATACTAAACTCTTAGGCGGTTAGGCCCAAAATAAGAGCCGAGGCTCTGATACCAATTGAACGGATATGATGGGCACCTAAAGGGGGGGTTGATAGGTGCTACGACCAATTTTAATTATTTTTCAATTTAGGCTTGACACAAGAGGTAAATTCTCTAGATATGCAACTACGGTGAATTTACCTATATGACAATAGCAATACAAAGCAAGATAAAAAATACAAAGTAAAAGAGAGGGAACGAGGTAACCGATAACGGAAGCAAGTGGAGACAAGGATGTAATCCCGAGTTCCTACTTTTGAGGGGAGTATGTCTCGTTGGAGGGGTGTGAGTTTAGCCACGAAGGCCTACTCAACGCCTCAAAGGCCTCACCCTATTCTCCGATGAACCTCGCCACAAAGGCCTACTTACCTTCCACTATTGATTCCCTTCGAGGCGAAAATCGGTGTCTTTACAATGAGCTTGAGGCACACATCCACAACCGAATTGAGGGCTCCCAAGAATCACCAACAATCAACAAGAGTAGCAATGGGGTCTAGGTTTTCCACAAGGAAACACTAGACTAGATTCCCTCGAGTGAATAAGGGGGAAATGAAAAACTGGTTGGTGAAGATGTAGATCGGGTCCTTCTCCTTCAATCTTTTGAAGATCAACGACTTTGGGTGGAGGGATTGGGAGATCTAGGATTTGGTGAGCTCAATAAATGTGCATTTAATACCTTGGACGAACTGGCTTGAGGTTGTAGAAGGAGAGGGGTATTTATATCCCCTCTCAAAATATGGCTGTTGTAGGAATTAGCCGTTTTTCGCTGGTCGGGATTCTGAGGACGGAATATTCGGCCCCTGGGGAGGCGGATTATCCGGCCTCTATCCACAGAATAGCTGGCCAAAACTTAGACAACGTCTGATCTTCACCGAGCTTCTGGGGGCGGATTATCCGTCCACTAGGAGGGCGGATTATCTGGCCACTGAAAAATCCAGCCAAAAAACCGGTGGGCTTCTGCAAGCCCCACCACCAGGTCCTTAGCCGTTTTTCCAGATTATCCGGCCCCAAACATATTCGGCAAAATTTCCTGCCAGACCAGAGGTAGGAATTCGAGATTTCCTTCGACCTTTTTGGTGCTTGGTGGTTTGTAAGATATACTTGTAAGTCCTGCACCACTTAACACATACTTCCTCCGTTTCTTTTTAGTCCGCGTATTAGAATTGTCTTAAGTCAAACGTTGCAAAGTTCGACCAACTTTATAATAGCAAAAATATTAACATTTATAATACCAAGTTCATATAATATGAAAGTATATTAGATGGCGAATCATATGATATTGATTTCATATTACAAATATTGATATTTTTTCCTATAAACTTGGTCAAACCTTAGCAAGTTTGACTTGAGAAAAAACTAATATGCGGACTAAAAAGAAACGGAGGGAGTAATTAAATATCGCTTGTGTTGTTAACGAACACACAAAACATAGAGGAATAAGAAATGCGCTTTCACACGCAAAATGGGAAGTTCCCTTTGTGAAAATATCCAACGGTTTAGAACTTAACATGTGTATGGATAAAAGTTTACTTACATTATCTAGTGAAATTCAGAAAGGTTTCTAAATAGTTATTCAGAAACTGATTTCTAAATATCTCTTTTATATATACGAAAGTCACATGTGGTGTATCAAGTTGCCATGCATGAGCGGATTGGTAATTAACTCAAAAAACGCTAACTATTGGTCAACAAGCTGTGACAATCTTGCATGTTAGTCATCCGTCACGGTGGATGTTATGCTGTTGACACGGTTGTCTCTTTTCTTGGAAAACACACCCTACATTATAGGGGTTCTTCTCTTCTTTTTGTCCAGGAATGAAATTTTATGCGAGGCATTTCGTCAAACAAGTAGAGTGCATGCCGAAACTCCACATCGACTCCACCCATCGTGCACTATCGGTCGTGGTCGTGATGCTGCGCTTGGGTACCCTGGACTGGATGCGCTGCAGCGGATAACAAGGTCAAGATCTATGTCGTGTCGTTCTCGGCCACGAGACGGTCGGTGTCTCGACACCGTGAGGTGATTTTTTTCCTTTCTCTCAGCAACGTGCGCAGGAAGGCGCCATCGTCGCGCTTGCCACATACTTCTGTTGGCCCCGCATCGTTCCCATGTACCGGGACGATGACTACTTCGCCAGTGCCGTTTCTCGTGGACACCATCAGCAGCGTGCGCCGCCGTCCCTGCCGTCCCGGCCGCCACGACCCATGACACTCTACCGAATGGTGTCTGAAGCCTTCGCTGTCCACAAGTGCGCCAAACTCGCGTAACACAGTGGGCGTAGCGGTGCATGCGCGAACGATGGGCGCACCAGTACAATGACACCGGCTTCCTCGAGTTGCGTGGGGCTTCCGTGGTGGCACTCCGCGAGCTCAGATTTGAGAAGGAGTGAAATGGGGAAAATGAGCCGTTAAGAGTTGGGTTTGTTCCCTGAGCCCTTTTTTATAACCACCCGGATGGAAAAGCCTAGCCTAACGGTCGAGACCCGGGGGGTGCGGAGTAATAATTGGTCATTTCGAAATTTGAAAGGTGCATTCCATGCACAGACCAATATGATCCAGAGAAAAAGGAAGGGGAGATTGCCTTCCTGGTATCAGCGGTAATTATCAAGAAGGATGTGGGGTCAAGGAGTTTCCCATTAAGATTTAAGTCTGGGAGATTAAGGAAGAACCTTCAAGGCAGAGCCGGGTTTTTACCTGGCCTCCTTGGTACCGGTCACGGTTATTCGTCAATGCGATGCGTTTTGATCTTCATGTGTTTGTATCTAATATTTCTGTAGGGAATAGCCAGCGCTTCGAAGAGTAAATCTTGGAAGCCCAAGCTATTCTGGGGACTACTGATGAGGGGATAGTAACCCGGTATGCTAACTCCCAGGTGTGACCCGGCCCAAAAGGCGGCTGGACTAAATCCGGCTGAAGGCAAAGAAACTTCTGGAAGGCCCAGGGCTGGTAACGTTCGTAACCCGGTTTGTGGGTTGCGGTAAGGAAAGTTAGGGTTTGTATGTAGAGTTCGAGTAGGACTCAGGAAGCGCTTTGTAAAAGCAAGCCAAGGGGGATATGAGTGCTATATAAACCAACCCCTAGGCTTAGCCTCGAGAGATCCAGGTCATAGTTGTAACACCTATTATCGAGTATCCAGCATAATTCATATTGAGATCCGGCGGGTTATTCTCCGGTTCTTAGATCGCTTTCGCCATGTCTTCCTTCGAGCTAAACCCTCTCCCGAATGCCTGTGTCGACTTGCCCCAAGATCAGTTACCCCAGGTAACATCTGCCGTGATTATCCCACGACAAGAATCGACCGCCGGCTCGACATCCCGTCCGCTCCGCTCCGCGTCAAGCGCAAGTCCGCTAAGTCCGCCAAGTCGCACGCGCAAGACCGCACGCGGGCTCTGCCGCTCCTCTCTTATTTATAGCTAGAGCCAGGCTCATTGCCGAGAGGAAAAGAGTTTGAAATTTCATACACAGCGCTAGGGCGGGAACTAGCTAGTACATTTTTTGGTCTGCCGATTCAATTCCCAAGAGACGTCACCTACCGAGGCGCCGACGTGTGTTACCTGCCTTGGAAAACACAGCTTGCATTTATTTTTATCAACCCTAGTTTGATTTGATTAATCAATCGCCCCTTCAATAAAATGGTCCCGCGTTTCTCTCTCCTGATTTTCGGGATTCATCACACATTAAGTTTCCTCATACGTACAGTGATCCCCTTTCCTAAAATCTAGCCATTCCCATCGGAGCACTGCTACACGTACGGCTATAAACGTACGATTTCTGTCCGACCTTGGATATGGGCCTTCCGTTCATGATGCAAAACCGAGGGAATCCGTCAGATCCTGCGTCGTACCGGAATCGTATGGATTTCGTCGGATGCACACTACTTCCGTTCCCATCGTCACACATGTACATTGATCCGTTTCCAACAGTGCAAGCAAGCGGCCTCGTTCTTCATCTCCGCTGCAAACGAAACCGTACGGCCTCCGGTCTACTCCTCTCATGCCAGTGATCCAAACAATGTTCATCTCACAAGCGTATCTAGCTAGGCAATCTCTTTTTTTTTTGTTTCCAGTCTCGTAACCAAGCTCGCCTTAATTCATGAAACTAGCTAGCCACCTCAAAAATAAAACCAAATTAGGCTAACTTGGCTACCTAGATGGATGGTAGAAGCCAGTTAATTACTCAATTACAAGTAAATTAGCAAGAGTGAGAGAAAGACAAGATATCACAATGACATTGCCCATTTTCTTGACATTTATTTCACAACACACACACACACACGCACGGAACAATGCATACCAAAAGAAGGATATTTACATGGAACAAAATTACATAATAGGGGAGAAGCACTTTCGGATGCTACAGCCACAACAAAATGATGCAGCAGCTAGGTTTCTTCTTCAAACATGCACACCGCCAGCCTGCACTAGATGATGAAGCAAAGCTGCGTGTTTAATTCACTGCGCCTGGGAGCAACCTGCCAGGCACCATTCCATCTGTGACAAGGAGATGCAGGATCAAATATCAGAGGCAATGGACAACAACTAGCAAGTCAGATCAACATCGACAGTGCTTCAATGCATAACATATCCAAGTAAATACCATATGCACAAACACAAGTGCGATGCATGCTGCAAATAAAAGATACTCTTCAAAGAGAGAGTTATATACAACATAGATCCAAACTTTGTCAACTCACAACCAACTGGAGTTTTTGTATGGACAACAAACATAACATCTATCAAGATACCAAACGTGCATTCAGCTGGTAGGCAAAAAACAACACAAGTGTTACTTTAAGCATACTAACATCATCAAGCTTCTACTTCTAAATTTGCTCATCATCTAGGAATACACCAATTATGGATCAAATGCTCCCGGGAAAACAGTTGTACAATTGTGAATGCAGCTTTACTAAAACAAAAGGTGCAGACATGAGCACACAGAAAAATAACACCGTAACACTGATGGAAGATCTAGTGATCAAGAAAAAAAATCTAATTGTGAGCTCTTAAAACACAGGGCCATTTGCAATATAGAAATACCTACAGCCAAATGTACATTACAAGTCATTGTTCACTGACATGTTTATCAATTCTAACAGGGACATCACTTAACCTGATAGTTAAGCTGCAGAGGATTAAAAAAATCCTTGTTGGAAGGGAAACTGGTGGTCTGTAACGAGTAACAAGTATTAGTAGGCTTGGTTGTTAGTCTAAGTCTGCAGGTAGCATGTACTAGTTGAAACAAGTATTATTCTTTTTTAAGTAGAATAATAAGCAGGCAGTAAAGGGTGTGTACATACATATGTCTCCCTGTGACCATTTAGCTAGGAGCATTCATCAACCAAGAGACAACCAATCAAACAGCTGATGCATATTGGTGCCTTGGTACTAAGCGGAGCGAAGGTGCTGCAACTAGACTAGCAAGCACAACGGCATGATTCATCAGGATAGCTATGTGGAAAGAGGCCCATGCACGAGACGGAACCGGAAACAGCTGCTCTGTCCGACACTCGTCCTCCGGCAGCAGCAAAGGTTCGATATTTAGAGAGACGAAGGGGGAGGAGGATTGGGGATACCTTGGGCATGCTTCTGGGTGGTGGCCGGCGGCGGCGGTGGACCGGGCGGCTGCGTCGTCGCCGGCACTCGCTAAGGTTTGCGTGTGCTAGGACGGAGCCCAGGTGTGGGTATCGGCCTCATGGTGGAGGGCGGCCGGATCTCCCAGCCAGGCGTCAGCGTCCGAGGAGATCACACAGCATCAAGAAACTTCCTACAAAATTTATATTTGAGAATCAAGAATCTGATGGAACAAGAAACATAGAAACTGAATAAGGATTGATTGTTGATTCCATTACATAGCATGATTTGTTGTGTTAATAACAGTACATGTAAAGAATTACAGAAGTTCATTAAAGGTAAATGGTGCATTGATAATCCCAAATCATATTGCCACAAACATGAGGTGAGTCAGGTGAGTAACAGAAACATAGGAAGTCCTAATGGATGTAGACAAGTGATCGAATGGACGCATCCGACAGAGCAACCAACACCAAGTTAAACCGCATTTAAACTCAAACAATGATAACAAACAATCCTATGCACAAACACAAGTGCACTGCATGCTGGAAAAGTGGAAATAAAAGACACTCATCTCATTGTAAACTTTCGAGGTGCCAGCCACTACATCCTCGTGAAAGAGAGAACAATTTCATATTTAATAATATATATACACAAAATAGATCCAAACTTAGAAACACAAGGCCATTTGCAATATAGAAATACCTACAACCAGATGTTCATTACAAGTCATTGTTCAATGCAATTTCAAAATGCCAGCTTAGAAAATTAACAGCCATCACAGTTTCATGCCAATGCCAATCTGGGAGCAAAAGTATTAATGTCGAAATTATGAGTCATCCATACCTATGATGAACATATAGTCTAAAATGCCAAGCCGTGGACAATGACGGCCAAACACGGGTTCACTACAATTTGTACTAGCAACAAACACAAGAGGCACAAATTGACAGCAATATAAGAACCAATTCACCTCAAATGCTCTTCTTGCCCGTTAAGTCATTAGGAGTAAAAAACAAGGCGCGCCACAGAAATACACAAGTGAGATAGCCATAGTTGGCGCCTTTACCTTGATCTGGAGCTTCCCGACTAGCGCTAGTTCAACGGTGAGCGTGGAAGGCTGGAGTGCAGGGTTTCACCCAAATAGCTCTAGTTTATAGCGGACCTGCATTGCACAAAGAACATTGAGATTTTTCTCATAACTTTTAAGAGCAGCTTAAGCATATCAAACTAAATGGAAAATTAAACA
The DNA here is from genome assembly GCA_028641055.1 of Alopecurus myosuroides. Taxonomy (NCBI): domain Eukaryota; kingdom Viridiplantae; phylum Streptophyta; class Magnoliopsida; order Poales; family Poaceae; genus Alopecurus; species Alopecurus myosuroides. Next base: position 35,731,429 of record CM054063.1, read on the forward strand.
AGTAGGATGCCCAGGCGACCAAAAATAAAAATGGAACAAATGCTCCCAGGTCCACGACAACAATATAAGTCTAGCTGAAGCCATTCATACGACAGTCCAAACGCACTTGATTTATCCAAACCATTCAGCAAAAAAATGCACAACATACAAATTTGCCATATGGATATCCTTTATGGCGCACGTTTACTACTCCTGGGTTGGATCATAAAAAAGCATAAGAAAGCATGAGAAAGTGCACATTTACATATGCATGCAAAGCACTAGCTACATACTAGTGAGCTGATGAGCCAAAGATAACTAGTTACCCTGGGTCACGTGCCGAGCAGTGGATGAGACTGAGCCTGCAAACCGACATGCCTAGAAGCTACCCAAATAGGTGCCAAATACCAGCACCGAGTATGCTCTGGATGATTAGGTCGTCACTGCCATATGCACGCATGTTTCTTATAAATGATAGCAAACAGATAATACACCATCATGCTATTCTGTCCTCGTCATTGAGAATTATACAACTCTGTGGCAATGCTCAAAAAGGTAGGAAAAGTGAAATCCTAAATTATGGGGCAACGGTCCAAGTACACTCATGATCCATACAGAACTACCTACAACCATAAGGCTGAAGTTCATTACAACTTTACAAGTCATAGTCTACACTGCAATTTCAAAATGCCAAACTATACGATTGCGACTACATTTTAGAAAATTAACACCAGACCAGGTTTCATGCCAATGCCAAGCTGAGATCAATATTACGGTCGAATCATCATTCAATCATACCTATGACCGTCTAGTCTAAATTCCAAATTCGTGACTATAGTTCAGGAGAATGACAGTAAAACACGGCTTCACCCCAATTTCTACTAATGAGAAGCACAAGAGGCACAAAATGACAGCAATATAAAGAGCAACTCAACACAAGGCGGACATGTAAGATTTTCCGAATCATCCTTCTCAACAAGCACGAGATCAGGTTTATCAATGTTCACCATAATTGGCTCCAGTTGGGCACCATGGTATGATAACTTTTCTATCGAGGATACCAAAACAAATTTTGGGCACCATGGTGTGTTTTTACCATGAAAATGCAAAATTTTGATATTCGATTGGTTCTTGCATTGACGAGGAGTAGCAGATAAGGGGCCAACCTTTTCCAAAAAGGCCACACAAAACCGTTCCCATAAGCCGAAAAGACATTCAGGAATTAATCACACCCAAAAAAAATAAGATGTCTACCTTCTTCCAGCTCCTCGGGAGCTCCTTGTGGATCTTGATGTCGGCATTGATCCCTGGACGAGGCTGCTCCATGTGCAAAACACCGTCCACTGGCAGCGGCACTGCTGCTGCTCCCTGTGAACAAAACCATCCATACAATTACATCGCCTATATAGTGCTAGTACAGCTTAAGATATTCATGTAGGGAAATCACCGAACTAGGAAAACATTCAAACTTATGATATATTCATGCAGTAACAGGAGTGAAGTTTGCAAGTCTATAACGCACTCAAGAACAAATTCTCCATGGAAACAATTTCCCTAGGTGAGCAAAATAAGAGGTGGCATCGCTCCTAGCAGCGGCAAGAACAAGAACAAGAAGAAACCTTAAAAACCAATCAATCAATCGAGTCAAGCAGGTTGAGTCTCCACAATGAAGAAACATTATTAGCTACAGGTCTCAATCAAGCAGGGGCCTTCATAGATCAGATCATAATGTAGAAGCAGAGTGATTAACTTCCACAAATTTCAGTGATGTGTGTATTATGGCGTGCATTTCACTTTGATGAAACCAAAACAATATACAGAGTGACACAATGGGAAGTGCACGAGAGTGTATTTAGTTTTTTTTTATTGTCCACTCCAGTCAGAGCGAGTTCTTGTACTTAAACTTAGCTAGACATGAGGCAATCTTTTTACACCTTGCGTTATTAGTTATTCACTCTTCGTAAACAGAACTAGTGCCGTGGGTGGCCAGGATGCTGCTCCAGTAACAGAAGCACTCATGTTAGAATTTTAACAAGAACTAGTGCCGTGGGTGGCCAGGATGCTGCTCCAGTAACAGAAGCAAAGAAGGCAAAATTCTAACACGCTCTGAACACATTCTACTTCTCCCGGAACGCAATAATCCCGGTACTGGAAAATCAAATGAAGTCGTGGCCTAGCTCCTAGCAGCAGAACAAACAAGGGGAAGTCCTAGGAACCAATCAATCTTATCAAAAAGGGATATATCATAGAAGCTAGATTCAAGAAACATAACCAGCTAGACATCTCGGTCAAGCAGGAGCCTGGATGCTGTAGAATAACCCACATGTTTGGAAATGGACTAGTTGTAGAAGAGCTCCGAGTGAACGGTCCTTGTGGTCAGTGAGTCCCTCTACTTGGTGAGCAGCAACTTAAGCGCAGCCACGAGGACATCGAACACGTCCTGTACCTGCCATTAACATTCAGTTAACCCTTTATTTTATTGCGGGGAATTACATCCAGTTAACTTTTAAAAGACAAAATGTGCATAATTATGAACCAAATAGCATATATGATGTCTGATTCTACTACAAGCTAAGGAAATTCATGAAAAATGCGAACCAGAAAACAGTGAGATTTGCTGAACATGGCATTGTCACATGTATGCACCTAAAACGGAGGGTAATCATCAGGAACACCCATCGATGGTCCCATAGTTATTTTGGCACGGACAAAAGGTGATATCGTTTGGTGAACATGAGACCTTCTAGGCAAATACTAATAGTTATACAAGAGCACTAGTGTGGGTATAGTACTGCATACATATAATATTAACACATGAATGAATCATGCATCGAGTTGGAATACACTGGAGCAAGCAGAGTCTTTGTACAACTTGCATCATGCCGATTAAAATATATGATTGATTTCTTGTCAATATAAACTTAGTACAACTTGCACTATCAGATTGGCACACAATTGACATGACATTTTCTTTACTTGGCCGAAAGAGACATGTTCATGAAAATACACCTCATGTACCGAATTCACACTCGGACATTTACACTAGGCACTACACATACACAACTGGATTTCTAAGCAAGTTATTCTAGTACTGAATCAATTGTGGTGGCATGGCTACCCGAAGACTCACCTAAAGTCCTAAACCCACGGAGTCGAAGAAGGCCACAGCTGCCTGCCGGCCCGGATCCGGTGGTCATGGCTACGTCCTAGCACGCTCCAGCTCTACTTCTCCCTTGAAATGGAAAAACACAAACAAATTTATATTCGAGCTCAAGTTACAGGAATCGGAACTCGTATAATTCTAAAGTTCTTATCTAAACAAAGAATTGATAAAGCTATAACTGCCGACAAATGGTGAACCACAACCATTACGTATAAATGCCATCATACAATGCGATAAAATCTAATACAGCAGCCTACAGACTATGCCAATCTACTTAGAACTGAGAAATGGACAGAATTGTAAATTACCATCAATAAAAATATCCATCACAAGAATTACAGCAGGAACATTCATCCATCGATAGAAACATACATTCATAATTTGTCAGCCTATCCATCTTTGTCCATCAACAACAATCATCTATAAACAGCCACACCGAGATAACATAATGATGGGTACTAGGATGTATTTACGATCCCACATTCACTAAAACAAAAAGGGAAATTGCACAGAAGAACGGTCTTATCAGTTCTGCCAATCTAATGCCATTATACTAGACGTCACTAGTAATATTGACAGACACACGAATGAATCGGGCATCGAGTTGCGAATGAATGCACCGAAGCAAGCAGAGCAAAAACATAGCAGATTTATTTGGATCGCACATATAAATATTTCAGGTTTTCATCATAAAGTAGAGAATGAATAAATAAATAAAACACAGTAAGAAGACTGGATGATGCGGTGAGATAACCAACAATCAGGAGTACCATTCGACATTTTTTTCCGGCATTTCTATAAATTCAAGAAAGAGAGTGGCGCTCTGTTCTTTTCTTACCACGACACGAGGGAGCGAGAGATGGCCCCTGGCCGACGATGCCCTGCTTCTCGAGGTCACATTCAAGGCTCAACCAAGTCGGCGTTGTGGACTACGACGCCCCCTCTTTGTTCCATCCGGATGGCGGCGCGGACTCGGAAGCCCTGCACATGGGAAATTTGTGTCAACGCGGCAGCAATGCTTCAAAGAATTGGTATGGAGCAGAGCATCGGTTGGGGAAGAGAGTCAGGGTCCAGGAGCCGACCTTCCAAGGGAGCAGCAGCATGGTGCCGTCGTAGACAAGATGGTACCTTGGCCTGGAGCTGCAGGTTGTCGGTGTTGTTCACCGGGAGAACCAGCCCGGACTTGCTCCTGTTGGACAGGTGGCACCAGCAGGAGGAGCTCCCCGGAGCTCGGCGCTGCATAACGGCGAGCACCGGCTGGACGGAGGAGATAAGGTGGGCGACCTCGTCCTCCCAGGTCGACGCCCTCTCTTTGCACCGGACGGTGAGGAGGTCAGAGGTCGAGCATGCGAAGATGTAGGATTCGTGCAGAGGGGATTGGGTGGGTGGGTGCGGAGGCCTGCGTCAAGCGAATCGGACGGCGGCGGCTACTACCGAGCGAGCGGCGTATTGGACTTGCAGAGGGTGGGGAAAGCTCGCCCTTTGTCGGCTGTCAGCGTCGAGGAGGGAGATCGAGCGGTGGAGTTGGCGAGTGAGATCCCTAGAGGATAGTGAGCGTTTCCGTATGGTAGATGGGTGGCAGGACGGCGAGGAGCAAGGCAGCAGCTCGCGGCGGCGGCGGTGGAGAAAGGGGGATCCGCGTGGAGCTGGGAGGCGGAGGGGATTGGGTGGGGTGCCTGCGTCGAGCGAATCGTAGCAGCTCGCGGCGGCGGCAAAGAAGAAAGGGGATCCGGACGGACTTGTGGCGGCGTGTGAATGGCGTCTGGATTTTTTCCTCTCTTTTTTCTTTGGTTCGTGTGGTTGGGTGGACGAGTGGAGAGAGGCTGGGTTGCGTGCGTGCGTTGGATGTATTTACCGTGGACGGTTGCGATGAGGCTGCACAGCTGTGACGAGGGATTAAATCCACGTGACGGCGATTCCCGTGATTCCATTGGTCGGAGGGGTGTCCATGATTAATCCTCCGAGTAATTGCGGGCGGCTGACACGGAAAATGCATTTTTAATACGGATCCAATCAGACGATTTAAAAGCCCACAATTTTACTTGGTTAGACTAGTCACAATGGGGAGTATCATATACTAGTATCATGCATATGATACTAGTCTATGTTACCACTTCCACAATGCATAGTAACATATTTGTGGTATCATATACTAGTATATTTATTAGCTTATAGACTCTTCTTGTCTTGGAAAGCGTTATGTTACGGTATCTATCTATGATACCACTAACACCTCTCTCCTCATTAAATGAGTGCCACATCATCTTTTTTGCCTATGTGGCACTTATGATACCACCTATGTTACTCCCATTGTGGCTAGTCTTATCGGGCCGGCATCACATCAAGCAAACTTGCACGCAAAAAATTCTCCAAAAACCGGAAAATCAAATTAATAGGTAAACCGCCAACTTTGAGCCGCGTTCCGAGGTTATTATTTGCAAAAGTAACATCAAATATTCACGGTCATATTGCATCTATATCGTCACGTTCTCGTCGCGTGCATGGGCCAATAAGCCAACAATGTGGCTCGGGCCTATTCGGATGCCGCCATCCTTACCTTCTAAAAAAAACATCTGCCGTGTCGCAAATTGCACTATCTTTACATATATGTTCCGCCTCTACAAATATTTTATACTCCCTCCGTTCTTTATATATACGACTGACGGAGGCAAGGTGCTCCCGTCAGGGTTGATCGAGCCAGGTAGGAGGGAAATGGACGAGTAGTATCGGCCGGATAAGAAGACCAGTAGTAACCAAAATATTTATATCACTATTGTACCAAGAAACAAAGATTATTACCTTTTATTTCATGTGCCATTTTGTGGTAGCCTTATTATATTTCATTTTTGTTTTGTTACAAGACGATTATTACCCGTCAACGAGAGTTATGAAACAATCTTGAAATCTTTTCGATGTTTGCTTCTACGCAAAATTTACTACCAAATAAACAATACATTAAGCTGCCATTTCATGACAGTAATACTCATCACGGTAAATATCGTGCCGTGTGCATGCCTAAAATTTTATGTGCATTCTAATCATTGATATGCATGTATATTGCTATTCGACGCATGTTGAAAGACTTGATATTTTGGTCCGACAAAATAGATAATGGCTAGTAGATTATCGCTGGTCACAAATATTGGTCGGAAAAACACAAAAGTATGTGTATTGAAAATGGGCGGGAAAAGTGCCAAAACAAAAACTTGCAAATGGGCTTTATTGATCATGTGTTATTCTCTTTCATTCATCTTGGACTTTATATTATATTCTTACATATTAGATAAGTACTTCTAATTACACAAATATAGTCGCAAAAATTTGTCGAGAAAGCCTACAAAGTGTGTTTGTCGGGGGGAAATTGCAAAAACTTAAAACGGGCGGGAAAACTTCCAAGTATTTTGAGGGGCTTGATATTTTATGTTTACATACTAGATAATAATTGCATACAAAATCATCGGTCACGAAAATTGGGTGAGAAATCTCAAAAAGTTGGTTGAAAATGGATGGGAAATCTGAAGTAAGCGGAAAAATGCCAAGTCCTTCATTCGCGTGAAAAGACTTAATATCGTATGCGTGGAAACTAGATAATGCCTACATAAATGATCAGGAGTCGTGAAAATTGGGACGAAACCACAAAAATTATGTGGGATGAAAACAAGCGGAAAAACTACCAAAATGAAAATGAGCAGAAAAATTCTAAGTTTGAATTGCCACCGGTGGCGTTCCAGTCTAAAACACGCCAATGTTAATAGACGTGCAAAATTTGGGCGAGCCACCACTAATCCCGTAACAGCGACATGTATACAGGTTTTGCGCGCCATTGGTAATTAGGGTCGGTATCCCACCCGAGCCGTGGAGTACTAGTGGCGTGCATCCCGCGAAGAAGCGCTACTAAATGTTAGTCAGTTGTGGTGTGTCTGGCACACACGCCATAGGAAACGTTGTGTGGGTGGCGTGTAATTCTCGGCACACCGCTTCATGTGGGCACGTGTCAATGTGCGCTACCACGACGCTCGACTGGTTTGACTGCCTAGCAGGTGCCAAGGTGTGCAGTCGTGGAGAGACCCACCCGTCAGCGACATAACAAACATCAACCTCGCGCGCTGGACAACGAAGGAGCACCCATGACGAGCGGCTGAAGCATTTGTGGCCGCGCGTGCTTTACAAAGCGTTGGAGAAGGAGTTCCATCGTCTCGGTCTCCTCGTGCCACCAGACACAAGACTGCCAAACATGTGGAACATCAGCGAGCGCGGGTTCGCAGTCCATCCACTCCATGCCAAAGGAAGTGCCAAGATGGAACTCCTAATCCAAATTTGATGGATGGAGCTACCTACCGCCAATAAGGCAATTCCGGTCTTCGCCTGTAGACAACCATCCACGCACGTAGTGGAGCACGCGGGAGGTCACCCTATCGGGGCCAAAGAACAACAAAGGGAGGTGGGTGTTTACGTTAGGCCGCACCATCGAGGAGGTGCTTGTCGCCCAGCCTCCATCTTGGTGTTCATCGGCGCCCACCACGCGTAGATCAATGAGGAGGATTTCGTCAGCTTCTTCAACCCTGCGACCCGGCACTCCACCAGCAGGCATTGTGAAGGAGGAGGTCCAGGATTCCGTCGGTGAAGAGGACCTCATTCTCCTGCAAGCGATGGCGAAATCGTTGGAGACCATCGACACCGACGAGCTTCATCGCTAGTTGAAGTTCTTCGAAGTCCTCCACGGCATGGCGATGGAGGCGGTGCAGCAGCAGTAGCCATAGCCGGAGCTGGAGGAGGGGGATGTGGTGTAGCCGCCGCCACCTTGTCTGCCGGGGCAGAAGTGGCACTAGACTTCCAAGGTCAGCATCCCATCGACTCTGCAGCGAGCGCCTCCCTGCGGTGGGGCGCCATAAAACCTTGTTGGGTTGATGTTTCCATCGTCGTCGGCCTTGCCGTCACATCAAGACGATGATTGGTCATGGACATGGCCGTGACCGGTCTACTTCGACCTCATCAGAGAGAACCAGGGGGCAGTAGGGGTGTCCGTCCATGATGCACAAGGCGGCAACGCCCGTGACTATCTAGTTTTGTTTTGGAGTCCTAGTTACATAATCACTGGTCATAAAAAAATAGAGTCGAAAGTCCCAAAATTGTGTGTGCTGAAAACATATGGGAAAACTGCCAAATCTTCATTCAAGTTGAAGAACTTGATATTGTATAATTACCAACGAGATTATACTTGCTTAAATAATAACCGGTCTTGAAAATTGTGCAGGAACCCTAAAAACCGTGTGTGTGTGTGTTGAAAACGGGCGGCACCTACCAATATAAAGGGCTTGAAATTTCCAAGTCTTTCATTCCAATTGAAAGAATTTACATTTTATGCTTATAAATTAGATAATGTCTACTTACGTAGTCATCAGTCGCAAAAAAAATGGGAGGAAGACCCCCCAAAAAGTGTGTGTGCTAGGACCGAAAACTACCAAAGCTAACAAAAATTGTGGAAACTACCAAGGCTTTCATTCAATCTTAAAAGACTTGTTATTTTATGTTTAAAAACTCGATATTGCTTACTAACATAATCACCATGTGAAAATTGGACAGAAAATACAAAAAATGTCTATGCTAAAATCAAACAAGAAAACTACGAAACAAAAAAAGTTTGGAAAACGATCAAATCTTTTGTAATTTGCGAAAGATTTGATATTTTATGCACGTGTAATCTCTGTGACCGTCCGACTTGTGGAGAGAAGAAGGGAAAACCCTAAAACAACATGCTATATACCCCTAAAGAACTATGACATCATTATATGAACTATATCATAGGAAATAAACCTATCACTGCATAAAATAATAACATCGACAACAAGATGACACATGAAATGATACATAACATCTATTTCATGTCATAAAGAAAGGGCCATGATAACACACGGGACGAGAGGACACACAAAATGAAGAGTCATATGCTATCATTTATTGCATATAATATATAACACACAGAAATAAAGGGACACATGAAGTTATAAGTAATATGTATGCTAGCATGAATCAAGGACTCTAAAAACACTTACATGAAGTCTTGTTAAACTCGTGGGCCCTGTTGGTGGACGTGGACGACCATTTTATGACTACATTTTTTTTCCATGATAGTATGTAGGGTGGGTAGAGAAAATGGAGTTTTGTGAAAAATAAAAGTTATAAGAAACAAATCTTTGAAAGTTATCAATGATTGCAAAGAAATTGTTATGATTGAGCATGTTAAACTTTGCAAATATAAGCTGTAATATAAAGACTCTGATTGAAATATGAGTACATTGTTAACTATTCTCTGACCAAGAACGAAATTTGCCTTCACCAATTTTGATTTTGTTTTTGCACCTTTATTCTGACTCCATTTACTTGTTTCAAGTTGAATTATATGAGAAGGAGTTATTTGCTAGAATGACTAATGTATTGATAGATATGATCCTTCTTTTTTGTATTTTATTTATCGACACATCACTCCATAAATATGTGGTCAAGTTTACCGAGTTCAGTTTCGCTTGGGGTCAAGTGAGGCTAAGCTTGGGGGGAGTTGATACGTCCATTTTGCATCACTATTTTATATCGTTATTTTCTGTTATTCATCGATATATGTTATGATACATTACTTATGTTATTTCATCTTATTTTGCATGTTTAATAATTATGGGAGAAGAAACACTAGAACAAGAAATCTGATGGAAAACGCACCGTCAGGACACCATATTTCAGAAGATCAGAAGAAGAGGGGGAAAACCGGAGGAGTCTTAGAAGTCCCAAGGAGAAAGCTAGCCAGAAGGGCACCCGAAGGGGGGCCACCTGGGGCCACACCACCAGGCGGCGCGCCCCCTGGCCGCGCCTAGGGGTGTTCTAGCCTCCCTGGCCCACTCTTGGGCACCCCTTTCGCGTACTTGACCCCGAGGGAACCCTAATCCCTAGAACATCGTCTAAGAATTATTCCGCCGCCGCCTTGGGGCGGAAAACACCAGAGAGAGAAAAGCTCTCCGGCAGAGAGAAATCTGCCGGGGAGATTCCTCTCTAGAGAGGGGGAATCGTCGCCATCGTCACAGTCATCACTCCGGGCTTCATCGAGAGCATCATCATCCTCATCACCATCACCGCCACCGTCCACCTTTATCCCGTTGAAACAATTAGGGGTCTTTATCGTTGTTCTTGATTAGATCTCTCTCCCGGTGTGGATTACTTGTTAGTAGTTGATGCTTGTGAGATTTATCAGTGTTTACACTTTATTACCAGATTTTTATTATCCATTATATCACCTCTGATTATGATCCATATGATGTCTCGTGAGTAGTTCATTTAGTTCTTGAGGACATGGGAGAAGTCATGATGTTAGTAGTGAAGTTGTGTTGAAATAATATCTCTCGGTTCGGTATTTAAGTTGTGGTGCTATTCTTCTATTGGTGTCATGCGAACGTCGACTACATGATACTTCACCTTTATGGGCCTAGGAGGATGCATTGTGTATTTGACTACTAATTATGGGGTTGTCGGAGTGACAGAAACCTAGGAAACCAATGCACGAGGGAGTGTTGGGTCCCGGAGTTTTAAGGTTGTGCTCAGATGGTAGCGAGTTATATTTCCCCAAGCATAAAATTCCAAATGATACTAGATAGTTGGTCGTCACCAATGTGAGTCTTGTGTTGAGGCTGAAGGCCACGGTTTCGCTGGTCGCTAGGGTATGTCGTTGTCTCGATGGCTGTGACGCCACACTCTAGCCTTTCTCCGAGCGGCCGCGGGGAGGAGCGATGCAGGGAATATATGTTGTTTCCGTTTTGCTTGTTCCATTCATCAGACAAGAGATATGCAAAATATCGGCATGGAGGTGTATAGCCCTTCACCTAGGTCGAGTTTGACCGAATCGTGTGCCCTTATTTAATTATTAATTAGTACTATTCGTTATATTGGACATAGGCGAACATTGCATTTATATCAAGGCAGGCGACGATGACACGGGTACATACGCGTGTATATTCCGTAACTGACGTACAAGCAAGCACGCGCGAGCTCGTTTTTTTTTTTTTTTGATAGAAAGCTCGAGTGTTATTTAGTGGAAGTCGTAAATCGTAAAAGAAGAAACAAAAGGAAGCCCAGCCCGGAAAAGAAAAGGGCACAGATCGCTTGATTCTGTGAAAAAGGAAAATGATCAAGCTCACCTGGCGAGCGATTCTTCCAAATCAGGTATTAGTATCTACCTGATGGGCTAGTTATCAAGACGTGCATGCATGCGAGGAAAACGGCGGGAACTCGCCTCACCGTTTGCTGGGTTTCCCGCGCTGCAGGTCGCCGTCTCTGAGACACAAGTTCAAATCATGCTAATTAAGGACATGTTGATGCATGGGCGTCAACTCACCTTATCACCTAGCTCCACGCCTACACACGCTTGGATGAGATGGACAACATGACGCAACACACGTTGGAGTAGCTAATTAACTAGAACATCATGTATCCATTGCTCCATAGGTACTCAATTTGTCGACACTTCACGTACACAAATCAATTAAGCGCATCAGAGTAATAACATGACACGGATGACATGCTCCTCTCTTTAATTTGTAGCTAAGCTACCCGTTTGCGAGTTGCTTTTATTTAATATTGCACCCGGTGTCTCACTCGCCAATGAATGGATGGAAAGATGTCGTCGTTAATTGTTGTTGTGTCTTCGGCGCACATGCCGGATGTGGAATGGAACCGCTTCTCACGGATACACCAAGTAATTTTGTATGTGCTCAATTGAGAAGACGCTGCGTTAGATGAGCCACCGGGACATGCGCTCACATGACATGATCTATGCATGTTGGAGAACATAAAGCCGCCCTTGGCTGCTCACATATACCTCCCTAGCAAAACATTAGCTCGACCCCATCTAAAAGACCGGCCAGAAAATAATCTCCCGTGCTCCTCGTCTACGCCCATTGTCCACCTCCCTAACAAACTTATTTGTGTCACACCTCTATGATGTTCGGCCGTCCCCGACCAAGTTGCCGGCTACCGTGCAAAGCACGACCTGTGCTTATATTAGTGATTGAACTTGAACGTCCTGTCCGAGCGAGGGGAGTCCCCGAGATAGGCGGGATCCACTCGATATGTCGTGGTCAAGTGAGCCTGGCGTCGAACAATCTGGGTGGCGCCATGGACACCCCGATGAGGTTTAGGTGCTACCTATGCGTGAGACGGCTAGTTGACCTACTTTACACGTCGGCAAGCCCTAAGACGCCTAGTTTCCCTCCTTCATACAACCATTGTTATCCGCACCATCGACGCTATACAAGCCAACGACAACTTGGACAGTATTGATGATGTCGGCCCATGCCACGACGAGCTACGAGGCAACATGGACGACTCTTGTCTACTTATGGCACCGGATAGTGTCGACGCCTAGGGTTGCACACCGGCGAGCTCGGTCTACGGATCTCTCGGTTGCATGTGGCATCTCCTCCATCTTCATGTCATCATGTGTACACATGCGACCGACAGACATGCATGTAGTGCGCTTAAAGTCCCATGCATGGATGTATTACTAGCTAACTATCTCGTTTTAGTGAGATCATCGGGAGCGTTTAGCCTAAAACCACCACATTTCGTGAAAAAAATCGGAAAAACACCACTTTGTGATTTGATCTGGGCCGAACACGGGCCCAGATCCGCCGCCCTGCAACGAGCACATTGACGCTGGCGAGCATCGTGTGTGTGGGATGCACCCGGCGAGAACGAAAGCATGCACGGCGGTGCGGTCAACGTGGGATAAAAGAGAGGTGAAAAATCTTTTTTATTTTCTTTAATTGGGCTGCCATGCATGTGGGTTCCGATCCACCTCACTAAAATTGCCCAAAAAATGGGTCCCACCGATCAGAAATCGTGTCAACTCCTATTCAGTTCACGGTATGTGTTTTTTGCAAGAAGTTTTAAAAGTGTGGTGTCTTTTTACAATCAGATCACAGAGTGGTCGTTTTTTTCAAAAATTCACGAAATGTGGTGGTTTTAGGCTAAATGCTATGAGAGCGAGCATGGAACGCAAAAATAGAAAATTTTGGCCGACGTTGATGTGCATGTGATTTGATCAATGCGGGCGTGAGGTACGTAGCCGTCTACCCTTATTATCTAGGACGTGCATGTGATTGATAAGTGAAATGTAAAGCAAGTAAGTAAAGACAACGAGGCCGGCAAACATATGTACATACGATAGTTGGATTATACTATATAGTTGGAGGTTACAAAATATGTCTAAACGCCTCGTTTTTGCCATGTGTACAAATATGGCATATATTTAATACTAAAACAATACCCTGATGAAATCATGTAGTATAATTTTTCATACTGATATGTTCAATTCTATTAGCCAAATCGGTGCTTTTCCCTCCCAAATATTCGCCGTGGCATTTTTTGGGGTCCAATTCTTTAGCATGGTTCTGTTTTTGCAATTTTCCACCCAACTTGTCATTCCAGCGCTTTTCCCGCCTCAATATTCGTTCGACCATTTTCCTTCCAAATTCTCGAGATATTGTTCACGTCCGATTTTTCTTCTTGCGCTTTTCCCTCCCAATTATCCGTACGGGTCAATTCTTGGCACACAACTTCTTTTTAGGCAATTTTTACGGCCAAATATTTGGGAGGAGGGAGGGGGCTTCGCCCTATTCTTGGGACACCGTTTAGCTTGTGTATGGCTATGATCATCGGCCCGCCAACTTTGTTCGTGCTAGTATTAAACTTGACAAAACTCTAGCTAGTGTCGTCCGGGTATCCGACCATACATATCGCGATGACCAACTTATCATGATGGGAAGATACATCCATTTGAGGTGAGCGCCTCGGAGAAGACGACCTTTCGCACGACTGATCATGCCATTAGTAGAAACAAGGCCTTTGGTCCAGAGCCCCATTGGGCTCTAGTTCCAGATGGGTTTTGGACCGGGCATAGGAAGGGGGGGTAGGACTAGTCCCGGTTCAACGGCTAGGAGGCCGCACTGGACTATTCCCGGTTTGAAAGGGACCTTTAGTCCCGGTTTGATCCACCAACCGGGACTAAAGGGAGTGGGCCATGCTGCAACCTAGTGTGACCCTTTAGTCCCGGTTGGTGTCTTGAACCGGGACTAGAGATGGCCTTTAGTTCTGGTTTGGGATACCAACTGGGACTAAAACTAAACCTGATCGTGTTCGAACATGAACCCTTCAATTCCCGCGCTGGACGTTGATCACACCGGGGAATGATCCATCTTAATGAACTTTGAAAGTTGATGGACACCGGGAAACATCATATAAATGAATTTTGGAAGTTGAACACGTAAATTTATGTGTGATTAATCACCCCGGTCGGCCTCCTCATCTCCCCTGCTAGCTCTATATAAGAGAGATACAGTACCATTTGCCAAATGCAACATGTCCCCTCTCTAATCCTCTCTCTAATCCCTGCCAATAATCGGTGATCTCTCTGCTGAATGGAGCCCCTCGCGCGCATACCTCCATCCCAGTACTCCCACTACAAGGACGACGTCATCGACATGAACTTCAAGGCCGCATTCACTCTCCACGCATCAACCGTGGAGAGGTGGATCCGCGACGTCAATAAGCTATACATCGACGCCGCACCGATCAAGTGCGTGGGCCTCGACTGCAAGTTCACCGATGCCATCCCGGGTCGGAAACAACATGAATTTCCACCGAGCAGAGGCAGCACGCCCTCGTCCTGCAACTCTCCATGGCGGTCGACACGTTGGTGTTCCATATTTTCCGCGATGATCGGGTGCCGCATGTCATCAAGGATTTCTTGATGGACGAAACTGCCATCAAATTCTGCGGCGCGGCTATCAATAACGATCACCATCTGCTGAGGCATTACGGAATTAAAATTCTATCCACGGTCGACTTCCAACGGATTATGCCGAACCCAACCAACAATCTTCACACGGTTTAGGTTGGGAATTCTGAAATGCATGCATCTAACAATGACCCAGAGGTAGGTAGGTACACATGAATGCACCGTGTGGTGAGCACCAAGGCTAAACATCACGACTTTGGGATAGGTCTTTCACTACTGGGCTAAATTAGCACAGGGGCTAGGTCTTATCTGTTTTTCATTAATTAAAACTCATTCACAACACTTTTCAATAAGTTTGCACCTCCAAATTAATTACAGTCTCCCTTGCGCATTTCCTAAGGCAATTCCAGGTTCAGAGTGTTCCTCCTAAATAAATTTTCTATACAATAGGATTCACAAATACAAATAGGTATTTTTTTTTCATCCAAATGTTTTGGAGTTTTTTATTTACGTCATATTAGTTATGAGGTTGCTACCATCTACCCGGTCCCAAGCACCCCTCTTGCTTGGCACCAAATCGGTGAGGAAGGAGATTTGAGGGATTTGGGTATCCGGAGCAACATGCGATCTACATTTCGAGATTAGCTAGCTAAGAGATATGGTGGGACACTACTGCATGCTAGGCTTAGCTTGCGAGTTTATGTGATTTCTTATTATTTGCATCTCAAAGTTTAGACTAAATCATAATAGATTTGAAATATTGACCTCAGCCGTGATGATTGAGTTGTGGGAGAGATCGACCGAGCATGTGTAGCTCCCTCTCACGCTAGAGCATCGATATCCTTCCGCTCATTCCCTTAGCCTTCGCCCCGCACCGTGGTGGTGAGGGAGATAGTGAAACACCACTACCAACGGCACCCATCCTATCTCCCTTTGTCGCCTCCCTCATTATCACACATTGGCAAGGTAGGCGGAGCAGCACCTCGGGTTGGAGAGAGGTGGAAGATCGATGGTGGCGGCATGGACCCGTGGTCATGGCATCATATATATGAGTGCTGACGCTGGGGGATTGACTCCAAGCTTGATATGGATCTAGGGTGACGGTTTTGAATCGATGATGTCGACATCGTATGAGTACGAGTGGCACAATAGCAAAGAATCTAATCGGAGCTTGATATCTACAACAAATACAAGGCGACTCGGAGTTAGCATGCCTGGTCCTAGCTTTGTTTTTGTTTGTTAAAATCATGTCGCATAGATGCATACGGCTTCGTAGATAGCAGGATGATCCCACATCGTGGTTTAGGTAGCGATGTATCCATTTTTACGTGTGTAGATGCATGTGCATGCATGGAACAAGTATGCATGTAGTACTACGTAGTTAGCTGATTTTGGTTTGAGCGGCTGATGTGCCGGCTTACGCTGTTCCTTGGAAATAAAAAAGGAAAGAAGCTTAGCTAGCTAGCTAGCCCATGCGTTATGGATACTAGCTATGAGAATAAAGATGGAAATATGGTCAATTCATGCAAGAAGCTAGCTAGCATATGGTTAGAGAAAAAAAAATGCCACAAACAATGAAGCTAGGGTCGAGATAAAAAGGAGGCAAGAGAGTTGATCAATATGCTAAAAAATACAGAAAATACCGCTCGGCTCGCCCCACCTAACTACACCTAGCTAGAATCCGTGTGGCCCACAACACAAATGAGCACCCCCCCCGATTAAGCCCCCACCGACCGCACACTACGACCTATCGCTCGGTTCAGTCCTCCCGTGTCCGCTAGAGTCCGTCTGCACATCGATCTTGCGCCTAATTGTCATAGTCGTTCCTATCAAGGAGGTCCGGCCGTTGTGGAGCAGTGGAACCGGAGCCTCCCTACCGGCCACTATTAAAGTCGACGATACATATGGGGAGCTTGTCATTATGACCGAGAATGGTGCCTAAGAGCTATCAGTTCCATGCATTGCTGGATGTATATAGGAGGTATGTTGTCGTTTCTTTGTTGATACCGAGACCCGGCCACAAACAATGGCCCAACGCCGCTTCACCCGGATCAAACCGCCAGGGCGTCACCCTTTGACCATCCCTGTAGGCATGAAAGTTCGTTCATCTTCGGTGTCGGCAGACCTCTCCCACCACCCTCTCACTTCCTCATTGTCAATGAAGCGGGTGAGCAGCATGACCACCATTAGATATATGGGGAACAACTGATTAGATGTAGACATGCCGCTCGTGCCTCCGACCTCTCTCTACTTACCACCCATGCTAGCCTCCTCCTTAGATAGCACCGATGAGGTCGGAATGAAGAAGAGCACGTGAATGCGTCTATACAAAGGGTGTCGAACAGAAGGCGCAAAAATAGTGGGCTAAATGAGGGAAATCTGTTTGAGGGCAGAGGGATGGAGGGAGGGCCGAAAATCAAGCGTGTGTACACCATTTTTGAACCCGCAAGATTCCACCACCAATTTCCGGCTTACGCTGTTCCTTGGAAATAAAAAAGGAAAGAAGCTTAGCTAGCTAGCTAGCCCATGCGTTATGGATACTAGCTATGAGAATAAAGATGGAAATATGGTCAATTCATGCAAGAAGCTAGCTAGCATATGGTTAGAGAAAAAAAAATGCCACAAACAATGAAGCTAGGGTCGAGATAAAAAGGAGGCAAGAGAGTTGATCAATATGCTAAAAAATACAGAAAATACCGCTCGGCTCGCCCCACCTAACTACACCTAGCTAGAATCCGTGTGGCCCACAACACAAATGAGCACCCCCCCCCGATTAAGCCCCCACCGACCGCACACTACGACCTATCGCTCGGTTCAGTCCTCCCGTGTCCGCTAGAGTTCGTCTGCACATCGATCTTGCGCCTAATTGTCATAGTCGTTCCTATCAAGGAGGTCCGGCCGTTGTGGAGCAGTGGAACCGGAGCCTCCCTACCGGCCACTATTAAAGTCGACGATACATATGGGGAGCTTGTCATTATGACCGAGAATGGTGCCTAAGAGCTATCAGTTCCATGCATTGCTGGATGTATATAGGAGGTATGTTGTCGTTTCTTTGTTGATACCGAGACCCGGCCACAAACAATGGCCCAACGCCGCTTCACCCGGATCAAACCGCCAGGGCGTCACCCTTTGACCATCCCTGTAGGCATGAAAGTTCGTTCATCTTCGGTGTCGGCAGACCTCTCCCACCACCCTCTCACTTCCTCATTGTCAATGAAGCGGGTGGAGCAGCATGACCACCATTAGATATATGGGGAACAACTGATTAGATGTAGACATGCCGTTCGTGCCTCCGACCTCTCTCTACTTACCACCCATGCTAGCCTCCTCCTTAGATAGCACCGATGAGGTCGGAATGAAGAAGAGCACGTGAATGCGTCTATACAAAGGGTGTCGAACAGAAGGCGCAAAAATAGTGGGCTGAATGAGGGAAATCTGTTTGAGGGCAGAGGGATGGAGGGAGGGCCGAAAATCAAGCGTGTGTACACCATTTTTGAACCCGCAAGATTCCACCACCAATTTCCGCGTCATTAGAGCCTTCCACCGCCAAGAAGCAAGAGCTTCGGAAGAAAAATGCATGGACAAACTGATGGCCATGTTAGATGAGGTGGGTGACCATGTTAAATCGCTTTCACCCTTCTCCTAAAAATTCTAGCTGTCATTTATAACTTTTTTTTAGATCGGCAAACCATTCATCAATTGCTTAATAATACCGTGATATATTTCACAAGGAATTTATTCCCTTTTGGTGTTAAACTATTCTAACATTAACAAATGTTTCCTTTTTTTTTTGGTGCCACCCATCCTCTCTCCCCCTTCTACATTTTCTTTTCTATTCATTCGCCAACTTCCTTTAACGACACGGCTGAGGTCGTCATAGCATCACCATGGGTTGGAGAGAGGTGCAAGATTTATGGTGACGGTATCACATCCACACTCCAAGCTTTTATATTTATTGATATAGGGCGATGGTTCCGTGGAAGGAATCTCGAGCTTTCCAAATCCACGACCGATGCTACTTTGTTTACTACATGAACCCCGCGCCACCGCTAGGAGGGGCGATGGATGGAGTACAATTTTTTCCAGTGGAAATTTGTAGCAAGGAACTAATTGGAGCTCATGAGAACAGGAGGAAAAATAAGAGAGTAAAGGGTTCACGGATTTAAGTGGGTGCGGGAATTTAAGGGTAACTAACAACTCGGGCCTTCCATTCACGAATAAAATTAAAAACACCATATGATAGGATATCTCAACGAAAGGGAGTAGTTACAACCTATTATTCCATGTGTCATTCCTCGTCTGATGTTACTAGTGTCACTATTTCATGCTATAACGATTTATAGTGCATTATTATGGTCATTATTTGATGCTATGGATTATAGCCTGCTAGTATCTGTATATAGTGCTCTCGACAACGCCGACGACAACTCTGCCCACTATGTATAGTTCTAGAAGCTATCATGGCATCAATGTCACCTTCACCAAGCCTTTCCTTAAGGTCGAGGTAGGAGGTAGAGACGCAACACGCAATGATGTTGTTGCCGGGCTGCTCGGGTGTCGGCCTGTTAGGTCTCCCTACATGGTGTGGACCTGTTCTACTGGGGGTACGTTGTATCCAGATCATCAAGAACTCAACCAACTCCACATATTACGGTGGACGCCATAGTCGAGTCGGTGTACCTCTTCTTCCAGTCTTGTGGGCACCATGGACGATCTTGTCGTGGACCGCATGCATCCAGGAGGGGTCGTGCATCCAAGCCGATCTCATATCTTTTTCTTTTCTAACAAAAAGACTAAAAATAATCGTAGGGCTCTTTTTAGAGGAAGACTAGGAATTTAAGGAAGCCGATGGGGTGATATGTTCTTGAAGAAGGTAGTATTTTATGGAAACTTGTACATAATGTCTTGGGTAGTAAAAAGAAAAAGATAGGGTGCATGTTGATAACTAGCCATGTGAAGTAAAGTTGTTGATGTATATGGATGCTGTTTGCATGGGCTAGCTACACGTGATGCGCAGTGCTTGCATCGATAATTTGCTTCAATTTTGCATGCCCTAGCTTAGCTAAGTTTCCACACTTTGCATTGATACGGTTAATTCATTGTTTGATTCGATCGCATGGGATCTGAGCGGGAAAACAAAATTTCGGAACAGAGCGCGCAACAGTTTGGATTTTAATTTGGGCCCTAACAGCGCGAGAGAAATTTGGGCCCAACAGCGCCAGCGGAAATTTTTGCCAAGTGCGAGCGCTCCCCTTTGTACGCATCGCCTCCCTCTTCACTCACAGCGCCGCCCCATCTCCTCACAAATCCCCTTTCCCATGTCTCCATCACCAAGTCCATCTCGGCCGCCTCCGGCGAGTCATCGCGCCGCCGACCACCGTCCGTACCCTCGTCCACCTCCTCCTCTCCAGATTCCACAGAATGGAGCCACCAAATCGCAGTCCCGGCACGAACCCTAGCAGCCCGAGATTCCGGCGATCCGGATGACAAATCTTCGATCTTGGGGCGTCCATGGCGGCGCCGGCGCGGAAGCGGGTGTTGTTGGCGCTTCAAGGATACCGGCAAGCAAGCCGCGGCTCCTGGGAACCCTCACCGACGCCGTTGGCCAGGACCTCCGGCCGTCACCGGAGAGGACGCTGCTCGGTCGATTGGATCCGCGACAAACTTGGCCGCTCCCTCTGGCCATGATGTTGCTGGAAGGACTGCACGTGGAGCTGCGACCTCCACTTCCAGGACGAACGAAGGCTGGCTCCACCCACTGCACGTGCTACATCCCCTGGTATAGTTGCTTGCTCTGGACGTACTGATCTGTGCGTGTGCATCACCTTCTTGCCAGATGCGAGGACTACGTTAGAGTCAGATTTTTTTTTTTTTTTTTTTTTGCTGTGAGAAGTGCTCAAATGTGTCCGCTTGTACTCTCCTCTGCACAAGAGAAACATCACTTGTCTGCCACAATTGATTTCTTATATGTGTTTGCATGCACCTGCCTAGAGCATAGAACTTTTGCAGCACTTTCAAATCCGAAAGTGAACTTTCGAAATACGCAATGTACTAAAATGATTAGTCAGGAGGCTACTTCCTAGCATATCTGGGTAATCTAAAAAAGGTTGTAGGTTACTACTTAAAACAGTCTGAACTCCTATATACTGCGAACCCATGGATTCTGTTAGGAAAAGTGCTCAAATGCGTCCGCCTATACTCTTTTTTGCACAAGAGAAGAAGAGAACACTTTTCTGCGACAATAGTTTTCTCTAGTTTGCATGCAGCTGCCTAGAGCACTAGTGCTGCTATGGTTAGATTTTTCCCAATTTGCAAATGTGACCTGGAGCTGGTGTTGGGGTCTTCGCCGACCACGTCCTTTAGCAGCTGCTGCTGGGGTCTTCCCCAACCACGTCCCCGAGCAGCTGCTGCAGGTCACAACTCCAACCTGCTGCTCCTGCTGCCGGGTGCCGGCTATGTCCCTGAGCTGTTGCTGTCGGCAAGGGCTCTGGCGGTGCTGTTGCTGCTCCGCTGGCCATGACCTCTAGCGGCGTGTGGTTGTAGATATTACAGTCTCTCATTCAACTACCTCGTCTTCCTCCTCGGCTCCCGACGCTACGTTGCAACCCTCCGGTGAGCTTCTCTCCGTGGTACAATGTCCGTTGAGCCGTGGCGATTCTATTTGTCGTCTTCGTGTGGTGTGGTTCGTAACTGTTAAGTTATACTTAATTTAGATTTGTTGTTGTAAAAATTGAATCTTGGTATATTTAATTCTGCAATGGTATCTCCAATCTAGTTCTAGTTGGAATGCTCAGCTAGGTTCTATGTTGAAGTACCAAACCGAAAGCAAATTATACTGGCTGTATGTATAGATGGCATTATGAAATGCATTCTCGTTAATTAGGAGCTAGAGTTAAACAAAGCTCACACGTGGTTTTTTATGATTGTTGCATTGGCTTATCCTTCCTGCTCCGTTGAGCCCCTTCTCTTTAGAGTACTGATATCATGAGAAACTATTGTACTAGGGGCCTTCAAATTTACTAAACTGCTATCTAAGTAATGGAGGATTCCTTCAAACTGCAGCTCTCCTCTGATGCTAGGGATGGCTACTGCTGGTTGATCGCACTTGCACGCTGGTGGGTGCACCCGCCGCATCCTCCCGGACCCGTCCGTTTATCTTGTGCTGATGCTGCGGATTCTTTTTTAGTGTGGCCAAATAACTTACCTGATCTGTGTTTTGTGGTTCGATGGCGCCGGTGCGGGCTTACAGGAAGGGCGGCTGGTTCACAAGGAGGGCGCTCTGTTGACGACTTCCTCCACTCGGCGTTGGGGATAAGAATGACTACGACAGTTAGGTGCCTTTTTCTGGCCTTCACTGACAATTTTGTGCTATTTTGGCTGCCCAGGCAGCACATTCATTGGTGCAGAGGAGTGGGTGGTGTGCCTCTATTGTGTCAAAGTTCCCATATAGGCTATATATCATATAGATCTTCTGATTTAATGCTAGAAATTGAAGTGAATCAAAAGTTAGCTGTGTGTCTCTTTTGTGTTCAACTCCTAATTTCTGTGAAGTTTTGCATGCGAGACACCAACCACCGCAATGGAGCACCTGCAAGCTCGAACCAGGTAACCCCAGTGAGAGCGTCAGGTGATTGGCACACGCCGCTCTCATCTACGATTCCTTGCGCGTCTGGTACGTTGCTGATAGGAAGCCCAAACTAATTCCATCCCTCTACATGTTGCTCTTTCCTAGCGAGTCCTTCACGCTCCCAATGTCTCTTTCTTTTCTTTCTTGGCTCTTTTATTCCTAACCGTGAAATCTCACGACTTCTCGAGGATACGATCGCCTCTATCCTAGCGAGCTGGCCTGCAGTGGGGCCGGCCCATATTCGTGAGTTAAAGGCCCCCCGCTCCCCGGCTGAGATAAAACGCCTCCTCATCCCCGCTGGTCCAACCCACCAATTCTAAGCAATCTTTAGCAGCACCGCACCGCACGCATCCATTTCGATCCAGCGCGTAAACGATAACAGAAGTTACCAAACAAGGCCTTGCATGGTCGGTTGCCTTACCACGCTACCAAACAGAAATCGATTCGAATCAAGCTCGGACTCGGACACAATCACGCACGCAGTCCCGCCACCCAAAGAAAGGAGAGAGCATCCACCGACCCAGCCCGCAAGTCTCAACCTAATCCAATCCGCCGCCGCGCGCCGTACTTCGTGATGGGCACGTCAGCGTCGTCTCTTCTGCACCAGCACGCCGCCCGTCGCCGCGGCTACGAGCCGCTCCCTGACCGGCCGGACGACGGGGAGCAGCAGGAGGAGTTCATATTCTTCAAGGAGGAGAAGCAAGGGCCGGCGGCTCTGGAGGCGCGACACAGGGCAGAGCGCCGGCAGGGCACCGTCCCCGCCATCCGGAAGGACCTCAAGGACGCGGCGCTCTGCTACCTCGCCGCGTTAAACTGTACGTACTACCACAGGTCCTTCTCTCGATTTCTCAACAAAGTTTCCCCGCTCTATTAACCCACGATCCACTGATGAATCTTCACGGCGGTTATTTTCAGGGAGCAAAGCTGGCACGGCGTTCGCCCAGCAGGCTGTGTACGACCTCGACATAGGCGACGAGCCGGGCGCGGCGACTGCGTTCCTCCGTTCCGCGAAATGCTACGCTCAGGTGGAGCACAAGAGCCAGAACCAGGTGGCCCTCGTCGAGCAGGCCCTGGATACCGCCACGGAGTTGTTCGTCAAGGCGGAAGACCTAGAGCTGGCCGAGTTCTACATGGACCGGCAGGAACTGCGGAGAGCGCTGGACCGCTTCAAGAAGGCCGCCGACTACAGCCACCGTTCCGGGCACCTGGAATGCTGGCGGCACTGCCAGTACAACGCCAACCTGGTCAGGCATCTGCTCCGCAGAGAGGGGGCGCCCCGCCGCGAGGGAGTCTACAAGACTAGGTCCGCCGGGTACATCCGGTCGTCGGACCCTGACTGGCGCTTCCGAGTGTCCGAGCTGTACCTGTCCACCCCTCATCGTGTTGTAGTACATCCCGTCCCGGTGTAGTTGGTTGTTGAATCTGTTTGACTATCCCATGTATACACGTTAGATCAAGTTGTGATGCAAGTTTGTAATGCGTTGCGCGAAATTTTTATTTTTTTATGAAGCAGGCAAAAGGTTTTGCCTTTTGTATTGATACTAGATCATGTAGGCACGGCAATACGCGCACGTCAATTAGGATTCTAAAATGTCAGGCATTTATGTAAATATAATATGAATTTAAGAAATTTGATATGCATGAAGTATCCTATGCAAATTTGAGCTAGCATTAGCAAAGTCGTATCAGTCCAAGCGCGAGACGTCGGGAAGAAGATGATGTTGACGAGGCGTCGCGACAGGTGTGCCAAGTCCGGGAACACATCCTGGACGAAGACACGCGTCAGTGGTGTCAGCACTAGGCATACGTAGACAGACGAAGACGATGTTGACAAAGCGTCGCACCGAGTTTGCCAGGCCCGGGGACACGTCGTAGATGAAGGCACGCATCGGTGTTGTCAGCACCGGGCATGCGTAGACGGGGTCCAGTACGAGTTGTACGCCATGTCGAGGGGATAGCAAAGAAGGACCTCGACGACGGTTGCGGCGCCGATCGTCGTAGCGCCGATGTCGCTCGCGGTTGTCGGAGTAGATGAAGTGGCCGGGGAAGATGACCACGACGCTGGCGATGAGCTGGTGCTGGACGAAGATGAAGAGGTGGACGGCGATGTAGTCGGCGAAATCATAGGTAGCCCATGGAGGGCCACGTTGGTCGCCGGCAGAGGCAATAGCAATAGCGGACACTTCATTTGTGGTTTCTTCTTCTTCATCATCACCGGAATCATACTCTTCTTGTGTCACTAGCACAAACCTTAAAGATGGTTTCTTGTTGAAAGGTTTATTCTTGAAAAGATATTTCTTGTGATGGATCTTTCACCTATCCTTGGGAATAAGTTTCCCTCCATGACTTTCCCTATTCACAAAAGGGCACTCGGCCACAAAGTAATACTTGTCTTGACAATTGTAACAAGCCCACACTTTTTTAGTCCCTTCCTTTCCATAATTTGACTTAGTCTTCTCCTCGTCATATATCTTGGCCTTGGAAGGATTCTTCCAAAACCTTTGCACGGCAAGGGCAATGAAGTCCTTGAGCACATGATCATACTCTTGATCTTTCAATGGGGCCAAGTCTTCACTTTATTCAAACTCTTTTTGATGGTCCATCTTCTTGGTCATGACCTTGGCCTTCAAAAATATGGAGGATCCTTTGTTCATTCCAATAGCACGAGCACGAGTGTCAAGAGCAAACTTTCTTTGAACTTGGAAAGATGACATCTCTTGCATCGCGTCGGTTGAGGTCATGAGGTGATAGTTGTGTCTTTCTTGAAGGCTCTTCAAGTCCACGGGCTCAAATGGCATGAGGGCACTCACGTACTTTCTCTTGATCCAAACATCATCTATATGAGTTACACCAAGACCACTAAAAGCGGTGGCAAGGGTCTTGAGTCTCCAGTACATGTCCTCGTGGTTCTCACCATCATGCATATAGAACCCTTCGGTCTCATCGATCAAGATATCATACCTATTATTCTTCATGCTTTCATTGCCATCAAACATGGAGATAAGAGCATTCCATGTTGCTTTGGTGATGGAGTATTGTTGAAGGTGAGGCATGTGGTTTGGACCCATGGCTTGTTGAATCATCGACAAAGCGGTGTAGTTGAATTGGCAATCTACCACTTCTCTTGTTGTCAAGTTCTTGGGGTCATGAGGCTTGTATCCATCTTGAATGACCCTCCAAAGCTCAATACAAGAAAATTTCAACTGAGTTCTCATGTAATATTTCCATTTACTAAAAGTATGGGCATCAATTTTAGGAGGTTCGCCTCTTGGGTTAATATGAGGACGTGGGATAGGAGGATCGGGAGAGTATCGTCCTTCGACATTGTGGTAATCTTACTTCCCATCCTTTCCCTTAGAAGTTTTTTCCTTAGAGGAAGGAGATTCATTTTTAGTTTCTCCACCCTTACCCTTGTCATCCGGAATGAATTCCGGTTGAGCCGATGATGAGGATGTCGGGGCTTTGGCTTTCAAGAGTTGCGCCATAAACTCACGCAACTCCTTCATTTGGGCCTCCATGGAGGAGGTCAAGGAACTTTTCAATTCGTTGAGATCGTCCATGGTGGCCGGTGTCGCGGCCCCAGAGGCTTCCTCTTCGATGGACATACTAAACTCTTAGGCGGTTAGGCCCAAAATAAGAGCCGAGGCTCTGATACCAATTGAACGGATATGATGGGCACCTAAAGGGGGGGTTGATAGGTGCTACGACCAATTTTAATTATTTTTCAATTTAGGCTTGACACAAGAGGTAAATTCTCTAGATATGCAACTACGGTGAATTTACCTATATGACAATAGCAATACAAAGCAAGATAAAAAATACAAAGTAAAAGAGAGGGAACGAGGTAACCGATAACGGAAGCAAGTGGAGACAAGGATGTAATCCCGAGTTCCTACTTTTGAGGGGAGTATGTCTCGTTGGAGGGGTGTGAGTTTAGCCACGAAGGCCTACTCAACGCCTCAAAGGCCTCACCCTATTCTCCGATGAACCTCGCCACAAAGGCCTACTTACCTTCCACTATTGATTCCCTTCGAGGCGAAAATCGGTGTCTTTACAATGAGCTTGAGGCACACATCCACAACCGAATTGAGGGCTCCCAAGAATCACCAACAATCAACAAGAGTAGCAATGGGGTCTAGGTTTTCCACAAGGAAACACTAGACTAGATTCCCTCGAGTGAATAAGGGGGAAATGAAAAACTGGTTGGTGAAGATGTAGATCGGGTCCTTCTCCTTCAATCTTTTGAAGATCAACGACTTTGGGTGGAGGGATTGGGAGATCTAGGATTTGGTGAGCTCAATAAATGTGCATTTAATACCTTGGACGAACTGGCTTGAGGTTGTAGAAGGAGAGGGGTATTTATATCCCCTCTCAAAATATGGCTGTTGTAGGAATTAGCCGTTTTTCGCTGGTCGGGATTCTGAGGACGGAATATTCGGCCCCTGGGGAGGCGGATTATCCGGCCTCTATCCACAGAATAGCTGGCCAAAACTTAGACAACGTCTGATCTTCACCGAGCTTCTGGGGGCGGATTATCCGTCCACTAGGAGGGCGGATTATCTGGCCACTGAAAAATCCAGCCAAAAAACCGGTGGGCTTCTGCAAGCCCCACCACCAGGTCCTTAGCCGTTTTTCCAGATTATCCGGCCCCAAACATATTCGGCAAAATTTCCTGCCAGACCAGAGGTAGGAATTCGAGATTTCCTTCGACCTTTTTGGTGCTTGGTGGTTTGTAAGATATACTTGTAAGTCCTGCACCACTTAACACATACTTCCTCCGTTTCTTTTTAGTCCGCGTATTAGAATTGTCTTAAGTCAAACGTTGCAAAGTTCGACCAACTTTATAATAGCAAAAATATTAACATTTATAATACCAAGTTCATATAATATGAAAGTATATTAGATGGCGAATCATATGATATTGATTTCATATTACAAATATTGATATTTTTTCCTATAAACTTGGTCAAACCTTAGCAAGTTTGACTTGAGAAAAAACTAATATGCGGACTAAAAAGAAACGGAGGGAGTAATTAAATATCGCTTGTGTTGTTAACGAACACACAAAACATAGAGGAATAAGAAATGCGCTTTCACACGCAAAATGGGAAGTTCCCTTTGTGAAAATATCCAACGGTTTAGAACTTAACATGTGTATGGATAAAAGTTTACTTACATTATCTAGTGAAATTCAGAAAGGTTTCTAAATAGTTATTCAGAAACTGATTTCTAAATATCTCTTTTATATATACGAAAGTCACATGTGGTGTATCAAGTTGCCATGCATGAGCGGATTGGTAATTAACTCAAAAAACGCTAACTATTGGTCAACAAGCTGTGACAATCTTGCATGTTAGTCATCCGTCACGGTGGATGTTATGCTGTTGACACGGTTGTCTCTTTTCTTGGAAAACACACCCTACATTATAGGGGTTCTTCTCTTCTTTTTGTCCAGGAATGAAATTTTATGCGAGGCATTTCGTCAAACAAGTAGAGTGCATGCCGAAACTCCACATCGACTCCACCCATCGTGCACTATCGGTCGTGGTCGTGATGCTGCGCTTGGGTACCCTGGACTGGATGCGCTGCAGCGGATAACAAGGTCAAGATCTATGTCGTGTCGTTCTCGGCCACGAGACGGTCGGTGTCTCGACACCGTGAGGTGATTTTTTTCCTTTCTCTCAGCAACGTGCGCAGGAAGGCGCCATCGTCGCGCTTGCCACATACTTCTGTTGGCCCCGCATCGTTCCCATGTACCGGGACGATGACTACTTCGCCAGTGCCGTTTCTCGTGGACACCATCAGCAGCGTGCGCCGCCGTCCCTGCCGTCCCGGCCGCCACGACCCATGACACTCTACCGAATGGTGTCTGAAGCCTTCGCTGTCCACAAGTGCGCCAAACTCGCGTAACACAGTGGGCGTAGCGGTGCATGCGCGAACGATGGGCGCACCAGTACAATGACACCGGCTTCCTCGGTGCATGGTGCCACGCCCGCGTCGCGGCTGGCTTCTACGTCTCCTAGAGCGTCTATGTCTCGATAGGCACGTAGGGAAGCTGTCCCAGACAAGTGATGTGCATGCAGGGTTGGGCCCACAGTGATGCCAACTGTGCGGCCCGCACGAGCCTCATAAATTTTGGGGGACTAAAAAATTTATACAGGCAGTATACAGTTCATGGAGGTTGTTCGAACGGAAAGACGAGCGAATGGAGTATTCCTTAGGCTATTTCTGGGCTTGTCGCGCGCATGACAATGACACCGCTCTTCCTAGTCTTCGAGCCCATGTCGCCTGTCAAGCGTGACTACGTGAGTCAATCATATCTCGCTTGTTGTGAGTCGTAGCACGAACTCGCCTGCATTGTCTTCGTAGCACGAGCTCGCCTGCATTGTCTCCCTGCATGGGTCGGCCCATATCCCTTCAAGTTCGTTCCTTTTCTTTCTTTTCTGTTTTTTTTTGTTTTAGTTTTCATTTTCCTCTTTCTTAGTTTACTTTTTTTTAATATAAAAATTTATAAAGTCTGGACCATTTGAAAAAAAGTTCTAAAATTTTTTTCATTTTAAAAATTGTTCACTATTTTAAAAAGTTGTTCATTTTTAAAAATTGTCCAATATTTTAACAAATTGTTCATTTTCAGAAAAGTTCACCATTTTTATAAACTGTTCGTTTGAAAAATTGTTCACATTCTTTAAAAAATCATTTTCTAAGCCATTTTCAAAAATTTCTCACCCTTTCACATTTTTTAAATCTAAACCTTTTAGATAGTCAACAAATTTTCAAATCCAAACCTCTTTAAAATCACGAACAATTTTCAGAACTGAATATTTTTTAAATCTGAACTTATACCTAGTGATTTTTTAAACTGAATATTCTTTTTAAATGTGAGCTATAAAAGGGGAAAACCACATATGATTAAGTGGCAATGCTAGGCCGTATTTTTTGAAGTATCGCGGGGGGGGGGGGGGGGGGGGGGGGGGGGGGGGGGGGGAGAGAAAGCCCCACCTGAATTTTCCATTTATCAGGGTGAAAAGGCCCAGTTCGAGACTTTACAAATGGAGAGAGGGGGATTGTCATTTTTCAGAGGCCGTCTAATACAGTTTAGCCATTCATCGACGGCACTGTCCATCCCACACGTCCATCCCACGCGGCAGGCGGCAGCGCCAAAGGTGAGCGTCCTCACAACACATCCCAATGAGGCAGGGGAGGAACGACTCAAGCCCTTGGAAGACGACCGCATTCCTGTGTTTCCACAGATTCCACAGACAGAGTAAGGTGTGACGCCCCGAGATCGGGCACTATGCAGATTTCAACATTTCCGCCAAAATCCACATAATAACCGATTCCAGGTTGCCACTTGTGATAACATTACAACAGTTCACGAATATTCCGCAACAACAACAGAAGAGATATATACAAGACGACTCAAACGAGTCAAGGATACAACTGATACAATACAAAGATCCAAATAACAACGGAAGAAACAACATAGCGTCTGACTACGGACAAGATACAAATTGGACTAAGAGTCCTGAAGATAACCGATGGCGTCCAATCCCTGCCCAGGCCAAGCCGGAGGGATTCCCAAGCTAACGTCATCAGACTTCAAACCTGTTGACTGCAATGTGGAATATGCAGCCACGAAAGGGATTCGTGGGTCAGTACTATTAAGTACTGGCAAGTGGATAAACCATACTCACAAGGTACCAGCGTAACCAATCATCACAAGATACAAATACTTTGGGTACAACGGAAGGAAGGGATTATTGCAAAGAAAGCGGCAGCGGGCTGCACTAACTAACTACAGAGACGCGCTACAACATCCGGCTAAAAGAAATGGATAAGATAGCGCGACAAAACCAACTATAACTACTCACCAAACAATACCCATCCAATGTTACCCCCTACTAAGGAAGCAACCCAAGGAAACTCACACTGTTGATTAAAGTGACATTTATTTTTATGGTGGAGGTAATCTATATTACTAGTCAAGTTATCATCGTTAAGTGTAAGTTGTCTGAGTACTTGTTAGCCAGCACTTTCACCAAGTCATCCATAACTGCGGACAACACGGCTTCTCGAGAAGATTTAACCCTGCAGGGATGCACCAATTTGGTCGTACACGTAAGAATGACCCGCCAGATGGAAATGCACTTCCACCAAGCGAGGCACTCAACACAACCCAACTCTTCTTCCCATCGAGCCCAAAGAACCCTGTGCAATTGAGCGCACGGCTAATCAAGCCCCACGAAGAAAAGGGGACCCTCATAGCACTCTAAGAACGTGTCTCCCTAAATGCCGACTACAAAAGTTCCACCCTGGCGCCAAGGGTTCGCACCTGCATATGCATGCGGCAAATGGAAAACCCGAACTAAATGAGGCGATTTGGACGAGATGCGAATCGAATCAAAGTTGCGGGGGGCGCCCATACTCGCTTCCCACATGCGGTTAGTGCGCTCATCATGGATCGGAGGACAAGACCATTTTCCTAATTAGGGTCGACACTAGCAGGCCTCAAAACCGTCTATGAATTCTACTACGATGTATCGACAGGAACAGTATGAATCAGTATGGAAGCAGTAGGTGTTTTATCAGTATGAGGAAAATGGACCGGTCATAGCAGCGACATTCAGTTCTTTGTAAGCTGAGTGGCCAATTCCAAATTGAAATCGATATTGTTACCTGCTCATAAGCTGCAGGTACAAGTTCCAGTCTTTATCTCCATTTGAGAAGTGAGGCTGAATTCTTTTGAACTTTGAATTAATTGAGTTGGTGGGATCTGTGTACTGATTAACCAAGCATTCTACTCAATCGTCGAAGATTAAAACGACCTACAAGTGTACCACTGGTAATACTCCTGAAAGCTATTTTGATACTGTCCTGCTGCATGCATTGCTGTTTCTATCTCTATGATTTCCCATTTTAGAACACTTCAAAGCTTGCAACCAGAAATTACATATTTTTTAATGCTGTCAGTTAATATTCCATGATAAATGCGATGTTGTTTCTCTTAATATGAATTTTTTTGTAGTCTGAATTAGTGCATAACCAAAGGCTGGCCCAAGGAGGCGCATCCCAGCATATTTATTCTTCATTATATACCATGAAGGAGGTGGTAAATATAGGGTACAAAGTTCCAAGCCCAGGACCCAAATTCAGAAAAATAGAATCCAAACTGACAACAGCCAAATTTGTGTCCCCTGCTTTAGGTAGTAAATGGACAGCGTGTTTAATTTTAGCATTCCAAAGTACCATTGCAGAGTCGGTGGTTGTACAGTATAAGCAAAGTTGGTGGCTGTACAGTACATGGAGAATATCTAGTGATAGGCAACAGTTAACCAACACTGGGAGGATTACATCTTGGTTTACAACAAACAAACAAAGCACCGCCTGAACTACTCCCTCCGTTCAACAATAGATGACTTCCACATGTCTAGATATAGATGTATCTAGACATATTTTAGTGTCTAGATACATCCATATATAGATAAATGCAAGTCATCTATTGTTGAACGGAAGTATCATATAGATCCGGGTAGGTAGAATAGAACAGACTAACCATAGCTAGGCTATATTAACAAACTCTAACACAAATGCCCAGATTTCTCCCATAAATCTGAAACAGTCGGGTAAATTAAAGATTCCAGACGCATAAATCTACACATACTTGAACATGGTTGGGTACTAGTACTACACATACCATGCAGGCACCTCGTAGTCATCCCACCAGTCGGGACTTTCACAATGCGGCCCCTGCAGGAGCTCTTCATTGATATATAACCCCCTCTGCACGGCGTCTTGCTCCCCTGCTGACCTTTGCAGGACTTTTACAAGCTTCGAATCCCTCCCCAGATCAGCGAATACGAAGTCGGTGTCTCTAGTGGGCTCGGTTTGTGCAACTCCACCAGAAGTAACATCCCAAGGGTAGTAGTCAATCATGTCGGGATAGACAATCTTAGTCGCAGAAGCCTCGCCATAATAACAACGACCTATCCAGAAATCCAAAACTAAGTTATCAAGTCTAAATAAGTAGTAAAACAAATAAAATGAACCCGACATGGAAGCAGTTGTATGCATGTATAACTAAGTTTTTCTAGAGTAAAGCACAACTGAACTATGTTGTCCAACCATAGACGTGCAAAGCTAGTTAAAGACTTACCTCTGCATGGTAGGGGTACAGGGCAGCAGAATGATTTTTTCGACTGGACAGCATATGACATCCAAAACTCGGCAAAGAAGAGCGTGTTCTCGGATCTTGTATCAGTAGCAGCCATGAAATTGACATGGTAACGATTTTCTGTGCGTCCAATAGTCTCCACACCGCATATGCATACCAGTTCATATTTGGGCTCCATAGGATGCTGATAGGCGTACTTGTGCAGCAAATGCGTAACCCACCCACGAACAAAGTTCTGCTGGTCCGCGTAGTCTGACCTCTTCCCTGAGAGTATGCTCAAGGCCGTATTGTTTAGCGGCAGCTGTTCCGGCAATGCAGATTCACACTGGCCGAACATGTTCTGAATCTGACGCAATGAATCGCCAGAGAGCTTGCCGTTGGCGCTGAGCAGGTGGCGCAGGTGGTCCAACTGCATGGGTCTCAGAGACAAGAGAAATTCTGCGAGGGCGGCACTCTGCGGGTGCTGAGCAGCATCGGTGGCGGCAGCAAATGGATTGGGAGACGTTGCACCCATTTGCCTCGAATGTCGCCGTACCTCGACAGAGAGGTCGCACTTGGTGAGGCAGAGCGATTTCAAGGTGTAGTGGATCGATTGTTCGGCAACAGTGTCGCAGAAGAGCGCAACAAGACCCATCAAGGAGCGGCACTCGGTACGGAGAAGATAGAGCGGGTCGAGTATGTCATGGCCCATTGAGCTGTTGGAGGAGAGCGGGAACGGGAACTTGGTCTCGTACCATATGGCACTGACGATGATGTTGGAGACGGGGTCGAGCGGGCCATAACAGTGGCCGGCGAAGACGATGGCGCGGACGAGGCGGCGCGCATCGTGGGCGGAGAGCTTGGCGAGCGCTTTGAGGTAGAAGCCATGGATCATGCCACGCAGGAACATCTTCAGAGAACGGACGTATAGGCAGGTTGCCACACCGGGAGGGTCACTCTTCTCACAGGATTCCCACGCAGCGTCGGTCAGTTGAGTAGGTGGTTTTCCCGGAAAAGTGGAGGATAGAATAGCCTGGTTAGCATCTTGTCTGTAATTTGATAGCATGGGCCGTGTGTCCAGATGGTGCCGCAGGGATGTGATGTAGTCTCCAGGTAGCTGGACAATAGTGGTGTAGCCTACTCGGCCATCTCCAAGATCAAAGCAGCTCGGCAGGTGAAGTGGTTGTCCTTGAGGCATTGGCGAGAAGGCCGTCCATGGAGGAGGGGCTCCTGCACCTTGAGAGTGGAGCACACAGGAGATGGCCAGGACATCATCCACGCTGAGCTTCCGGTTTGACGACAGGGCGGAGGCCAGCGTGTGGAGCCTATGGTGGGGGAGCCACAGAGTCGAGAGCCTGGCGATGTTGTCTGGAGCCAGCCGGAAGGAGAATCTAGTCCTCGGGGAGCGGGGGTCAGGGGTTGTCGGCCGTTCAAAGTAGAGCTCGTGCTCGACGAAGAGGACGGCCAGGGCGAGATCGCCACGGGCCCAGAGGAGGTAGCGCCCGGCCTGCTCCTCGTTGAGGAATCGGAAGTAGAGCCGCATGAACTCGATGAGAATCTTTGTGGATTGGTACACCATTGGGTAACATTCTGTCCTTGATCTGCTGATGGTGCGGAGGGTGGTGCCCCAACGACGACCGGAAGGGGGAGAGCTCGCTGCCAGGCCGGCCGGGAGGGCGGAGATGGTGTTGAGGATGATGTTGGTGACGGGGTCGAGGAGGCCGACGCACAGGGCGGTCGTGTGGGGGTCGAGGTCCAGGTCAGGCATGGCATCGATCGGTAGCCGACGGAACGCGTCTCTGTAGATATCGGAGAAGAGATCCTGAAGCAGACTCATCGTCTCTGCTGAGATTGGATCCTCGGGATTCTCGCCCCAAGTGAAACACGACATGAACCCTCTGCTGCTCAGGTCGCGGGGAATGGGCAGCGGCGGCCGTGAGCCGCCGGCTGGAGCGGTCGGTTGCCCCATGGCGCTTCGATTGAGGCAGATCCAGCGCTGCTTCTTCTTTCTGTTCTCTCTCACGTATTTTTCTTTTATAGATGACCGCTGGACTGGTGGTCTTGACCAAGGATGAGACGGAACCGAACCGGAACCGGAACCGGAACCGGACAACGAGTTGAGACGGCCGCGGCCGCGCTGCCCACCGCATCTCCAGGAGCCCTACACGCCAATCCGGCGAGCAGCAGTGCCGCCGCCGTCCAGGCTTGTCGCCAAGGCCACACCGGCCAACTCTCGCCCGCGGACCTTCCTTCCTCCCCTAGCATGCCGAGTCGAGCACGAGAATCCCGCCGCTGCAGCCACGCCAGGGGCCGCCGCCGCCGCCACGAGCTCGCCTGGAACCGTGAAGCCGCCACACCACCGCCAATCGGCCGCGCCGTCGCGCCCAAACGCCAGCGCCACTCCTCGCCGTCAGCTGCAGCCCGTGCCGCCGCCACCGCGCGAGGGGAGGAAGGAAAGGGGGTTGAAGTGGATTCGCTGTGGGTGTAGTTTTTTTTTGGAAAACGCTGTGAATCACCCAGGGGAACGTTTCGTTCCGTCCCCCGGGTCCGTGTCCGTTCGATGCGTGCGATGTGGGCGGTTGGATTACGCACGACCCCGCCGGTTTCGCTTAGATTAGGACAGCGCCCCGTTTTGCTCCTTCGGTGGTTTCCATTTCTGCCCTTGCCGTTACGTTTCTCTCGCGCGAGGTGAGCGACGTAGGCGAGGTGAGCGACGCGGGCGGCGACGTTAGGATTCGCGGCGCGCCGCCGCGTCGACTGCCGCCGTGGTTGCCCTCTTCCTCCTCCTCCTCTCCGGCTATCCCCTGAGGTATCTCCTATTCCTTTCGCCTCCGTCCTCCTCTTCGGCTCGGCCTCCCTCTATCATCACCGGCGTCATATCGGAGTTTAGTAGCAGTCACGAGCGCCGGCGGGCGGCGGAGCGGTCGCGTGTCCTTGCGCACTACGGCGCCCCCTTGACCGTCCCCTACCCTGCTCTCAGGCGCCCCCCCGACGTGGCCAATTTCCGCTTATTCTGCATCAACGCCGGTAGCTAGGGTTTCGCCGCCGATTCGAGCGGCGTCGCTGTTGCAGGTTTGCGAGGTCTCCGGCGCTCCCCTGCCGCGTGAAATTGATGTCTCAGGCGACCCCCCCTGTACTGTTGCTCCATGGTTTTGGTTTGTGAGCAGAAATTGCTCCCAATTTTGCTTCAATAGCTTAGTCTGCAACTTCTTGAGGAGCAATTGTTTGGATAAAATTTGCTCCACTGTTCTGCACTTTCCATATGCTTATTTCCTGTGTTGTGCACAATTGTTAGTTGTATATTTGAGCAAATTGCAAATTATTTTAGCAGTTTTTAGACCTTTTTAGCATTTTTTTAGTTGCTCAACCACATTCGACACCCCCGTGTTCACACATCCGTGTTTTGTAGCAATTTCCTGTTCTTTTTAAGTTCGAACCGTACGTACGCAAGTAGTTGTATTTTTCTGAACTTCATCTATTCTTTTTTGCAGCTTGTTTGGTGATCGTACTTGGCCTCCTAGTGTATTTGCTTTCAGTTTCTAATCAGCAGCTCAAATGGAGGTTTGTTCTATTACTGCATTTGTGTTGCTTCTGTTGTACATATTGTGTGCTACTTTTGTTTCCTTTTTTTGTTCACAGATTTGACCTTTTTTTTTGCTGATCAGGGGCAGTATTGGGTCAGCAAGGACCGGTTCGCTGCCAAGCGTCTGCTCAAGTGCGCAAATGATCTCTCGCCGCGAAAGCGAGAAATTATTGAGCAGCATAGCGCTTTTTCCTCCCTTCTAAATATCTCTCCTTTCAATGTCCCCAATGAGCTGATTGATTTCGTTGCTGTGAACACCGTTGTTGAGCTTCGTGAGTTTCATCTTGGATCTAAACGGATTGTTTTCACAAGGGATATTATAAAGAAGGTGTTTGGTCTACGCTCAGGATCAAAACCTGTTGAGTTGCTCACAAAGAGTGTTCATTCCGACATCAGAGAGGCTTACAAAGGCTCGTTGGGGAGGCTCCCCATAGAGAATGCAGCGAAGATGCTGAAGGAGCTTGACGATGGTGAAGAGGATTCCATTATCAGGACATGGGACCTCTTATGCTTTGCCACCGTTCTGAACCCATCCACGAACAACATGATGTGCCTAGAGTACATAGGGTCCATGAGTGACCCAAAGAGGACGCACGAGTATGATTGGGAGGAGCACATCCTAGAGCTTCTGATGTATTACATTGAAAAAATTCAGAAGAAGAAGGAGCAACCTCTCGAGCTCGATGGCGTTGCCGTTCGTAAGGGCAAGCAGAAGGTTGATACCGAGGAAGCTCCTGGTCCTTCGAAGAAGAAGACGAAGGTGAAGAACATGTTTGAATTCTGGATGTCTGGCCCTTTGCCTGTTCTTGCTGTAAGTTTTTTACTTTTACTTTACATATTGCTACTTTACTTAATTTTGTTTGCTCCGTTAGTTTTAATTTATTGTTTCCTTAGTTATTTTCTGTTGCTTCATTTTTGTTTTGTTTCTGTTATTTTTGTTATAGGTTTAAGGTTTTTACATTTTTCTGTATAGCTTTGCTACTTTTCTTATTTTTGTTTGCTCCAATAGATTTAACTTTTTGTTGCTTTAGTTTTTTTTTGTTGCTCCACAGTTTAGTTTTTGTGTGTACTAGTTTATGTTTCTTATGTTCTAGCTGTAAGTTATTTGCTACTTTACATAGTTTTTGTTGCTCTTTTAGTTTTATATTTTTGTTTCTTTAGTTATGTTCTGTTGCTCCAAATGTTTTATTTTTTCGCGCGAATTCTTGTTTCTGTTTTTTAGTTGCACTTTTTTTACAGCTGAAGGTTGATTATTTTTGTGTGTTTTGTTTTCCATATGCAGCTGGTTTACATGGACCACTTGCTAATCCCGAAGAACGAGCACTTCATAAACAATGGGATTCCTAGGGTTTGCTTCGTGACAAGTGAAGATTTCAGTTTCATTGTCAAGATCGATCGCGACAACAAAATATTGCTGAACAAGACCGTCTTTGGGAGGCGCCCTGTAAGTAGACTCACATTTGTTGTTTTCTTTTTTTGCTCCTTCGTTGTTTGCGTTCCGCTGCCATGTAACAATTTTGTTTTGTTTGGATCTCAAAGATGATTTGTTCTTTTGTTGTGCAGTTCCTCCCGTTATCCAGAACAGTGTATGCGCCTCCCTTGGACAGTTCATTGCCCGAAGATATTGATGTTAATCCGTCCGCATCTCTCAATGAATGGCTTGTTTTCCCGACCTTCGAGCAAGTTGAGGTTTGTATAGTTTTCCATGTGTTGTTTTTTGCAGGTCATTTTGTTTGTTTCATATAGCATTTTTTTGTTTTCTTCATGTGTATCAAGGTGTATTTTCCCCACAATTTGCTACTTTACTTATTTCACTTTGCTCCATTAGTGTTTAAGCAATGCTTTCTTAGTTATTTTATTTTGTTCCATTGTTTTTATATTGTGCATACTTTTTCTGTTTTTTAGTTGTTTTTACATGACTGCTACTATATTAATTTTACTTTGCTCCATTAGTTATTTTGTTTTGTTCTGTCAATGTAGTTGCTCAGTTTTTGCTGTTTTTTTGCTTCTTTTTTGAATGTAATCCATGTTTCTTCTTCATCTCAGGTTCCATCTCGCTTCAAGAGCATATACGACAAGCACAGGGTTAGTTTCGCTTCAAACGTTGATGCAACTCTCAAGAGTCTCGCTGTAGGCTTAAAATCAATGCAGTCCAAGCAATTGGCTTTGCTTCTCAATGATGTTGAAGCTGTCATGAAGGAAGACGATGGCCCTAGTGTTTTCTTTCCAGCTGCTGGGGTAGGTCTTGACGGGCAGGGCAATGTGGATGGCGACAAGGCTGATTCTGAGTCCGATGATCCCGATGTTGATGATGATCTTGTTGCTGTGGATCCTACGGACTGTGATTCTAATGTTTGTGGAGAAGGCAATGCAAGGGCGGCAGCCAATGAGCAAACCAATGCTACGGAGCGCAATGATGTGCCGCAACCAGCAGTTGTTGTAGGGACCTCTCAGACGGACGCTGATGGCGAGGAGCAGGATGCTGTTAGTAGTCCGATTAGAGGTGCTGTTGGTAGCCCGGTTCTAGCTGATGTTGGTTGTCCAGTTGTAGTTGCTGCTGTTGGCAGTCCAGACAAAGTGGCTGCTGCTGGTAGCCCAGCCATCCCTGCTGCTGTGATTCCACCCATGCCCACTTCCATTAGCCCACCTAGAGTTGCTGCGGATCCTATGCCGGCTTCTCCCTCACCTCGGCGCAACATACCAGCAGGCTACTGGGATGACTGTCCGAAATTCAATGTGTGGAGCCAAGACAATGAATCCTCCCAAGCCGCTGACCAGACCGATGTTGTGGAAAAGGTCGTTGATGTTGCTGCTCCGATAGGTGGAGACAAGGTTGCTCCATCGTGTATGTTCTCCTTCCCCTTTTTCCCTATTTTGTTACATTTTTGCATTTTTCATCTTTGGTTTTTGTGTGCACTGCCCGCCAAAACAAGCCTTTTCAAAGTTTTTCTTTTCTGATTCACCTTTTGTTGTTGTGTAGCTTCCAAAGCTTGCCTTGGCGCCGCCATACCGGAAAATTTGGAGGAGATTCCGGAAGCTGCAACACCGGATCATGGCGACAATACAGGTTTGCCTCGCTGTTCTTTTCTGCTGGTTTTCTTTTAAAAAAATTATTGTCTTAGTGTTATAGTTTTGCTTCATTAGTTAATTTTATTTGCTACTTTAGGTATTTCTGTTTGCTTCTTTAGTTAATTCTGCTTGCTACTTTATCTCAGTCTGTTTGCTCCTTTAGATACTTATGGTTGCTACCTTAACCACTTGCTTTCTTTTTGTTGGTTTTCCTAGACATTGGGGGCAGCTCATGTGCTGAAGAGAAGAAGGATGACAGCACTGGCTTGCTAACTTTTCAAAGGAGGACTAGGCGCAAAAGGGCTATGAAAGATGATGTCAAGGCTCCGGTGGCGAAAAAGATGAAGAAGCCATCTGTAGATACCGTTGCACTGTACGACAAGTTTGTGCGCCATCCGCGCCATCTCAAGCCTTTAAACAAGGGGAAAGATGACCCGTGAGTCTATTTCTTTCTGGCATTTTTTAGCACAGTTTTTGTAATTACGTGACATTCTTTGTTTTGCTACTAGCTACTCCTTTTTTTTGCTTTTTACTTTTGGTCATTTGTAGCAAAATGGGACACGACTGATTAGGTTTTATTGTTTTTCTTTTTACAGTCCTCCTTTCATTGCGATTGGGGGCTCTCACTGTGACTACAGGAGTTTCCACAATTCACTAGGACCGAGGAAGTATCTAGACACTCAGGTTATGTGTGTTTGGTCTGAGAGCTTCAACAAGGATGCCAAAAGAGAAGAGGATGGCTGCTCAACCGCTTTGAAAAGATATGTTTTCAATTGCTACTCAACGGTTAGTTCTTTGTCCTTATACCTTTTTAGATGCATGCCTCAGTTTTGTCCTAAGATGTAATTCAATTTTTGCTCCTTTTCTGTTTTGTCATGAGTAGCAAAAGCTCATAGTTGACCCAAAGAAGTTCAACCCTGCTGCACTTGCGAGAGAGTTCAAAACGCAAAACGCGAAGTTCAAGATCATGAAGAAAGACCTTGTGAGCTATGCTTTCCCTGTTTCTACATTTTTGCTTTTCGCTACGTTGTAATTTCATTGGTATTTCTTTTCATGAACCAGTTTTTTTGTGGACAATTGTATAACTTTCTGTTTTTTGGACAGAATTGCTCCCATTCCTAGTTTTTTATGCTCTTTTAGAAGTTTTTGCTTGCTTCAATAGTTTTAAATAATTGCTACATTCAGATATCCAGTGATTGTACATTTTCTAATTTGGTTTTCTTTTTGTTCCGCTTGCATTTCTAGCTTTACTTCCCTGTGGTGAAAAGCAATCACTGGATGGTTTGCACTGTCAATTTGATCCACGACCTGTTCCACGTGTTTGACTCCCTGAGCAACAAGGACAAGAGCTTTCTCGAGGAAGCAGCAAACAACCTGGTTTGTTGTTACAACTGTCTACAAGTATTACATTTTTGTTGTCTTGTTTGCCTATCACACTAATGTCTAATTTTTTTGCTATTTTCCAGTTCA
This sequence comes from Alopecurus myosuroides, assembly GCA_028641055.1. NCBI lineage: Eukaryota > Viridiplantae > Streptophyta > Magnoliopsida > Poales > Poaceae > Alopecurus > Alopecurus myosuroides. The sequence goes on from CM054063.1 coordinate 35,772,249, forward strand.
TTAACTTTGCTGCACTTTGCAAAGCTTCTGGAGTGTCGAACCACATAGACATCGACCGCTACACACTTTCCACACCCCCACACCCACAACAGAAGACTCTGTAAGATTTGTTTCTCCTTTTTTGATGCAGTTGTACCAGTTTCTGTTTTGGGGACAGAATTGCTCCCATACCTAAGTTTATTTGCTCTTTTAGAAGTTTATGGTTGCTACAATAGGTTGAACAAATTGCTACCTTCATGTTACCATTCATTTGCACATTGCTTTTCGAGTTTGCTACTAACTATGATCATTTGTTTTCTTTTCTCTTTTCTGTACAGCTTTGATTGTGGCTTCTTCACAATGCTCTTCATTGAGCACTTTGATGCTAAAACCATGTTGCCTTTCAACAAGGAGGATATTCTGTCATATCGCATGGCTGTCGCAGCAAAGCTCATCGAGGAAAGAGAGAACAAAGACAACATTGTCGACATCATGGAGGCTGCCTTGGAGGCCCCGAGGGGGGTGTAGAGATTTGTAGTTTCTGTAGTCTAGAGTGACAATCCCCACTTGTACATTCGCCTTTGCCTCAATTAGTTTCGTCGTAGCCTTGGATGGATGAAAGAACCTTTCTATTTGTGTTACCGTATTGTTTATCCGCGGTGGTATCTACTGATCCACGGTTTGTGTCAGTTTGTGGAACAAATTTATGTGGCTATCAATGACAAAGAGTTGACGGTGTACCTTTTTAACCATGTGAATTAATGTATTTTTCTCACCTGCTTGGTTTTTATCCACTAGTTCACATCAAATGAAATCTTTTGTAATTTCCTGGCACCCTTTTATGTGTGTTTTTTGTTTTTCCTGGAGTTGACCAAGTTTTTGCTTCAATAGTTGTATAGCTTTGCTTCAATAGGTATTTTCCAATGCTACAATAGTGAAATATGGTTGCTACAGAACACCTTTCTATTTGTACCATACAGAGATTTTCTGAAACCCCTGGACAGGAACAGGTTTTTGCTCTCGCAGAGTAATCCATTTGCTTCAATAACATATTTTCAATGCTTCAATTGCAATAAAAAGTTGCTACCATCATTTTTTACACAAACAAAAGGTAATAATTTTATTTTTTTGGCTCCAATGCTGACCACATTTTTACATTTGCTCCAACGCAAGAATATAAGATATCCACAGAATAATTATTTGCTCCAATGCAAGGTAACTATGTTCTAAATCGTTCCATACCAATAGCACCAATGCCATGTACAAGTAATATCTCCACCCTAACAACTTAATCGTAGCAACATGTTTACAAAAACATCATGACAAAACAGCTACAGCCTTAGCTCAGCCCCTGCAGCAATTCTTTCATCCTCCACTTGTTTTGCAACACAATCTTTCACCGCATGTCCCTCCTCTTGACACCATGCACACTTCATTGCTCTTTTCTTCCTTGGTTGCTTGGGCTTCTTCACCGGTGTCTTGTTTGTCGCTTTGGCATCGTTAGCTTGCTTGCGCCTCTTCAAAGTTTCTTCATCGCGTAGCTCAACCAAAGTCTTCCGCCTCTGTTCTTTCATCGTGGGACGTCCTTTAGGTTTTACCCGTTTAGGATTTTTCAGAGTTTGCTCGCCGGTAGCAAATTGCCCGCAGTCACCAACCATTGTTGTTGGTTCATCTTGTGGTGGTCCATTTTGTTGCTCTTCATCCAATCCTGCATCCTCTTCTTGACCTCCTTCAACAACATTCCTTTTTGCTCTCAAGATTGCAGCAACCTTTTTGCTAGCCTCACCCACCATTCCTGAAACAGCCACATAAGCTTCATCCACAAAACAAGCATCAGAGGCAAGCTGATTCATTTTCCTGCATAACGCGTTGTATTTGAGTGTATTGGTTGGTGGGACACCAAATCTGAGCCCGTTGTCCCCAGGATCAGGTGCTGGTGTTGTTGCTACCGAGGACCATCTGTAGAGCAAGTACCTTTCTGGGATTTTCTGGACATTTAGGTGGACCATGACCCTGATGATGTGTGGACATATCAGTCCACACATTTCAAACCCGTTGCAGCCGCATGAGTATAGTCCCTCCTCAAAGTCAACTTCAACCCGGTATGTTCTCACATCTAGCCCAGGGTTTGGAACTAGATCAAAACAAAAGCCATCTACCTCTGCCCGTAGTGGATAGAACTTTGTTGATGCAGCAACATGCTTCTGGTACCTTTCAAAGATTTCTGCTGTGTAGAATTCCTGTCCTTGCTTCTCAATCGCATAACTGCAAAACAAGTTTTTTGCACCATTAGTTTAATTTTAATGCTACAATAGTATGTTTTGGTTGCTACTTTAACTGTTCTGGAATGCTACAAACACACAGCAGGCAGAGACATTTTTTTGCACTAGTTGCTACACACTACCTTTACTTTTTTTTTCTTTTTGGTGTGCTACAATGGGTGCTGTTTTCATTTATAGAAATGCTACTTTGCTTTGCTTACCTTCCCCAAAGTGATCTTCTCGTTGTCTCCATTGCAAACCCGGCGTTATCCTCCCGGTCAAGCATCAATGTTTGGCAAAGCTCATATTGTTGCACAAAATTGTACACCGAGTCCCCTGGCCGTATCAGCGTTTTGAAGTATGAATTCAGTCCTTCAGACCTTCCAGTAGTGCTCGTGAATGGGAAGAATCTTTTCCTGAAATAAACAGGGGCCCATGTTGTTCTAGTCTTCCACATGTTTTGCAGATGAGTGTTTTCAGACATGCCAAACTCTGCCACCATATGCTCCCAACAGTCCTCAAATTGCTTCACTGTGTCCGTTCCATATATGCACCCATAGAAAGCATCACTGAAAGGATTACCTTCCGCCAAGTTTGGTCCCAACTTCTTCCTCGCAAGATGCAGGACATGGTAGAGACAGCACCTATGTACCGATTGCGGGAAAACCTGACGTATTGCCTCAGCCATTGCTTGATCTTGATCTGTCATTATGTTATCGGGGTGGACACCATCCATTGCAAGCATCCATTGCTCGAACACCCACTTGAAGGTTTCTATCTTCTCATCTGCTAACAGAGCACAGCCTAGCACAATCGTGTGTGAGTGGTTATTTATTCCGACTATGGGAGCAAAAGGCATATTGTATCTATTCGTACAGAAAGTTGTGTCAAAAAAGACACAATCCTTGTACTTATGATACAATGACCTTGTTCGACCATCCACCCAGAATAAGGCCCTCACAGCACCATCCTTGTCAACCTGCGTAGCAAGCAGAATTAAGTAAAGTAGCAAGCAGAAATACCTAAAGTAGCAAACAAAACTAAGTAAAGTAGCAATCAGAAATGAGTAAAGAAGCAAAACCTGCGTAGCATAAAAAAAGTTGTTGTTCTCAGCTTGCCTTTGCTTGAAATAATCCAATGTCATCTCCATGTCTCTTAATGTTACCTCATTGCGCAGCATTGTGCGGATGTTTGAAACATCCCTCTTAACATATCCCAAGCATCTTGGGTCTCCACCGTGCACACTGCCCAGAGCCCCCATCAGTTGCGCTGTGGTTATGTTTTGGTTATGCAAAGTTTGTATGAACTGATAGTCCTCTTCCGGCACCTTCCTGTGTGAGCGGTAGAACCTACGCCTCCCCACTTGCTTCACCAAGGCGTGTGTGTGATCTGCTCGGAAAACCGTCACTGTCCAAGCTCCATTGCGCACGCCAACGACCATGTGGGCTTTACAATCATGGCGAATGACCTTCATTCGCTGCCGTGTGTCCGACATTTCAACTTGCTCCGAGGCTTGCTTGCTTCTAGACTTTTGCGCGCTGTGAATGCTCATGTCATTTTCTTCTTCAATTGGCAATTTGCTACCAGCATTGCTTCCATGCTTCTTCTTCTCGGACGGAGGTCTACCTGTGTGCACGCACTCAAACACCCTGCTCAGAATAGTATCCGGAGGAGCATTTCTCGCTTGGCTGTACTTCGTGTTTCCAATGCGGGTGCCAAATCCCAACTTCATTGCGTAGTCATTGTAGACCTTTTGTGCTTCCTCGATATCATCAAAGATCATCCCAACATATGGCTCCACTGGTTGTGATGTTATTTCCTCGCCAGCTTCCTCAACAGCATTTGAAACAGAACCACTATTCGCGCTACGAGGCCCATCAACGAAACCATTCGGAGCACTGTCCCGACAATCATAGTGGTTCTGATCCTCTCCTCCAGGGGTGGCGTTAAGGTCAAATCCTTCCAATATTGAGTCCGCAACAAATCCCTGAATCAAAAAACAACAAAATATGAGTTTTCTTGCCGATGCTACAGAACACACATTTTCTTGTTTGAGTTTTGGAGCAAAACACCATGCCAATAAGTAGCAAGTTTTAGCAAAAATATGTGCATCAATCTAAGCTTGCTACATATAATGCTACAATGAACCAAACACTCAAGTTGATCTAAAACAATGGTAGCATACTTTTCTGTACAAACATCATATAAAACAGAGCATTTTTTCTTGTACAAGCAAACCATCCCAAAAAAACACACCAAGTGGAGCAATTCATAGCAACAGCAATCACACCAAGACTGATACTCATAACAAGTTGTAGTAGCATTTTTTTTCAGGAGCAAATTCAAGTATTAATTGGAGCAAATTTGTGAGCAATTCATAGCAACAACACAGTTTGCTTCCAATGATCAATTTCCAGCAACAATTTTAGAAGGTTTTGCTCCCAATGATCAAACAACTTGCAGGAGGAACTTATTGCAGGAGCATCCATCACAAAATTGGGGAGCAATTTTTTTGCAGGAACAAAAATTTTGAGCAAAAAAAACTCACAGATCGTGGTGGTTCCTCATTGTCCGGATCTTCATTGAAGAAGGATGGAGGATTTCGGACCCCTTCACTCGGGCGCGGAGCAAACCATGCTCCCAGGCCGCCGTCGTACAAGCTGGTACTGCGCCTCCTTCGCCGGCTCGCCGGAATCGCTCCCGAGCTCGAAGCTGCCGTCGATGGTGGGGGAACGCTGTGAGGTTGGACAGGAGGTGGGTAGAGCACGTGGTTGCGGACGTGGTGGGCCATCGCGTCTATTTCGCGGCGCGCCGCCGCGTCGACTGCCGCCGGGCGCCCGCGTCGATCTCCTACCGCGCCGCCCCCGGAGTTCACGGGAACCTGCCCCGATCCGCGTCCTGTCGGGTTTTGCTCCAATTGCGCGCCTTTTTGCTCATCGAAGCAAAAGCGGGGGCTCGTTTCCTTGGGAGGGCATCGTGCGGCCCACGTCCGCCCGATCGGACGGCTGACGACCCGGGGGATCGGGTTGTTTTATCCCCCGGGGGACGCTCAGCGCGTTCCTTTTTTTTTAACAGGGAAGGAGCAAAGGGCCTAGATGCTGCATATATCATTCAGCGGCGGGATACAAATTACAAGCAGGACCTCAAGAAATAAAATGATTATAGGGAGGTCCTTAACATTTTGCATACAGACCCTAGACGGAGAAACCAAAACGCAATCGAGTCCATCGCTGTCGTCGCTGAAGAAGACAGAGGCCGCCCGACGATCCCCGCTGCGGGAGCACCGCGCCATCACACGACTTCGAAGAAGCCTCCGTTGGAGTGACGCAACACCGGCGTCACGGCCTGGAATTGCTGACTGCCAGCATCTTCGGTCGGCGGCCAATCTTGGGCCACCGAGAATCTACTCCACAAATGAGCAGCACCGTCGTTTTCCTACCTCCTCCGTCACCGCAGACTACCACCACAGAACACCCCCCCCGGCCACCACGGCGGGTCGACAGGGAGAGCAAAACAACAACTGAGCAGAAACAAAGGAGGGATAAAGGGCGCTTATTGAATCGAGTTGCGCCCGTGCATCCCACAACCTTCTTCCACCTCGGAAGCTCGGTGACGGTACATAGCCACAACCGCCTCGTGCCACACTCAAGCACATGAACGAGAGAACTCGAATGGGCGGGGAAGACGGCCTTATTTGCCGAGATCTCTCCCCGAAGGTCCACCGCTTGCAGCAGCTCCAGCCACCAGAGCCGCGCAGCAACGGAAACCACGGTGAGCACGCACTAGATCTGACCGATGAGAGTCGGTGCTCTACTCCACGACGCTACCTGAGACAAGCAACAAGAAAAACAAAACCTAGCTACGTTATCTATAGCCCAAGCAACGCATCCTTGCCCACCCCGGACGGCAGCACCGCCAGGGTGGAAAGGTTAGCGCGCCGGGGAAGAACACGGGTGGCAGAAGATGGCTCTCAAAACGCGTGAAGGGAGGAAGACTGACCCGACCGTCGTTGGTGTAGTTAAGTACGCGTCTGAAGTTAAGTAGTACTCTCTTCAAAGGAAGCAACAGAGGCTAAGGAGCTAATTCAAAAAAAAGTAGTATGGAATCAGCTTGTTTGCTACTATTAGTCATCACCCAGACTTAGAGAGTTTGTCTACAGAACATACGCATATTTGTGGTCTCCATCCAAATATAGGTCATTATCTAAATCTTTAAGTCGGGCGGCGAGCGAGGCTTCTCAGCCATCTGCCGTTTCTTGGTGTCGCTGGCTTGTGGGCCTTCTCAGGCAAAGCAAAACTATCCTCAGATTTTCTTTTCTCCCATCACTCATCCATCTCTTTTGCACGCGCCGCAGCAGTGTTAGGATAAAGCATGCGCCGCAGCTGGCCACCGCCCTCCCCCAACCTCCTGTGTGCCACCGTTAGCCCCCAACCTCTCAATCTCCCGCGCGCCGCCGAAGGCACCAGCATTGCCTCCTAAACTCCGGCGAGCTGGCGCCGCGCTCCCCCAAATTCATGTGCGTCGCCGGCGTGCCATCGCAACGGCTCCCAACGCGCCCTCGGGCATCGTTCTTACTACCTGCATATGAGTACTCTACAAGCAGATAATATGGAACATAATAGGCTTTTGTGTGCAATTCGTTCTAGGTAATGTCCTGCTTTTCATTTGATGTGCTATGATTTATAGACATGTAAGGAAGTGTCTTACAATTAATGATGTGATAGTTATTCAATATGCATCCGTTCACACTTATATGGTAACCTGTAATGTGGCCGAGGAAGCGAAGGGGCACAATCGAGGCACAATAGAACTAACAAAACAAGACAATCATTACACTTACTAGAACAAGAATAAAAGTTGGAGTTGCATTCAACTCATTGTAAAACAGTAACGGTATTCATAATGCATCGAGAGCTAGCCCTATGAGGGTAGATAATGGAGTAAATATTCTTAACTTACTTTTTAAACTTTTTTCTTTGTCAGATAGTTCGGGTTCAGATATTTCATCAAGCATCTCAAAGAAAACCAGTAAGAACCAGTTGTGTTCAAGGTGCCGATTTAGCAGCAAGATTTGCACTATTTGGTGGTGATATTACAGTGCAACATATCGTGCAGCCTTATATGTTTTTCCTTCTTCTGCTTGTGGTGAAGGTTGAGCTACCGAAAATATACATAGTTTCATGCACTAGAATCGTTGTTTCCACAGAGGTGCCTTACAATTCTAAATTCCAATTTTGGTGTTTAGAAGTAAGAGGAAGGTCAAATTGGAGCGATACTGCTGTGAATGGTAAGTCTATGTCTTGATATGGTTACCTATTACTATCAGTCTGAGAGAAAACTCTGTGAAATTAAAAGATGATTCGTGGAGTATTGTTGTAGCCATTTTACCTATCACACCGTGTTGACGAACAATCATTGATATCGAAATATTAGAATTTGAAGTCCTCCTCTTCCAGCCTGCAGTGATAGTGGGTTACAATTATGAATTCTAGTTTACATGTTTAGAATCAAGAGGAAATAAAAATTGGAGTGTTGCTGCTGTGAATGGTAAGTCTTTGTCTTGACATGGTTGCCTATTGGTATCAGTTTGAGAGAAAACTATGTGTGAAACTAGAAGATGATTCGTGCAGTATTGGTGTTGTCATTTTATTTGTCATACCATGTTGAAGAACAATCAGTGATATAGAAATATTAGAATTTGAAGTCATCCTCTTGCAACGTGTAGTGGTAGTGGGTACTAGATTCAAAAGCGGATGGAAGAAGTAGTTTTAGCAAAATCATGGAAAAGGGGATTTCAACCTGCCCAAGAAGGTCCCCACCAGAACGTGTAGCTCTCATGTTCCATGAGCAAAGGTGCCAAAACATTTATTATATTTTTGTCCATTCAGGTGTGGCTTGGTTAATAAGTATCAATATGGTCTTCTTAGTAGGGACTTTAGAATGATTCAACTGGCATACGAGTATCTAGATGGATATTGATTTCTTACTTCTCTTTTGAAGTTTGATTTTCTCTTAAATAAAATATCACATAGACATTTCTTTTAAAGGTTAACATGCGGGTGAATTTTTTTGTCAATCAGTAGAAATAGTTCTTGTTGGACATGTAATAGGTTTGGTATTCTGTACGGGTACGGAGTCCGACCCGTACGATACCCCTCTCTGTATTCTCTCTCGATGGCTTTGCCTCGATGCATTATAACACGTAACGCGATCCCCCTAGCAGGGACACGACCGTTTTCTCCCAAACCTAACATGGTATCGAGAGCTCTCTCTCTTCCCTTCGTCTAGCTGCTGCCGCCGCCGGTCCGGCCCCTCTCTCCGCCGCCGCCGCTGCTTCTCAAGGAACTTCGACGAATACAACAACCTCTCCCGATCTCCTTGATCGATAGACCAAACCAAAAACCCCAAACATCCCCTACACATCTCGAACCTCCACAACCCTAGACATCCCGAAACCCCAATCCTCAAACCCCAATCCCTCCCATACCCTAGGATGGCATCCTCTTCATCCCCTTCGGCGCTCCTTGGTTCTGCGCCCGCAACAAAGCTGACCAGGGAGAATTTTCTGTCCTGGAAAGCTCAGGTTATGACCTCTCTTCGTGGTGCTCGGGTAATGAACCTTCTTGAAGGCAAGAAACCGCATCGTCCGAGTTCTTGGAGTCTGTTGATGAACACAACAAGAAAACTGTTGTTCCCAACCCGGCCTATGATACATGGATCACTAGAGATCAACTTGTTGTCAGTTTCTTGGTGAATTCCCTCTCGGATGATATACTCCCGCACACATATGGTTTGGAACATGCATCAGAAGTGTGGGCTGCGATCAACAACTTGTACTCTACTCAGTCCAAGGCCTGTGTCTCCTCTCTCCGTGGTGCACTCATCAATACCCAGAAATTGGACATGACAGCCCAACAATTCATCTCGAAGATGAAAGGTTTTGCCTCTAAGCTTGCTGCTGCGGGTAAAGGTGTGGATGATCATGAGATCAAGGACTATATACTCGATGGACTTGATGGCTCCTTTTAATCCCCTGGTTGCTTCCATTAGTGTTGTCCCGTCTACTACGCTCAATGATCTGTGTTCTCAATTGATGTCCTATGAGTACCGTGAGACTATGCTTGCTGCCACTGGTCAGGGTACCAGCACGTTCATGTCCTCGGTTAATGCTGCTCCTCGACGTCCCAATCCGAGTTATGGTACTAGTTCCGTTAAACCCCCTCTCCTTCCCACCCCTCCCACTACTACACCCTACAATCCACCACCACCTTCATACGCCCCATATCCCTACCAGCCGCCTACACCCCCATACTTCCCTCCATATGCACCACCACCCTACTACCATCCACAAAACCCATCACCTTTCTACCCACCCCAACATCCTCCACAGCCGTTCCAGCCCCGTCCTTCTACACCTAGACCACGTCCAGAACAGGGCCGCAGGATCAAGGGCGTCACCCTAAGGGAGGTCGTGGCAAACGTGATCGTGTTGCCACCCCATGGCAGGAGGGTGTTTTCTGTCAGATATGCAAAAAGGAGGGACATTCTGCAGGTGACTGTTGGTGGCGTTATGGGGATGATAATGATGATGATGATACTCCTCAGGACACCAAGGCTGCATATGGAGTAGACTCCAACTGGTACATGGACACGGGTGCTACAAATCATGTCACTGGAAAACTCAACAAGTTACAGATTCATGATAATTATCAGGGGCGTGATCAAGTCCACAATGCTAGTGGACAAGGTATGGATATTGCACACATTGGTCATTCAGTTTTGCACACCCCTCATAGCTCCATTCAACTTCGCAATATTTTGCATGTCCCTAGTTCTTCTATGAGTTTACTTTCCGCTCATAAAATTGCCCTTGATAATAATGCCTTTATTGAAATACATCCTTTCTTTTTCTTGATTAAGGACCAGGCAACGCAGCAAATCATGTTTAGAGGTCCTTGTCATGGAGGCTTGTATCCCCTTGTTCCTGTGTCCATGGGGTCTCCCAAGCATGCTCTTGTCACTATCAAGCCTTCTTCATCTACGTGGCATCGTCGATTAGGAAATCCATCTTCCTTTATTGTTCAGCAGATTCTTAGAAAGAATAATCTCTCATATACTCCCGAAATAAATCCTTAGATTTGTGATTCATGTCAACAAGCAAAGAGCCATCAGTTACCCTATTGTATCTCTAGTAGTGTGTCCACTGTTCCATTGGAACAAGTGTTTTCTGATGTATGGCGTCCTGCCACTCCTTCTGCTAGTAAGCATGTTTACTATGTAAGCTTCATTGATGACTTTAGCAAGTTTACGTGGATTTATTTGCTTAAGAAACGGTCTGATGTGTATCAAGTTTTTCTTAACTTTCAACAATATGTTGAACGTAAATTTGATCGCAAAATTATTACTATGCAAACCGATTAGGGAGGTGAATATGAAAAACTCCACGGTTTCTTTCAAAAGGTGGGCATTACTCATCATGTCTCATGTCCTCATGCTCATCAACAAAATGGTTCTGCTGAACGCAAGCATAGACACATTGTTGAAGTAGGATTTGCTCTATTAGCTAATGCCTCCATGCCTTTGAAATACTGGGATGATGCTTTCCTTACTGCCACTTTTCTTATCAATTTACTTCCTACTAAGGTCCTAAATTTTGATTATCCTGCTTGCAAACTATTAAACATCACTCCCAATTATGAGTCTCTTCGTATTTTTGGTTGTGCTTGTCGTCCATATAATAAACACAAACTGTCTTTTCGCTCCAAACAGTGTGTTTTCCTAGGCTATAGCCCCCTTCATAAAGGTGTCAAGTGTTTAGATGTCACAACAGGGCGTGTCTATATTTCTCGTGATGTTGTTTTTGATGAGAATGTTTTCCCGTTTTCCACACTCCATCCCAATGCGGGTAGACGCCTCCGTGAAGAAATTCTTCTTCTTCCTCCATCATTACCATCCACGGAGTCTCCTCATAGGGGTGTACATACTAATGATCTTTTGCAACTTGTCCCTGTTGTTACTCCATTGCAGGCCTGTACTGAAGAAACTAGTATGAATACTGAAGATACTAGCAGAAATCACGAAGAAAACATCCGAAATACGGTCGAAAACAGTGAGCAATCAGAAAACAGCACTACAGGACAAAATGGCGCAGGTTTCGAGGATGATTTCCGGGTAGAATATGCCTCGGATCATTCCCCTGCCTCTTCCGACGCGGAAGGTTCCGCACAGGACCGGCTGGTCCAGTCCCCGCTCGCCACGTCGCGCTGCATGCGAGGAGGGGAATCTCCTGCTTCCGCATCCTCGTGCTCCGTCCCCGACATCCACCTGACGGCTGACACGCGACATATGTCCCCTGTCACCTCTCCCGTGTGCTCCCCGCCCCTGTCTCCTCGTGGCGCGGAACAGCAACCTGCCGACCCGTCCCGCACGGACTGCGAGGGGGAACCTGCTGGCCAGACACGCACGGACTGCGAGGTGGATTTTCACACAGTGCATGCTACAGTGCAGGAGACAGCTCAGTCTTCGGGATCTTCTGCGTAGCCCTCGGCTGCATCTCTCCCTATGGCTGAAGCTAGAACCAGACTACAAAAAGGTATTCGACATGCGAAAAAATTCACCGATGGCACTGTTCCATACAAAAAGAATTTTGTGCTGCTAACATCCACAGGTGAACCGCAAAATTTTAAGGAGGCCCTCACAGATAGCAATTGGAAAAATTCTATGCAAGATGAATACAATGCACTTCTTGCAAATAACACATGGCATCTTGTTCCCCCTAGTTCCAACAAGAATTTTATTGATTGCAAATGGGTTTATCGTATTAAAAGAAATGCTGATGGCACTATTGACAGATACAAAGCTAGATTGGTCGCTAAGGGGTTTAAACAGAGATACAGAATTGATTATGAGGACACCTTCAGCCCAGTTGTCAAGGTAGCTACTATCAGACTTGTTCTTTCTATTGCAGTGTCAAAAGGATGGAATCTTAGGCAGCTAGACGTAAAGAACGTGTTTCTACATGGTGTTCTGGAAGAGGAAGTTTATATGAAACAACCTCCAGGTTTTGAGTCCTCCGCTGACCCTAATTATATATCCAAACTTGATAAAGAAATTTATGGATTGAAACAAGCCCCTCGAGCATGGTATTCTAGACTTAGCAACAAATTACATGCTGTTGGATTTGTACCTTCCAAGGCAGATACATCACTGTTCTTGTTTGACAGAGCAGGTATCACTATGTTCCTTTTGATCTATGTTGATGATATAATTGTGACAAGTTCATCAGAAACAGCCGTCTCAGCTCTCCTGCAGAATTTAAGCAATGACTTTACAATAAAAGATTTGGATGATCTTCATTTCTTCTTGGGTCTTGAGGTACATAAATCTTCTGATGGTTTGCTTCTGAATCAGGAAAAATATGCTACTGATTTGCTAAACCGAGTTGGCATGAATACTTGTACACCATGTCCTACACCTCTTTCTAGCAGTGAAAACTTGTCCCTTGGAGATGGTTCCTTACTTGGCTCAGAAGATAGTTCTAATTATAGAAGTGTAGTTGGTGCACTTCAGTATTTAACATTGACAAGGCCAGATCTCTCATTTTCAGTGAACAAGGTTTGTCAGTTCTTGCATGCTCCCACTTCTGCTCATTGGACAACTGTTAAGAGAATATTAAGATATATTCAAGGTACAAAAAACATAGGCTTGATGTTTCAGAGGTCATCTTCTATATTGCTTAGTGCTTTTTCAGATGCTGATTGGGCAGGTGATCTTGATGATCGACGATCAACAGGAGGTTTTGCCATCTTCTTTGGTCCAAATCTTATTTCATGGAGTGCCAGAAAACAACCAACTGTGTCTCGTTCTAGTACTGAAGCTGAGTATAAAGCATTAGCAAATACCACTGCTGAATTGATTTGGGTTGAGGCTCTTACAAAGGAACTTGGTGTGACACTTCAGGAGAAGCCATGTTTGTGGTGTGATAATCTTGGTGCAATGTTTCTATTTGCTAACCCAGTGTTCCATGCTCGTACCAAGCACATTGAGATTGATTTTTACTTTGTACGTGAAAGGGTTGCAAACAAACAACTTGATGTTAGGTTCATCTCTAGCAAGGATCAAATAGCTGATGGATTTACAAAGACATTATGTACTAAGAAACTTGAGGAGTTTAGGCGTAATCTAAACCTTAGTAAGGTTTAGATTAAGGGGGAGTGTTGGACATGTAATAGGTTTGGTATTCTGTACGGGTACGGAGTCCGACCCGTACGATACCCCTCTCTGTATTCTCTCTCGATGGCTTTGCCTCGATGCATTATAACACGTAACGCGATCCCCCTAGCAGGGACACGATCGTTTTATCCCAAACCTAACAGTTCTGATTTTTGTTTATGCTAATTTATTCCTCTTCTTCAGATGATTATTTTCGGAGAGCAAATCCTTCCTACATCATTTGCAGGTTTTAATCACACAGTTGGTGGCATTATAACATGTTTAGACTTTCTATTTTGTACACAAGCCTCTCAACTGTGCTTTACCTTTGCTCACTCACGTTCACTCAGATTAGAATTGGGCGCCGAAAGTACTTGCATTGTTTCCTCTTGTGAACTCCAAATGGTTTTTTAGGTGTTACTATTGCCGCGGTAATGTCAGATATTGTTCGCTACAAATTATATTTTTTGTATGATTATGAAGTTGGTTATCACAAATATAAACTTGACAACTTGGTGAAAATTAGATTGATTTCTTACAACTAGGACCATTATCAGTGCTATGTAATACCAGCTATCGAAATATCGTTAATATAATACTCTCTTTTTGCATCGAGTTCACCTTTTCTGGCATAAGCGTATAGTTTCATATAGCCGTATTTTAGTTGTCATTGTGCTTTCTTATTAGATGCTTGGTGTGTTAGTTTTTTCCGCTGTTGTTGTGCTAGAATCAGATTAGTATTGTGTTGTTTCTCATTGGCTCTCATTTGTCAAGCTTATCGAGATGCCAATGGCCTCTAGCTCATATATTATGCACTTCGTTCTTATTTATTCTGTATTTTATCAAATATTTGCTGACAGAATAATTATGTAAACAATTGCCGATGAGTTCAAATCTTCTTGTAGTTTTGCACTGGAATGATATATCTATTTTTATTTAGAAGGGGTTGTTATTCAATTCAGGAAACAAACATGGCTTCCAAAATTGGCTGCATTTTTATGGTTCTCTTTGTAGTGATTACTGTGTGTACTAATACACCTCATGTCTATTTCAGGTTATTGAAAATACTCAAAAAGTAAAGGGAGCCAAGGGAGTAGCCCAAGACGACGTCGTGATCTTCATCTGAGTTGGAGACAGAAGCGCATCTTCGGCCACTAGAGATGTGAGAATATGGTGGGGGCGCATTGAGTAAGCCCCCTACTCAGAAGGTTGAGAACCCAAGTGTTACCTGAACTGCACAGATGTGGTGCGCTCCTACCGGATTCACTGTCCTAGCTTGGTATGCATCCTGATCATATCGTCAGGCTAGCTAGAACATAAACAATGCCTGCTTATATATATGTTAATGTATCAATGTCTATTTCGTCCTTAATCTCAAGGATATCATCTGTGGTGAATCATGTCAAACTATATATCTACTCCATGTAATGATTACATTTTGTGTCCTTCCGATGATGTTTCTGCCTACTAACAAGCCTTGGTTGCTATAACTATAAGCACTCTATGCATTTCAGAGTACCTCTTCCGGCGAGGTTGTGATCCTCCATGTGTCTCCTTGAAAATTTCCTACTCCAACTGCGGTGACCCAGCACACCACTGCATGTGTAGTGCGCAAGTCGTTGGCATAATACTCACAGAAGGACTTATCCATGAATATTACATCCCTTAGAGTGGTACAACAGAAACATAGTAGGTCCAAACAAAGCTATAAGATACAAACATTGATCATTACAAAATCTTGAGAGTATCTTTGATGAATCAAAGAAGATCTCATGCAAATGAAACATCAGAAGAATCAAATCGAAGCTCCAATATGGAGAAGAACTCTAGCTTGGAACCTACTCCACTACGGCTGATGTCAGCCCTAATCTATGGCTTGAGAGAATCTAAGTCCAGGAATAGACTCCACCTACACCTTGATAGCTTCTCCTCCACCGGAGTTGTTGATGACGAGGCTTCACCGGCTAAGTAGTATAAAACTCCTCCTAACTTCATGAGATAGCGATGACTTCATGATGAAGACCTCCTTAAGGGCTTCAACTCTAAGCAGGGGATCAAACAGGAACGAATGAGTAACGAGTGTTACTCAACAAGTTCATGATATATAGTGGGTAGTTTGATGCACTAACTACAGCTCCAGACTCGAAAGAGTCATAAACTAATGCAAGGTTTTTGTAAATCTTTCTTCAAGAGGTTGCTTTTAATATTGAAAACTATGCCCGCCAAGTCTTCACAGGGCTAGAACTTCATGGAGTTGCCTTTCCTGTGGCGTTCGCAGCTCCTTCCCGGAACAAGGGTTGATGGTGCAGGTCTTGCACTCGTTGGGAAACCCCAAGAGGAAGGTATGATGAGCACGGCAGCAGTTTTCCCTCGGAAAGAAACCAAGGTTTAATCGACCAGTAGGAGGAAGGAGTAACTTCAGAAGGTTGAAGCAACTAAGATGGTAGGGCGCACTACCGGTTCAGAAGCAATGTGGAACCTACACAACACAATCAGATCACTTTGCCCCAACGAAGCAGTGAGGTTGTCAATCTCACCGGTTTTGCTGAACACAAAGAGGTTAAACATATGGTGTGGAATACAGTAGGAAAGCAGTATGAAAACAGTAGCAGCGGTATGAAAGCAGTATGAAAGCAGCAGGTGATTTATCAGTATGAGGAAAAAGAAGGACCGGGCTCCACAGTTCACTAGTGGTGTCTCTTCGTGAAAGATAAATAACATGTGTGGTGAACAAATTACAGCTGGGTAATTGACAGAAATGAAGGCTGCACCGTAGTGCATATGCAAAACATAAAGATTACTAAGTGATTCATGCGGGCATTACAACAAGATACATAGACCGTTATCCAACTACATCTATGACTAATAATCCACCTTCCGAATATCACCCGAACAAATGTTGGGTATTAAGTTGCAAGCAACAGATAATCGCAGTAAGCAAAGTGTGTAATGTAAACAATAACATCATCCTTAGACAAAGCATTGTTGTTTTCTCCCTAATGACAGCAAGACATCCTCCATCAGTCACGTTTCTCTCACTCGAGCACAGATGCAAAGGAGGCATGAACCCACTATCGAGCAGAAATACTCCCTCTTGGAGTTACTAGTATCTACTCGGCCAGAGCATCTACTAATAACGGAGAGCATGCAAGATCATAAATAACATATGCATGAAGATAACACGATAGATTGATAATCAGAAGACATAACATTCAACATTCATCAGATCCCAGCAAACACAACATGTAGCATTTCATAAAGATGATCTCGATCATGTGAGGCAGCTCACGAGATCTAAACATGAGGTACAAAGTGGAGAGAACGACCATCTAGCTACTGCTATGGACCCGTAGTCCAGGGATGGACTACTCACGCATCACTTCGGAGGAGGGCATGGTGGTGTAGACCCCACCGGTCATGAATTCCCCTCCCAGGAGGGTGCCGGGGAGAGCTCTAGAACCCTCCCGATCTCGGATTGATGATGATGGTGTCCTCGGGTTTTTTCGGGACGAAGTGGTATATCTTTAGGGTTTACGCCTCGGGGGGTATAAATAGGCGAAAGGTCAAAGGCGGTGGAGGCCTGGGGGCCCACACCACCCCATGGCGCGGCCAGGGCGCGTGCCGCCCTATGGTGTGAGCCCCATGTGTCTCCCCTCCGGGTATCTTTGGGACTCCGTGGAACCTTCGGGAATTCTAGGACCTCCGGACTTCGAATTTTCCAATTCCGAGAATATTTCCAGAACAACTTTTCTGAAACTAAAAACAACAGAAAACATGGAACTGGCTCTGTAGCATCTTGTCAATAGGTTAGTCCGGAAAATCGATAAAAATGACATAAAGTGTATAGCAAACATGTGGGAAACAACATGAAAACAACATGGAACATCAAAAATTAAGGATATGTTTATGACGTATCATAAACTGCGTGGTGTAGTCCTCGGGAGGCGCGTCCCGCCTCGCCTGCTGCCTGTGGAACTCCGTAATGCTCAGATGCTCCTCTATCCCCCCTTGGAGCGCGACCATGGTGACATGTCAGCTTTGAACAAAACAGGCTGCGACAAAATAACTTCCCACTCATCTCCATCCATAAATAAAACTCTATACACTAAATGATCAGCATTAGAGTTAGAAGTGATAAAATGACGAGCCTTCATGGCAACAAGGTTGAGTCTATAAGGAGCAATTAATTCATCATCAGGAGCAATAGAAAAACCTAGAGCAGTTGCTATACGTGCAACAATAATGCCCCCATAAATGGGCCCCTTAGCAGCAAGGCGGCGAGCAATGAGTGAACCAAGGTTATACTTCCTGCTACGGTTAAGCGCATCATCAATAAAAGCAAGGTGATAGCTAGAAATGTTGCTAGTGTTCTCCCTATTAATGATACTAGTAGCAAGATAATAAGTGGAATATCTAAGGGCAGGAAGTTGGATGTTTCTTATCTTCCCACGCTGGGGTGAGAGGCCATCATCATTAGTGATTTCTCGATAGAGCGCCATGAGATCAGCAGGTTTATCCTGAATCTTGCACACTGTCCCAGAAGAGTTTATACCTATAATGTGACAAAAAGTCTCCAAGGACAAAGAAAAAGGACTACTATATAACTTAAAAGCAACAGTGAGACCAAATGGTTTGTTCTGAAATTTAAAACTCTCAACAAAAGTTTTTGTGAGAGTAGCATACTGAGGACTTTCATCCTCCATGTAGCTTGTTAAACCAACTATTTCAACAAGCATTAAAAATTCATCCAATAGACCTGCACTTCTTAAAAATGTAACACATATGGGAAGCTAGAAGGATTAGCAATTCCATCACCTCCCGCATCGTCGATGTTCAATGCAATAAGGGCTTCATTATAACATTGTATCACTAAGGTGGATGAACGTGAGGGACTTGTTATTCTAAGAGAATCACTCCTAAATATCTCTTCAAATTTATGGTTGTCCATCTCTGAAAGTTTTCAACAATCATCACAAAATTGATTTCAAGCAACTATAAGGTGGAAACTACCATAGGGACTTATAAGAGAGCTAAACATGCATCAAACCTATATTATTTCCACTCAAATCAAGCATGCAAACTGACATAATCTGTCACCTACAGTACCAAAATACTCAATAAATACTCCACCAAACAAAATTCTACTTGGATAATCGGAGGATTCACATACCAGAGAGCAAAAGCACCAAATTTCAGCACAAATGATGGGCTGAGCAAAGAGATCAAAAAATCTCGAGGAAGAACAACAAGAACTCGGGTTCCAGGAATTGTTTTGAGTTTGGGAGGTGAGAGAGGGATCTTTGGCAGGGGAGAGAGTTAGTGGGGGCCAGGGGGCCCTACGCCATGTGCTGGCGCCACCAGGGGCAGGCCACGCCACCCTATGGTGTGCCTGACTGGTGGGTCCCCCTGGGGTCTCCCATGTGGCTCTCTGCCTCATTTTTTACGCAAAAACTTATTATGTTTTTTTTGGAATTTTTCGAGAAACTTTATTTTTGAGGTATTTCCAGAATTTTAATAATTAATAAAAAACAGAAAAAAGTGAAAAGGTGGAAAAAAACCAAAACCAGCACTACAGAGGTTCTATGACACTCCAATGGAAAAATAACCAAAGAAAACAAAGGTGGAAGTGGTGAAAACAAAATAATGAGTGGTGAAAAAACATGCATAACCACAGTAATGAGGGTGAAAACATGATGAAAACATGAATATGGATGATGGAAAACATGATTGTACTAAAGTAGCAAGGTAATAACAGAAGTAAACATGGTGAAAACATAATGGGGACGGTGAAAACATAGTGAGAACATTGCTCTCTTCATTGAAAATCATTTTGTTAACAAGGGTGATCAAGTCTTGTTACCAGAACAATTTTCATATGAAGCAAAACTTTGTTAATCACTAATTAATTATGTTACCTCAACCTTGATAGACATAGTCCCAATCATAATAATTTCATGTTCTTTTGGTGGTACTGGAATGGGACAATAAAATTCTCCAATCTTGATGGTCTCAATATTTTCAATTGAATTTAAACCATATCTTCTATCAATCTTCTTGGGAAAATAAACAGTATGCTCTTTATCATTAACATTAAAAGTTACTTTTCCTTGATTGCAATCAATAACAGCCCTGCAGTGTTAAGAAAAGGTCTCCCAAGAATAATAGACATATTATCATCTTCAGGCATTTCCAAGACAACAAAGTCAGTTAATATCAAACAATTAGTAGCAACTTGAACATGAACATTCTCACATATACCAACACGAATAGCAGTAGATTTATCGTCCATTTGGAAAGATATATCAGTATGTATCATTTTTCAAGAGAGTGTCTCTTATAAAGAGAGAAAGACATAACACTAACTCCAGCTCCCAAGTCACATAAAGCAGTTCTAACATAATTATTTTTAATAGAACAACGGGTAGTAGGAATACCAGGATCTCCAAGCTTCTTTGGAACCTTGCCATTGAAAGAGTAATTAGCAAGCATGGTGGAAATTTCCTCATTAGGAATTTTCCTTTTGTTAGAGACAATATCTTTCATATATTTAGAATAAGGAGGCAGTTTAATAGCATCAGTCAGAGGGATTTGCAAAAATAGAGGTTTGATCCACTCACAAAACTTGTTATAATGTTCTTTTTTCCTTTGATTTGTGTTTTTTGTTAGGAAAACGCATTGCTTTTTGTACCCAAGGATCTCTTTCATTACCATGTTTATTAGCAATGAAATCCTCCTTAGTATACTTCACAGTTTTAGTTTGCTTTTCAGGTTCAGCTACAGTTTCTTCTTTATCAGAAGCATCACTTTTATCATTACCACTTTCAGTTTCAGCATCAGAAATAGATATACTATTAGGATCTTTAGCAGGTTCAGGAGATTCTACAACATTTTTATGTCTCTTCTTCTTTTTCTTAGAAGGAGAAATATTGTTTTTGGGTTGCTGAGAATCTTGTTCAATTCTTTTAGGATGTCCTTCAGGATACAGGGGGTCCTGAGTAGAAACACCACTTCTAGTAATTATTTCACAAACATGTTTATCTCTACAAGCATTAGCTAGCATATCTTTTTGCACTTTAGTGAGTTGATCAATTTGAGTTTGAACCATATGAAAATGTTTAACAAGCATTTTAACATCATTAGAGGTTCTTTCAATAATACCATGAAAATTATCAATAGCTCTAGAGTTTTCCTTAAGGTGATTTCGCACTCTCATATTAAAGTTGTCTTGCTTAATAACATAATTATCAAATTAATCTAAGCATTGACCAGGTGGTAGAATAAGGAATATATCTATTGTCAAAGTATTGGAGAGAGTGTACCTCAACAGTTGATGGATGAGGAATAGGCTTACATAATTCTTCTATAGGAGGTAAATTCATCACATCTTCAGATTTAATACCCCTCTCTTTAAGAGATTTTGTGGCTTCCTGATACGTCATAAACGTATCCTTAATTTCTGATGTTCCATGTTGAAAAACATTATTTCTAATTCCATGGAAAAGTCTAAGCTTGGGGAAGATAGTTTCGATGAATATGATATTTTTAGTCCCCCAAGTTTTGAGGAGGAAATTTTCTTTGATGATACTTTGCCTTCAATATATGATGATTATAATGATTGTGGTATTCTAGTTCCACCTACTATGAATGATAAATTTTATTGTGATCATGATATGCCTTCTATATATGATGTTTACAATGATGAACATGCTATTTTTAGTCCACCTACTATTGAGGAGAAAATTAATTATGATTACAATATGCCTCCTCAATTTGATGTTTACGGTGATGAGAATAATAATGATAGCTATTTTGTTGAATTTTCTCCCACTGCTAATAATAAGAATGACTATGCTTATGTGGAGAGTAATAATTATTTTATGCATATGGCTCATGATAAGAATGTTTCTTGTGCTAGTTATATTGTTAATTTTATTCATGATGCTACTGAAAGTTATTATGATAGAGGGAAACATGGTTTTATGAATCTCAACAATATTAAGTTTCCCCTCTTTATGTTGAAATTTTTGAAGTTGCACTTATTTTGTCTTCCTATGCTAGTCACTTTGTGCTTCGTTGACTTGTTTTTCTACAAGATTCGTTTTCATAGGAAGTGGGTTAGACTTAAATTTGTTTTACATTTGCTTCTTGATGCTCTCTTTTGATTCAATTCATATTTCTCATGTGAGCATCTTCTCAAATTATTGTGCCTAGATGAAAGGCATTAAAAGAAAAGCGCTTGCGGGAGACAACCCGTTTTATTTCTCAGTTTTTGACCCGTTTTCCGGCGTTTATTTTTGTTTTCTTTGCACCTCGGTGTTTTCTATTTCCATAGCAACCCCGATGTATCCTTTCTTTTGTGTCTTTGTTGAGCCAAGTAAAGGCTCTAGTGGAAAGTTGAGACTATATTTCGGATTTCTGCGCAGGAAACAGATTTCTGCTGTCCACTGTTAAATTCGTATAAAATCACAGAAAATTCAAAATGATCTGAGTTTTTTTTGTGCGTTATCCTGGGATATATATGAAACTTTTCTTATTTGAACAATTTTTTATTTGAGCAACATAAGATTTTCTAAAAAAACCATCTTTACCTGTTGTCCTGTTTTGACAGATTTCTGCCAATAATTGCATTTGCATCTTAATCTCTTTCTTTTGGTGTTCTTTTGAGAAAAAGAGTTTTAAAAGAAGTTGTGAAATTAGCTAATGTGTTTATGAGTGTTAGGCTTTTTTTGAAACTGAACCATGTGAATTTATTATTTCGATTGCACTAACGTTGCTAATGAAGATTGTGAGAAGTTTGGTGTGAAGGAAGTTTTCAAGGGTCAAGAGAAGAAGATGATATGACGTGATCAAGAAGAGTGAAGAGCCTAAGCTTGGGGATGCCCCAGAGGTACATCCCTGCAAATTCCAAGAAGACTCAAGCGTCTAAGCTTGGGGATGCCCAAGGCATCCCCTTCTTCATCGACAAATTATCTGTCACTTGTAGTGAAACTATGTTTTTATTCGGTCACATCTTATGTGATTTACTTGGAGCGTCTTTTATTTTTGCTTTCAGTTTGTTTTTATTTTTTCAATAATCTTGGTTGGATCTTATCATACTTGTGTGGGAGAGATACACGCTCCGTTTTCATTGTTTAGAACACTCTAGTTTTGATTCTTATTGTTCTGTGAGTGTTCACTTTTTGCTAGTACTGCGTTTAGCCTTTGTTTTCATGCATCTCTTATTCAGAGCTGTTAGTTTTAGTAGTGTTATGTGAGTACTCTCATGTTTTCTTGCTGTAGCATGTAGAGTATTTTTGATAAAACATATCTCGTGTGGTGCTTGTTGGAAAAAAAAACTCCTGCTTGAAGTACAATTTTTAATGGTGCAAGTAGAAGCTTGTATAGACTGTGGCTAGAACTTTTTCATATCATACTAGATGTTATTTTAGTTTTAAAGCCTTGTGGTTATTGAGTAGCATGATTAGCCTCAAATATCTGAGAGTGTTTAATGTGCCATTGAAATATTCATGAGTTGTTCTTGTCATAATAAAGAATAAATTTATGGTATTCTCTTTTGAATGTTTTATTTGGTTGATTTGGCGCATGCTCACACCATGTTTATGACTATGAACCAGTAACGAATAGCCTCCATGACCATTTAGTTTTTGAACTTGTGATACCTCTTATACTTTAATTAATGATGTTTATGTCGCTATGCATGATTATGGCTCTTATACTCTCTTGATTTGTCGCTCCCAGTCTTTTGCTAGCCTTCACTTGTACTGAGTATGAGCTCTACTCGTGCATCCAACTCCCTTAAACCAAAGTTTTTCCCATTGTGTCCACCATACCTACCTACATGTTGTATTTCGCTGCCACTCCAAGTAAATTGCTCATGTTCTACCTTTAAAACTTTCAAAATTACTCATGTTTTGTGTTCCTGTTTTTGCTCATGAGGATGTCAATAGAGAATCTTTATCTCACTTGTTGATTGGATTTCACACCATGGACTAGTGGCTTCATACGCTTATCAAATTGATAGAAGAGATGGAAACGGGGTGCCCAACCCCAAATTAATGCACACAAAATCTCTTCACTATTTTTGCCCCTGATTTATCAGTCAAAGTATAATTGTGTAAACAAAAGAGAAAGAGGGATGACCTTCTACACCAGTTGCATCCTTTATATGGGAGCCGCTCTTGTGAAATCTAGTTAGCTTGTGATGTATTGTATTTTCTTTTTACCATTCGTTGACTCTAGCATACACCTGTCTCAAAATATAGACACTCCTCCATAGTATGTGATTGTGGGCAGGCACCCGAGGATTCGGTTAGCCATGGTTTGTGTAAGATGGATGGGAGGAGTGTCAAACTATTAATACCTCTATTTAATAAAATAAAATCTCTAGCACATGAGTGATCCCTGCTTCCCTCTGCGAAGGGCCTTTCTTTTACTTTTATGTTGAGTCTTCATCTTCTAACTTTATGCACAGTTGAGAGAGCATTTTTGCCATTCTGAGTTTTATGTGCATTTGTCTCAGAAACATTATTAATTGATTCATGATGTGTTATTGCTTGTTCTCAAACTATTTGTTCTAGTCTTCCTCATGAACTTTGAAGGTGTCCTGGCATTTATGTTTTGCCCCACTCTTAAGGACTAGCGAAATACCACTTTGCCATGCTTTCTCTATACTTGAAAAAAATATATATCTTTCTTTGCATTGTTATTCATGATCTCTTATTTGAGATACTTCTAATGATGCAAAGTGATTGCTATGCTTTATTATTAAAGTTCTATTTATCATGTTTGTGTTTAAAGTTCTATGATCTCAGTTTACACTTTACATATGCTTTTACATTATAATTATCAAGATTATGTTAGTAGCATATCACCTCAGAAATTATTTTGTTTTATTGTTTACCTACTCGAGGACAAGTAGGAACTAAGCTTGGGGATGCTTGATAGGTCTCCAATGTATCTATAATTTCTGATGTTCCATGATGATATTATGCCAATTGCTACATGTTTTCTCCCTTCTTTATAGCATTTTTACACGTTTTCCGGGACTAACCTATTAACAAGATGCCACAGAGCCAGTTCCCTGTTTTCTGCTGTTTTTAGTTTCAGAAAAGTTGTTCTAGAAATATTCTCGGAATTGGACCCCACGAAAGCCACAAGTCTTAGAAGTCCCAGAAGCTTCCAGAAGTCCCGAAGAGCCCTGGAGGGGGGCCACAGGGTGGCCACACCATGGGGTGGCGCGGGCCCCCTGGCCGCGCCACCTTGTGGTGTGGGCCCCCTAGCCACTCCCCGGCATCACCCTTTCGCCTATTTATACTCCCCCGAGGGAAAACCCTAAATACATCGACCTTTTCCACAAAATACATCTGTAGCTCCGCCGCCACCGACGACAAGTTTCGGGGGACAGATGTCTGTTTAGGCACCCTGCCGGGACAGGGAAGTGCCCCCAGTACCACCTCCATCGACTCCACCGCCATCTCCATCGCCGTTGTTGTCTCCTATGATGAGGAGGGAGTAGTTCTCCCCTGAGGCTGAGGGCTCTACCGGTAGCTATGTGGTTCATCTCTCTCTATCCCATGGTGTGATCTATATGTGATCATGAGCTTTGTAATCTATTTGAATCCGTACAAGTTACTCTTGATATTTTGCTACACAAGTGCTTTATTAATATGAACTTTGGATTCACCCTGTCCTGCGGTGTGAAGGTGACAGTGTGCATATCGTGTGTGTCTCCTCTATGAATTGTCGTGTTCGTCTAGTACCATCTAGGGCGCTCATAGTGACAGCGTGGGGTTAACTAGACTTGGGAATGCTTACTTTAAGGAATGCGTTTTGCAGCCCTACGCAACGATTAGTGTTCGTTATTTGTTATGAGATCTCCGTAAATGCTTTTATCACGGTGTAAAGGTGACAGTGTGTGCACCGTCTGGGTCCCATGGTGATAGCATGGGGGTTACTTGGTTGGGAAAGTGCTTACTCTGAGGAGTAGTGTTAAAGCCCTATGCATGGATTGGTGTTGTTATTCGACCAGAGAGTGGTTAAGAGTAGCATAGTGAAGCCAAGATATTTAGTTATTCAATTATGTGATCATTGTTGAGAGTGTCCTCTAGTGAAAATGGGATCCCTAGGCCTTGTTTTCAAGCATTGAAACACTATTTTCCTCATGTTCTGCTACATGTTTGGTTGCTGCCATATTTATTTCAGATTGCTATTATCACTTATTATCATCCATATTACTTGCATTTTACTCTCTCTTCGCCGAACTAGTGCACCTATACAACTGACAATTGTATTAGGTGTGTTGGGGACACAAGAGACTTCTTGTATCTTAATTGCAGGGTTGCTTGAGAGGGATTTCTTTGACCTCTACCTTCCTGAGTTCGATAAACCTTGGGTGATCCACTTAAGGGAAACTTGCTTCTGTTCTACAAACCTCTACACTTGGAGGACCAACACTGTCTACAAGAATAGAAGCGTGCATAGACATCAAATACGTATGTGTGCATAGTTTGGCAAGGGAACCAAATTTGTAGTTTTTTTATCTACTAGTTGGCATGTACATGCACGCACATATTTTGATGCTTATGGGTTTAAACGACAAAATAAAACCTATGCCGCGTCAGCATACAATTATTAGTAGAATGACTTATTAATAAGAAATACCATGATCAGGGTTGTTTGATCTGAAATTTTAAATCTCGAACGCCTTCATGCACCCATAATAATGAAACAACTCACTTCTGTTCAATATTACTACTTCCTCCATTCATGTTAAATAGTAATAACCCGGCAATAAACCGATTTGGAATGAAGTTGGTTAAGATAAGGATGATATAATGCAAAGTGGATCTTTATACGGTGACTACAGCCACGGTCACAACTGACCACACGTCATTCATGGGCCCAACAGGGAAGGTGCATTGCTCTCTATTATCCCTTCGCTTCTCTCGTCTTGGTCTTCGTTTTTCTCTTCCTTTTTCCCATCTCGTATGTAACATAGCCAAGCCGGCAGCAGCTGAAATCCTCTGTCATCACCCACCACATGGCCGCCTCCGGCCACCAAACAACCGCCATCGGAAAATCCTCGGCAAACACCAGGGAGCGGTGATACGTCATAAACGTATCCTTAATTTCGGATGTTCCATGTTGTTTTCTTATTGTTTCCCACATGTTTGCTATACACTTTATGCCATTTTTATCGATTTTCTGGACTAACCTATTGACAAGATGACACAAAGCCAGTTCCCTGTTTTCTGTTGTTTTAGTTTCAGAAAAGTTGTTCTGGAAATATTCTCGGAATTCGAAAATTCGAAGCCCGGAAGTCTTAGATTTCCCGAAGGTTCCACGTAGTCCCAAAGCTATTCGGAGGGGGGCCTCAGGGGGGCCAGAACATAGGGCGGTGCCCCCTTGGTCGCGCTAGGGGGTGGTGTAGGGCCCCCAGGCCTCAACCACCTTTGCCCTTTTGCTTATTTAATCCACCCGAGACATAAACCCTAAATACACCCCACTTTTTCCCTAGAAACACCCGAGGCCACCGTCATCGTCATCCCGAGATCGGGAGGGTTCTAGAGCTCTCCACGGCACCCTGCCAGAGGGGGAAATCATCACCGGAAGGGTCTACACCACCATGCCCTCCACCGAAGTGATGCGTGAGTAGTTCATCCCTGGATTACGCGTCCATAGCATAGCTAGATGGTTGTTATCTCCACTTTGTACCTCATGTTTAGATCTTGTGAGCTGCCTATCATGATCAAGATCATGTTTATGTAATGCTACATGTTGTGTTTGCTGGGATCTGATGAATGTTGAATGCTATGTCTTCTGATTATCAATCTATCATGTTATATTCATGCTTATGATATTTATGATCTTGCATGGTCTCTACTATTAGTAGATGCTCTGGCCAAGTAGATGGTAGTAACTCTAAGAGGGAGTATTTATGATGGATAGTGGGTTCATGCCTCCTTTGCATCTGTGCTCGAGTGACAGAAACATGACGGATGGAGGATGTGTTGTTGCCATTAGGGAGAAAACAACGGTATTTACCTAATTTACATTGTTTACATTACACACTTTTCTTACGGTGATAATATGTTGCTTGCAACTTAATACCCAACGTTTGTTCGGATGATATTCGGAGGGTGGATTATTAGATATAGATGTAGTTGGATGACGGTCTATGAATTTTGTTGTAATTCCCGCATGAATCACATAGTAATCTTTATGTCTTGCATATGCACTACGGTGCAGCCTTCATTTCTGTCAATTGACCAGCTGTAAATTGCTCACCACACATGTTATTTATCTTTCACGGAGAGACACCAATAGTGAACTATGGACCCCGATCCATTTTCCTCATACTGATAAAACACCTACTGCTTTCATACTCCTTTCATACTGCTCTCATATTGTTCCTACGGGTTTCCTACTGTTTTCCACACCATACGTTTAACCTCTTTGTGTTCAGCAAAACCGGTGAGATTGACAACCTCACTGCTTTGTTGGGGCAAAGTGATTTGATTGTGTTGTGCAGGTTTTACATTGCTTCTGAACCGGTAGCGCGCCCTGCCATCGCAGCTGCTTCAACCTTCTGAAGTTACTCCCTCCTCCTACTGGTCGATTCAACCTTGGTTTCTTTCTGAGGGAAACTTGTTGCCGAACTCTTCATACCTTCCTCTTGGGGTCTCCAAACGAACGTGAGTTCACACGCATCAAAGCATTTTCTGGCACCGTTGCCGGGGAGGAAGAGAATTTCTGCAAGGGGAGTCCCTCACTTCCAATCTCTTTACTTTGTTTTTGTTTTGCTTGGTTTATTTTATTTTTTCTTGTTTGCTTCTCTTTATAAAAAACACAAAAAAATAGTTCTTATTCTAGTTGTTATGTTTTGCTTTATCATGCTTGCTATCAATGGTTGATGTCTTTGAAATTAGATCTTATAGGAAAGGTGGGTTCATAGATGAACAACAAAAATATTATAAAGAACACCGCTTGTCACAAAAAGGAATACACTTATGGGAGCAAATTAATAAATTGCATGACTATGCTAAAAACTTGTGCTCTACTTATAATATTACTTATTTCTTTGATAAATATTGCTGCTATAGGAGGTATAAACACCTCCCTTTTCAATGTGAGTATAATGATGATGTTACCATATCCCCTTATGTTAAGGGAAATTATGAATTATATGATGTGGAACAAATTGAAGAATTTATTGCTTGGAAGGGTGCATTCGAAATTGCCTATTTACTTGAGAGTATTGATGATGCACCTTATAAATACGAGATTTATGCTATACTTGAATATTTCTTTGATAATGCCTTGCAGGGACCTATGGAAGAAGAAATTCCAGAATTTGGAAGCTCATTGGATGAAAAAGAGGAGAAGAGTGATGATCAAGAGGAGGAAGAATGGAGCTACCCATGTCTGGCTCCCAATGATAGTAACTCTTTAACTCATACATCATTTGATGAAAGAGATGATCATATTGATTGTTTTGCAATGTCCCTTTTTGATGAAATTGATACTTTCTATACTTGTGACCTTGATACTACTATGAATGGAACTTTTGAGAATGATATTGCTACTATTATTCATGATAATCCATGCTACTTTGATAGATCCTATTATAATCCTCTATTTATTCAAACTATAGATATGCATGATAATGAGGAAGTTTGTTAGAAAATTTACATGATAATTCTCTTGATGATGGTCCTATGTTACTTGATGTTATAAATTATAATGCTACTGAAAATAGGATTGCTACAATGTGTCCTGTACCTTTTATGAGTGATCAATCATCTTGTTTTGCTATTGCTAAAAGTGGGAAGAAAGAGGAGCTGATTTTAAATTTTGATCCCACTGTTTTGGAGCTTAATATGAATTGTGTGCTTTTAGACCATGACAAAAATGCTTTATGTGATAATTATGTTGTTGAGTTTGTTCATGATGCTACTGGAAATTATTATGAGAGAGTAAAATATGGTTGTAAGAATTTTCATGTTACTAAAAGACCACTCTTTTTGTTGAAAGTTTTGAAATTGCTCTTGTTCTACCTTCCCACGATCTCTAGTTTGAGCCTCTTCGATTTATTTCTTTACAAGATTCCTATGCATAGAAAGTGGGTTAGACTCAAATTTGTTTTATACTTGCTTCTTGATGCTCTTTTTTTTTAATGCATATTTCTTATGTTAGCATTTTTTTCACTTGAAAACACTTGATTCCACTTTTCTGGGCCTAGCTAAAAGGCGTTAAAGAAAAGCACTTCTTGGGAGATAACCCATGGTTTTATTTTTGCTTTGTTTTTATCTGTTTTCTTTGAGTCAATGGGTTGTATACTTCTGTAGCAACTCCTTTGTATATTTTTTTTCATGTTATATTAGTGCCAAGTAAGGTTTCTGACGAGAGTTCGAGTAGGTTTTCAGATTTCTGCGCAGGAAACAGATTTCTGCTGTCCACCGTAAACAATTGTATAAATCATAGAAAAATCAGAAGGACCTCAAATTTCGTGTGCTTATTTATCGTCTAATTCCGCAACTTTTATGTTCTTTAAGTTTTTCGATCTGAGCAACGTAAGTGCCTCGAAAAAATTCGTCTTTACAGACTGCTCTGGTTTTGATAGATTCTGCCATTTTTCTTGCATTTGCTCTTTTGTGATGTCAAGTGGATTTCTTTGCTTAACTAAACATCAGTGATTGTATCTAATGTTTAAAAGTATCAATATCACTTGTGCCATACAGAACCCATGGATTTTTAATTGTTGCACTAACCCTCTAATGCGAATTACTGTTTGAGTGTGGTGTGAAGGAAGTTTTCAAGGGTCAAGAGAAGAGGTGATATATGTGGTCAAGAAGAGTGCAAGCTAAAATCTTGGGGATGCCCCTGTGGTTCATCCAAGCATATTTTTAGAAGACTCAAGTATCTAAGCTTGGGGATGCCCAAGGCATCCCCTTCTTCATCAACTATCTATCAGGTCACTTCTCGTGAAACTATATTTTTATTCGGTCACATCATATGAAGTTTACTTGGAGCGTCTGTTTGTTTTTCTTTTATTTTCTTTTGTTTTCCTTGCTTCAATAATATAGTTGGACCCTAGAATTATTTGTTTTGGAAAGAGACACGCTCCGCTTTTTCGTTTGAATACTTGATCTGCTAGTATTCTTAGTTTTTCTTCTAGCTGCTGCAAAATTTCCTGTTTAGCTCTTGTTTTCATTGCATCTCTTGTTCAGAGCTGTTAGTTTTCGTAGAGTTATGTGAGTCCTCTCATGTTTTATTTCTTCATCATTTAGAGAGTTTTTTTAAATCATGTTTTATGTGGTGCTTGTTGGGAAAAGAAACTGCTGCTTGAGGTAGAATTTTTAACGGTGCAAGTAGAAGCTTGTATAGAGTATGTCTAGAATTTTTCATATGATGCTAGATGTTATTTTATTTTTAAATCCTTGTGGTTATTGAGTAGCGTTATTAGCCTCAAATAGATGAGAGTGTTTAATGTGCCATTGAAAGAATCATGAGTTGTTCTTGTCATATTGAAGCATAAATTTGTGGTGTTCTCCTTTGAATGTTTTATTTGGTTGACTTGGCGCATGCTCACACCATGTTTATGACTATGAACCAGTCATGAATAGCCTCCATGATCATTTAGTTTTTGAACTTGTGGTACCACTTATTCTTTTATTAATGATGTTTATGTAGCTATGCATGATTATGGCTCTTATGCTCTTTGGATTTGTCGCTCCCAGTCTTTTGCTAGCCTCCACATGTACTGAGTATGAACTCTACTCGTGCATCCAACTCCCAACTCTACATGTGGTATTTAACCGCCACTCCAAAGTAAATTGCTCATGTGTTACCTTTAAAACTTTCAAAATTACTCCTGTTTTGTGCTCATGTTTTAGCTCATGAGGACGTAAATAGATGAGGGCGTAAATAGAGAATCTGTATATCACTTATTGATTGGACTTTCAAACCCTAGATTAGTGGCTTCATCCGCTTATCCAATGATAGAAGAGCTAGCAGCGGGGTGCCCAGCCCCAAATTAATAACAAAAAATTCTCTTCACTATTTTTGCCCCTGATTTATGAGTCAAAGCATAATTGTGTAAACAAAAGAGAAAGAGGGATGCCCTTCTAACCAGATGCGTACTTCTCTGGGAGCCGCTCTTGTGAAGTCTAGTTGGTTTGTGACGTACTGTATTTTCTGTTTACCATTCGTTGACATAAGCATACACCTCTCTTAAAATATAGACACTCCTCCACGGTATGTGATTGTTGGCAGGCACTTGAGGATTCCGTTAGCCATGGTTTGTGAAAGATGGTTGGCAGGAGTGCCCAATTTTTATACCTATATTTAATAAAATAAAAGCTCTAGCACATTAGTAATCCATGCTTCCATTTGCGAAGGTCCTTTCTTTTACTTTTATGTTGAGTCTCCATCTTCTAACTTTATGCACAGTTGAGAGAGCATTTTTGCCATTGTGAGTTTTATGTGCATTTGTCCCAGAAACATTATTAATTGATTCATGATGTGTTATTGCTTATTCTCCAATTATGTGTTCTAGTCTTCCTCATGAACTTTGAAGGTGTCCTTGCATTTATGTTTTCCCCACTCTTAAGGACTAGCGAAATATCACTTTGACATGTTCTCCCTATACTTGAAACAGATGTATATCTTTCGTTGCATTGTTATTGATGATCTTTTATTTGAGTTACTTCTCATAATACAAGGTGATTGTTGTGATTTATTATTAAAGTTCTATTTATCATGCTTATTTTTAAGTTCTATGATCTCAGCTTACTTATGCTTTTACATTATTGATGATCAAGTTTATGTGGGTAGCGTGTCACCTCAGAAATTATTGTGTTTTTATCGTTTACCTTCTCGAGGACGAGTAGGAAGCTTGGGGATGTTGATACGTCATAAACGTATCCTTAATTTCTGATGTTCCATGTTGTTTTCTTATTGTTTCTCACATGTTTACTATATACTTTATGCCATTTTTATCGATTTTCCGGACTAACCTATTGACAAGATGCCACAGAGCCAGTTCCCTGTTTTCAGCTGTTTTTTGTTTCAGAAAAGTTGTTCTGGAAATATTCTCGGAATTGCAAAATTTGAAGCCCGGAAGTCTTAGAATTCCCGAAGGTTCCACGGATCCCCGAAGAGACCCGGAGGGGGGCCTCAGCGGGCCCACACCATAGGGCGGCGTGCCCCCCTTGGCCACGCCGGGGGGTGGTGTGGGGCCCTAGGCCTCCACCGCCTTTGCCCTTTCCCCTATTTAATCCCCCCGAGACGTAAACCGTAAATAGATCCCACTTTTTTCTAGAGAAACACCCGAGGCCGCCATCAACGTCATCCCGAGATCGGGAGGGTTCTGGAGCTCTCCCCCGCACCCTGACGGAGGGGGAAATTATCACCGGAGGGGTCTACATCACCATGCCCTCCTCCGAAGTGATGCATGAGTAGTTCATCCCTGGACTACAGGTCCATAGAAGTAGCTAGATGGTTTTTCTCTCCACTTTGTACCTCATGTTTAGATCTTGTGAGCTGCCTATCATGATCAAGATCATATTTATGTAATACTACATGTTGTGTTTGCTGGGATCTGCGGAATGTTGAATGATATATCTTCTGATTATCAATCTATCATGTTATGTTCATGCTTATGTTATTTATGATCTTGCATGCTCTCCGTTATTAGTAGATGCTAGTAAGTCCAAGAGGGAGTATTTATGCTTGATAGTGGGTTCATGCCTCCTTTAAATCTGTGCTCGAGTGACAGAAACGTGACAGATGGAGGATGTGATGTTGCCATTAGGGTGAAAACAACGGTGTTTACCTAGTTTACATTATTTATATTACACACTTTTCTTACGATGATAATCTGTTTCTTGCAACTTAATATCCAACGTTTGTTTGGATGATATTCGGAGGGTGGATTATTAGACATAGATGCAGTTGGATGACGGTCTATGTATTTTGTTGTAATGCCCGCATGAATCACATAGTAATCTTTATGTATTGCATATGCACTACGGTGCAGCCTTCATTTCTGTCAATTTCCCAGCTGTAATTTGTTCACCACACATGTTATTTATCTTTCACGGAGAGACACCACTAGTGAACTGTGGACCCCGGTCCATTTTCCTCATACTGAAAAAACACCTACTGCTTTCATACTGCTTTCATATTGCTCTCATATTGTTCCTACTATTTTCCTACTGTTTTCCAAACCATATGTTTAACCTCTTTGTGTCCAGCAAAACTGGTGAGATTGACAACCTCACTGCTTCATTGGGGCAAAGTTATTTGATTGTGTTGTGCAG
Organism: Alopecurus myosuroides; assembly: GCA_028641055.1. Classification (NCBI taxonomy): domain Eukaryota; kingdom Viridiplantae; phylum Streptophyta; class Magnoliopsida; order Poales; family Poaceae; genus Alopecurus; species Alopecurus myosuroides. The sequence continues at coordinate 35,806,021 of CM054063.1, forward strand.
GTTCCACGTTGCTTCTGAACCGGTAGTGCGACCTGCCATCTCAGCTGCTTCAACCTTCTGAAGTTACTCCTTCCTCCTACTGGTCGATTCAACCTTGGTTTCTTTCTGAGTGAAACCTGCTGCTACACTCTTCATACCTTTTTCTTGGGGTCTCCCAATGAACGTGTGTTCACACGCATCAAGCCACAGTGGAGAAGATGTCGGCGATAGTGGAGCCAGCCGCCGGCGAGAAAGTCATAACGTGCGGGGTTCGCTGGACCATAAAGTGAGGTCCAAGGAGGCGGCGTACCCGCGGAGGAGGTGCTTCGAGGGGGTGGTGCATCAAGGTGGCGTGAGATCGCCGCCTGCCACGGGCGGCCATGGCCGGCGTTTTGGCAGGGTTGGCTGCATGGGCTAAGCGAGTCTCGAGTGTAACGAGGGCGCATTATTCCTCCTCTCCGGTGGGAGGGCGGGCGTTTCTCTTCTTTGTCCTCTCCCCCCTCCCCGTCTTCGTTCCAACATCTATATTAATTGTAGGGAGTTCGACTGGGGCACGGTCAACCATAAGCTATCATCACCTGATATAATGTGCAAACTAGTTGTGCTTTGTAATTATTATTGTAGTATATGAAATTTTATTGGAAAACGTGATACACGTGTAAACTGGTGAAGAAATAATGAGTACAATTTTTTTAAAGATTTTTCTTTGAAGGAACAACATATTTTTAGGGAACAAAAATTTTTTTAGTAGAAGAAGATAGATTTGACCATTAAATTGCCCAGGTGTTCTGTTGGGCTTTTCGATTCCGACCTAGGCATGCATGTAGGGACGGACAACATGGAGGTTAATTTCCAGCTCAAAATAGAAAGAATGCCCGTTTCAGATCAGAATACCTCTCGTTCACGTATTTTGCTGGGTGGGGTTTCTTTCTCTTGTTTCATGTTGGTTTGCATAGGTGGGTTTTATTTTTGTTGGGAAACCGATGTATGTTGCAATATACGGCCGCACCCTTTTTTGGATGGAGGTTTTCCCTTTAGGTTTGGTCCTCCCCACTTACCCCTCGCCCTTATATATACTCAGGCATTGCACGGAGAGAGACCACAATTGATTAATAAAGATCAGTTCCGCCTATATACTGTGTCTCCTTTTACTTTGGGCATGTGTGATTGTGCCGCGTGTACGACTCCTTCGACTACGCTCATGCTCCACGTCCTTGGACCGGACTCGCCGGTAAAGGTTGTGGAACACTTTATCAACACGTAGTGCTCCGCCAACTGATCTGCATCGAGCCTCCCTCAAGAAGGCTCCCATTGTTGATCGCAGAGAACACATGTGGCTTCCCCAATGGAGGAAACGTGCCTTGCGGATGGTGGATCGACAAATACCATCCTAAGAGATGATAAGTACTTCGAGTCAATTCAAAAGTCTCCAGGTAGTATTATGACGATCGCCGGCTGCGGTCCGAAAATAGTAGGCCCCGCAAGAGCCACTATTGTACTTCCCATGGGAACAACTTTGGTCATTAATGACGCATTGTTGTGCCAAGAGACTACTCGCTCTCTCTTCAGCTTCAAAGCTATTCGCGCCAATGGTTTCCACATTGAGACCGATGACGAGGGTGGTAAGGAATACCTTCTCATCACAAGGCGCGACGAAAATGGTACCCATGTCCTCTAAAGGCTTCCTTCATGGGTGATGCGTGTGAACACACGTTCATTGGGAGACCTGATGTCTACGCATGCTTCTATTCTTGTAGAGAGTGTTGGGCCTCCAAGTGTAGAGGTTTGTAGAACATCAGCAAGTTTCCCTTAAGTGGATCACACAAGGTTTATCGAACTCAGGGAGGTAGAGGTCAAAGATATCCCTCTCAAGCAACTCTGCAATTAAGATATAAGAAATCTCTTGTGTCCCCAACACACTCAATATACTTGTCAGGTATATAGGTGCACTAGTTCGGCGAAGAGATAGTGAAATGCGAGTAATATGGATGGTTATAAATAATAATAGCAATCTGAAATAAATATGGCAGCAAGCAAACATGTAGCAGAACAGGCGAAAAAGGGTGTTTCAATGCTTGGAAACAAGGCCTAGGGATCCTACTTTCACTAGTGGACACTCTCAACAATGATCACATAATTGAATAACTAAATATCTTCTCTTCACTATGCTACTCTTAACCCTCTCCGGTTGGATAACAAACACTAATCATTGCGTAGTGCTGCAAAAAGCATTCCTTAAAGTAAGCATTCCCATGTCTAGTTAACACCACGCTGTCACTATGAGCGTCCTAGAAGGTACTAGATAAACACCACAATTCATAGAGGAGACACACACGATGTGCACACTGTCACCTTCAAACCGCGGGACAAGGTGACTCGAAAGTTCATATTAATAAAACACTTGAGTAGCACAAGATGAAGAGTAACATCTACTTATTCAACTAGATTACAAAGCTCACGATCACATATAGATCACACCATGGGAGAGAGAGATGAACCACATAGCTACCGGTAGAGCCCTCAGCCTCGGGGGAGAACTACTCCCTCCTCATCATAGGAGACCGCAACGACGATGGAGATGGCGGTGGAGTCGATGGAGATGGTTCCGGGGGCACTTCCTCGTCCCGGCAGGGTGCCAGAACAGAGATCTGTCCCCCGAAACTTGTCGGCGGCGGTGGCAGAGCTACAGATGTATTTTGTGGAAAAGGTCGATTCTCTTAGGGTTTTCCCTCGGGGGAGTATAAATAGGCAAAAGGGCAAAGGCGGTGGAGCCCTGGGGGCCCCACACCACCCCCCGACACGGCCAGGGGGGGCGCCTCCCTATGGTGTGCCCCCCTGAGGCCCCCTCCGTGTCTCTTCGGGACTTGTGGATGCTTCCGGGGGAAATAGGAACTTCGGGATTCGTGGGGTCCAATTCCGAGAATATTTCCGGAACAACTTTTCTGAAATAAAAAACAGCAGAAAACAGTGAACTGGCACTTGGCATCTTGTTCATAGGTTAGTCCCGGAAAACGTGTCAAAATGCTATAAAGAAGGGAGAAACATGTAGCAATTGGCATAATATCAACATGGAACATCAGAAATTATAGATACGTTGGAGACGTATCAAGACCCCAAGAGGAAGGTATGAAGAGTGCAGCAACAAGGTTTCCTCAAAAAGAAACCAAGGTTGAATCGACCAGTAGGAGGAAAGAGTAACTTCAGAAGGTTGAAGTAGCTGAGATGGCAGGACGCACTACCGGTTCAGCAGCAACGTGGAACCTACACAACACAATCAAATCACTTTGCCCCAACAAAGCAGTGAGGTTGTCAATCTCACCGGTTTTGCTGAACACAAAGAGGTTAAACGTATGGTGTGGAAAACAGTACGAAAAGTATGAAGCAGTAGGAAAGCAGTAGGTGTTTTATCAGTATGAGGAAAATGGACCGGGGTCCACAGTTCACTAGTGGTGTCTCTCCATGAAAGATAAATAACATGTATGGTGAACAAATTACAGCTGGCCAATTGACAGAAATGAAGGTTGCACCGTAGTGCACATGCAAGCCATAAAGATTACTATGTGATTCATGCGGGCATTACAATAAAATACATAGACCGTCATCCAACTACATCTATGTCTAATAATCCACCCTCTGAATATCATACGAACAAACGTTGGGTATTAAGTTGCTAGCAACAGATTATCGCCGTAAGCAAAATGTGTAATGTAAACAAAATAAAAACACTGTTGTTTTCTCCCTAATGGCAAAAACACATCCTCCATCCGTCACGTTTCTTTCACTCGAGCACAGATGCAAAGGAGGCATAAACCCACTATCGAGCATAAATACTCCCTCTTGGAGTTACTAGCATCTACTAATAGTGGAGAGCATGCAAGATCATAAATAACATATACATGAAGATAACATGATAGATTGATAATTAGAAGACATAGCATTCAACATTCATCAGATCCCAGCAAACACAACATGTAGCATTACATAAAGATGATCTTGATCATGTTAGGAAGCTCACAAGATCTAAACATGAGGTACAAAGTGGAGAGAACGGCCATCTAGCTACTGCTATGGACACGTAGTGCAGGGATGAACAACTCACGCTTCACTTCGGAGGAGGGCATCGTGGTGTAGACCCCTCCAGTGATGAATTCCCCTCCCGGCAGGGTGCCGGGGAGAGCTCCAGAACCCTCCCGATCTCGGGATGACGATGACGGTGGCCTCGGGTGTTTTTTCGGGACGAAGTGGTATAAATTTAGGGTTTACGTCTCGGGGGGTATAAATAGGCGAAAGAGCAAAGGCGGTGGAGTCCAGGGGGCCCCACACCACTCCATGGCGGGGCCAGGGCGCACCGTCCTATGGTGTGGGGCCCCTGAGGCCCCCCTCCAGGTCTCTTCGGGACTCCGTGGAACCTTCGGGAATTCTAAGACTTCCGGGCTTCGGTTTTTCCAATTCTGATAATATTTCTAGAACAACTTTTCTGAAACTAAAAACAGCAGAAAACAGAGAACTGGCTCTGTGGCATCTTGTCAATATGTTACTCCAGAAAATCGATAAAAATGGCATAAAGTGTATAGCAAACATGTGGGAAACAATAAGAAAACAACATGGAACATCAGAAATTAAGGATACGTTGATGACGTATCAACATCCCCAAGCTTAGTTCATGCTCGTCCTCGAGTAGGTAAACGATAAAAACACATAATTTCTGAGGTGACATGCTACCAACATAAACTTGATCATCAATAATGTAAAAGCATAAGTAAGATGAGATCATAGAACTTTAACACAAGCATGATAAATAGAACTTTAATAATAAAGCATAACCATCACCTTGCATCATGAGAAGTAACTCAAATAAAAGATGATTAATAACAATGCAACGAAAGATATACGTTTGTTTCAAGTATAGAGAAAACATGTCAAAGTGATATTTCGCTAGTCCTTAAGAGTGGGGCAAAACATAAATGCCAGGACACCTTCAAAGTTCATGAGGAAGACTAGAACAAATAATTAGAGAACAAGCAATAACACATCATGAATCAATTAATAATGTTTTTTGGAACAAATGCACATAAAACTCAGAATGGAAACTATGCTCTCTCAACTGTGCATAAAGTTAGAAGATGGAGACTCAACATAAAAGTAAAAAAAGGCTCTTCGCAGAGGGAAGCATGGATCACTCATGTGCTAGAGCTTTTATTTTATTAAACATAGGTATAAAAACTAGACACTCCTGCCAACCATCTTTCACAAACCATTGCTAACCGAATCCTCAGGTGCCTGCCAACAATCACATACCGTGGAGGAGTGTCTATATTTTAAGAGAGCTGTATGCTTATGTCAAAGAATGGTAAACAGAAAATACAGTACGTCACAAACCAACTAGACTTCACAAGAGCGGCTCCCAGAGAAGGACGCATCTGGGTAGAAGTTCATCCCTCTTTCTCTTTTGTTTACACAATGAGGGGCAAAAATAGTGAAGAGAATTTGTGTTATTAATTTGGGGATGGGCACCCCGCTGCCAGCTCTTCTATGATTGGATAAGCGGATGAAGCCACTAGTCCAGGGTGTGAAAGTCCAATGAACAAGTGAGATAAAGATTCTCTATTTATGTCCTCATGAGCTAAAATAGGAGCACAAAACAGGAGTAATTTTGAAAGTTTTAAAGGTAACACATGAGCAATTTACTTTGGAGTGGCGGTTAATTACCACATGTAGGTAGGTATGGTGGACACAATGGAATAAATTTGGTTTTTGGAAGTTGGATGCACGAGTAGAGCTCATACTCAGTACAAGAGGAGGGTAGCAAAAGACTAGGAGCGACAAATCATGAGAGCATAAGAGCCATAATCATGCATAACGACATAAACATCATTAATCAAAGCATATGTGGTACCACAAGTTCAAAAACCAAATGATCATGGAGGCTATTCGTGACTGTTTGATAGTCATAAACATGGTGTGAGCATGAGCCAAGTCAACCAAATAAAACATTCAAAGGAGAACACCACTAATTTTTGCTTCAATATGACAAGAACAACTCATGATTCTTTCAATGGCACATTAAACACTCTCATCTATTCGAGGCTAATCATGATACTAAATAACCAAAAGGATTTAGAACTGAAAATAACATCTAGCATGGTATGAAAAAGTCTAGCCACAGTCTGTACACACTTCTACTTGCACCGTTAAAAATTCTACCTCAAGAAGCAGTTTCTTTTCCCGGCAAGCAGCATACAAAACATGCTTTAAAAAAAACTCTCTAAATGCTACAGCAAGAAAACATTAGAGGACTCACAAAACACTACTAAAACTAATAGCTCTGAAAAAGAGATGCAATGAAAACGAGAGCTAAATAGGAATTTTTGCAGCAACTAGAACAAAAACTAAGAATACTAGCATAGCAAGTATTCCAATGAAAAAGCGGAGCGTGTCTCTCTCCCAAACAAAGAATTCTAGGATCCAACTATATTATTGAAGAAAGTAAAAGAAAATAAAATAAAGGAAAAGAAAAGAAAACAAAAGAAAAACAAACAGACGCTCCAAGTAAACTTCATATGATGTGGTTGAATAAAAATATAGTTTCACGAGAAGTGACCTGATAGATAGTTGATGAAGAAGGGGATGCCTTGGGAATCACCAAGATTAGATGCTTGAGTCTTCTAAATATATGCATGTATGAACCACGGGGGCATCCCCAAGCTTTGACCTTGCACTCTTCTTGATCACATATATCATCTCTTCTCTTGAAAGCTTCCTTCACACCACACTCAAACAGTATTTCGCATTAGAGGGTTAGTGCAAAAATTACAAATCCATTGGTTCTGTATGGCACAAGTGCTATTGATACTTTTAAACATTAGCTACAGTCACTGCTGTTTCGTGAAGCAAAGAAATCCACTTGACATCACAAAAGAGCAAATGCAAGAAAAATGGCAGAATCTGTCAAAACCTGAACAGTCTGTAAAGACGAATTTTTTCGAGGCACTTACATTGCTCAGATCGAAAAACTTAAAGAGCAAAAAAATTACGGAATTAGCCGCACAAGAAATTTCAGGTCATTCTGATTTTTCTATAATTTATACGATTTTTTACGGTGGACAGCAGAAATCCGAAAACCAACTCAACCTCTCGTCAGAAACCTTACTTGGCACTACTAAAACATGAAAAGAAAGATACAACGGAGTTTCTACAGAAGTATACAACCCCTTGACTCAAAGGAAACAGAGAAAAACAAAGCAAAAATAAAACAATGGGTTATCTCCCAAGAAGTGTTTTTCTTTAATGCCTTTTAGCTAGGCCCAAAAAGTGGAATCAAGTATTTTTAAGTAAAGAAGCATCCAAATTGTAACTTGTTTGAATAACTGAATCAAAAGGCAACTTAATTCTCTTTCTAGGAAAGTGTTCCATACCTTTTTGAGTGGGAACTGAAATTTAATATTCCCTTCTTTCATATCAATAACAGAACCAACATTTCTAACAAAAGGTATTCCCAAAAAAATTGGACAAGAAGCATTGCATTAAATATTCAAGACAACAAAATCAACGAGGAAAATAGTATTATTAACCACGATAAGAACATCATCAACACTCCCCAAAGGTTTCTTTCTAACATTATCAATAAGACGAATATCCAAATAACTAGGTTCCAATGGTGGTAAATCAAGAATATCATAGAGTTTCTTGGGCATAACAGAGATACTAGCACCAAGATCACATAGAGAATTGCAATCAAAATCATTCACTTTCATTTTAATAATAGGCTCCCAACCATCATCTAGCTTCCTAGGGATAGAGGCTTCACATCTTAATTCATCCTCTCTAATTTGCATGAGAGCATTTGTAATATTTTTGTGAAAGCCATATTCATAGCACTAACATTAGGGCAACTAGAAAGCTTTTGTAAGAACTTAATCACTTCAGTTATGTTACAATCATCAAAGTCAATATCATTTTTATCAAAGATAATGGGACCATTGTCTCCCATGTTTCTAAAAATTTCAGCACTTTTATCATGAGCATTTTTTTAGCAGTTTCAGGCAGTTTTGCATTTTTACTAGCAGTAGTGGGAGTGTTTCCAACACCAATTACTTTACCATTGATAGTAGAAGGTTTTCTAGCATGATAAGCTTCATCTTTACTAGTGGTGGTAATGGTGCAAACATTAGCTATATTATTCTTTCTAGCTATCATCTTCTCTTTCCCATCTAGCATGCAATTCAGCTAACATCCTAACATTATCATCAGTTTGTATTTGGATAGCATTTGTAGCAGCAAAAGGATACTCATCTATGATTTCAGTTTTAGCAGTCATTCTATTGATCAAAGAAGATTGAGCTTCAGACATGGAAGAAATTGAAGTTTCAGCATGAGCAATTTTAACTTGCAACCCGGATATTTCTCTATTTAAACTCTCAAGTTGATAGCTGATATTTCTTAGCATAGCAGATTGTTCCTACATGTTTTTAGTAAATAGTTTATTTTGCTCATATTGTTTTTGCATAAAGTATTTAGTGGCTCTTTCAACTTCTGAAATTCTTTCATTAGACATTCCAGTTCTATCATTATTACCACTAATAAAAGGATATGGCCTATAATTGTTGCTACCAAAATTATTCCTATAAGCATTGGTGTTGAAATTATTATTTTTAATGAAGTTCACATAAACATGCTCTTCTTGAGCAACCAAAGAGGCTAAAGGGACATTATTTGGATCAATAGGAGCACGGCCATTCACAAGCATAGACATAATAACATCAAGTCTTTCATTCAAAGAGGAGGTTTCTTCAACAGAATTTACCTTCTTACCAGTTGTAGCTCTCTCAGTGTGCCACTCATAATAATTTACCATCATATAATCAAGAAGCTTTGTTGCTGACCCCAAGGTCATGGACATAAAGGTTCCTCCAGCAGCTGAATCCAGAAGGTTTCTTGAAGAAAAATTCAGAACTGCATAAAAGGTTTGGATGATCATCCAAGTAGTCAATCCATGAGTGGGACAATTCTTTACTAAAGATTTCATTCTTTACCAAGCTTTAGCAACATGCCCATTATCAAGTTGCTTAAATTTCATAATGCTACTTATTAAAGATATAATCTTAGCAGGAGGATAATATTTTCTAATGAAAGCATCTTTACACTTAGTCCAAGAATCAATACTATTTCTAGGCAAAGACAACAACCATTCTTTAGCTCTTCCTCTCAAAGAGAAAGGAAACAATTTTATTTTAATAATATCTCCATCTACATTTTTATATTTTTGCATCTCACATAGTTCAAAAAAATTATTAAGATGGGTAGCAACATCATCAGTACTAACACCAGAAAATTGCTCTCTCATAACAAGGTTTAACATGGCATGTTTTATCTCATAAAAATCAGCAGTAGGAGCAGGTGGAGCAATAGGTGTGCTAATGAAATCATTGTTGTTGGTGCTAGTAAAGTCACACAACTTAGTGTTCCCAGGAGTAGTCATTTTAACAAGACTAAAAATAGGAATAAAACTACAGCTAGAATAAGAACTAATTTTTCGTGTTTTTGATAAAGAGAAGCAAACAAGAAAAAATAAAATAAACTAAGAAAAACAAAAACAAAGAAAAGAGATTGGAAGTGAGAGACTCCCCTTAAAGAAATTCTCTTCCTCCCCGGCAACGGTGCCAGAAAATTTGCTTGATGCGTGTGAACACACGTTCGTTGGGAGACCCCAAGAGGAAGGTATGAGGAGTGCAGCAGCAAGTTTCCCTCGGAAAGAAACCAAAGTTGAATCGACCAGTAGGAGGAAAGAGTAACTTCAGAAGGTTGAAGCAGCTGAGATGGCAGGACGCACTACAGTTCAGCACCAACGTGGAACCTACATAACACAATCAAATCAGTTTTCCCCAACGAAGCAGTGAGGTTGTGAATCTCACCGGTTTGCTGAACACAAAGAGGTTAAACGTATGGTGTGGAAAACAGTAGGAACAGTATGAAAGCAGTAGGTGTTTTATCAGTATGAGGAAAATGGACCGGGGTCCACAGTTCGCTAGTGGTGTCTCTCCATGAAATATAAATAACATGTGTGGTGAATAAATTATAGCTGGGCAACTGACAGAAATAAAGGCCGCACCATAGTGCATATGCAAGACATAAAGATTACTATGTGATTCATGCGGGCATTACAACAAAATACATAGACCGTCATCCAGCTGCATCTATGTCTAATAATCCACCCTCCGAATATCATCCGAATAAACGTTGGGTACTACATTGCTAGCAACAGATTATCACTGTAAGCAAAGTGCGTAATGTAAACAACGTAAACTAAATAAACACTGTTGTTTTCTCCCTAATGGCAACAGCACATCCTCCATCCGTCACGTTTCTGTCACTTGAGCACAGATGCAAAGGAGGCATGAACCCACTATCGAGCATAAATACTCCCTCTTGGAGTTACTAGCATCTGCTTGGCCAGAGCATCTACTAATAACGGAGAGCATGCAAGATCATAAATAGCATATGCATGAAGATAACATGATAGATTGATAATCAGAAGACATAGCATTCAACATTCATCAGATCCCAACAAACACAACATGTAGTATTACATAAAGATGATCTTGATCATGTTAGGAAGCTCACAAGACGTAAACATGAGGTACAAAGTGGAGAGAACAATCATCTAGCTACTTCTATGGACCCATAGTTCAGGGATGAACTACTCACGCATCACTTCGGAGGAGGGCATGGTGGTGTAGACCCCTCCGGTGATGAATTCCCCTCCCGGCAGGGTGCCGGGGAGAGCTCCAGAACCCTCCCGATCTCGTGATGACGATGACGGCGGCCTCGGGTGTTTTTCGGGACGAAGTGGTATATATTTAAGGTTTACGTCTCGGGGGGTATAAATAGGCGAAAGAGCAAAGACGGTGGAGGCCGGGGGGGCCACATCACCCCATGGCGCGGCCAGGGGGCGCCTCCCTATGGTGTTGGCCCCCTGAAGCCCCCCTCCGGGTCTCTTCGGGACTCCGTGGAACCTTCAGGAATTCTAAGACTTTCGGGCTTCGAATTTCCAATTTCGAGAATATTTCCAGAACAACTTTTCTGAAATTAAAAACAACAGAAAACAGGGAACTGGCTCTGTGGAATCTTGTCAATACGTTAGTCCAGAAAATCGAAAAAAATGACATAAAGTGTATATCAAACATGTGGGAAACCCTAAGAAAATAACATGGAACATCAGAAATTAAGGATACGTTATGACGTATCAATGGGACATGGGGCTATACTATACGAAAATTGTAGCACTGCCCGTGTACACTATCTTAAAGACTGTTTTCTGAAGCTCTGAACTATTTTGCCTATGGCATGATAAATTAGGCCACCCCGGTATAAGAATGATGAGGAACATTATTAACAACTCAAATGGTCATAATGTTAATGTGAAAAACTTTCCAAATCACGATGATTTCGTGTGCACTGCATGCGCTATGGGGAAGTTAATCATTAGACCATCGACCTTAAAGGTGAAGGATGAAATCCCCGCGTTCTTGGAGCGCATCCAAGGGGACACATGCGGTCCGATTCAGCCCCTTTCAGGTTGTTTTGGTACTTCATGGTACTCATCGACGCTTCCTCTAAATGGTCCAATGTTTGCTTGCTATCAACACGGAATCATGCATTTGCAAAGTTGATCTCTCAGATAATACAAATGAGGAATAGATTCCCTAATTATCATATTAAGTCCATCAGAATGGATAATGCTGGAGAATTTACTTTAAAGTCATTCGATGATTATGGCATGGCAATGGGAATTGTGGTCGAGCATTCAGGACCGCATGTCCATACGCAAAATGGACTTGCAGAGGCTTTGATCAAAAGGATTAAATTCATTGTCAGAACGCTCCTTTAGAACTGTAAATTACCAACTACATGTTGGCGGCATGCTATGTTACACGTTGCTAAACTCATCAATTTTTGACCATTGGCCTACAAAATCCATTCTCCTATGCAGTTTGCGCAGGGGTCGGCACCAAAAAATCCGCACCTTCGCAGGTTTGGTTGCCAGGTGTATGTACCGATTCCACCACCCCAGCGACCAGCAATGGGCCCGCTCCATAAGTCGGGGATATACCTTGGTTATGAGACCGTGTCCATAATCAAGTATTTGGACCCCATGATAGGTAACTGTCATACGGCCCGCTTTGCTGATTGCATATTTGACGAGGATATATTTCCGACTTTAGTGGGAGAAAATCAACCCCTTGATGATAAAAGTCGAGAAATCACGTGGCAAGCCACGGGGATCCACGCTCATGACCCACGCACCGCTGAGACAAATAAAGAAGTCAAAGATTATAAATATGCATACATTAGCAAATCAACTGCCTAATCACTTTAGTGACTTGAAAACTGTGACAAAATCGCATGTGCCTGCGCGCAATGCACCGAAAAGGGTTAAGATACCGAAGTTAACTAATGGTACACCCGCTCCCGTGCAAAGGCCTAAGAGGACGAGAAATCCGAATTCTCAAATCCCAAGTACTCGGGGACGCCCGACGAAGAAGGATAAGAGAGATTTATCACAAACAGTCACTAAAATCCCCTAATAAGAAAAAGGGGAGCCAGTTGAGACCTGGCACAAGTACAGAAAGTCCTGTCTGGACTTGAACGTCCCTATTGAGGGAACATCCAGCGGAGACGTGAGTATCGGCGCGGAAAAACTAAAGGATCTCGCTCGTGTAATGGGAAATACGGTAGAGCAAGAGGTAGCGCCAGATGCGGCCCATGACGGAATGGCCATAAATTATATAAATACAGGAGAGTCAATGAACCGAGCAATGGCAATTGTCGACGTTAACATTGCTAAGAAAATTGCTTCGATCATAGATCCTGACCCAGAACCTAACAGCCTCGCTGGTTGTAAAAAGAGGTCGGATTGGAAAGAATGGCAAAAGGCAGTTACCTCAGAATTACTATCTCTTAACAAACGGAAGATGTTTGGACCTGCTTACTCCTCCCCACGTTTGCCCTGTTTGCCATAAGTGTTTCTTTTTTGTGGAGTTTCTCATCACGGCCCCACACTTTCTTGGGGGTTGGGGGGGGGGGGGGTTGCCTCTATGTTTTGATCCTTTCCACCTACCCCTCTCCCCTATATATACTGAGACGTTGTATGGAGAGAGACCACAGTTGATTAATAAAGATCAGTCCCGCCGTCTATATATTGTGTCTTCTTTTACTTTCTGTATCTGTGATAGTGCCGCGTGTACGACTCTTTCACTATGCTCCCGCTCCACGCATTTGGACCGGACTCGCCGGCAAGGTTGTAGAACAATTTTGTTGGGTTCAAGTCAACTGTAGTACTCCTATTTGGCCGTGATGAGACGACCGGTCGGGCGTTTGCCCGGCCAACGCCTAGCGTTGGGCTATTTGCTTCCTTATTAAGCAAAGGAATTATCCATTTTTTTACAGCACGCAAACGATAACAGAAGTTACCAAACAAGGCCTTGGTCGGTTGCCTTACCACGCTACCAAACAGAAATCGATTTGAATCAAGCTCGGACTCGGACACAATCACACAAGGGTGCATACAGGAACCGATGTACTCATGTACGCACGCAGTCCCGCCACCCAAAGAAAGGAGAGCCCGCAAGTCTCAACCTAATCCAATCCGCCGCCGCGCGCCGTACTTCGTGATGGGCACGTCAGCGTCGTCTCTTCTGCACCAGCACGCCGCCCGTCGCCGCGGCTACGAGCCGCTCCCTGATCGGTCGGACGACGGGGAGAAGCAGGAGGAGTTCATATTCTTCAAGGAGGAGAAGCAAGGGCCGGCGGCTCTGGAGGCGCGCGGCCTCATGCTGAGACACAGGGCAGAGCGCCGGCAGGGCACCATCCCCGCCATCCGGAAGGACCTCAAGGACGCGGCGCTCTGCTACCTCGCCGCCTTAAACTGTACGTACTACCACAGGTCCTTCTCTCGATTTCTCAACCAAGTTTCCCCGCTCTATTAACCCACGATCCACTGATGAATCTTCACGGCGGTTATTTTCAGGGAGCAAAGCTGGCACGGCGTTCGCCCAGCAGGCTGTGTACGACCTCGACATAGGCGACGAACGGGGCGCGGCGACTGCGTTCCTCCGTTCCGCGAAATGCTACGCCCAGGTGGAGCACAAGAGCCCGAACCAGGTGGCCCTCGTCGAGCAGGCCCTGGAGACCGCCACGGAGTTGTTCGTCAAGGCGGAAGACCTAGAGCTGGCCGCCGCCAGCTGCCTGGAGCTGGCCGAGTTCTACATGGACCGGCAGGAACTGCGGAGAGCGCTGGACCGCTTCAAGAAGGCCGCCGACTACAGCCACCGTGCCGGGCACCTGGAATGCTGGCGGCACTGCCAGTACAACGCCAACCTGGTCAGGCATCTGCTCCGCAGAGAGGGGGCGCCCCGCCGCGAGGGAGTCTACAAGACTAGGTCCGCCGGGTACATCCGGTCGTCGGACCCTGACTGGCGCTTCCGAGTGTCCGAGCTGTACCTGTCCACCACTCATCGTGTTGTAGGACGTCCCGTCCCGGTGTAGTTGGTTGAATCTGTTTGACTATCCCATGTATACACGTTAGATCTTTTTTTTTTGAACAAGGAGAGGGGTCAAAGACCCCCAGAGCTGCAATATCATTACACGTGGTGGGAAACTATTACATCCAGGTCCTTTACACATTTTGCCCTGTAGACCTGCAAATTCGAAAAAAAGGCCCGGAACTTTACAACAAAGACCCTGGAACAGAAGATAAAACTCAATCGGGTCCAAAGCCTTCTCCACCACCTCAATCGTCGACGACCTCCAGGCGGCAAGCATCGAGGCCGGAGCACAGCGCGCTCGAATCTCTCCCAAACCAGCGAAGGAACAGAGCCTCCAGCAATCGGCCCGAGAGCGGGGACGAACCACTTGCCCTAAAGCCGATGTCGAGCATTGATGGCTTGTCCAGCGGGCCTCCAAAACGGAGGTTGAACGAAGGCCACCCTCTTGGCCCTGATACGCGGAAGCAATTCGTGCTTCGCGTGGTAAGCTCGTCGTCGCAGCATCGAATCTGTTCCTGTCAACAAAATGCAAAGAAGCAGCATCCTCCTCCTTCCGCCTCTCGCCTCCACGGCCGACCAGCAGAAGAGCAGCCTCCACTTCTTCAGACTTCGCAGAGAGAAACCGAAAGCACCCCAGAACCAGGGCACCACCATCGACCTTATGCGAGAAAGAGGATCCCGCCGCCATCTCCTCCAGATCCCACCCCCACCACGAGAGCCAAAGATCAGAGAGCGGAAGCAGCAAATCCACGCAGGCTCGGGTCGGACTTGCCTGCGAAGAAATCCTCCATGGCAAAACGCCAAAACTCAAGCAACAAAGCAAACAGCAAACTCGAGAACCTAAACTACTTCTATACATGCGGGGCCGGCACCCTACGACATCACCACACCAACTAGCACGAGCGCTAGCGGCAGGGAAGGCGGAGGTCGACCCTCAAGGTACTGTAGCTGGTGAGAGAGGCGAAGGGATCGTGCAAGTTAGGCTACTGTAGCTTAGCTCAAGTTGTGATGCAAGTTTGTAATGCGTTGCGCGTATTTTTTATTTATTTTTATGAAGCAGGCAAAATGTTTGCCTTCTATACTGATACTAGATCATGTAGGCACGGCAATACGCGCACGTCCATTAGACCATCCGCTATGTGGCGCCGGCTCAAACCAAAATGTTGTCAGAGTATGAACCGTTGTTGTTTGGCTGCAGTGTGTAACTTCGATTCAACACTGTTGTGGGACCCATCACACAGCAATAAAAATGCCTACTCCTCTGTCCGGTTGCATGCTGTTCACAGTGGTAGGCACCTTTGCATGTTGCATGTGAGGTGAGAGAACTCTATTTAATTGAAGGAATCGGCTAGGAACCGAATCAATTTCTTGGGTCGCTTTTCTCGGTTGACGCGATGCATCGATGCTCTGCAGTGTATAGAACCGATTCAATCTTCCTTTAGAATCGCTTTTGCCTCACATTGTGGCTGGTCTTAGGATTCTAAAATGTCCGGCATTTATATAATATGAATTTAAGAAATTTGATATGCATGAAGTATCCTACGCAAATTTGAGCTAGCATTAGCAAAGTCGTATCCTATGTGGGCGGTCGTCAGTCCAAGCGCGAGACGTCGGGAAAAAGACGATGGTGACGTTGGGAAGAAGATGATGTTGACGAGGCGTCACGACGGGTGTGCCAAGTCCGGGAACACATCCTGTACGAAGGCACGCGTCAGCACTACTACAGGAACCCCCCTTCAGCAACGCGTCAATGCGTTGCCATATGTCCCTATATGCGTTGTTATGGTCTACACCAACGGATGTAGTATGTGTTGTCGTAGGTGGCGTTGCAAGGGTCTACACCAACGTATATACATTCGTTGGTAAACAGTGTGTAGAAGCGTTGTAAAGTAGCAACGTATAGATATAGTGCTTAACAACACTTCATATACATTGGTAGAGACCATGTTTAAATGTATTTCAAATGGCCATATCATTGAAAGGACTAGTAGCTTTGCTAGATAGCATGCAAAATTAATGGCCATTTATATACTATCACCCAAATTACTATGTCAATGCGAGAAGACCAGAGGAGCCATAGTATAACGAACAGAAAATGCCTCATATATTAAATCGACAATCTTGCATTACAAAGAACACAATCAAAAGTTTACAATATGTGAAGCTATCTATTGGTTGCCCACTTCTCGTTCTTGCAATCAAGTTCTCACCCACTCTAAAACATAATGTATAAACATTGGCCATGAAAATGACATCCTAATTATCTAGTAGCCCCATTCTTGACCTTGCCTTCAACCTGTGAGCCATGCATCATCAATTTACCCGGGAATCTACAACAACAAATGAGACGAGCAACTTACAAATCTGGTTAAATATAAAAGTTAAAGGAGGACCAACTTACAAAAGAACATCAGTAACTTCACAAAAAAGAAGAGTCCTAGCCTACATACGGCAAACCATTCCATAACTGTTTTCTTATGAAGAAACCTGTATATGTTAATTGAGTTAAACATAAACATTGAAAAGATGACACAATGTCAATCGATACTTAACTCTTTGTTTGTAAACTAACGACAATACGTTTCTCTTCACTACCCTCGGCACAAGTTCTGAATATCCACTGCTCGTTCAGATAAGGAACTGCATAAATACACACATGGTCATATATGAAACTGACAAAATAAGATAATCAGCTAATACGTACGGGGAAATCTAGCTTATATACAACCAAGATGAATAGTACATAGTAGGGAATATCAAGCAGCTCAAATATTTTTCTTTGTGAAGGATATGCCAAACATGCGTAGAAGAATCTTACATCTATCTCTTCTTTTTGCAGAAGCTTCGCTAGCTATGTATGTCACATCCTTTCCCTAAAGATAAGTAGCATTGTCACCATAAAAAAATTATACTATAGCACAATCTAACAGAGAAAGGAAAACATTATAATCAGATAATTTTGTCTTGCCTTAAGTGCTGCTTAACCTGTAGATTTAATAACAAGCAGACAATGATGACTAAAGAAAATACAGATTGCATGCAACGATCTGTAGTAACCAACGCTAGATAAAATACCGCACGCAAAACAAAGTTCAGATGTGTCTACAGACTTCATCATGCATACTCATACATGTCAATTGCCTAGACTATGATACATAAAAAAAATCGATAACAAATTTCAGATGTGCTTACTCACGATGATGCATACTCTGATTGTTTTAGAAGCCCTTCTTCTGCATGCTTATGTCTTTACTTCCAATTGCAGTGCACAAGCCATCAATAGCCAATCTTTTTTGAAACTGCACATGGACAAGCACACTGTCATTAGAAACGAACGGAAACTTTAGAACTAGTGAGCATAGCTCAATGTGAAGAGAATGGCATAAACACAACTAAATATACAGAATTGATAATTTAAAGAAAAATTAGATCCAAGTACCTGTGCAGGAACGGTTTAACTGAAGATATATATGGATACAAGAAGTCGCCCCTGTTTTTTATGGCTAACCAGTGACTCCCTTGATCAACTTCTTGATCAACTTCAAAAGGTACAGTCCATTGACATCAAACAGACATCATATATGCAAAATCGAGTTTGTTAATTCATTTTCGGCACAAGTATAGCCGACGGACTGAAAGTGGTCTCTGGGATATTCTCCTATTTCATGCTCATGGAAGATCACGGACACAAACCATTAGGAAAAAGGAGATGTTCACCTCAACAAGGGAGACACTGTCAGATGAGGTCTGCGCTCTGCACCCATGCCAGGAAACTGGGATCGAGTGACCGTGGTTCAGGATCTTGGCGCCCATGGATTGGGAGACATGGGAGCTACGGGCCGGTGTTGAGGAGCGTCCACCAGCAGGCCCTGCAGCAAGTTGCTTCCCAACTCATAACCTAAAAATTACGAACAGATCTAACCAAAAAAACAGTGCATAAGAATTAGAAGAGGCGAGAGATATTGGAAAGGAAGCATTGCCGAATTATAGTGGGGTAGAAACATCTCCATGGCGGGACTAGACGAGGTCAGGGTGGAGATACACAGACGGGCTTGTGAAGGACGGTGGCGGCGGTGGACGGGCCAGGACGTAGGCAGTTGGAGGAGAAGATCGATTGGGGAATATTTGAGGAGGGGATAAGGGGAAGTTAGGCAACATTTTTTCTTTGACTTTATTTTTATTTTTTGACTTGAGAGCACGTCTTTCCCTCCAGCGGAAGTGGGAAGTTTTGTGAATTCTAGATACACATGGGCAAAGCGTTGGGAGACATCTGTAGCTATAGGAGGGTCCGTGTTGTAGTGAGTGGTGTCAGCACTAGGCATACGTAGACAGACGAAGACGATGTTGACGAAGCGTCGCACCGAGCTTGCCAGGTTCGGGGACACGTCGTAGATGAAGGCACGCATCGGTGTTGTCAGCACCGGGCATGCGTACACGGGTCCAGTACGAGTTGTATGCCGTGTCGAGGGGGATAGCAAAGAAGGACTCAACGACGGTTGCAGCGCCGATCGTCGTAGCGCCGATCGTCGTAGCGCCGAAGTGGCCGGGGAAGATGACAACGACGATGGCGATGAGCTGGTGCTGGACGAAGATGAAGAGGTGGACGACGATGTAGTCGGAGAAATCATAGGTAGCCCATGGAGGGCCACGTTGGTCGCCGACAGAGGCAATAGCAATAGTGGACACTTCACTTGTGGTTTCTTTTTCATCATCATCACCGGAATCGTACTCTTCTTGTGTCACTAGCACAAACCTTAAAGATGGTTTCTTGTTGAAAGGTTTCTTCTTGAAGAGAGGTTTCTTGTGATGGATCTTTCACCTATCCTTGGGAATAAGTTTCCCTCCATGACTTTCTCTATTCACAAAAGGGCACTCGGCCACAAAGTGATGCTTGTCTTGACAATTGTAACAAGCCCACACTTTTTTAGTCCCTTCCTTTCCATAACTTGACTTAGTCTTCTCATCAGCATATGTCTTGGCCTCGGGAGGATTCTTCCAAAACCTTTGCACGGCAAGGGCAACGAAGTCCTTGAGCACAGGATCATACTCTTGATCTTTCAATGGGGCCAAGTCTTCACTTTATTCAAACTCTTCTTGATGGTCCACCATCTTGGTCATGACCTTGGCCTTCAAAACAATGGAGGATCCTTTGTGCATTCCAATAGCACGAGCACGAGTGTCAAGAGCAAGCTTTCTTTGAACTTGGAAAGATGACATCTCTTGCATCACCTCGGTTGAGGTCATGAGGTGATAGTTGTGTCTTCCTTGAAGGCTCTTCAAGTCCACGGGCTCAAATGGCATGAGGGAACTCACGTACTTTATCTTGATCCAAACATCATCTATATGAGTGACACCAAGACCACTAAAAGCGGTGGCAAGGATCTTGAGTCTCCAGTACATGTCCTTGTGGTTCTCACCATCATACATATAGAACCCTTCGGTCTCATCGCTCAAGATATCATACATATTCCTCTTCATTCTTTCATTGCCCTCAAACATGGAGATAAGAGCATCACATGTTTCTTTGGCGATGGAGTATTGTTTAAGGTGAGGCATGTGGTTTGGACCCATGGCTTGTTGAATCATCGACAAAGCGGTGTAGTTGAATTGGCAATCTACCACTTCTCTTATTGTCAAGTTCTTGGGGTCATGAGGCTTGTATCCATCTTGAACGACCCTCCAAAGCTCAATACAAGAAGATTTCAAGTGAGTTCCCATGTAATATTGCCATTTACTAAAAGTATGTGCATCAATTTTAGGAGGTTCGCCTCTTGGGTTAATATAAGGACGTGGGATAGGAGGATCGAGAGAGTAACGTCCTTCGACATTGTGGTAATCTTACTTCCCATCCTTTCACTTAGAAGTTTTTTCCTTAGAGGAAGGAGATTCATTTTTAGTTTCTCCACCCTTACCCTTGTCATCTGGAATGAATTTCGGTTGAGCCGATGATGAGGATGTCGGGGCTTTGGCTTTCAAGAGTTGCTCCATCAACTCACGCCACTCCTTCATTTGGGCCTCCATGGAGGAGGTCAAGGAACTTTTCAATTCCTTGGGATCGTCCATGGTGGCCGGTGTCGCGGCCCCAGAGGCTTCCTCTTCGATGTCCATACTAAACTCTTAGGCGGTTAGGCCCAAAATAAGAGCCGAGGCTCTGATACCAATTGAACGGATAGGATGGGCACCTAAAGGGGGGTTGATAGGTGCTACGACCAATTTTAATTATTTTTCAATTTAGGCTTGACACAAGAGGTAAATTCTCTAGATATGCAACTACGGTGAATTTGCCTATAAGGCAAGAGCAATACAAAGCAAGATACAAACACAAAGTAAAAGAGAGGGAACGAGGTAACCGATAACGGAAGCACGCGGAGACAAGGATGTAATCACGAGTTCCTCCTTTTGAGGGGAGTATGTCTCGTTGGAGGGGTGTGAGTTTAGACACGAAGGCCTACTCGACGCCTCAAAGGCCTCACCCTATTCTCCGACGAACCTCGCCACAAAGGCCTACTTCACCTTCCAATATTTATTCCCTTCGAGGTAAAAATCGGTGCCTTTACAACGAGCTTGAGGCACACATCCACAACCGAATTGGGGGCTCCCAAGAATCACCAACAATCAACAAGAGTAGCAATGGTGTCTAGGTTTTCCACAAGGAAACCCTAGACTAGATTTCCTCGAGTGAATAAGGGGGAAATGAAGAATAGGTTGGTGAAGATATAAATCGGGTCATTCTCCTTCAATCTTCCGAAGATCAACGACTTTGGGTGGAGGGATTGGGACATCTAAGATCTGGTGAGCTCAATAAATGTGCATTTAATGCCTTGGACAAACTGGCTTTAGGTTGATGAAGGAGAGGGGTATTTATATCCCCTCTCAAAATATGGTTGTTGTAGGAATTAGCCGTTTTTCGCTGGTCAGGATTCTGGGGACCAATTATCCGGCCTCTGTCCACAGAATAGCTGGCCAAAACTTAGACAACATCTGACCTTCACCGAGCTTCTGGGGGCGGATTATCCGTCCACTAGGAGGGCGGATTATCCGTCCTCTGGCCACTGAAAAATCTAGCCAAAAAACCGGTGGGCTTCTGCAAGCCCCGCACCAGGTCCTTAGTCGTTTTTTCCACCTTTGGTTCTGGGGGGTGGATTATTCGGCCCCAAACATATTCGGCCTTTTGAGACCAAAATTTCCTGCCAGACCAGAGGTAGGAATTCGAGATTTCCTTCGACCTTTTTGGTGCTTGGTAGTTTGTAAGATATACTTGTAAGTCCTGCACCACTTAACACATACTCCCTCCATTTCTTTTTAGTCCGCGTATTAAAATTGTCTTAAGTCAAAAGTTGCAAAGTTTGACCAACTTTATATAGCAAAATATTAACATTTATAATACCAAGTTCATATAATATGAAAGTATATTAGATGGCGAATCATATGATATTGATTTCATATTACAAATATTGATATTTTTCCCTATAAACTTGGTCAAACCTTAGCAAGTTTTACTTTAGAAAAAACATAATATGCGGACTAAAAAGAAAAAGAGGGAGTAATTAAATATCGCTTGTGTTGTTAACGAACACATAAAACATAGAGGGATAAGAAATGCGCTTTCACACGCAAAATGGGAAGTTCCATTTGTGAAAATATCCAACGGTTTAGAAGTTAACATGTGTATGGACAAAAGTTTAATTACATTATCTACTGAAATTCAGAAAGGTTTCTAGTTATTCAAAAACTAGTTTCTGAATATCTCTTTTATATATACGAAAGTCACATGTGGTGTATCAAGTTGCCATGCATGAGCGGATTGGTAATTAACTCAAAAACGCTAACTATTGGTCAACAAGGTGTGACAATCTTGCATGTTAGTCATTCTGTCACGGTGGACGTTAGGCTGTTGACGTGGTTGTCTGTTTTCTTGGAAAACACACCCTACATTATAGGGGTTTTTCTCTTCTTTTTGTCCAGGAATGAAATTTTATGCGAGGCATTTTATCAAACAAGTGGCGTGCATGCCGAAACTCCATATCGACTCCCCATTGTGCCCTATTGATCATGGTCGTGATGGCGCGCTTGGGTACCCTGGACTGGACGCGCTGCAACGGATAATAAGGTCAAGATCTATGTCGTGTCGTTCTCGGCCACGAGACGGTCGGTGTCTCCCGACACCGTGAGGTTATTTTTTTTCCCTTTCTCTCAGCAACGTGCGCAGGAAGGCGCCATCGTCGCGCTTGCCACATACTTCTGTTGGCCCCGCGTCGTTCCCATGTACAGGGATGACGACTACTTCTCCTGTGTTGTTTCTCGTGGACACCCTCAACAGCGCGCGCCGCCGTCCGTGCCATCCCGGCCGCCACGACCTATGACACTCAACCGAATGGTGTCTGAAGACTTCGTTGTCCACACGCGCGTCGAGCTCGCGGAACACAGTGGGCGTAGCGGTGCATACGCGAACGATGGGCACACCAGTACAATGACACTGGCTTCCTCGGTGCATGGTGCCACGCCCGCGTCACGGCTGGCTTCTACGGCTCCTAGAGGGACACATATGGCATCTTTGCCTAGGTCGGCGCTCGGCCGCACTTCCTTGGAGGTTAGCTCGACACCACTGCATTTGGTGGTTTCGTCTATGTCTCGATAGGCACGTATGGAAGCAGTCCCAGGCAAGTGATGTGCACGCAGGGTTAGGCCCACAGTGGTGCCAACTGTGCGGCCCGCACGAGGCTCAGAAATTTTGGGGTGCTAAAAAATTTATACATGGAGGTTGTTCCAACGGAAAGACGGGCGAAGGGAGTATTCCTTAAGCTATTTCTGGTCTTGTCGCGCGCATGACAATGGCACCGCTCTTCCTGGTCTTCGAGCGCATGTCAATCATATCTCGCTTGTTGCGAGTCGTAGCACAAGCTCGCCTGCATTGTCTCCCCGCATGGGCCGGCCCATATCCCTTCAGGTTCGTTCCTTTTCTTTCTTTTCTGTTTTAGTTTTTATTTTCCTCTTTCTTAGTTTTCCTTTTTTTAATATGAAAAATTATAAAGTCTGGACCATTTGAAAAAAACTTTTAAAAATTGTTCACTATTTTTAAAAGTTGTTCATTTTTTTAAATTGTCCACGCGCTCCGGATCCCCTTGCTCATCACGGCGCTCATGGTGGCACCGCTGTCGACGGCGTGCGAGTAGAGGGCAGGCACGCCGGCGTCCAGCCAGAATGCAGTGCGGCTGCCGTTACCCACACGTACATAGTGAGCCCCCGATACAGCGGCATGAGTGCGGCGAGGCGGTTCCAGTGGTGCCCCGCAGGCGAGTTTCCCACGGCAGAGCGCGACGCCCAGCTGCTATCTGGTTCACTCGGCTGTTTGGAAACCCGTGTTGGTCCAGACCCACTAGCACATACGCATGAGCTAGGAGGCGACTTCATCTCGCTTCAAGTGATGTATAGGGAATCCCGTGTGGGCGATCCCGCGTTACTGCTCGCAAAGAGCGAAGCATAGGGGTTCCCATCGCATCAGCTGCCTCTCGTTCCCGCAGGGGTTACTGAACCTGAAATCTTTGATGCCCTTGCTTGCTTGCCGCGAAGGATTATCCATAGGAGAGGATCTAAACTTGACAAATATACTCCTAGCTTAGGATTGCAAAAACGTTGCTGTTTCAGTCAATAGCATCGATTTGGGCAGTAGCGGCCCGACCATCAGGGAAGTTCAGAGAAGGATGAGGACTTTCACATCGAGCAAGGTTGTTGACGAAAGTAGGAATACAAACACTGAAGCCAGGTACGGCCTCTCGCTGGGAGTAGGCAGACATGTACGGTTGGGTGCACCCCATGATACTTGTATTGTAAACATTCTTACAGATTAATGAAGAGCGAGATTTAGCATCAAAAAGAAAAATGCCTCCCGTTCCTGCCTGAAGAGCACGTCGTCGCCTCTTCCCAAAGAGTAGGGCCCCGAGATTGCAGAATTGAGCAATACCTGGTCCTGACATGAAACCTGTATCTGCAGCTTCCTAAAATGTTCTATGCTGGCACACTTGGAGTACATGGTGATAAGAGTGGACAGAACAAGAACATACGGATTGTGCTCGAGACCCTTCTTTAGCACTACACAATGAGTTGAGTTTGCCTCCCATGATCAAGGTCCTCAGGGCTCGCGAATGAGCTGAGAAGGCTACTGTATGTCATCATGTTTGGTGCTACCCCTGACTGTTCCATCTCCCTGACCAACACCATAGCGTCGCAACTCGCTACATTCTTCTCTTCCATTTCCTCAAGAACCCGCTCTGCAGCCAGCAGCAGATCGTGCCATTTGGCGTACATGTCCACCAATGCAGTGCCCACGACGACTCGGCTACCACAGACGCGGCACTTGAGGGCGACACTGTGCAGCACCGCTCCGACGCCCACACTGAAGGATGCCCTGCGGATACAACCGGCACGCACCATGCCCGCGAATGTCCCACGGCGAGCCCAGGCACGTCTCGGACCGCCCGTGGCCGGAGATGAGCGTGCTCCAGGTGACGCCGGTCTTGTCAGACATTTCGTCGAACAACTGTTGTGCCTCACGCAGGCAACGGGAGGGCAGTACAGGTTGAGCAGGGCGGTGCCGGCGAAGACGCTGGCCGTCTTTTCTTTCAGCCAAAAAAGTTAATCTTTTTGGGGAACAGTGATCACCCGAAATTTAACAGTGACTAGCACAAATACCCGTGCGTTGCTACGAATAGATCAAGTGCTTGGCACATATTTGTACGTAGCAAAACGATTAGGACAAAACATTTATTGAGAAATGATATCCTGTGAAAAGTTGCAAACTTTCTTTCTATCCCTTCGGATCAACGATAGACAGCACATATCAAAGTTGGGTAACCAATCAGCTTAATAGTGAAATGGGTACATAAATACCTCCTTTAAAATCCTATAATTTTGCACATTACCTACCTAGTGATGCCAATCTGTCATGGCGAATCGCTTGCAGATTTAACATCCATTTTTATCACATCAAACAACATTAATTTTTACTAAAGATGGTGCATTTGTTCTTCTATCAAATAACAAGGATTATGCGGTACTTTCATCCTAGACTAACTGATAAACTGCTAGATGCAGTACAAGGCCATGTTGCCAATGGATCTAGACATATAGGACATCAGTGAAAACCATTGAGCTTGTTCTGCATGGTCATTAGCATATCAATTATGGATGTTGATTACTTTTCGTTTTTTGAAGTAATTTTCTCCTGTTAACAACTGGAGAGACATACATATGAATTCAGTAACTTAGTTACCAGGTAACCAGGGGCGGCTCCAGAAGGGGGTCGAGCCTGGTCGCTCGACCCGGCTCGTTTTGGGCGGAAAAAAAATAACGATCGAAGCAGTCCCTGGATCGAAGGAAACGGAAAAGTCCACGTTATCCCCAAATCTCCCAGGCCGAACTGCATGACGCCCCGCTCGATCCGGCGCGCCGCCCCCTGCCTCACGCCCCCGCCCTCGCCGGCCACCACCCCGCCGCCACCTTCCCCGCCCTCGCCCGGCCAGCCCCTGTCTCTCCCGTTCCCCATGACCCCGCCCCCCCCCCCCCCCCCCCCCCCCCCCCCCCGTTCCCCACGATCTCGCCGGCCACCGGTTTTTCGCTGGTCAGGATTCTGGGGACCAATTATCCGGCCTCTGTCCACAGAATAGCTGGCCAAAACTTAGACAACATCTGACCTTCACCGAGCTTCTGGGGGCGGATTATCCGTCCACTAGGAGGGCGGATTATCCGTCCTCTGGCCACTGAAAAATCTAGCCAAAAAACCGGTGGGCTTCTGCAAGCCCCGCACCAGGTCCTTAGTCGTTTTTCCACCTTTGGTTCTGGGGGGTGGATTATTCGGCCCCAAACATATTCGGCCTTTTGAGACCAAAATTTCCTGCCAGACCAGAGGTAGGAATTCGAGATTTCCTTCGACCTTTTTGGTGCTTGGTAGTTTGTAAGATATACTTGTAAGTCCTGCACCACTTAACACATACTCCCTCCATTTCTTTTTAGTCCGCGTATTAAAATTGTCTTAAGTCAAACGTTGCAAAGTTTGACCAACTTTATATAGCAAAATATTAACATTTATAATACCAAGTTCATATAATATAAAAGTATATTAGATGGCGAATCATATGATATTGATTTCATATTACAAATATTGATATTTTTTCCTATAAACTTGGTCAAACCTTAGCAAGTTTGACTTTTAAAAAAAATCCGGACTAAAAAGAAAAGGAGGGAGTAATTAAATATCGCTTGTTTTGTTAACCAACACACAAAACATAAAGGGATAAGAAATACGCTTTCACACGCAAAATGGGAAGTTCCATTTGTGAAAACATCCAACGGTTTAGAAGTTAACATGTGTATGGACAAAAGTTTACTTACATTATCTACTGAAATTCAGAAAGGTTTCTAGTTATTCAGAAACTAGTTTCTGAATATCTCTCTTTTATATATACGAAAGTCACATGTGGTGTATCAAGTTGCCATGCATGAGCGGATTGGTAATTAACTCAAAAACGCTAACTATTGGTCAACAAGGTGTGACAATCTTGCATGTTAGTCATTCTGTCACGGTGGACGTTAGGCTGTTGACGTGGTTGTCTGTTTTGTTGGAAAACACACCCTACATTATAGGGGTTCTTCTCTTCTTTTTGTCCAGGAATGAAATTTTATGCGAGGCATTTTATCAAACAAGTGGCGTGCATGCCGAAACTCCATATCGACTCCCCATTGTGCACTATCGGTCGTGGTCGTGATGGCGCGCTTGGGTACCCTGGACTGGACGCGGTGCAATCGGATAATAAGGTCAAGATCTATGTCGTGTCGTTCTCGGCCACGAGACGTTCGGTGTCTCCCGACACCGTGAGGTTATTTTTTTCCCTTTCTCTCAGCAACGTGCGCAGGAAGGCGCCATCGTCGCGCTTGCCACATACTTCTGTTGGCCCCGCGTCGTTCCCATGTACCGGGATGACGACTACTTCTCCCGTGCCGTTTCTCGTGGACACCCTCAACAGCGCGCGCCGCCGTCTGTGCCATCCCGGCCGCCACAACCTATGACACTCAACCGAATGGTGTCTGAAGACTTCGTTGTTCACACGCGCGTCGAGCTCGCGGAACACAGTGGGCGTAGCGGTGCATACGCGAACGATGGGCACACCAGTACAATGACACTGGCTTCCTCGGTGCATGGTGCCACGCCCGCGTCACGGCTGGCTTCTACGGCTCCTAGAGGGACACATATGGCATCTTTGCCTAGGTCGGCGCTCGGCCGCACTTCCTTGGAGGTTAGCTCGATGCCACTGCATTTGGTGGTTTCGTCTATGTCTCGATAGGCACGTATGGAAGCAGTTCCAGGCAAGTGATGTGCACGCAGGGTTAGGCCCACAGTGGTGCCAACCGTGCGGCCCGCACGAGGCTCAGAAATTTTGGGGCGCTAAAAAATTTATAAATGGAGGTTGTTCGAACGGAAAGACGGGCGAATGGAGTATTCCTTAAGCTATTTCTGGGCTTGTCGCGCGCATGACAATGGCACCGCTCTTCCTGGTCTTCGAGCGCATGTCGCCTGTCGAGCCTGACTGTGCTAGTCAATCATATCTCGCTTGTTGCGAGTCGTAGCACAAGCTCGCCTGCATTGTCTCCCCGCATGGGCCGGCCCTATCCCTTCAGGTTCGTTCCTTTTCTTTCTTTTCTGTTTTAGTTTTTATTTTCCTCTTTCTTAGTTTTTCCTTTTTTTAATATGAAAAATTATAAAGTCTGGACCATTTGAAAAAAAAACTTTTAAAAATTGTTCACTATTTTTAAAAGTTGTTCATTTTTTAAATTGTCCACGCGCTCCGGATCCCCTTGCTCATCACGGCGCTCATGGTGGCACCGCTGTCGACGGCGTGCGAGTAGAGGGCAGGCACGCCGGCGTCCAGCCAGAATGCAGTGCGGCTGCCGTTACCCACACGTACATAGTGAGCCCCCGATACAGCGGCATGAGTGCGGCGAGGCGGTTCCAGTGGTGCCCCGCAGGCGAGTTTCCCACGGCAGAGCGCGACGCCCAGCTGCTATCTGGTTCACTCGGCTGTTTGGAAACCCGTGTTGGTCCAGACCCACTAGCACATACGCATGAGCTAGGAGGCGACTTCATCTCGCTTCAAGTGATGTATAGGGAATCCCGTGTGGGCGATCCCGCGTTACTGCTCGCAAAGAGCGAAGCATAGGGGTTCCCATCGCATCAGCTGCCTCTCGTTCCCGCAGGGGTTACTGAACCTGAAATCTTTGATGCCCTTGCTTGCTTGCCGCGAAGGATTATCCATAGGAGAGGATCTAAACTTGACAAATATACTCCTAGCTTAGGTTTGCAAAAACGTTGCTGTTTCAGTCAATAGCATCGATTTGGGCAGTAGCGGCCCGACCATCAGGGAAGTTCAGAGAAGGATGAGGACTTTCACATCGAGCAAGGTTGTTGACGAAAGTAGGAATACAAACACTGAAGCCAGGTACGGCCTCTCGCTGGGAGTAGGCAGACATGTACGGTTGGGTGCACCCCATGATACTTGTATTGTAAACATTCTTACAGATTAATGAAGAGCGAGATTTAGCATCAAAAAGAAAAATGCCTCCCGTTCCTGCCTGAAGAGCACGTCGTCGCCTCTTCCCAAAGAGTAGGGCCCCGAGATTGCAGAATTGAGCAATACCTGGTCCTGACATGAAACCTGTATCTGCAGCTTCCTAAAATGTTCTATGCTGGCACACTTGGAGTACATGGTGATAAGAGTGGACAGAACAAGAACATACGGATTGTGCTCGAGACCCTTCTTTAGCACTACACAATGAGTTGAGTTTGCCTCCCATGATCAAGGTCCTCAGGGCTCGCGAATGAGCTGAGAAGGCTACTGTATGTCATCATGTTTGGTGCTACCCCTGACTGTTCCATCTCCCTGACCAACACCATAGCGTCGCAACTCGCTACATTCTTCTCTTCCATTTCCTCAAGAACCCGCTCTGCAGCCAGCAGCAGATCGTGCCATTTGGCGTACATGTCCACCAATGCAGTGCCCACGACGACTCGGCTACCACAGACGCGGCACTTGAGGGCGACACTGTGCAGCACCGCTCCGACGCCCACACTGAAGGATGCCCTGCGGATACAACCGGCACGCACCATGCCCGCGAATGTCCCACGGCGAGCCCAGGCACGTCTCGGACCGCCCGTGGCCGGAGATGAGCGTGCTCCAGGTGACGCCGGTCTTGTCAGACATTTCGTCGAACAACTGTTGTGCCTCACGCAGGCAACGGGAGGGCAGTACAGGTTGAGCAGGGCGGTGCCGGCGAAGACGCTGGCCGTCTTTTCTTTCAGCCAAAAAAGTTAATCTTTTTGGGGAACAGTGATCACCCGAAATTTAACAGTGACTAGCACAAATACCCGTGCGTTGCTACGAATAGATCAAGTGCTTGGCACATATTTGTACGTAGCAAAACGATTAGTACAAAACATTTATTGAGAAATGATATCCTGTGAAAAGTTGCAAACTTTCTTTCTATCCCTTCGGATCAACGATAGACAGCACATATCAAAGTTGGGTAACCAATCAGCTTAATAGTGAAATGGGTACATAAATACCTCCTTTAAAATCCTATAATTTTGCACATTACCTACCTAGTGATGCCAATCTGTCATGGCGAATCGCTTGCAGATTTAACATCCATTTTTATCACATCAAACAACATTAATTTTTACTAAAGATGGTGCATTTGTTCTTCTATCAAATAACAAGGATTATGCGGTACTTTCATCCTAGACTAACTGATAAACTGCTAGATGCAGTACAAGGCCATGTTGCCAATGGATCTAGACATATAGGACATCAGTGAAAACCATTGAGCTTGTTCTGCATGGTCATTAGCATATCAATTATGGATGTTGATTACTTTTCGTTTTTTGAAGTAATTTTCTCCTGTTAACAACTGGAGAGACATACATATGAATTCAGTAACTTAGTTACCAGGTAACCAGGGGCGGCTCCAGAAGGGGGTCGAGCCTGGTCGCTCGACCCGGCTCGTTTTGGGCGGAAAAAAAATAACGATCGAAGCAGTCCCTGGATCGAAGGAAACGGAAAAGTCCACGTTATCCCCAAATCTCCCAGGCCGAACTGCATGACGCCCCGCTCGATCCGGCGCGCCGCCCCCTGCCTCACGCCCCCGCCCTCGCCGGCCACCACCCCGCCGCCACCTTCCCCGCCCTCGCCCGGCCAGCCCCTGTCTCTCCCGTTCCCCATGACCCCGCCCCCCCCCCCCCGTTCCCCACGATCTCGCCGGCCATCGCCGCTGGCCAGCCCGCGACGACCTCAAGCTCCAGTGGCCATCGCCCCTGGCCAGCCCGCGACGACCTCGACCTCGACCTCAAGCTCCAGTGGCCGCCGCCCCGTCCCCTGACTCCTGCTCCTGCTCCACGACCTCCTTGTCGCCGGGAACGCCGGTGGCGGGCCACGGCTGGGCTTGGGCGGCGCCGCGCTGTCAGGTGCTAGCGTGCTGCAGCCTGCAGGCCCCGTCGATCCGCCCCAGCACCTTGTTGCGCGCGACTCGTCGATCCGCTGCCCAAGATTACCGTGAGATGGTCTCCTCTATAGACTGCAGTGCTGCTCCTCTGTGACCCTGTCCGACCTCGAGTGTGGCCTCCCCTCTGTGACTCTGTCCGACCTCGAGCCGGCTCGCTGTGATGGACTCCGACGAGGAGGCGGAATGGATGCGGATGCAGTCCGAGGAGGATGAAGCGGCAGAAGCCGTAGTTCTAGCTCGGCAAGAAGAAGAGGCGGCAATCTCCAGAAATCTCAAGAGGTTACGTGAGGTTAGTTTTCCCTATGTGACTCTGTCTACTGACCAGCAGTGTGCATGAGATTACGAAATAACAATTTTGATTTCTATGTTGCAGGATACTCAACAAGCAAATGATGTTGAAATCTTCAATTTGGAAAATGTCGTTGCTGATCCTGGGATTCGAAGGCCAATTGATGAGTATGGTACCGCTGAAATCGGAGATAAAATGAGATGGGCATATTTGTCTAGAGGCCGTAATCGTTTAATTGGTCATAGTTTTCCCAAAACAAAATTATGGATACATGTGCTTCATGAAATATGAAATTGAATCCGTTTGAACCTTTTTTGTGTACAATTATGGATACATGTGTTGTAAAAAAAAATCGCCGGTGGCACACTTTTATTGTTCGCCCCCCCCTCATCTCAATTCCTGGCTCCGCCACTGCAGGTAACAGTATATAAATGTTCTATACTTCCATCACCGCTGCATTGGCAGGAGTTTGTAAAGCTCAGTTTGTAAGTGTATCTTATTTTTCCCCTTCTTAATGAAAAGGCAGAGCACCTGCCACCTACGTAAAAAAAAAATAAAAAAAAATAGACGGACCTGACAACATGCATATGATTCAAATAAGCTATTGCCACAACAGTTGCTTGGCTCTCATCAAGATTTGTCTGGTGAAGTCACAACCTGAGGTTGTGAAAAACAACTGCTCAAAAGCAATTAAGTTCCATATTGAGATGGAGTTAATATCTAACACAGATCTTATCACCAAATGATATGTCAAGATTGGACATTCAAGACCACTTGCAGACTGGCATTCCATCAAAAATAAATAAAATGAAATACCTTCGGAAAATCTAACACGGATCTTATCACCAAATTCTATGTCAAGATTGGACATTCAAGACCACTTGCAGACTGACATTCCATCAAAAATAAATAAAATGAAATACCTTCGGAAAAAAAACTTGGAGATTGAAGACCAGCGATTGCTTGCTCAAATATCCGATTGAGCTCATCCTCACCAAAGCAAACCGAATTCACGGAGAAGCATGTTGGTGGAGGAAGCACCTTCAGATCCAGTCGTGTTTACACGGAGCAACATCATTTAACCGTCACCCCGACCAGCCACCATAGCGGATCCCGCACAGAGGCAGGCGAGGCCAGTCCCGTGCGAGGATGCACAGAACGGATGGGTGCTCTAGGAGGGGATCGTGTTCCTCGATGGTTCTTGTGCGTGGGCTGTTTATCGTGACAATATGTTTTCCAGGGAATCGGTATGTAACTTATCAATGGTTGTCGTGGGTAATTTTTCAAAACTATAGGGGTAAAAGAAATGACATACCAACCAACCATCGTTACCTGAAGCAAAATTATATAGTAGAGAAGAGAAGAGATGATGCCGAGCTTGGTGCATAGGGCGTTGACGAGCGACGAGCTTGCGCGGCGTCTCGTCAAAATTAGCCTGAGCGCCGGCGCGAGGGCACGAAGACGGGAGA
The DNA here is from genome assembly GCA_028641055.1 of Alopecurus myosuroides. Classification (NCBI taxonomy): domain Eukaryota; kingdom Viridiplantae; phylum Streptophyta; class Magnoliopsida; order Poales; family Poaceae; genus Alopecurus; species Alopecurus myosuroides. The sequence goes on from CM054063.1 coordinate 35,838,849, forward strand.
GGCGGCCGAGGACCAGACCGCGAACGCGTGTAGGGACGCGGCATCGGCGCAGCCCTTAAACATGAGGTTGAGGACGAACGGGTCGGCGGCAGAGAAGAGGAGCATGCGCGGAGGCGGCCAAGAATGCCATGGTGCCGGGCAAGTCCACCGCCTGCGAGGAGCACGGGCGCCGAATAGGGCATGTCCGACTGGAGCAGGAGCTTCAGCCTGGCGTTAAGTTCGTGCAGCGGGCCGGGACTGCGTCGGTCCAGTCCAGACGTAGCGATGGGAGTAGGGTATACCTGGCCAAAGTTCGGCTTTATGCAGTGAAGGAAGAGCCGTAACCGTTTGTGCAAGATAAAAACTGTTCGAAACATGTTCGTTCATGGGCTTAAACTTTTTGATTAATAAAAGCCCTTTATCAAAAAAAAAAATGTTCGTTCATGAACTGTGGCTTATAAGCTCTGGCCGTCCAATGTCATACCAAATGGCAAGTTTGAATTTGAGTGTTGCTCCAAATGTTTCATCCAAATGTCACATACCAAATGGAAAATTTGGAGAACTTGAATAATTAGTTGTCGCTCAAAGTTTGAATTTAGACCAAATGGGACAGAGGGATTAGTTGTCGCTCAAAGTTTGAATTTAGACGAAAAGGGACAGAGGGATTAGTTGTCGCTCAAAGTTTGAATTTAGACGACAAGGGACAGAGGGAGTGTTCTCCTTTCACGGGCGAAATCAGGTGGGCAATTCGTTCACAGTGATCCAATGCAAATGATATACAACTACTTGTGACAAAATGAACACAATGTACTGCAACAGTTCATATGAGCTGAAGCAACAAACACACAGAAGCTTGTGTCTTCACCCATCACCCACCCAGTTGGGTTCCAAATGAAAAGAAAACAGGAGTTATTGCGTGTCTACAATATAACTTCGAAGAAAAAGTAGTCCAAGAACACATTCCAAATCAAGTATTGTGTAGAAAGGGGATCAAACATAACATGCATTATGGTTGCAACAGGTGAAACCAGCCAGTATTTCCGGTGAAACATAAGGATCCAACAAAGCTTCTTCAGTATGCAACTGAACCACACCACCTCTCTCAAACCTCTTAACTTACAAGATTCTCCTATGAGTCTATGACCTGAACAAAACTACCATCTTAACACAGCATGCCATAACTTACAAAACCTTCCTGCGACCTGAACAAAACTACCATTTAGCACAGCACCATCACTTGCTTCCCACCAGCAGAGACATAACCAGTTACCTACAGGGCTTCATGTGCAAGACTTAAAACACTACTATAGATATATAAAAAGCACAAGATGTGCAGGAGCCTCGGATTCTTCCGGGTGTTAACATTAGGACGAGGGGGGATCACATGTTTGCCCCCCTCGAGATCAGGATGGGTCCGTACGGCTCGACCTGAGTGACCTTGACGCGCTCCAAAGTTGCCAAAACTGCACAACATAGAAACCACAGTAAACAACAAGCTACGTTCTGTAATACGGTCAAATGGAAATTTTGCACTGCGATTATGTCTATAGTGTGAACGCTATAAAGCAAACTCGGTGTTTCCCAGATTTCAGGCATGTCATAGATCTATCTTCAGTCACAACTACAGCAAAGTTCACATATAAAGATCTTATCAACCAGCATAATGGGAGAACAAGCAAGCATGGCCTGTGAATCGTGTACATACCACATGTTTGATAGAACAGCCGGGCAGCCTGTGCTGTAGTCATCCCATCAGCTAGATGGCTCAGCGATTCAGCCTGCAGGGCACCTGAGCTCTCGAAGTGTAGCTTCAAGTGCCTACATGAGTTTAACTCTAGCGTCACCCCCATGTACCCTGGGAGTGCCCAGGAAACTATCAGCAATGTGCTCAGGATACTCACGAGTGTATTGATTCGGTGATCTCATCAGGAGTGGACTGCTTATGACGCGGAGTTTGGGTCTCAGTTTCTTCCAGAAGATCTGAAACAATATTTACTTTTTAACTGCTGTTTTCATCGAGGAAATGGGACGTATCCGTGTTAGAGCACTTTAAACTAGCGAAAGACAGAAATGAAACCAACCAGGAGTTGGTCCAATGTCTGAAAGCCTTCTCAGCTTGAAGTCCCTGAGTTCTTGCTCCAGTGGGAATTCCTCTTCAACTGGATCAAGGTTCCCCAGGCTTTTTCCAGATGAAAGCTGCCTCCTCTTGAGCCTGTTCAATAGTCCTCACACAGTTACACTAAGAAACTCAGCAAGACAATCAGGAACCATACGATAATGATCAAGGCGTTTTCCTTTATTTCCAAACACCCCATTAAGGAGACACTAAAGAGAAAGGCAACTTAATAATCGATTCTTTTCAGAACAAAATCACAGTAGTAGATTATTTATGCAACTATAAAGGCCATATCAACAATCACCTTCCACTTCCAGATAGCAAAGGTATTTCTGGATCCAATGAAAGATATCCATCCCTTCCAGAGCCACCAGAGCTTGAAGCGGACCTGCGACTTAGCCCTACAGCAAAGTTGATGTCATCTAGTGGCTAAAGAAGAACGACTTAAAAACAAAGATTTCCATCCTACCAGGACTTCCGGGTGTAACACTACGGTCACCATGCAGAGAATCAAAAACCTTGTCAGATTCTCCACTCTTTCCTCTGATCTTTTCAATGCCATCTGTGAAGTCCATTGATTGAGCTCCCATTTCTTTCTGATAGTCTCCACTCTTGTTTCCTCTGATCTTTTCAGTGCCATCTGTGAAGTCCATTGGTTGAGCTCCCGTTTCTTTCTGATATTCTTCTTGAGGCTGCAAGTTGAAAAACTTTTGAGATAAATGTTGATGCAAATAAAATTAGCAGGGAAAAGCGTCAGCATTTCTCCCAAAAAACTAATTCTGGAACAACCTGCGGTGGCGAGTTTCTTGGCTGCTGTTCTTGTGATGATGCTGTTTTCTCTCCTGTAAGAAACAGTGTTCAGCTTGGAATTAGCCCTTTTCAAGTTAAATTTTGCATTTATTGCAGTGAAAGAAGTGACACCAAATTAAGTTTTAGAGTGACCTGAAGATGAGGGTTTTGGGCACTTGGTGTCAGTGCATTCCTTAAAGAGCTGCATAAGCCGCTTAGGGTAATATAATTCTGGTGACTTCTCCGAGATAAGCATTAAGGCAACCGGGGGCAAGTTCATGAGGTCGCCTATCTTGGATGTCCGAATAAGATTAATATTCTGTAAATAGTAACAGAAAAACATCAATTCTAGAAGTAAAATGCATGCGTTTAGACCTATCGAAAAATAGATAGTTCAAAGCAATAACACATTGACATACACCACCAGCTCGACGCCTTTTACAGACAAGGCTTGATGGGTCCTTCAACCATGTCTGATAAATATTTCCTGAGACCATTGTCTGGGCATCCGCAGTCACTTCGGGGCCCCTTCCACGCGCTTTTCTCTTTGATGGTTTAGTTGTTTGTTTTCCCTGTTTTGTGAAAAGCATTCTCATGTAAACAACATCAAACTCCTTTAACTTATTAGAGTTTCACCTAGAGTTAACTATTCGTCAGATAAATCGTACAGACCTTCAGCTTCTGCTCCTCTTGCTCGTTCAATGAATACCCTGCAGAAGAATCATAAAAGATTACAACAAGATACTTTCCCTGTAGCGTAGATGTAGTCAAACTGAGTCCAGTGGTACAACTTCTAATATACCAACCAACCAAAGGACAGGAAATTATCATAAGGGGGGACTAAGTGCAAGTCTTGTTTATCAAGTAGAAAAGGTTCAAATTCAGTATTATAACGTTGCTCCTACCGGTCAGTCATAAAGAGTGAATGGTGCTATCAAATTACCAAAAATTCTACTGGACTTCGCTGCAATCAAGGGTACATGTTCACTTAATATACAATATAGTCCTGCATCATTCATTTTGCCAGTTACAAGGGTGATGGGAGATAACGGGTGAAGATAATACTTTTGCTACTTGACCAAATAGTCATAGGACACACAATATGGTAAGAACCAGTGCAAATTTTAGCTGTAACGATAATTATAAACTTGTGCTATTATCCTTCAAGAAACTTATAAAAAGGTCGATGCAATTAGAAAAGTTTGGATGGAAGTTTCCCTGGATTGAAATAACATGGTGACTGTTGCAGACTCAGAACTGAGATGAACCTTTGGTGTCCAGTGGCATCAAACCGAGATAATTTTTCTACTCTTACAAGACAATAAACCATTTCCCATGATAACATCATCAAATATACTAAATCATGTGCTTGATTTCACCTTGTTGTGGTTCTTCATGGTTGGAGGATGGGGCAGCATGGTTGGTGGATGGGGCAGCACGGTTGGGGGATGGGGCAGCACGGTTGGGGGATGGGGCAGCATGATACTGTTCCTGTTGTTGAGGAGGGTCTTCCTGCCTTGGTGGAGAGGGAATCAGTGTACTTGGAGCCTGTAGGTGTTCATTGGGAGTAACATTGAGTGTCGTGTCATCATCTGCTATGTCAAATCTGGTGACAAGGAAATATTGCACAATTAATATTGGTGCTCACCTCCAAATGGAAAGAAGCACGCAACATCAACCACACGACAATAGTAAACTAAAATAAAAATAAGAATGTAACTTCTTTTTGTAATATTGCTTTACCTCTCAAAACGATTGAAGACATCAGTTTCAGCAAGCCCAGACTCAAAGTTATCGACAAGGGTAATGTTGACTGCCTCAGCTGAGATAATATAATAAATAACCCAGAGTTAGAAAAAAGTGGCCCTCAAGAAACCGTAAAGTGCAATTCCTAAGAGCGGAAAGAAATACCTTGGTGATGATGCTCAGCGCGGGATAAGTCATCATCATCTAGGTTGACATTAACATACTGTTCATCCAAATCCTCCAGGCGCTGCACATGAATAAATTCAGTCAAATGTGTGGAGACAATTCAAGCAGAAGTAAGGAGACAGAAAAGCCCATCCATGTGGTAATAGATTATAACATGATTTACCACCACTTATTATGCATTTAATCCGAGTTTCAACTTCCAGAATCCAAAGATGACAATGATTACCATTCCCCGGAACTTGGCAGCATCACTATCCGTGAAAAGCATGGGCTGCTCCACCTCCATATCCATCAAGTTCTCTGGCAGTGTCACTGCTTCATACCTGCAACAAGCAGCACTTTCAGATAAGAACGCACATTGTTTTCTTAATCTCACGACATATCATTCTATATCCCACCATTTTGTACCGACTGTATGCTAGTTTTACAGAGGTGAAAAAGCGTTCCAATAAGAAAGATCTAACAAAGAGAGGGTCAAACTCTTGAACAGAACTCAATGCACATGGTACAGTAGCAAGAAGTTACATGGCGCATATGGAGTGCTAACCCGCTTTCAAAGGTGAAAGAAAAGGCTCACATAACAACATGTGTCTGTCCTTTGAACATGGCAGACTGCTAAAGAAATATTAACATTTTTGAAGGTGGTAAAATCCCCTCTGAAGATAGGGCTATTTCTCAAGTACCATACTACCCTCAAGAACTCGGATCTCTACATTGTTCAGTCTCAAGAGATTGATTGATACTTAAGCAATCAAGTGCAAGCAACAGATACGAAAAATAATACATCAGCACTGAATTAGCCCCTAATTTTTCTCCCTGTGCCAGCCAGACACCTTGTTATTAAAAATTGCTAACATAACAAATGGACAAACTATGTGCTAAAAAAATGGATAAACTCAAAAATGTAAAAGACTTGCATCATAAATACACACATGTATTGATTGGAAAAAACAACTTGCAGCCTGGAGCTTATTAAAAATGACTAACGGATACATAAAAAATCGGTAACATACAGAGAAATACAATGCCTGCATGAACCCTTATATCAGAAGCTAGAACACCCAAAAGGTCTCCCTTGACCCAGATTTGCAATTTCGTGAATTTGATCAAGAAATCAAAAGATTAAGACAGGAGGCGCAAAATTATAGCTATTGCCCCACAAACACAAGAACAGAGTCAAGTTACAGCAGGACACAGAGCAAGAACATCTCAGTTACATTTTGTAGCATGGAACAATCAGAGATATGGCATCAGGAAACTTTCATAAAACTGAAAACACAACAGTGTACAGTATCGATGCAAGCTCATCGTAAACAAGTTGTACTGCACAATGCAGCACACACCAACTTGTACCAAGCAAGCTGACAGGCTGACAATGCTATCAAGCCTCTAAGAAATTTCATAAACACACAAATTTAATTTAAGTTGTCCATGCGTCATGAAATCTAAGTTGGACAATGCAATAGCCTCCAATCTAAACTATCAGATTAGCGCAACATGGTCTAAACGCAAAAGAAAACTCTACTTCAGAGAAATGGACACCAACTCAAACGTGAAGGCAGCATGGAACAACCAGTCATATGGCAACATCAGGAAACCTGGAGAGAACACTAGAACGTGCTACCGTTGCAAGTTCCATCATATCATAGCAACATCAGTACTGCACAATGCAGCACATACAAATTGGTACGAAGCAATCTGACAGACTGACAATGTTATTAAACCTCTAAGAAATTCCATAAACACACAGAAGACCCCGATCTAAACAATCAGGCCAACGCCACACAGTATAAACAAACAGAGAAAACTCCATTTCCACACAGAAATGGGCACCAACTATATACACTATCACCACATGAAGCCAGATCTCGCTCAAACAGAAGGGCTTCTCAGATAAACCCAGCACGAGCACGAGCATACAGAAACTTATAGCAAGGCATGGAGACGGACAGAGCACTTACTTGGCCTGCGATTTCCCCTTGGGCAGGACGGTGCGGTCCACGGCCGGCCTAATCTTCCAGGCCTCGTTGATCTCAACCTGCGCGAGAAATTAGCGCGATGATGACTCAGAGCCGAAACCAACGAAGGGCACAAGCGAGTGGATGATGCCGCAGCAGGCAGATAAATTGGGCGAGATCGAACTCAGAAAATTACCAGGAGCCGGGACACATCATCTGCGAGGAAGAGACCATGCGCACACAGATTTTAGTCGATGAGAACGCAAACATCCCAACAACAACAAAAACAGTGCAGAAACTGGGGAGAAAAGGCGGGAGGGAAGTGACTGACCGTAGAGGAGCTTCACCTTCCGCTCGTACACGATCACCACGCCACCTGCTCACGCACGCACCCGAAACACAAACCAGGAACGCACGTCACGCAAACGACCCAGAGAGGGGGGAGAAATCCGTGGAGGAACGGCGAGAAAGCGCTCACCCATGAGGATCCCGGAGAGCCTGAGCGCCATGGGCACCGACGGGTTCAGAATCTCCTCGCTGCACCGGAGCACAGCACAGCAGGCGCAAGTTAAAATCAAGGAGGGGGGAACCGGCGAGGGGATCGGGTGGTAGAGAAACTAGGTCGCGCTCACCAGATTTTGATGATGTCGAGCTTGTCGAGCCGCTTGCGGTTGATCTTGGCGTGGAGCGTCGCCGCCATCCTGCGAGACACATGGGGACGAACAGGGGAGCGTCAGTCACGGTCAGCGGCCGGATCGAAGCGGTGGCGGGCGAGCGGAGCCCGCATTGGGAGCGGATCGAGCGGAATATCGACATAAAACCACGGAACCACAAAACATTCGCCCCAAAAACTCGGAATCAAACGCGGGAAAAAGCGGAATCACTGGCCGCCGCAACGAGGCCGGCGAAGGGAGGGAGGTGGGGGAAGAGACGCACCATATCTGGCCGAGCGGCGCCTTCCGCGCGAGGAGCTGGTGCGAGTAGAACATTCTCGCGCGGAGATTGGGAGGTGGGGAAGGAGGAGGAGCTGCGCCGCGGAGAAGGAGCACGAGAGGGAGGGACGGAGTGGGTGGGGGTTTTGTGAGGGGTTGCGTGCGGGTGCGGTTCGCTCGCTTGTCTTGTGGGGAAGAGAGAGGGAGTGGCAGATCGGAGAAACAGTACGCGCGCGGAGGGTACTATCGGTAATTCGGCGTGCCGCCCGGAGATCGCGGCGCGGCTCGCCTCTCCTGCGTGCTCGCGCGGGTTCGCGCCGTGAAATCGAAGTTCATCCGCTGTGTATTACTTTTTCACGTAGTACAGTATTGTTTTTCCGCGGAAGAAGTGGCCAAGTGGAGGAAAGTCCAAAAAGATCATTGGCTCCATAAAGCCCCGTTTCTTGAACTTTTTAGAAATCTCCGTATCAAAGTTCCAAATAATTCTGAACACAAATCCTACAAACAATATGAAATAATGTGAATTCTAGGATAGAAAAGAATACTCCCTCCGATCCATATTAATAGGTGGTGAAGTGGATGTATCTAGAAATAAAACATGTCTAGATACATCCACTTTACCACCTATTAATATGGATCGGAGGTAGTAGAAGAATCTGACAAATTTTCAAAATGTATTTTGTTCACCGCGTACAGATCCACACTTTTGTCATTTTTGCTCAGCATAGAAATTTGTTTCGACTTTATTCTGAACTTTTTGAAAATACAAATGTCTTTTTCTTATTTATTTACTTTAAAAAAAAGAGCTCCATCGACCCGGAGCTCCAAAACAACAGATTCGACCAAGTGGCGCACTAAGGACGGACCAACGAAGGTATTTGATTTATGAGTTTTGCACGGTCGGCCCCTCTCCCACATAAGCCTGGCCACTCTTCGTCTCTGCCTCCCCTAAGTCGTTTTCCACTCCTTCAGCCAACCTCGCATGTGTTACGAAGAGCGGGGAATCCGATCAGAGTGTAGAGTTTCTTTTATAATAAAATATGTGTTTTCAAGATATTGGTTGGAGACTTGGTACCGGACATCGTTTTGGCCTCCGCGTCCATGGAGACAACATCATCTTTAATAAGTGTGACCCCTTCGCGACGACGATATTTTCTTCCTAACGTCAATGGCGGTGTTTTAAGATTAAATTTTTATACGCATGGTTTCTCATACCTTCCTTCGTCGGATCAATTTTTAAATTTCTCACAACGATGTCACCTTAGAGGCGGGTGAATAGGTGATCAAAACGTTTTCGGTTAAGGCTTGCTAAATGCGGAAATAAAGTAGTTGTTTAAATTAACGAGCACACAACTAAGTAATCTAGTCTCAACTAAATGCACCGACAACTAAAACTAAACAAGACAAGTAACAAGGTGATAGCAAGATATATGACTTCAAACACGAAAGTTATCACAATGTAAATTGCATAAGTAAATAGCTCGTGTGTTAGAAATAAATGAAACACACGGAGAGGGTGATGTATTCCCAAGCTCCTCCTTTTGAGGGGAGTATGTCTCTTTGGAGGGTTGTGAGCTTGCCACAAGAGGCGTACTCAACGCCACAAAGGTATCGCCCTATTCTTCACTGAACCTCGTCACAAAGGACTAAATCACCTTCCACTATTGATAACCTTCAATCTCGAAGCACGCATCCACAACTTAATTGGATCCTCTCGAGGTCACCACAATCTTGGAGCACGCATCCACAACTTAATTAGATGCTCCAAGAACATCACAAAGTCGTCTAGGGTCCAAAACTCAAGAGTAGCAAGTTTACAAACTTTCACTTCCACGAATATTTCTTGAGAGAGCAAACCGATGCAACTAATCCAAATGGCAAGAGCACAAGTGCTCAAATCCTTCACCCTCAAATTCCAACAAAGCAACAAATGTTTATGGGGGAATAATAGAACAAATGAGGAGAAACACCGAGAACTCCAGAATTAAGATCTACTAGGTTTTCTTCACTTAGAGGAGGGGTGGATTGGTGGAAATGTAGATCTAGATCTCCTCTCTCTTTTCTCTCAAAGATATGTAAGAATAATGGGAGAAATTGAGAGCTGGGCAAGATTTCCGTCGTAAAAAATGGTGTGATAGTGAGGGGAAAACATGTTGGGTAAAGCTTATGATCAATGGGGAAGAAGGCCCCTTAAATATGTCCTTAAAAACTAGCAGTTTTCTGCCAGAAACGACCATGTCAGATTCAATCCGGAATTTCCATATTCAATCTGGCACGTTCATGTCGGATTCAATCCGGAATTGTCAGATTGCCTCGTATTTGACTGAACATCGATACAAAAAGTGCCATAACTTTTGCATATAGACTTTGTTTTTATGTTCTTGGACTCGTTGAAATCACCACAACGAGCACTACAAGAATATGTACAGAAACACCATTGTCCAACAGTGGAAGATAAAACCAAATGGGGAAAGGTTTGACCTCTCTGTAAAGAACAACGGTAAAACATCCAACACCGAAAAAGCAACAGGTTTTTCTTACGGAATCTGTTTTTGGTAAACCTTGGCTTGTCATGAATATCACGTCAAGAACCAAATCCCCACATAGAGAAAAGCCAAATAAGAACCAAGAAAGATGATGTGCCAAGTATACAAAGGTTTGAGCTGTCCGCAAGGATGCGATCAAGTTACTCACTCTAGAACCCCTCTTGATATTACGACTATCGATCCTATTACCGGGTCGCCCCAAAAGTATGAGACTGGTAAAAAAGAAAACCTATAAAGATCATACCTTTGCCTTAAGAATTCCACTTTAGCTACATGATGTTGATCTTAATTGTCTCAAGTTGGATCTCCTTTCTTGATCGTGCTTGCTAGCACATGCTTTGCTTGATGAAGACTTGCAAATTAATCTCCATACACAACTATGGGAGAGACCTGACGAAGATATGGATCCTGGACCCTGCGGGTAAGGACACCCCCTCTCAGGCCCAAGGACAAGGCCCAAGAGGAAGCGCCCTTGGAGTGCTCTAGAAGGCCCATGTGAAGCCCACCCGCATCAGCTTGCGGGTTAAGTTAGGAAACTTGTAACCGACCTAGCTAGGGTTTGAGTCCTCTCTGGGTAGAACTCGAGACCTGGCCATCTATATAAGGCCAGGAGAGCCCCCAAGGAGAGGACCAAGTAATACCGCACGACCAAAAAGCCTCAGAACTCGAGATCTACTCTCGATTCGAGCAACCTGTAACCGATCTAATCATCCAATACAGATTGACAGAAGGCAGGAGTAAGGGTTTTACCTCTTCGAGGGCCCTGAACCTGGGTAAATCTCGCCCCCTGTCAAGCCGATGATTCCACCAGCGCTCATGACTTCTCCTAGTCGAAACCCGATAGGGTCACCTGAGGGATTTGTGGAGTCAGAGATTCGACAATTGGCGCCGACCGTGGGGACCGCGGGCGCTGGATCACCGGCATCTTCGGCTTCATCGACATCCAACTCCCGTTGGAAACCATCGACTACGGCTCCGAACAATCTTGTACGGATCGGATCCGTCATAGTCACGCCTCACTCGCCGGAATCACGCCCGGTGTTCGAGGATCTGGAGAAGAGCGTCACCCTGACGTTCGGGAGCTTCAACTTCATGGCGAACAGAGACGGAATCCTCCACTTCTCGGATGAATCTGAACCTGAATCTGGAGCCGTCAACTCGCGCTTTCCTATGGAGAAAAGTGGCGAGTCCATCCGCTTCAACACAGTCGACTATCATGCCCTCTCGACAGAGGAACCATCTCGGGTACGGGAAGCTTTCCGACCTACGCCTAGGACGCACGAGCCACGACTGGCCCAAGTCTGCATGGCAGGATCGGAACAGCCCTCAGAGACCGAATTCAGCGCAACCGAGCGCGATATAATCGGCGTCTCGCGGGAGGCCTGGAAAAGGGCCAAGGAAGCCATGCGGCGGAGTCAGCCACCCGCGGCAGGAGCTTCACAGGAGGACCTAACCGCCTACCACTACCACCTAGTAAGGGCGGCCTCAAACATCAAAGAAGCCCGGGCAGATCTAGCCCGTCGCAGAAGAGCGACGGACGAATCAAGCCTGCGACGAGTCGAACAGTCCCTTGCACCCTCAGTTGGTACCCGACCCGCGAGAAAGGGACACGCAACATCGTCAAGGGGCCACGAATCCATGACTGCGACCGACAGGTCGACCACGTCTTCCTTCATGAGGGTCGACGATGACGGCAACGTCTACCCGCAAACCCCAGCTGCCGCGATCCTAGCCACAACAACTTACATGCAGATGAACCAACCGACGGAAAGCGACCCGCGGGTGGAACAGTACAAACAAATTCGCAAAGGACTAGGATTGGCGGCCGCAAGGCTCGCTTCTCACGATCGCAAGAAGACCGAAGAAGAATTGGAGAAGGAGCGACGGGAGAAGGACAAGGATAAAGAAACGCCCCGCAGGCATAGAAGTTCATCCCCAAGAAAAGACAAATCGCCACGACGTGGTCGAGGAAAAGAAGCCCGCCGCCGCGGCGATAGTCGAAGCAGCAGCGACGACAGTCCGAGAGACAAAAGCTCGCGGCACCACAGCAGCCGCTCGAGAAAGCGAAGCAAAGAACCAAGGAAAGACAACGACCGCGACCGGTCCGAATATGACGCGCGATCAGATCTCGCCCAAAAGAAGGTGGATAGGGCGAGAGCTTCACGATATCGCGAGCGCTCCTCATCCAGGTCCTCGGACGACGAAACCTGTGGAGCACTCTGTTTCGCTCGCAGCATCCGTGAAGCACCTCTACCCAAGAGGTTCAAGCTCAGCACGGAGGTGACAAAATACGACGGCTCACTCGAGCCCTCCCAGTGATTAAGCGACTACCTCACGGCAGTAAAATGCCAACGTGGGAACAAGAACACAGCCATGCAATACCTCAATTTGCATCTTACAGGCGCGGCCCGTAGCTGGCTGGAGAGAAGACCCAAATCTTGCTACGCATCGTGGGACGATCTACACCGCGATTTCTGCAAAAATTTCCAGTCAACTTACAAGAGGCCAGCCACAATCGAAGAGTTACGAGCGTGCAAACAGAAGAGTGGCGAGTCCACACGAGAATATATCCAGCGGTGGACCACACTCAGGAACACCGCAGGGACCATCTCGGAAGAAGTGGCGATTGAGGCCTTCGCCAAAGGGGCGAGAAGAACCGCGTTTCGAGAAGAGCTAGGCAGAGCCGCGCCCAAAACCATTGGAGAGCTAATGATCATAGCCGAAAAATGGGCCAACGGAGAAGACGCGGTGCGCAATGAAAGAGCATCGTCGCCCGCACACGAGGACGACCGCCACGGACGAAGAAAGAGAAGGAAATACTACGACCACGAGGACAGGGAGGAATTAGTGGCGGCAGAATTCACGCGAAATCGCGACTCTGGTCGCCGTGGAAGTCGCGAGTGGAAACCAAAAGCAGAAGAAAAATCCCCCGAGGAGGATCTCGATGCATACTGCTCGCTACACCTGTTTACAGATAAGCGCACGGGCAAAACTAAGGCAACACACCTTCTCAAGGATTGCCGAAAGTTTCTTGATATCTCAGATGCTCTCGCGAGGAAAAGATTTGCATCCACCCAAAACTACCCGCCGCTGCCAGGAGGAGGACAACAATTCCAGCCGCCACCACCACCACCTCCACCAGCAAATCCAAACATGGCGCTAGCCGCACTACCTGCGCCACCACCACAAAACAATGGAGCCAATGCATACCCGAACCCGGCAGGACAACTCGCGATGATACAGAAGGTATGCCCCTCTCGCAGAGCTCAAAAGACTAACACGAGAAAACTATGCATGGCAGTGCAGACACCGCCAACAAAGACCGAGTACCTGAAGATGGCAGATCAGCCCATCACGTTCTCGAAGAAAGACCATCCACCACAAGTCTATCGACCAGGACACGCCGCCCTCGTCATCCAGGCTCAAATCGGAAATTACGACCTGGCCCGCGTATTCATGGACGGTGGCAGTGGCATCAACATCATCTACGCGGATACACTCCGTCGAATGAACAAGAACCTGGACGGCCTAACGGAATCAGAAACGTCCTTCCACGGGATAGTTCCGGGCAAGGCAATCCGTCCACTCGGAACAATCAACTTAGAAGTTGTACTGGGCTCTCCAAGCAACTACAGAAGGGAATTCCTGGACTTCGAAGTCGTCGACTGGCCCTCACAGTACCACGCCATCCTTGGCCGAACTGCGTTCGCCAGATTCATGGCAGTACCACATTACGCGTACCTGAAACTCAAGCTACCCGGCGAATACGGTGTGATCACCATCGACGGAGACTTCCATAAGTCAGACAAGTGCGACATATAATTCAATGAGATCGCGAAATCTTTCGGGATGCAAGAAGAACTTCAAGAGCTGGCAAAAACCACGGACCACTCTGTTATGCCCCTCACGAAGAAAAACGCGCCTGAACTGGAATTCAGTGCCAACGGCGACACCCGCAAGCACCAAGTGCACCCGACGGATTCTGCCAAGACCGCGATGCTTTCCACAACCCTCTCGCCAGCATAGGAAGGCGCGCTCGTCAAACTCCTCCGTGAGTACTGGGAAATTTTTGCCTGGCAGCCCTCAGATATGCCAGGAATACCCAGGGAGTTTGCCGAGCACTCATTCGAAGTTTTTCCTAATGCCAAACCCATCAAACAGACGACTCGACGATTCTCAGAACCCAAGCAGAAGGCGCTTGGAGAAGAAGTAAACAGACTACTAGCCGCCAACTTTATTAGGGAGATCAAGATATCCACCTGGTTGGCAAACCCGGTGCTGGTCCCCAAGAAGAACACGGATATCCTTCGGGTGTGCATCGACTACACATCGCTGAATAAGCACTGCCCCAAGGACAACTTTCCTCTACCACGAATCGACCAGATCGTGGACTCTACGGCAGGCTGCCAACGCCTCTCCTTCCTGGACGCCTATTCGGGATACAATCAGATCCGAATGAAAAGGGAAGACGAAGAGAAGACGGCATTCATCACACCCCACGGTGTCTACTGCTACACGACAATGCCCTTCGGGCTGAAGAACGCGGGCGCAACATATCAGCGCTGCATGCAAAGATGCCTCGCCAATCTCATTGGCAAAAACGTACAAGTGTACGTCGACGACATCGTCATCAAAACTCGAGTAGAGGACACACTCCTCGAGGACATCAGAGAAACGTTCGACGCCCTTAATGCATATCGGATCAAGCTCAATCCGACCAAATGCGTTTTCGGCATCCCTGCAGGAAAACTCCTCGGGTACCTGGTATCCGCGAGAGGCATTGAAGCCAACCCGGAGAAAATACAAGCCATCCTGACTATGAAGGAGCCAACCAATCTACGCGGAGTCCAGCAGCTCGCAGGACGACTAGCCGCCCTAAGCAGGTTCATCGCACGATTAGGAGAGCAAGCGTTACCCTTCTACAAATTACTGAAGAAGACGGACAAATTCGAGTGGACACCCGAAGCTAAACAAGCGTTCGTAGACTTGAAGCGATCGTTGCAAAGCAGGCGCGTCCTTGCAACACCGCAAGAAAGGGAGCCGCTTCTACTATACCTAGCCGCTACAAACCAGGTCATCAGCACAGCAATCGTGGTCGAACGACCTGAAGACGGCAAAGCGTACGGAGTCCAACGACCAATATATTACATCAGCGAAGTGCTCTCGCCATGCAAGCAACGATACCCTCACTATCAGAAGCTGGCGTATGGAGTTGTTCTCACGGCCCGAAAGCTCAAACATTATTTCCAGGAACATGCCATTACAGTGGTTAATGATGCGTCACTCGGGACAATCATGAACAACCCTATGGCATCCGGAAGAATAGCAAAATGGAGCATCGAGTTGGGCGCCTGGGGACATCACCTATACAGAACGAAAAGCAGTCAAATCTCAAGTACTCGTGGAATTCCTCAGCGAATGGACAGAGCTACAAACGCCCGGACCACCCGAATACACGAGCAATTGGATAATGTACTTCGATGGATCCAAGAGAAACGAAGGAGCAGGAGCTGGAATCGTTCTTATTTCACCTCGGGGAGACAAGCTGCAATACGTCCTGCGACTGGACTTTCCACCAGACGATCCAGCCTCGAACAACGACGCAGAATATGAAGCCCTGTTGCACGGGATGAAGATGGCAATCGCCTGTGGAGCTACCCGATTAATGATCTACGGTGATTCCAATCTCATAGTGCAGCAGACGATGAAAGAATGCGACGCCATTGCTGAAAACATGGTCGCATATCGTGACATGTACAATCTACTCGAAGGAAGCTTTAAAGGTTGCGAGCTGAAGCACATTGCAAGATCTAGCAACGAAGAAGCAGACAGACTGGCAAACATGGGTTCCACGAATACACCCATACCGCCAGGAATATACTTAGAACGGATGATCAAGCGATCGGTCAAAGTGAAGAAAGCTGCAGCAGCGCCAGAAACAGAGGTCAGCCCGCAGGTCGCGCTTATCGAGCTTATTCATAATATATCACGACAGGTCTTCCTGGTCGAGCCAGTCTGGACGCATAAATATCTCGACTACCTGCTCAATAGACAGCTCCCGGCCGATCCACGAGAGGCTCGACAGATAATCAGGCGTAGCAAGTCCTTTCGAGTAGTCAATGGAGAATTATACAAGCAAAGCATCTCGGGAATACTTCAGCGATGCATCGCACCCGAAGATGGCAAGGAATTGCTCCAGGACATACACCAAGGAGATTGCGGACATCATGCTAGCTGGAAAACAATAATGGGAAAAGCTTTCCGAGCAGGATTTTACTGGCTAACAGCAGCCAACGATGCAAAAAGCCTGGTCGAACGATGCGACGCCTGCCAGCGATTCGCACCAAGGCCACACGCACCTGCTACGGAATTACACATGATACCAATAGCCTGACCCTTTGCACAATGGGGGCTAGACATGGTTGGACCACTACGCAAGTCCACACCAGGTGGATACACACACTTGCTGGTCGCAGTCGACAAGTTTACCAAATGGATCGAGGCTATGCCAGTAACTTCGGCTAGCGCCCAATGCGCCGTCAAGTTTCTCGACTCCATTGTATGCAGATTTGGTGTGCCACATGATATCATTACAGATAATGGTACAAACTTCACAGCAAAGGAAACACAACAGTTCTGCGAGGAAAAAGGCATCAATTTCAAGTTTGCTTCTGTTGCTCACCCGCAAACGAACGGACAAGTCGAAAGATCCAACGGCTTAGTTTCAGCTGGCATCAAGAAGCGATTACTCGATCGCCTACACCCCGCGGCAGGACATTGGGCAGAAGAGCTACCCTCCGTACTCTGGAGCCTCCGCACAACTCCTAATCGATCGACGAAGTACACGCCATTCTTCATGGTATACGGGGCAGAAGCAGTCCTTCCCGAGGACGTTCGATTCAGCTCCCCACGAGTTGTAACCTACAACGAAGAGACTTCCAACAAGGCACTCGCAGAAGATATGGATGCACTCGACGAAATGCGAGACATCGCACTCGCAAGATCCGCAGTATATCAACAATCCTTGCGCAACTATCATAGTCGCCGCATACGTCACAGAGCATTCGCGGTTGGGGACCTGGTGCTGCGGCTCAAACAGAAGGAAGGACACAAGCTCGAACCACCTTGGGAAGGACCCTTCATCATACACGAAGTCATCCCAGGTGGAGCCTACAGGCTAAAAATCCAGAGACTGGAGGAATCTATTCCAATCCTTGGAATATTGCACACCTCCGCAAATTCTATCCCTAGATTTACTTGTTATGACAACAAAATAAGGCTATACTAGCCACTACTGTAGCTCGAATACATGGCTTCTCAGTCATTGCAATAAAAGACATGCTTTTCTCATCATACTCACTCGAAGCTTCTAGTCCTTTACATGCTACAAGTTACAGGTACACACCCCATAAAACACACGGGGGCTACCCTACAACTAAGCATCACAAAGAAACATCATCAAATACAAGGTTATACACCTTACAACAGTTTTTTACAAACTATAAACAGATTACAGGATATTTACATCCGACAATCAGTCAAAGCGCTGAGCGTTTTCAGTCGCCAAAACTCTATCTACCTCTTCAGAGGTCATTCGGATAATCTTCTCCGCTGCAGGACGTACAGCATCATAGTACGGCGAGATATCCTCGATTGCATAATCCGGGCGCCGAGCAATAGAGTTAACGTCTATCTCAGGGTGCCATATTCGGACAAAAGAGAGAGCCACAACCGCGCCGCACGTCATCTGATTGCGCACACACGCGCGAACTTCTCCTTCACGTCCAAACAACCTGAGAAGATAGCTCCAGTCTTCGGGACCTTTTTTGAGTGGGTAAAATACAGCGTTCATCGCAACCAAGACCTCGTGAAAAGAACTCACGAGAATTCTCGCCTGGAGGACTCGGAATCTCAAGGTGGCCATCACAAAACCCCGACTGCGATCAGACCAAAAATTGTTGGCATGAGGTTTTGAGCTACTGGCCTCTTGAAGGATGTGATTTTCTACCCACTTCTTTTCTTCCCTGTCATCCGGATTAACGACTGAAGAGCAAAAACACACTCAGTCAGATAATGAAACGAGGAAGAAAAAGGCACGGGGGCTGCACTACTTACAAAGCAAGTCCCTTGCGACTACAGCCAACTCATCCATCAGAAATTGTTCGCGTTCAGCCGCCAATTTCTGCTTGGACTTCGCCACATCAGCTATCCCGCGCATAGCTTTTAGCTTGCGTTCACCCTCCTGAACCTTATCATGAAGGCCCGCAAAAGTGCCAACAGCGGCAACAAGTGGATTTACTGGAGTACCACGTCCACCCGAAGTTTCCGCGGCAAACCCAGTAGCCTGGAAGAATACAACGAAAGAAGTAAGATGCCCTACTCGAGTCATTTCTAGTCGCATATCTGACAAACGCTCGGGGGCTACTCCCATCGGGAGACAACGCACAAACAAGGGGAATGAATTACAAGACGAATTCTTCGATTAAAGACAACAAAAGTACGGGAATACATCCCAAGGTTCATTACATTCAAGGAGAAAAAAGAAAATCTATGAAACTACATTGGTGCTCCCACTAGCAGCAGTCGCCCCTCCCCGCAGTCGAGCAAAAATCTCAGACAGCTTCCGAGCAAGAATAGCGGCTTGCTCGCCAAAACGAGAGAGCCGTACCTTTTTGCCCGTGGAGGGGTCGATTGGAAGAGATGAGTAGGCCTCCTCCAAACCTTCGACTCCGTGCGCCAAAGCAAATTGGATCGCGGTCTTCGCACCAGACTCCGACTGTGCGACCGCGAAGGCATCCAGAAGTTTGCCTTCTGAGAAGACCTTCAACAGATCATCTAGCGCGGGTGCAGGAGTGGCGTTGGCGATGAGGCGACCATGCAGTTGCACCAGCACTTGAGTAGCATCGCTAATCAAGGAGAAAACTCCGTCAGCGTGCCTATTAAGCTGGGCAAGCGTGTCGGTTACCACATCTACCCGCTGGAGCCCAGGGATCTCTAGAGGAACATCCAGAAGACCTACAAAGGGAGGAAATAATACTTAGCAAAGTTCAGCAAGATGAAGGATCAAAGACGCAAAAGTCCAAAACACTTACCCGCGAAACGTTCAGCGAGGGGACGGAGGAACCCGACAATGTCGTTATCGGCCTTACTGCCAGCTTCCTCTAACGCCTTCAAGGCCTTCCGCGCATCCGCAAGCTGTCGACTAAAATCTTCCGATTGCATGCGGGAAGCCTCCAGCTCTTGTCGAATGGCCGTCAGGTCAGCCTCCCGAGCAGTTACCTGCTCAGAGAGTTTGACCTTTTCGGATTCCACAAATTCAAGTCGAGCTGCAAAGAGATGCTTATCAAAAATCAAGAATGTACGGAATACTGAAGACAGGGAGATGATAAAGCTTACCCTTGAGAAGGTCGTTTTCAGTTTGAAGTCGGCTACGGTCCGTTCGAAGTGACTCGCAATCCGACTCGGCGAGAACGACGCGGCGACCAATCGCCGCAAAAGAATCAATAAGCGACTGCAAAAGCACGAAGACGGAAGAGTTAAAAGGATTAAATTGGAGTATGTACCCGATTATTTACAATCGACTACAGCCTCGGGGGCTACTCCCATCGGGAGCACTACCGTGCACCCGATAAAAATGAAATCATGAAGAAGAATTAAACCAGACTTTGAGCCTGTGGCCGATCACATGCGATCGACTACAGCCTCGGGGGCTACTCCCATCGGGAGCACTGTCGTGCACCCGATAAAAATTTGAAGACAGAAGATGAAGTTTACCTGGCCGGTGGCGCGAGAGAGCGGATCCGCGGAACTGTCCGTCACTTCTTTAGAAGCTGAAGTCCTAGCGGCAAAGCTAGGGGCTTCACGTTCCACAGTCGCAGCTTCGGGGGCTGCTCTGGGAGAATTTTGGACGGTGCCCGCGGTGGGAGTTTCACCCGCATCCTTTGCCTTATTCCTCTTTTCGGGAGGAACGGCAGCGGCGTACCTGCGAGGACTGATCGTCTGCAGTCTGCAGCGAAAGATAGAAAACATCAATATTGAAGCACGGAAAATGTTCGACCAAGAATAAAGAAGAAACACTTACTCGTCATCTTCGTCGACGTCGTCCAGCAAGTCCGCGTTCCAAGCGGTCGTCATCACTGGGAACGAAGGCGAAGGAGCAAGAGAGCGAAGTGGAGTCGCATGGATAGGGGCTTGACTGGGCGATGCTTCCAAAGATTTATCCTTAGAAGTAGCTTCGTCCTCATCTACCCGACGACGTTTCGGAGGGACGCCACTCGAGTCTTCAACGTCATCCGAAGAATTGTGTTCTGAACTCGAAGAGGCGTTGGCGACGCTGGTGTCAACCGCGCCGTCTTGATGACTCGACACTTGCTCTGAGGCGGCCTCCCCCGCAGCTGGCGGGTAGCAGTCCGCCATAGCTAGGCTCTACGGAGACAAGAAGAAGACGAGAAAAATCTTATCGACTAGGACTCAGAACAAAATGGAAGCAACTCAAAGACAAGAAACTAACCTCAGCTGGAGGAGGATTTGAAGCAGCAAAAGCTTCGACTGAGCAGTCGGGGAATTTCTCCCCCACCTTCAGTCGAGTGATACCCGCGATTTTCTTCTCGAATTCTACATTCGAAAGCTCTTCGCGGCTTACTCGGCTGGGGTCCTCCGAGCCTTGATACTCCCACATAGCGGAGGGCCTTTGCTGAAGTGGCTGGATCCTGCGCTTCAAGAAGATACTCGCCAGATGCATCCCGTTGAGCACAACTCCCGCAGTCTGATCCCGGAGAGCAGCTACTCTTGCGAGTAAGGGCGCGACGGTCTGAGTCTCCTCGGCTGACATCTTGTGCCCCCAGGAGTTTCGCCTTGTCAGAACAGCGAACGGGTGGAACTCCACGATCCCACCCGAGCTGTTGTCGATGACGTAGAACCACCTCTTCCGCCAGCTTTGGGCGGAGTCGACAAAATGCATATTGAAGTAGTTGTTTTCTTGTCGAGCCTGGATCCCGAAGCCGCCCGTGCGAAGCGGTTCGCCGAGCTCGGACTCCACCCGCGATCTCTCGCGGAAGATCCGGACTTTGAAGAGCGCCTTCCAGAGCGCCCAGTGCGGGCGAATGCCGAGAAAGCATTCGCAGAACACGATGAAGCACAAAATGTGTTGCACCGCGTTCGGGGGAAGATCGTGAAGCTGTATGCCATAGACACACAGCAACCCGAGGAAGAAGGGATGAAGAGGAAAGGAAAGGCCCCGAGTCACGTGGTCCACAAAGACCACGCGCTCGTTCGATTGAGGATTGGGTACCTCTTCCTTTTTCCCGAGACGGACTCGCTTCTCCGTCTCTGCCGGCAGCAACCCTTCCCGCTGCATCTCCTTGATGCTTTTCGCGGTGGTGTTGGGGGAGCGCCAGTCGCCGGCACGGGGCGCGGGTTGCGCGGAAGGTTCGCCAGATGCAGAGGTGGCAGCACCACGCTTCTTTCCGCCAGCCATTGCTTGCAGCACGAGCTCGAACGCGAGGAAGAAGAAGATGGGTGCAAAGAAGAAGACGAAGGCAAAGAGCTGGGAAAGTTTTACCGTAACGCTAAGACCCGTACTTATACACGGAACAACACGGTCTCAGCCGTACGATGCGCTACGTGGCGCTTATCAAACCCACCACGTGTGAAGATGAAACGAAGCGGCAGCCAACGTTGTTCCGTGCCACGATCTTAACAGAAGATCGTGCGCATTTACTGCGCGGTTCGCGTGAAAACCGGGAACGACGTCTCGTTTCCCGGTCAAAAAGCTGACATGGTGGGCCACCATCTGCTACCACTCCGTCACGTCCCATCGGGAGAAGAGGAGTGCGCCATGACGTCATGGCATACATCATCCGAAATCAAGATCTTTCGATTGGAAGTTCAAACGCGAAAATATCTTCGTACGAACAACAACTCCTTCGGATAGAAGCAACTTTTCTACGAACAATTCATGAAACAAAACCTCTTCGAACAAGAGAAAAAACACCCTACACACGAAAACTCTTTCGTATGGGCACGGCATTCCAAACATGAAAACTCTTTCATATGGACTTAATCTTTTCTTCTAGCACGAAATTTCTTTCGTACGGAACTCAAAGAAATCAATCGGGTAGAAAGAACCTACCTCTCCTACACATGATAATTTTACATCATAAGAACCTGGGTTGTTCAGCCGACTAGGCACATCCGGATGCCATATTCTTCGAATATGAAGGTAAGACCGAAAAGATCTCTCTTTTGGGCCTGGAATCGCACTCGAAAGCTGCGTCCTCCGGTATAATTCCGTGTCAACAACATGAAGAAAAATCTTAGCGGACGCGCCGGGTACCCCCATAGGTTAAGTTCAATTCGATAAGTCCACAACGGCCCAGTCGCAACAATCACCTCATCGGGTTCGAGTCGGAGGTCTCGAATCTGTGTAGGCCAGGAATGTTTTTGCCCTAGTCGCAATTAATTGGCCCTGATCTCTCGGGAGAGCCAAGCTACTGTGCCACATCCTTCTGTGAAAAAAGCCGTAAAAACAGGCACTTATATTGCTCGATACTCGAGCATGAAGACCCATGATACAGGGAACACACCCTTTAAAAAACAATGACAGTCAGGGCGGTCCTCCATAAAGAACAAAGAAAGATTTGACCGTCTACTCGACTGGAAAAATTCCAGTCAAGCACACGCTCGGGGGCTACTGACGAAGATATGGATCCTGGACCCTGCGGGTAAGGACACCCCCTCTCAGGCCCAAGGACAAGGCCCAAGAGGAAGCGCCCTTGGAGTGCTCTAGAAGGCCCATGTGAAGCCCACCCGCATCAGCTTGCGGGTTAAGTTAGGAAACTTGTAACCGACCTAGCTAGGGTTTGAGTCCTCTCCGGGTAGAACTCGAGACCTGGCCATCTATATAAGGCCAGGAGAGCCCCCAAGGAGAGGACCAAGTAATACCGCACGACCAAAAAGCCTCAGAACTCGAGATCTACTCTCGATTCGAGCAACCTGTAACCGATCTAATCATCCAATACAGATCGACAGAAGGCAGGAGTAAGGGTTTTACCTCTTCGAGGGCCCCGAACCTTGGTAAATCTCGCCCCCTGTCAAGCCGACGATTCCACCAGCGCTCATGACTTCTCCTAGTCGAAACCCGATAGGGTCACCTGAGGGATTTGTGGAGTCAGAGATTCGACAAGACCCTTTTTGGAAACTCTTCATATGGCCAATATCTCTAAATGGGTGGCAAGAATAAAGCATAGGATTTCTTCGAGATGCTTCTCTTTATCTTACACAACAATCTTGATGATGAACGCCACTTGACGTCATCGACCATGGGCTATATGAAATATTTCTTTTGACGCATGCCCAACAAAAGATACCTAACCACACATAGAAATGCCACACACACATAACATGGTTTAGTTCACAAAGTTATATGGACAAATTCTTACCATACCACGAGATACATAATCCCACCTGGTATATCTTGTAGCTTTGTGTTATGATCACTAATACGTCTCAAAACGTATCCATAATTTCTGATGTTCCATGTTGTTTTCATGCCTTATGCTACATGTTTTTTATACATTTCATGTCATTTTTATGGATTTTATGGGACTAACCTATTGACAAGATGCCACAGAGCCAGTTCCTGTTTTCTGCTGTTTTTGGTTTCAGAAAAGTTGTTCTAGAAATATTCTCGGAATTGGAAGAAACGAAATCCCAAAGTCTTAGATTTCCCGGAGCGGCAACTGAGTCCAAAGGAGACCCGGAGGGGGGCCACGGGGAGGCCACACCATAGGGGGCGCGGTCCCCCCTCTGGCCGTGCCCAGGGTGTTGTGGGCCCCCTGGTTGCCCACCAACGTTTTCTCTCTCGCCTATATATTCTCCCCGATGCATAAACCCTAAATCAATCGACCCCCTTCCACAAAAAGTTCTGTAGCTCCGCCACCGACGACGACAAGTTTTGGGGGACAAAAATCTCTTTTCCGGCACCCTGCCGGGACAGGGAAGTGCCCCCGGAGCCATCTCCATCGACTCCACCTCCATCTTCATCGCCGTTGCTATCTCCTATGATGAGGAGGGAGTAGTTCTCCCCCGGGGCTGAGGGCTCTACCAGTATCTATGTGTTTCATATCTCTCTCCCATGGTGTGATCTTTATGTGATCATGAGATTTGTAATCTAGTTGAATAAGTAGATGTTACTATTCATCTATTATGCTAATCAAGTGGTTTTGTTATGAGATCTCTGTAGACACTTTGATCACGGTGTAACGGTGACAGTGTGTGCACTGTGTGGTTTAGCATGATATTTATATTTTGTGCTGGACGACTCTATGAAATTGTGGTGTTTCTTTGGAACCATCTAGGTCTCTTGGTGATAGCATGGGGGTTTCCTGGATAGGGAAATGCGAAATCTAAGGAGTTCTCTTATAGACCTACGCAATGTTTGGTGTTTGTTATCTGACCGGAGAGTGGTTCGGAGTAGCATAGTTAAGAGATTATATTTACGTATTCAATTATGTTATTATTGTTGAGAGTGTCCACTAGTGAAAGTATGATCCCTAGGCCTTGTTTCAAAGCATTGAAACACCGTTTACAATTAGTTCTGCTACATGTTTGCTTGCTGCCATTTTTATTTCAGATTGCTATTATCACTTATAATCATCCATATTACTTGTATTTCACCATCTCTTCGCCGAACTAGTGCACATATACAACTGACAATTATATTAGGTGTGTTGGGGACACAAGAGACTTCTTGTATCGTAATTACAGGGTTGCTTGAGAGGGATATCTTTGACCTCTACCTCCCTGAGTTCGATAAACCTTGGGTGATCCACTTAAGGGAAACTTGCTGCTGTTCTACAAACCTCTACACTTGGAGGCCCAACATTGTCTACAAAAATAGAAGCGTGCATAGACATAAAGCTCTTTTTTGGCCCCGTTGCCGGGGAGGTAAGTTAAATGGTACTCACATCCTGTGTGAGTGCTTAGAGTTATTTTCTTTAGATTCTGCAACTATATCTTTTTGTTTCTTGTTTTTATTTTCACTAGTTAGGCTTAATGAAAAAAAACATGGAGAGCTTTATAATATTTATCTTGAGTTAGGACATGAAGTGTTTGAAGAGAAAATTAAAAAACCTATGGAACTTTATTTGCATGCTAGTAGCAATGTTATTAGTATGAATTATTTGAACGCCATTATTGTTAATGGTATGGAAAAGTCTAACCTTGTGGAAGCTAGTTTTTTATGAAAATGATCTTTTTAGTCCCCCAAGAGCTGAGGAACAAATTTACTTTGATGATACTTTGCCTCCAATATATGATGATTATAATGATTGTGGTATTCTAGTTCCACTTACTGTTGAGGATAAAGTTCATTATGATTATACTATTCCTCCAATTTATAATGATTGCAATGATGAATATGATATTTTCAGTCCACGTACTATTGAGGAGAAAATTAGTTATGATTATAATATGCCTCCTATATTTGATGATTATGATGATGAGAATAATAGTGATAGCTATTTTTTTTGAATTTTCTGCCACTACTACTAATGATAATGACTATGCTTATGTGGAGAGTATTAATTCTTGTATGCATGTGGTTCATGATAAGAATGTTTTATGTGATAGTTATATTGTTAATTGTATTCATGATGCTACTGAAAGTTATTATGAGAGAGGAAAACATGGTTTTATGCATCTCAACAATAATAAGTTTTCCCTCTCTATGTTGAAATTTTTGAAGTTGCACTTATTTTGTTTTCCTATGCTAGCCACTTTATGCTTTATTAACTTGTTCTTCTACAAGATAATTTTCATAGGAAGTGGGTTAGACTTAAATAAAAATTACATTTGCTTTTTGATGCTCTTTTTTCCTTCAATTCATATTTCTTATGTGAGCATCTTCTCAAATTATCATGCCTAGCTAAAAGTCTTTAAAGAAAATCACTTAATTAAAAAGATGACCCATGTTTTTATTTTGGCTTTGTTTTTCTCTGTTTTCTTTGAGTCAAGGTGTTGTTTACTTCTGTAGCAACTTCTTTGTATCTTTACTTTTCTCGCATTTTTTGTGCGAAGTAAAGTTTCTAGTGAAAGTTGAGGTTAGATTTGGATTTCTGTGCAGGAAATAGATTTATTCTGTCCACCGTTAAATTCTTGTAAATTCACAGAAAGATCAAAATGACCTGAATTTTTTTTTGCTTATTCCTCAGCTAATTCTGAAACTTTTTCTAGCGTTGCTTTTTCCGATTTGAGCTACGTAAGTGCCCCAAAAATATTCGTCTTTACAGACTATTCTTATTTTGACACATTCCGCCTTTTTACTTGCATTCTCTCTTTTACTATGTTGAGTGGATTTCTTTGCTCCAAAAAACATTAGTGAATGTAGATAATGTTTAAAAAGTATTAATAATGCTTGTGTCCATGGATATCACGTGATTTTTTGATTGTACACTAACCCTCTAATGAGAATTACTTTGAGTTTGGTGTGAAGGAAGTTTTCAAGGGTCCAGAGAAGAGGGTGATATAATGTGATCAAGAAGAGTGAAAACACTAAGCTTGAGGATACCCACGTGGTTCATCCCAGCAAATTCCAAGAATACTCAAGTGTCTAAGTTTGGGGATGCCCAAGTCATCCCCTTCTTCATCAGCAATTTATCAGGTCACTTCTAGTGAAACTATATTTTTATTCGGTCACATCATATGCACTTCACTTGGAGCGTTTGTCTGTTTTTGTTTTGTTTTCTTTTGTTTTCTTTGCTGAAATAAATATATTTGGAATCCAGCATTATTTATGTGGGAGAGATACACGCTCCGCCTTTTCATGTGAATACTCGTTTCCTTTCATGCTCGTATTCTTAGTTTTTCTTCTAGCTGCTGCAAATCCTTTTAGCTCCTGTTTTTCATCAATCTCTTATTCAGAGTTGTTAGTTCTACTAGATTTATGTTAGTACTCTCTTGTTTTCATTGATATATCAGTTGTAAAGATTTTGTTGTTTGGTGTTTGATGGAAATAGAAAATGCTACATGTAGTACACAATATGTTGGAAAAGTCTTGCATGCTCTAGTAGGTCATTAAACTGTTTCAATTGATTATTTGTTGTTGTTTCACTTGATTATTTGTTGTTGTTTTGAGATATTAATATGCTTAATGGTAAACCTGCTGGTCTAGTGAAGTAAAAAAATTGAAGGTTGGTCTAGAAGCTTGAAATTGTGCCACACTCGACAAACCAGTTGACAGTATAATGGTAGATGACTTCCTCTGTTGATAACAATCGTGATGGATTTTTGTTACGCGCTACGGTCGGGGTAGCCAACAATGACTTGTCACTACCAAAAAGCCTCTTGGAGTGATCTTCATTATTCCTTGGATAATCAAATTTCTAGATGTAATCTTTTAACTTGTGAGTTCTAAGTTGCGGTTTTCTCGCACTTCCACCATCCATATTTGCTAGCCTCTTCGGTACTGTGCATTGCCCATTCTCACATTGAGAGTTGGTGCAAACTTCTCCCGTACATCCAAACTCTGTGGGAGGACTTTGTTCTTCTACACATAAGCCCAAAATATCTTCCTCAAAACAGCCACCATACCTACCTATCATGGCATTTCCATAGCCATTCCGACATATATTTCCATACAACATCCATCATCATTATGTTACTTGTTACATGTTCCATTGTTATTTTGCATACTGCTACACTGGCAAGAGCATTTAGTTTTATACATCAGAGATATTTCAGTTTCAGTTATGAGTACTAAAAGTGTGATGGTTCATTGTAAAATAGAGTGTTGCCCCTACCAGTGAGGTTATATATAAAAAAGAAAAAAAAAGAGAAAAGGCCCAAAAAAAGAGGGCAAAAGAGAGATAATAAAGAGAGAGAGGGCAGCACTACTATCATTTATTTTCCACTTGTTCTTGGTTAGCACTAATACTTCAGCTTGGAGAGAGTTTTCATTTTATGACTTGCGTAACTATGTGGGGACCTTACATTATAGAACTTGGCTTGTATATTCCAATGATGAGCCTCCTCAAAAGTTCTCTAGGTCTTCGTGAGCAAGTAAGTTGGATGCACCCCCGCTAGTTCCATTGGAGAGCTTTCATACACTTATAGCTCTGTGTGCATCCGTTGTGGGGCAATCACTACTCCTTGCGTAGTTTCGATTATAAGACTTCTTGTCTAATGATCACTTTCATCTGTGTGAGACTTTCTTCCATTGACCTTCCAACCTCCCCCCCTCCCGCCATAATGCTCTTTTAGACATAACATTCTGGTGCCGGGAACCAATACAGAACGCTTGATTGTTTTGAGTGACCAAATAGCTTGATGATTTTTCCATGTGCGTATTGTTGTCGCTTGACTTGATCCTACATGAGTTGCTGTGAGAGTTGGATGCTTAAGATGAATATATTGTTGTTCTTGAAGCTTAAATCATCTTAAATATACTTTGCACAGTGGATTGTAGTATTGATCGTTAAAAAAATTACTTTGTTCTTCTTAATGGTTTATACATTACTCTATATCAACTATAAACCACAACCTTTACTCATTTGATCTTAGTTTACACGCTTTTACATTATGATGATCAGGTTTATGTTGGTAGCATGTCACCTCGAAAATTATTTGCTTTTATTGTCTACCTACTCGAGGACGAGTACGAACTAAGCTTGGGGATGCTTGATACGTCTCAAACGTATCCATAATTTATGATGTTCCATGTTGTTTTCATGCCTTATGCTACATGTCATTTTTATGGATTTTCTGGAACTAACCTAGTGACAAGATGTCACAAAGCCAATTCTTGTTCTGTTGTTTTTGGTTTCGGAAAAGTTGTTCTGGAAATATTCTCGAAATTGGACGAATAGAAATCCCAGAGTCTTAGAATTCCCGTAGCCTTAACTGAGTCCAAAGGAGACCCGGAGGGGGCACAGGGAGGCCACACCATAGGGGGCGCGGTTTTCCCTATGGTCGCGTGCCCACCGATGTTGCTCTCTCCTATATATTCTCCCTGATGCATAAACCCTAAATCAATCGGCCCCCTTCCACGAAAAGTTTCGTAGCTCCACCGCGGCCGCCGACAAGTTTTGGGGGAACTGTGATGAGGTGTTGACCTCTAAGTTGGCCCGATCTTCACGAATCGACAAGAACGAACGAAGAACGCACGAAGAACGCGATGAACACGAGAGGGGGAATCGAGGGGAAATCGAGGGCAAACGCGTGGAAACACAAAAAGGGGAAGATAACTCGTGAAGCCTACGAGGGATCGCAAACCCAAGTCAACAACACGCTAATTGAAACTGATTCCTCTCACCGGTCGGTCCACCGATCCAACAGAAGCCACAAGAGGAAGGTTGGCAAGCGTTACTAGAATCACAAGGTGAAAGAGTAGCTCCTTGGAGAGATCTTGATACGGTCCTAGATACACATCATAGGAGTAGCCTCGTAAGAGGAGTCACCTCAAAAGAGGGATACAAGGGCATAGCCCGAAGTTCTCAAATCATCCCTAAACCCTAGATCTAGCCACCGGAGTCCCTTATATAGCCTAGGGGGTAGGTGGGTGAAAATGGGGCCAAAACGGTGTACTTCCGCACAAAAACAGGGCAGCCCGGCCTGGCCGGCCTGTGAGGCCGGGGTGGGAGGCAGGCGCCCAGCCTGGGGCAGCCGGCCTGAGGCCGGGGTGGAGGCCGGAGCCCTCGGGCTGGTGCCCGGCCTGGGGCCAGGGGAGCCCGGCCTGAGGCCAGGGTGGGAGGCTGGCTCCCTTGGGCTGGTGCCCGGCCTGGGGCCAGGGTAGCCCGGCCTGAGGCCAGGGTGGGATGAGGAGGCCGGCCTGAGGCCAGGGGAGACCGGCCTGGCCGGGGACCCCGTTTCCCTCTGTTCTTCCTCCTCGGAGCTCCGATCTTGACGCTGTCTTCGCCCACTTCCTTCCTAGCTTCATGTGCACCTTCTTGGATATGTTCTTGAGCATCTTGGGCACCATCTTGGGTCTCCATGGTGTGATCCCACCTATGCATGTAGAGGGGTATTTCATGAGGTAGAGCACCATTCACCAAGTCGCCGGAAACATACGGAGATAGGAGTGAGTTCACCTTGTTGTGTATCAATGTTGTGCTTGGTTGAATACGGTGGGCTACATCATCTCCCACCCCTGTGGGAACATAAGGAACATTCAACTTCCCACTCTTAGATACTTTACTTAATATATTGGTACTAGTATCCTTGGTAGGGAGAACACTAGCAACGTTTCTAGTTACCACCTTGCTTTCATTGATGTTGCGCTGAACCGTAGCACGGAGTATAACCTTGGTGCACTGTTTGCACGCCGCCTTGCTGCTTCTGGGACTATTTTTGGTGGCATTATTGCTACACTTGTAGCAGCTGCTTTACATGTTTCCATTGACCCTAATGATGAAATAAGTGCGCCACATAGGATTAACCTTGCTTCCATGAAATCCCATCAGTTTGTCACTTCTAACTCTACTGCTGGTCATTTAGTATATAGAGATTTATATATGGATGGAGAGGAGCGGAAAGTTACTTTGCCGCAACTTGTTTTGTTTAAGATTGACAGGGCACCATGGTCGCTCTCCAAGGAGCAGGTAGACGAGCATCTGAGCACCACGGAGTTTTACAGGCAGCACGAGAGGCGAGACGCGCCTCCCGAGGACCGCAACACGCAGTACACCGGCGCATCCTCGAGCGCATATACGGGGGAGGGTTCCTCCTCAACATACTACGTGGGCGGCACCTCATGGGCCTAATGTCTACGCACGCTTCTATTCTTGTAGATAGGGTTGGGCCTCCAAGTGTTGAGGTTTGTAGAACAGAAGCAATTTTCCCTTAAGTGGATCACCCAAGGTTTATCGAACTCAGGGAGGTAGAGGTCAAAGATATCCCTCTCAAGCAACCCTGCAATCAAGATACAAGAAGTCTCTTGTGTCCCCAACACACCCAATATACTTTTCAGGTATATAGGTGCACTAGTTCAGCGAAGAGAGAGTAAAATACAACTAGTATGGATGATTATAAGTGATAATAACAATCTGAAATAAAAATGGCAACAAGAAAACATGTAGCATAACAGGCGGAAAACGGTGTTTCAATGCTTGGAAATAAGGCCCAGGGCTCCTACTTTCACTAGAGGACACCTCTCAACAATGAAAACATAATTGAATGCATAAATATCATTTCTTCACTATGCTACTCCGAACTACTCTCCGTCGAATAACGAACACTAATCATTGCGTAGGGATTTAACAGCACTCCTCAGAGTAAGCACTTTCCCAACCAAGTAACCCCCATGCTATCACCATGGGACCCAGATGGGTCCACGCAAACACCACAATTTCGTAGGTTCATCTTCCAACACAAGATATAAATATCATGCTAAACCACACGATGCACGCACTATAACCTTTACCCCGTGATCAAAGTGTTTACGGAGATAACAAAACCACTTGAGTAGCATAACATATGAAGATCAATCTACATATTCAACTAACTTACAAATCTCATGATCACATAAAGATCACACCATGGGAGAGAGAGTTGAACCACACAGCTACCGGTAGAGCCCTCAGCCCCAGGGGAGAACTACACCCTCCTCATCATAGGAGACAACAACGGCGATGGAGATGGCGGTGGAGTCGAAGGAGATGGCTTCCGGGGGCACTTCCCCATCCCGGCAGGGTGCCAGAATAGAGATTTGTCCCCCGAAACTTGTCGGTGGCGGCGGTGGAGGTACAGATGTATTTTGCGGAAAAGGTCGATTCTCCTAGGGTTTATGCATCGGGGAGTATATATAGGCGAAAGGGCGATGCAGGGGGGGTGTCCATAGGGCCCACACCCCTAGGTGGCGCGGCCAGGGGGACCCGCGCTACCCCATGGTGTGGCCACCCTGTGGCCCTCCTCCGGGGCTCTTTGGGACTTTTGGAAGCTTCTGGGACTTTTAGGACTTCTGGCTTCGAATTTTCCAATTCCGAGAATATTTCTAGAACAACTTTTCTGAAACTAAAAACAAGAAAACAGGGAACTGGCTCTATGGCATCTTGTTAATAGGTTAGTCCCGAAAAACGTGTAAAATGACATAAAGTGTAAGGAAAAAATGTGGGAAACAACATGGAACATCATAATTTAGGGATACGTTTATGAGGTATCAAGCATCCCCAAGATTAGTTCCTACTCGTCCTCGAGTAGGTAAACGATAAAAAAAAATCTGAGGTGACATGCTACTATTATAAACTTGATCATTATAATGTAAAAACATATGTACGCTGAGATCATAGAACTTCAAACACAAACATGATAAATAGAACTTTAATAATAAAGCATAGCAATCACTTTGCATCATGAAGAGTATCTTAATTAAAGGATCATGGATAATAATGCAAATAAAGATAAACGTTTGTTTCAGGTATAGAGAAAGCATGGCAAAGTGGTATTTCGCTAGTCCTTAAGAGTGGGAAAAAACATAAATGCCTGTACACTTTCAAAGTTCAAGAGGAAGACTAGACCAAATAATTTAAGAACAAATAATATCACATCATGAAGTAATTATTGATGTTTATGGGACAAATGCACATAGAACTGAGAATGGCAAAAATGCTCTCTCAAATGTGCATAAAGTTAGAAGATGGAGACTCAACATAAAAGTAAAATAAAGGCCCTTCGCAGAGGGAAGCAGGGATCACTCATGTGCTAGAGCTTTTTATTTTATTAAACAGAGGTATTAAAAGTTTGACACCGTGGAGGAGTGTCTATTTTTTAAGAGAGGTGTATGTTAATGTCAACGAATGGTAAACAGACAATACAGTACGTCAGAAGTCAACTGGATTCACAAGAGCGGCTCCCATGGTGAAGGACGCAACTGGTGTAGAAGGTCATCCCTCTTTCTCTTTTGTTTATACAATTATGCTTTGACTGATAAGTCATGGGCAAAAATAGTGGAGAGAATTTGTTTGTATTAATTTGGGGTTGGGCACCCCGTTGCTACTTCTATCATTTGGATAAGCCGATGAAGCCACTAGTCCAGGGTGTGAAATCCAATCAACAAGTGAGATAAATATTCTCTATTGACGTCCTCATGAGCAAAAACAAGAACACAAAACAGGAATAATTTTGAAGGTTTTAAAGATAACACATGAGCAATTTACTTGGAGTGGCAGTTAAATACCACATGTAGGTAGGTATGGTGTACAAAATGGGAAAACTTTGGTTTAAGGGGTTTGTATGCACGAGTAGATCTCATACTCAGTATAGGTGGAGGCTAGCAAAAGACTGGGAGCGACAAATCAAGAGAGAATAAGAGCCATAATCATGCAAAGCGACATAAACATCATTAATTAAAGCATAAGCGGTATCACAAGTTAAAAAAACTAAATGGTCATGGAGGCTATTCGTGACTGGTTCATAGTCATAAACTTGGTGCGAGCCTGCGCCAAGTCAACCAAATAAAACATTCGAAAGAGAATACCATAAATTGATGCTTTACTATGACAAGAACAACTCATGATTCTTTCAAGACATATTAAACACTCTCAGATATTTGAGGCTATTCATGCTACTCAATAACCACAAGGATTTAAAACTAAAATAACATTTACCATGGCATGAAAAAGTTCTAGCCACAGTCTATACAAGCTTCTACTTGCACCGTTAAAAATTCTACTTCAAGCAGAAGTTTCTTTTCCGAACAAGCAGCATACACAATATGTTTTAACAAAAATTATCTACATGCTACAGAAAGAAAACATGAGAGTACTCACATAACACTGCTAAAACTAACATCTCTGAATAAGAGATGCATGAAAACAAAGGCTAAACGCAGTACTAGCAAAAACTGAACACTCACAGAACAATAAGAATGAAAACTAGAGTGTTCTAAGCAATGAAAACGGAGCGTGTCTCTCTCCCACACAAGTATGATCAGATCCAACTATTTATTACAGCAAAGAAAACCAAACAAACTGGGGAAAAAAGACGCCCCAAGTAAAGCACATAAGATGTGACCGAATAAAAATATAGTTTCACTAGAAGTGACCTGATAAATTGTTGATGAAGAAGGGGATGCCTTGGGCATCCCCAATATTAGATGCTTGAGTCTTCTTGGAATTTGCTGGGATGTACCACCGGGATATCCCCAAGCTTAGACTCTTCACTCTTCTTGATCACGTCATATCATCCTCTTCTCTTGACCCTTGAAAGCTTCCTTCACACCAAACTTCTCACAATCTTCATTAGCAACGTTAGTGCAATAGAAATAATAAATTCACATGGTTCAATTTCAACACAATTCTAACACTCATAAACATATTATCTACTGTCACAACTTCTTTTAAAACTCCTTTTCTCAAAAGAACACCAAAAGAAAGAGATTAAGATGCAAATGCAATTATTGGCAGAAATCTGTCAAAACAGGCCAGCTGGTAAAGATGATTTTTTTTCTTAAATCTTCTGTTGCTCAAATCACAAAGAGGTAAACTAAGAAAAGTTGCGGGATTGGATGAGGAATAATCACAAAAAAAGTTCAGATCATTCTGATCTTCCAGGATTTCATACGATGTTTTACTGTGGATAGCGGAAATCTGTTTTCTGCGCAGAAATCCGAAAACCAACTCCAACTTTCGTCAGAAAATTTACTTGACACTACTAAAACATGAAAAGAAATATACAAAGGAGTTTGTACAGAAGTATAAAACCCCTTGACTAAAGGAAAACAGAGGAAAACAAAGCAAAAATTAAACCATGGGTTATCTCCCAAGAAGTACTTTTCTTTAAAGCCTTTTAGCTAGGCATGATTATTTGAGAAGACGCTCACATGAAAAATATGAATTGAAGCAAAAGAGAGCATCAAGAAGAAAATGTAAAACAAATTTAAGTCTAACCCACTTCCTATGAAAAATAATTTTGTATAAAAACAAGTCATGAAAACACAAAGCAACAAGCATAGGAAAGCAAAACAAGTGCAACTTCCAAAATTTCAACATAAAGAGGGGAAACTTGATATTGTTGAGATGCATAAAATTATGTTTCCCTCTCTCATAATAAATTTCAGTAGCATCATGAATAAAATTAACAACATAACTATCACATGAAATATTCTTATCATGAGCCACATGCATAAAAGAATAATTACTCTCCACATAAGCATAGTCATTCTCATTAATAGCAGCGAGAGCAAATTTAACAAATAGCTATCATTATTATTCTTATCACCATAATCATTAAATATAGGAGGCATATTGTAATCATAATTAATATTTTCCCTCTACTGTAGGTGGACTCAAAATATCATATTCATCATCGTAAACAAGTGGAACTAGAATACCACAATCATTATAATCATCATATATTTGAGGAAAAGTATCATCAAAGTAAATTTGTTCCTCCATGCTTGGGGGACTAATAATATCATATTCATCAAGACTAGCTTCCCCAAACTTATAATTTTCCATAGAATTAGAAATAATAGTGTTCAAAGCATTCATACTAATAACATTGCTATTAGCATGCAAATAAAGTTCCATAGGTTTTTTAAATTTCTCTTCAAACACTTCATGTCCTAACTCAAGATAAATAGTATAAAGCTCTCTCACATTTTTGTTATTTCCCATTAAGCCTAACTAGTGAAAAAAAAGATATAATTGCAAGATCAAAAGGAAATAACTTCGAGCACTCACACCCGAGGATGTGAGTACCTTTTACCTTACCTCCCCGCCAACGGCGCCAGAAAAGAGCTTGATGTCTACGCACATCTCCATTCTTGTAGAAATTGTTGGGCCTCCAAGTGCAGAGGTTGTAGAACAGCAGCATGTTTCCCTTAAGTGGATCACCCAAGGTTTATCGAACTCAGGGAGGTCGAGGTCAAAGATATCCCTCTCAAGCAACCCTCAATCAAGATACAAGAAGTCTATTGTGTCCCCAACACACCCAATATACTTGTCAAGTATATAGGTGCACTAGTTCGGCGAAGAGAGAGTAAAATACAAGTAGTATGGATGATTATAAGTGATAATAACAATCTGAAATAAAAATGGCAGCAAGCAAACATGTAGCAGAACAGCCGTAAAATGGTGTTTCAATGCTTGGAAATAAGGCCTAGGGTTCCTACGTTCACTAGAGGACACCTCTCAACAATGAAAACATAATTAAATGCATAAATACCATTTCTTCACTATGCTACTATAAACCACTCTCCAGTCGAATAACGAACTCTAAGCATTGCGTAGGGCTTTAACAACAATCCTCAGAGTAAGCACTTTCCCAACCAAGTAACCCCCATGCTATCACCATGGACCCAGATGGTTCCACGCAAACACCATAATTTCATAGGTTCATCTTCCAACACAAGATATAAATATCATGCTAAACCACACGGTGCACACACTATCACCTTTACACCGTGATCAAAGTGTTTACGGAGATAACAAAACCACTTTAGTAGCATAACAGATGAAGATCAATGTACATATTCAACTAGATTACAAAGCTCATGATCACATAAAGATCACACCATGGGAGAGAGAGATGAACCACATAGATACCGGTAGAGCCCTCAGCCCCGGGGGAGAACTACTCCCTCCTCATCATAGGAGACAGCAACAGCGATGGACATGGCGGTGGAGTCGAAGGACAGAGTGCAAGAACAGAGATCTGTCCCCCAAAACTTGTCGGTGGTGGCGGCGGGAGCTACGGATATATTTTGCGGAAAATGTCGATTCTACTAGGGTTTTGTGCATAGGGGGGTATATATAGGAGAAAGTGCGATGCCGGGGGGTGTCCAGGGGGCCCACGCCCCTAGGTGGCGCGGCCAAGGGGAACCACGCCACCCCATGGTGTGGCCCCCCTCCGGGGCTCTTTGGTATTTCTGGAAGCTTCCGGGACTTTTAGGACTTTTGGCTTTCAAATTTTCCAATTCCGAGAATATTTCCAGAACAACATTTCTAAAACTAAAAACAACAGAAAACATGAAACTGGCTCTGTGGCATCTTGTTAATAGGTTAGTCCCAAAAACGTGTAAAATGACATAAAGTGTAAGGAAAACATGTGGGAAACAACATGAAAACAACATGGAATATCAGAAATTTGGGATACGTTTATGACGTATCAGGGCCCCTTGGTGATTGATCTCCACTTATGCCAAAAGCCTAAGCTTGGGGGAGGTATACCGACATCACACTCATTTATATACCATGTTCTGTCGGTTATTTGTATATCCATGTTTTCTCTTCTTCCGCTTATTTTTGTTTCTTTCGCTTCTTTTTGTTTCTTTCATTTCTTTTGTTTTTTTTAGCTTTCGAAAACACAAAAATACCAAAAATATTTCTGTTGTTTCTCTCTATTTGTTTTCTTTAGTTTGTTTGCTTTATCCATTAGTTGCAGTTTAATATTCAAAAACCCAAAAATATTTTGTTTGCTTGCTTTCTTTTGTTCTTGTTTCATTTCGAAAAAACCAAAAAGATTTTCCTTTGTTTGCTTGTTCATTTTTGCTCGTGCTTTAATTGAAAATCCCAAAAATATTTGTTGTTCTTCTCTTACTTTGTAAAGTTTGGTGCAGAGTTCAACAATCGTCCGTAATTCCATTGGAGCTTGGTTTTCATTATATATTTTATCCAAGCCACAAGTGAAGAGCAGTAATGACGATCTACGAACAATTCAAGTGTGGTGAGAGGTTGGTATGAATTCTATTTGCTTTCATTTTTGTACATATATCCGTCTATGTGAGCATGCTTAGTTTGTTCGTATAAGATATATGTGACTTAATGGCTTCTTAATAGTTCGTGCTCTCTCATGTTTTATTCCAATTTATTAATGGCAAATGACCTTTCATATAAATATTTGTTCGCATTGTTCTATTCATAGAACGGTATGACACTGTGGTAGCCTCCTCTAGCTGTTTCATTTGAATCGACTTGGCACATGCTCACGCATTCTAAGTCTGAAAATAAAAAGTCAATAAGCCTCGATGATTTATTTTTCCTCAGAGTTCTAGTATCAATTTTATGACATAGTTAATTTTACTTTGTCGCAAACATGATTATGATAGTTGTTGCTCTCTTGATTGTCGTTCCCTATCTATTGCTAGCCTTCACCTGTACTAAGTATGGAATTCTACTCGTGCATAAAACTCCCAAAAACCAAAGTTTCCCATTGTGTACACCATACCTACCTACATGTGGTATTTAACTGCCACTCCAAGTAAATTTCTCATGTGCTACCTTTAAAACCTTCTAAAAATTATTCCTGTTTTGTGCCCCTATTTTAGCTCACGAGGACGTAAATAGAGATTTTTTTATCTCACTTGTTGATTGCATTTCACACCCTGGACTACTGGCCTCATCCGCTTATCCAAATGATAGAAGAGCTGGTAGCGGGGGGCCCAGCCCCAAATTAATACACACAAATTCTGTTCACTATTTTTGCCCCTGATTTATCAGTCAAAGCATAATTGTGTAAACAAAAGAGAACGAGGGATGACCTTCTACACCAGCTGCGTCCTTCACCATGGGAGCCGCTCTTGTGAATCCAGTTGGCTTGTGACGTACTGTACTGTCTGTTTACTATTCATTAACATAAGCATACACCTCTCTTAAAAATGTTTTCAATACCTATGTTAAATAAAATAAAAGCTCTAGCACATGAGTAATCTCTGCTTCCCTCCACGAATGGCCTTTCTTTTACTTCTATGTTAAGTCTCGTCCATATTCTTCGAGCACTTTCTTGCGAGCATAATTATCATTCTTAGTGTGATGTGTTTGTCCCAAAGCACAGTTGGTTGTGGTATAATCTTGATACTTGTATCTTTGATATCTGTACTTCTAGTCTTCCCTTGAACTTCAGAGGTGCCCTGGCATTTATGTTTTGCCCCACACATTAAGGGCAAGCCAGATACCACTTTATCAGATCCTATTATGACTACTTCAATCTTGCAAATAGTTATGCTTCATGTTGTTTATTATTAATATGTTGTTATCTCTTCATGGTTTGCATAGCTATTAAATGACAGTATCTTGCATGTATGTTATCATGAGCACAATTAAGTATTTGATCATATAGCGAGTATATTTACATCATATGAAACAAATGTGTTCGTAAAGTCTTTTATCGCACTCAGTTGTCACTGAATTGCTTGAGGACAAGCAATAAGCTAAGCTTGGGGGGAGTTGATACGTCGAAAACGTATATCCTTTTCCGAACACTTATCCTATTGTTTTCCTCTAAACTTGTGTGTTTTGAATGCAACTAACACAGACTACCGCTATTTTCAGCAGAATTACCTTGGTGTCTGATACGTCGAAAACGTATCTCCTTTTCCGAACACTTTTCTTATTGTTTTCCTCTAAACTTGTGTGTTTTGGATACAACTAACACAGACTAACGCTGTTTTCAGAAGAATTGCTTTGCTGTCTTGTTTTTCTGCAGAAAAATCAGCTTTCGGGAAATAGCCCAAAAAAGACCACATTGATATTTTCACCCCGGGATCCAGAAGGGGCCAGGAGAAGAGCCACAGAGTGGCCACACAACCCCCTGGCGCGACCCCCTTGGCCGCGCCAGCCTATGGTGTGGGCCACCCACAGCCCCCCTCGGACTCCCCTTTCGACTACAAATAGCCTTCAACCCTAAAACACGAGGGGGTTTGATAGTTTTCCAGAAAGAAGTCCGTAGCTCCGCCGCCATCGCGAATCCTTTTTCGGGGTTCAAAAACTTCGTTCTGGCACCCTGCCGGGACGGGGAATTGGAGGGGATCATCTCCACCGTCATCACCAACGCCTCTCCATCGACCATCCATGTTTCCCCCATCCATGTGTGAGTAATTCCCCCGCTGTAGGCTAAAGGGGATGGTAGAGATTGAATGAGTTCGTTCATGTAATAATGCCGTGATTGTTAGGGAATAGTTCCTAGTATCCTCTATTAGTGCTATTGACATTGTTGCAACTTGTTATGCCTAATGCTTGCCACTTTGGGCCTGAGTGCCATGATCTCAAATCTGAACATGTTACTGAATCATGATGATAATTATTGTTTCTTGATCATACATACAAGTGACAGAAATTGGGACAACCGGAGGGGATGGATGTGATGTGAGGATCACATGTGTTCACAGAGTGTTAATGCTTTGCTCCGGTGTTCTATTAAAAGGAACACCTTAATTACCAGTAGTTCCCTTGAGGCCCAGTTGACACGGGCTGGTAGGACAATAGATGTTGTGCAAGTTCTCATTGCGAGCACGTATGACTATTTACAGAACACATGCCTATGGTTACTTAGTACTTCGATGCTTTATCTTATTTATCTGCAATGCCCCTGACTTGATAATTATATGAACTATCTTATCCATGCAACACCCATTCATCCATCCCTATGCCTATAGTATTTAATCATGCTGTTTACTTCAATCACCACTGCTGCTGTTTTCATACTACTGATGTTATTATTTCTCTTCTGCTGCTACTATAAAACTGTTACTATTGATAAACCACTGCGTACAAGTCCACTTTCAGGTGCAAGTGAATTTACAACTCACATGTCAAGGCTCACAAATATTCTTTGGCTCCCCTTGTGTCGAATCAATAAATTTGGGTTTTACTTCCCTCGAAGACTGTTGCGATCCCCTATACTTGTGGGTCATCAAGACTATTTTCTAGCGCCGTTGCCAAGGAGCATAGCTTTATTTGCAAGCTCACGGAGAGTACTATTATCTACTGCCAATCATTCATCATGGGTAAGTTTCGTGATGGAAGAGTTCCTATATTACCATCCACTACAAGAAGAGGTACAACTCTGAACACCTCTGTTGCTCTTGATTCACCGTCTGTTATGAGTAAGCTGCTTACACCACCACATACACATGCTACTTCTGCTGAATCTGAAAATACTTCTGATACTTCTGACGATGCTTCTAGTGTGCTTTATGAAAGTGGTTCTCTCGGTCCTTTCTTAGATGCTACATTTGCTAAAGCTAAAAAATATTGCAAACACTGAAACTCCTGATAAAAATCATGTTACTCCTTCTTTTTCACGTGAGTTTAGAGAAAATCCTAGTGATGATTTTGATGATGCCTATATTGAACTTAGTGATGATATTATTTATGAAATACATGCTATGAAGGATAAAGATGCTGCTATACGTCTTATGGAAAGTCATGCTGTTAAATATAAATTATCTCCTAATGCTAAGTTTTCCACTTCTCCTATTAATATTAGGGGTAAGCATTATGATTTCTCTCTTGATTTATCTTATATGTCTATTGTTGAGAAAGAACCTTTTTGTGGAACTGAAAATGAAAGTGCTATGAAACATATGAATGAGCTCTCCTCTTTGAGTAGTTTATTCTCTAATGATCATTAGAAACGTAGCTACTTTATTGCTAAAATACTCCCTTTCTCATTAAAATATGAAGCTAAAACTTGGTTTAATAATTTGTCTCCTAGATCTCTTGATAGTCCTATTGGTTTTGTTAATGCGTTCTTTCAGAAATATTTTCCTGCTAGTGCTGAACATGCTGCTTTACGAAATATATTTAATTTCAAGCAATTGGAAGAAGAGAATTTCCCTGTATCGTGGGAAAGGTTCTGTTCTTTAGTTAGGGCTACACCTGGGCATAAGCTAGAAGATAATAAAGTTCTTGATATATTCTATAATGGACTAACTGTTGAATCTAGGACATACCTGGATAGTTCTGCTAGCTATGTTTTCAGGCAAAGAACTCGAGAAGAAGCTGAGGAATTGATGGGTAAAATAAGCCAAAATCATGATGATTGGACTATGGTTGTGCCTAAGACGACCCGTACTCCAGTATCAACACCAACACCAACACCAACACCCAAGAAGAGGGGAATGGTTGAATTAAATGATGAAGTGATGAGAGAAGCCAAGAAATATCTTAAAGAGAAGGGTATTAAATTTGAAGATGTGAAGAATCTTCCACCTATAGAAGAATTATGTAAGCCAATCCCTCACTCATCACCCATTGAGGTACACTCTCTCCAATATTTTGATAGTAGATATATTCCCTATAGAAAACCTCCTGATCAATGCTTAGATGAATTTGTTAATTATGTTATTAAGCAAGATAATTTAATACGAGAGTGCAAAATCACCTAATGGAAAACTCTAAAGCTATTACTGGTTTGCTTGGTATTATAGAAAGAACCTCTAATGATGTTAAAATGCTTGTTAAACATTTTCAAATGGTTCAAACTCAAATTGACCAACTTGCTAAAGTGCAAAAAGATTTGCTAGTTAATGCTTCTAAACAAAAACATGCTTATGAAATAATAACTAGAAGTGGTATTGCTACACAAGATCCTTTATATCCCGAGGGACATCCTAAAAGAATTGAACAAGATTCTCAGCAAATTAATAATGATGTTATGCATACTAAGAAGAAAAAGAAGAAGAAACATAAAACTGCTATAGAATTCTTTCAACTTGCTAAAGATCCTAATAGTATATCTATCTCTGATGCTGAAACTGAAAGTGGTAATGAAAATAATGATGCTTTTGATAAAGAAGAACTTGTAGCTGAACCTGAAAAGCAAGCTAAAACTGCAAAGTACACTAAGGAAGATTTTATTGCTAATAAACATGGTAATGAAAGAGAACCTTGGTATAAAAACCAATGCCTTTTCCTAATAAGAAACACAAATCTAAGGAAGAAGAACACTATAACAAGTTTTGTGAATGGATGAAACCTTTGTTCTTGCAAATTCCTTTAACTGGTGCTATTAAATTGCCTCCTTATGCAAAATATATGAAAGATATTGTTTCTAACAAAAGGAAGATTCCTAATGAGGAAATTTCCACTATGCTTCCTAATTATTCTTTTAATGGCAAGGTTCCTAAGAAACTTGGAGATCCTGGTATACCAACTATTCCTTGTTCTATTAAAAATAATTATGTTAGAACTGCTTTGTGTGATCTGGGAGCTGGAGTTAGTGTCACGCCTTTACTCTCTATAAAAGAATCCTCCTAGAAAAATTGACACCAACTGATATATCTTTGCAAATGGCTGATAAATCTACTGCTATTCCTATGGGTATATGTGAGGATGTTCCTGTTCAAGTTGCTAATAATTGTCTGATATTAACTGACTTTGTTGTGTTGGAAATGCCTGAAGATGATAATATGTCTATTATTCTTGGAAGACCTTTTTCTTAATACTGTAGGGGCTGTTATTGATTCAAATCAAGGTAAAGTTACCTTTAATGTTAATGATAAAGAGCACACTGTTTATTTTCCCAAGAAGATTGATAGAAAATTTGGTCGAAATTCAATTGAAAATGTTGAGACCATCAAGATTGGAGAGTTTTATTGTCCCATTCCTATACCACCAATGGAATATGAAATTATTATGATTGGGACTATGCCTATCAAGGTTGAGGTAACATAATCATTCAGTGACTAACAAAGTTTTTCTTCATATAAAAATTATT
Source organism: Alopecurus myosuroides (assembly GCA_028641055.1). Taxonomy (NCBI): domain Eukaryota; kingdom Viridiplantae; phylum Streptophyta; class Magnoliopsida; order Poales; family Poaceae; genus Alopecurus; species Alopecurus myosuroides. The sequence continues at coordinate 35,882,530 of CM054063.1, forward strand.
CTGGTAACAAGACTTGATCACCCTTGTTAACAAAATGATTTTTAATGAAGAGGACATTGTTTTCACTATGTTTTCACCTTCCCCATTATGTTTTCACCATGTTTACTTATGTTATCACATTATTACTTGAGTACAATCATGTTTTCCACCATCCTTATGCATGTTTTCTTGATGTTTTCACTCTGATTTCTGAGGTTATGCATGGTTTCACCATCCATACTTTTGTTTTCACCACTACCACCTTTGTTTTCTTTTGTTATTCTTTCATTAAAGTGTCATAGAACCTCTATAGTGCTGGTTTTGGTTTTTTTCCCAACTTTTCACTTTTGTTTTCCTGGTTTTTATTAATTATTAAAATTCTAGAAATACCTCAAAAATAAAGTTTCTCGAAAAATTCTAGAAAATTATAATAAATTTTTACGTAAAAAATGAGGCAGAAAGCCACCTGGGAGACCCCAGGGGGACCCACCAGTCAGGCACATCCTAGGGTGTGGGGCCCCCTGGCACTCCACTTACTCTCTGCACTGCCAAAGTCTTCTCTCTCACCCCAAAGCTGAAAACATTTCCTGGAACCCGTGTCCTTGATGTTCTTCCTCTGGATTTTTTATCTCCTTCTTCAGCCCATCATTTGTGGCGATATTTGGTGTGTTTGATCTCTGGTATGTGACTCCTCCGATGATCCAAGTAGAATTTTATTTAGTGAAGTATTTATTGAGTATTTTGGTACTGTAGGTGACAGCTTATGTGAGTTTGCATGCTTGATTTGAGTAGAAATAATGTATCTTTGATGTATGTTTAGCTCTCATATAAGTCCCTATGGTAGTCTCCACCTTATAGTTGCTTGAAATTAATTTTTGTGATGATTGTTGAAAAATTTCAGAAGAAGAAATTCACATGGTAGTCTCCGATAAAGAAGAAATTGAAAATGAACGTGAAAAGCAAACTAAAAATACAAAGTATACTAAGGAAGATTTTATTGCTAATAAACATGGTAATGAAAGAGAACCTTGGGTGCAAAAACCAATGCCTTATCATAATAAGAAACACAAATCAAAAGAAGAAGAACAATATAATAAGTTTTGTGAATGGATGAAACCTTTGTTCTTGCAAATTCCTTTAACCGATGCTATTAAATTGCCTCCTTATGCAAAATATATGAAAGATATTGTCTCTAACAAAAGGAAGATGCCTAATGAGGAAATTTCCACTATGCTTGCTAATTACTCTTTTAATGGCAAGGTTCCTAAGAAACTTGGAGACCCTGATATACAACCTATTCCCCGTTCTATTGAAAATAATTATGTTAGAACTGCTTTGTGTGATCTGGGAGTTGGAGTTAGTGTCATGCCTTTTACTCTCTATAAAAGACTCCTCCTAGAAAAATTAATACCAACTGATATATATTTGCAAATGGCTGATAAATCTACTGCTATTCATGTGGGTATATGTGAGGATGTTCAGTTCATATTGCTAATAATTGTTTGATATTAACTGACTTTGTTGTGTTGGAAATGCCTGAAGATGATAATATGTCTATTATTCTTGGAAGACCTTTTCTTAATAATGCAGGCGATGTTATTGATTGCAATCAAGGAAAAGTTACTTTTACTGTTAATGATAAAGAGCACACTGTTTATTTTCCCAAGAAGATTGATAAGAAATATGGTCTGAATTCAATTGATAATATTGAGACCATCAAGATTGGACAATTTTATTGTCCTATTCCAGTACCACCAAAAGAATATGAAATTAGTATGATTGAGACTATGCCTATCAAGGTTGAGGTAACATAATTATTTAGTGATTAACAAAGTTTTTCTTCATAAAGAAATTATTTTGGTAACAAGACTTGATCACCCTTGTTAACAAAATGATTCTGAATGAAGAGGACATTGTTTTCACCTTCCCCATTATGTTTTCACCATGTTTACTTCTGTTATAACATTACTACTTGAGTATAATCACCATCATCCTAATGCATGTTTTCCTGATGTTTTCACTCTGGTTTCCGAGGTTATGCATGTTTTCACCATCCATACTTTTATTTTCACCACTACCACCTTTGTTTTCTTTGGATATTCTTACATTAGAGTGTCATAGAACCTATGTAGTGCTAGTTTTGGTTTTGTTTTTCACCTTTTCACTTTTGTTTTCTAGAAATATTTTATTAAAATTCTGAAAAAAGTCCGAAAAATAAAGTTTCTCGAAAAATTCCAGAAAAAATATAATATTTTTTTACGTTAAAAATGAGGCAGAAAGCCACCTGGGAGGACCCAGGGGGACCCACCAGTCAGGCACACCCTAGGGTGACGCGGCCAGCCCCCTGGTGGCGCCAACACATGGTGTGGACCCCTTGGCCCTCCACTAACTCTCTTCCCTACCAAAGTCTTCTCTCTCACGTCACAAAATGAAAACACTTCCTGGAACCCGTGTTCTTACTGTTCTTGCCTCTGGATTTTCGATCTCCTTCTTCAGCCCATCATTTGTGCTGGTATTTGGTGTGTTTGATCTCCGGTATGTGACTCCTCCGATGATCAAGTAAAATTTTATTTAGTGAAGTATTTATTGAGTAATTTGGTACTATAGGTGACAGCTTATGTGAGTTTGCATGCTCGATTTGAGTGGAAATAATTTATTTTTGATCTATGTTTAGCTCTCATATAAGTCCCTATGGTAGTCTCCACTTTATAGTTGCTTGAAATTAATTTTTGTGATGATTGTTGAAAAAATTCAGAGATGGAGCACAATGCTTATCAACTAAACCAGCATGAGTTGGAGGTGCACGAGGTCATGCTCGTGCACCGCAAAGATAGAGTATTCCCATGAATCTATCCATGTCAGGAATTTATCCGGATTTTAGGAATTTTGCAGGACTTCAACATTCTTTGCGGAATGCGGGCTTGGACCGTTTCATTGAGAATGAACCTATCCAATATGTGAAACTAACTAGATTTTCGTTTCAAGTGGTCCGTAACTAACCCAATGGTCCACTATAAAATTTATAATAAAGCTGTGAGTCTGCCTTTTAGTGTTTCCTGTGCAGCTATTAAGGTACGAGAGTGGGGTTCTTGTGGGAAGATAAGTGGGCAGCCCACACCACTGCTGGATTTATATGAAGAGATTTGCCAAGGCAGAAGCTTCACATGGGAGTGTGGTAAAATTTGAGAAATCCAATTCCATAGAATTTGATATTTTGCCTACTTTATTTCTAAACGTGTTAGCTAGAAAAACTGCCAGTAAACTATCTGTTTATGATTTGGCGTTTATTGCAGCTGCCTTAAATGTGATAGGTCTTATAACCTTGGCGCTTTGATTGCTTACCGTCTCTCACATAACCGTGAGAAGGGCGGAGTTTGTGGAGGTCTTATTGCCTTGCGCTTGCTAGCTTTGCATGGTTTGGAGCCACACCATATGGATGTGCAATTTCCTATAGAGAGGCTTAATCTTGTTTCCATGGTTCAACATAAGTTTCTTTCTACTCATGCTCATTTGCACAACTTGTCCTTTGAAATAACTTCCTCCAAACAATCTAGGTGGAGGGTGATGGTGCAGATCTTGCACTCGTTTGGATACCCCAAGAGGAGGGTGTGATGAGCACAGTGGTAGGAGTTTTGCCCTTAGTTAAGAACCAATGTTATCAATCCAGTAGGAGAAGGAGGACCTTCGGAAGGTTGATGCCACTGACGGTGGTGCTGGCACTTCACCAGTGTCAGCAACAACGTGGAACCTGCACACAACACAACCATAATATTTTGCCCCAACAGTATAGTGAGGTTGTCAATCTCACCGGTCTTGCTGAAAACAAAGATTAGACGTATATTGTGGAAAACAGTTAAATGCTTGCAGAAAGTAGAGAGAGCGGGAAATTGTTGTGGTTTGTTTAACAGTGTGGAAAATGGACCGGGGTTCATAAGTTCACTAGTGGTGTCTCTCCATAAAAGATAGCATGCTGGGTGAACAAATTACAGCTGGGCAATTGACAAATAAAGGTTGCACCGTAGTGCATATTATAACATGATGATTACTATGATATTTAGTGCGGGCATTACAACAAGATACATAGACCGACATCCATCTGCATCTATGACTAATAATCCACCCTCAGGTTATCATCTGAACCCCTTAGGTATTAAGTTTCAAGTAACATATAATTGCATTAAACGAAGTGTGTAATGTAAGCAATGATTATACACACGGGTACTCTCACCGCTATTTTCTCCCTAATGGCAACAACACATCCTCCCCTTCACGTTTCTGTCACTCGAGCAAGGCAACAAGGAGGCATGAAACAACTATCAAGAATAAATACTCCCTCTTGGAGTCACTAGCAACTACTTGGCCAGAGCAACCACTAGCAACGGAAAGCATGCAAGATCACAAATAACATATGCAATAAATACTATAATAAACTTGGCATAAGTTCAATATTCATCGGATCCCAGCAAACACAGCATAAAGAATTACATAAGATCGATCTCGATCATGATAGGCAGCTCACGAGATCTAAACATGGAGGCATATGACGAGGAGACAACCATCTAGCTACTGCTATGGACCCGTAGTCTAGGGATGAACTACTCACGCATCACTCTCGAGGCAGGCATGGTGATGTTGAAGCCTCCGGTGATGATTTCTTCTCCGGCAAGGTGCCAAAAAATAGCTCCAGAACCCTCATGATCTAGGGTTGAAGGTAACGGCGGCCGCTGAACTTTTTCGGGGATTTTGATCAGGTACTTAGGGTTTTCCATCCGGGGGGCTTAAATAGGCGAATGGGCAAATGCGGTGGAGTTCCAGGGGCCCCACACCCATAGCTGGAACGACCAGGGGGGCCCGCGCCAGCCTATGGTGTGGCCCCCATGTTTCCCCTCTTCGACTCCTCTTCGGTCTTTTTGATGCTTCCGGGGAAAATAGGACTTCCGGGCTTCGAATTTTCCAATTCCGGGAATATTTCCATAACAACTTTTTTGAAACTAAAAAACAGCAGAAAACAGGGAACTGGCTCTGTGACATCTTGTCAATAGGTTAGTCCGTAAAATCGATAAAGTGACATAAAGAAGGGAGAAAACATGTAGCAATTGGCATAATATCATCATGGAGCATTAGAAATTAGGGATACGTTTATGACGTATCGAGCATCCCCAAGCTTAGTTCCTACTTGTCCTCAAGTAGGTAAACAATAAAACAATAATTTGTGAGGTGACATGCTACTAACATAAACTTGATCAATCTAATGTAAAAGCATATGCACGCTGAGATCATAAAACTTTAAACACAAGCATGAAAAATAAAACTTGAATAATAAAGCATAGCAATTACTTTGCATCACGAAGAGTAACTCAAATAAAGGATCATGAATAATAATTCAAAGAAAGGTAAATGTTTGTTTGAGGTATAGAGGAAGCATGGAAAAGTGGTATTTCGCTAGCTCGTAAGAGTGGGACAAAACTTAAATGCCATGACACTTTCAAAGTTCAAGAGGAAGACTAGAAAAAATAATTTAAGAACAAATGATAGCACGTCATGAAGTAATTATTGATGTTTATGGGACAAATGCACGTAAAACCCAGAATGGCAAAAATGCTCTCTCAACTGTGCATAAAGTTAGAAGATGGAGACTCAACGTTAAAGTAAAAGAAAGGCCCTTCGCAGAGAGAAGCAGAGATCACTCATGTGCTAGAGCTTTTTTATTTTATTAAACAGATGTATTAAAAGTTTGACATTTGTGGAGGAATGTCTATATTTAGGAGGGGTGCATGCTAGTGTCAACGGATGGTAAACAGACAATATAGTACGTCACAAGCCAACTGGATTCACAAGAGCGGCTCCCACGGTGAAGGACACAACTGGTGTAGAAGGTCATCCCTCTTTCTCTTTTGCTTACACAATTATGCTTTGACTGATATGATTAGGGGAAAAAATAGTGAAGAGAATTTGTTTGTATAAATTTGGGGATGGGCACCCCGCTGCCAGCTCTTCTATCATTTGGATAAGAGGATAAAGCCATTAGTCCAGGGTGTGAAACCCAATCAAAAAGTGAGATAAAGATTCTCTATTGACGTCCTCATGAGCAAAAACAAGAACACAAATCAGGAATAACTTTGAAGGTTTAAAAGGTAACACATGAGCAATTTACTTGGAATGACAGTTAAATACCACATGTAGGTAGGTATGCTGTATACAATGGAAAAAAATTTGGTTTAAGGGAGTTTGGATGCACGAGTAGAGCTCATACTCAGTACAGGTGGAGGCTAGCAAAAGACTAGGAGCGACAAATCAAGAGAGCACAAGAGCCATACTCATGCATAGCGACACAAGAATCATTAATTAAAACATAAGCAGTATCACAAGTTCAAAAATTAAGTGGTCATGGAGGCTATTAATGACTTGTTTGTAGCCATAAACATGGTGTGAGCATGCGCCAAGTCAATCAAATAAATCAACCGAAAGAGAATACCATATTTTGATGCTTTACTATGACAAGAACAACTCATGAATCTTTCAATACATATTAAACACTCTCAGATATTTGAGGCTAATCATGCTACTAAATAACTACAAGGCTTTAAAACTAAAAGAACATTTAGCATGGCATGAAAAAGTTCTAGCTACAGTCTATACAAGCTTCTACTAGTACTATTATAGATTCTACTTCAAGCAGGACTTTTCTTTCTCCCAACAAGCACCATACAAAACATATTTTAAAAAAATACTCTTTATGATACATAAAGAAAACATGAGAGTACTAAAATAACACTACTAAAACTAACATATCTAATAAGATATGCATGCAAAACATGAGCTAAATAAATGCATCAGCCAAACAGAGACTAAGAATACAACGTATTCTCATGAAAAAGCGGAGTGTGTCACTCTCCAATAAAAGAATGTTGGGGTCCAACCAAGCTTATTATGAAAGTAAAAACAAACTTAAAGCAAAATCAAACTTAAAACAAAAATAAAATACGCTCCAAGTAAAGCACATAAGATGCGAACGAATAAAAATATAGTTTCACTAGAAGTGACCTAATAATTTGTTGATGAAGAAGGGGATGCCTTGGGCATCCCAAAGCTTAGAAGCTTGAGTATTCTTGGAATTTTCTGGGATGTACCACCGGGTCATCCCCAATCTTAGGATTTTCACTCTTATTGATCACATCATATCATCCTCTTCTCTTGACCCTTGAAAACTCCCTTCACATCAAAATTATCAGAATCTTCATTAACAACATTAGTGCAATCGAAATAATAAACTCACATGGTTCAGTTTGAACACAAGACTAGCAATAAAAAACACATTATCTACTGTCACAACTTCTTTTAAAACTCTTTTTCTCAAAATAACACCAAAATAAAGAGATTAAGATGCAAATGCGACAAATGGGAGAAATCTGTCAAAACAGAACATCAGGAAGAGATCGATTTTTTCGAAACTCTTATGTTGCTCAAATTAAAAAGTGCTAAACTAAGAAAAGTTTCGTAAATAACTCAAGATTGAGCAAAAAAAATCTCAGGGCATTTTCAATGTTCTGTGATTTTTAACGGAATTAACAGTGGAAAGCAGAAATCTGTTTTCTGCGCAGAAATCCGAAATATATTGTCAACTTTCCACTAGAGGATTTACTTGGCTTAACAAAAACACAAAAAATAAGATACATAGGGGTTGCTAAGGAAATATAAAACACCCAGGTTCAAAGCACACCAAAGAAAACAAAGAAAAACAGAATAAAAACAGAGAAATAAAACTGGTTGTCTCCCGGTAGCGCTTTTCTTTAACGCCTTTCAGCTAGGCATAAAAGGACAACTCAAGTATTTTCAAGTGAAGAAGCATCAACATCATATTTTTCTATAATAATAGAGTCAAAGGGTAGCTTCATCTTATTTCTAGGAAAATGTTCCAAACCTTTCTTGAGAGGGAAGTTGATATTTAATACTCCCCTCTTTGATGTCAATAACAGCACCAACATTTCTAAAAAAAGGTCTTCCCAAAACAATAGGACAAGAAGCATTGCATTAAATATTCGTAACAACAAAATCAACATGGTCAAGATTATTATTAACCATAATTAGAACATCATCAATTCTACCAAGAGGTTTCTTCTTAGCATTATTAGCAAGATGAACATCCAAATAACAGTGTTCTAGTGGTGGTAAATCAAGAATATCATAGAGCTTTTGAGGCATAACAGAGATACTAACACCAAGATCACACAAAGCATTGCAATCAAAATCATTTACTTTTATATTTATAGTCTCCCAACCATCATCTAATTTTCGAGGTATAGATGTCTCAAGTTTCAACTTTTCTTCCCTAACTTCTATGAGAGCATTGGTAATATGTTTAGTAAAGGCCATATTCATGGCACTAGCATTGGGACTTCTAGCAAGCTTTTGTAGAAACATAATAAATTCATAGATATTGCAATCATCAAAATAAAAATTATTATCATCAAAGGTAATAGGACCATTATCTCCTACATCTCTAAAAAAATTCAGCACTTTTATTAGAAGCAATTTCAGCAATTTGAGGCAATTTAGCACGTTTCACCAAAGGAGTAGAGACTTTATAAACACCAACTACTTTACCATTGTTATTAGTAGGTTTACTAGCACTTGGAGCTTCAGTTTTACTAGTGGTTGTGATAGTACAAACTCTAGCAATATTATTATTTTTAGCCAATTCATCTTCTCTTTCCCACCTAGCACGCAATTCAGCCATCAACCTAACATTATTGTCTATTTGAACTTGAATAGCATTGGTTGCAGAAAAAGGATTATCTTCAATGGTTTCAGTTTAAGCAGCCATTTTATTGATCAAAGAAAATTGTGCCTCTGACAGGGCCGAAATACTCTCCTCAGCAGTTGAAATTTTACTTTGGAAACCAGAGATTTCTCTTATTTAGTTCCCAATTTGTTGGCTAATGGTACTCAACATAGCAGATTTTTCTTCCATAGTTTTAGTAAACAACTTACTTTGTTCATATTGCATTTGCATAAAGTTCTTAGTTGCCTTTTCAACTTCTACAATCCTTTCCTCACTAGGCATTACAGTTTTATCATAAGAATAACCACTACCACTATTAGGAGGATATGGCTTATAATTGTTTCCACCAAAATTATTTCTATAAGCATTGTTGTTAAAATTATTATTTATAATAAAGTTTATATCAACATGCTCTTCTTGAGAAACCAAAGAGGCTAAAGGAACATTACTTGGATCAACTTGAGCTTTACCATTAACAAGCATACACATAATAGCATCAAGCCTTTCACTCAAAGAGGAGGTTTCCTCAACAGAATTTACCTTCTTACCTTGTGGAGCTCTCTCAGTGTGCCACTGTGAATAATTTATCATCAAGAAGCTTTGTTGCATTGCCCAACGTGATGGACATAAAGGTACCTCCAGTAGCTGAATCTAATAGGTTCCTTGAGGAGAAATTCAGCCCTACATAAAAAGTTTGTATAATCATCCAAGTAGTAAGTCCATGAGTGGGACAATTCTTCACCATAGTTTTCATTCTTTCCCAAGCTTTAGCAACATGTTCATTATCAAATTGTTTAAAATTCATTATGTCACTTCTTAGGGATATAATGTTAGCAGGAGGATAATATTTTCCAATAAAAGCATCTTTACACTTAGTCCATGAATCAATACTATTTCTAGGCAAAGATAGCAACCATTCTTTAGCTCTTCCTCTCAAATAGAAAGGAAATAATTTTAGTTTAATAATATCTCCATACACATCTTTATATTTTTGCATCTCACATAGTTCAATAAAATTATTAAGGTGGGCAGCAGCATCATCAGTACTAATACCAGAAAATTGCTCTTTCATCACAAGATTTAATAAAGCAGGTTTAATCTCATCGAAAGCAGTAGTAGGAGCAGGTGGAGCAATAGGTGTGCAAATAAAATCATTGTTTTTTGTGCTAGTGAAGTCACACAACTTAGTAATCTCATAGGAACTCATTTTAGTAGAATAAAAGCAAGCAAATAAATAACAACTATGAAGTAAACTAATTTTGTGTGTGTTTTCAATATAGAGAACAAAAACAATACAAAAATAATAACAAGAAAATAAACAAAATAAAGAGGTTGAGAGTGAGAGACTCCCCTAGCCACAAGACTTCCTTATCCCCAGCAACGGCGCCAGAAAAAGTCCTTGATGGTGCAGATCTTGCACTCGTTGGGATACCCCAAGAGGAGGGTCTGATGAGCACAACGGTAGGATTTTTCCCCTTAGTTAAGAACCAAGGTTATCAATCCAGTAGGAGAAGGAGGACCTTCGGAAGGTTGATGCCACAGACAGTGGTGCTGGCGCTTCACCGGTGTCAACGAGAACGTGGAACCTGCACACAACACAACCAAAATACTTTGGCCCAACGGTACAGTGAGGTTGTCATTCTCACCGATCTTGTTGAAAACAAAGATTAGACATATAGTGTGGAAAACAGTTAAATGCTTACAGAAAGTAGAGAGAGCAGGAAATTGTTGTGGTTCGTTTAACAGTGTGGAAAATGGACCGGGGTTCATAGGTTCACTAGTGGCGTCTCTCCATAAAAGATAGCATGCTGGGTGAACAAATTACAGCTGGGCAATTGACAAATAAAGGTTGCACCGTAGTGCACATTATAACATGATGATTACTATGATATTTAGTGCGAGCATTACAACAAGATACATAGACCGGCATCCATCTGCATCTATGACTAATAATCCACCCTCAGGTTATCATCCGAACCCACTTAGTTATTAAGTTGCAAGCAATAGATAATTGCATTAAACAAAGTGTGTAATGTAAGCAATGATTAGACACGCGGGTACTCTCACCGCTATTTTCTCCCTAATGGCAAGAGCACATCCTCCCCCTTCACGTTTCTATCACTCGAGCAATGCAACAAGGAGGCATGAACCCACTATCAAGCACAAATACTTCCTCTTGGAGTCACTAGCAACTACTTGGCCAGAGCAACCACTAGCAACGGAAAGCATGCAAGATCACAAATAACATATGCAATAAATACTATAATAAACTTGGCATAAGTTCAATATTCATTGGATCCCGGCAAACACAACATAAAGAATTACATAAGATCGATCTCGATCATGATAGGCAGCTCACAAGATCTAAACATGGAGGCATATGAGGAGAAGACAACCATCTAGCTACTGCTATGGACCCGTAGTCCAGGGATGAACTACTCACGCATCACTCCGGAGGCAGGCATGGTAATGTAGAAGCCTCCAGTTATGATTTCCTCTCTGGCAGGCTGCCGGAAAACAGCTCCAAAACCCTCCTGATCTAGGATTCACCGTGACGGCGGTTGCGGAACTTTTTCGGGGATTTTGATCAGGTACTTAGGGTTTTCCATCCGGGGGTTTAAATAGGCGAAAGGGCAAAGGCGGTGGAGCTCCATGGGCCCCACACCCATAGCTGGCGCGACCAGGGGGACCCACGCCAGCCTATGGTGTGCCCCCTTGTTGCCCCTCTTCGACTCCTCTTCGGTCTTTTTGATGCTTCCGGGGAAAATAGGTCTTCCGGGCTTCGAATTTCCCAATTCTGAGAATATTTCTAGAACAACTTTTCTGAAACTAAAAAACAGCAGAAAACAGGGAACTGGCTCTATGGCATCTTTTCAATAGGTTAGTCCGGAAAATCGATAAAAGTGGCATAAAGAAGGAAGAAAACATGTAGCAATTGGCATAATATCATCATGGAGCATCAGAAATTAGGGATACGTTTATGACGTATCAGAGGGTTATTAAAACTGTTAGGGAAGTACTATTGCATGCACACCCTTTCTTTGATATTAATGGCAGGCAAGGATGGGAGATTTCTCAGAGTTAGCTGGACACACACCTTGAGCATCTCCCGTAGCAAGGAGAGGATGCCAGAGAGGGGGACGATAGTGATTTCGTCCAGCCCTACGACACCACGGGGATTCCATATCAGCACCCTGACTATGACTACGCACCCGCTGCATCCTCTTCTTCTTATGCGCCCGAGTATGACCACGCGAGAGATGACACCGCAGTGGGGATACTTCACGCGCCATGATTGATCTCCAAATAGGCCAAAAGCCTAAGCTTGGGGGGAGGTATACCGACATCACACTCATTTATATATCATATTCTATCGGTTCTTTGTATATCCATCCTTTTGTTTCTTTCGCTTGTTTTCGTTTCTTTCATTATTTTTTGTTTTTATTGTTTTGTTTTCGCTTTCCAAAACACAAAAAGACGAAAAATATTTCTATTGTTTTTCTCTATTTGTTTCTTTAGTTGGCTTGCTTTATTCTTTAATTAAATTTTAATATTGAAAAACCCAAACATATTTTGTTTTGTTTGTTTTGCTTGCTTTCTTTTATTCTTGTTTTATTTCGAAAAAACCAAAAATATTTTTTATTTGTTTGCTTGTTCTCATTTGCTCGTGCTTTAATTGAAAATCCCAAAAATATTTTGTTGTTCTTCTCTTGTTTTGTAAAGTTTGGTGCAGAGTTCAACAGTCGTCCGTGATTCCATTGGAGCTTGGTTTTCATTATATATTTTATTCAAGCCACAAGTGAAGAGCAATAATGACGATCTACGACAATTCAAGTGTGGTGAGAAGCTGGTATGAATTCTATTTGATTTCATTTTTGCACATATATCCATCTATGTGAGCATGCTTAGTTTGTTTGTATAAGATATATGTGACTTAATGGCTGCTTAATAGTTCATGCTCTCTCATGTTTTGTTCCAACTTATTAATGGTAAATGACATGCCATATAAATATTTGTTCGCATTGTTCTATTCATAGAAGCGTATGACATTATGGTAGCCTACTCTGACTGTTTCAATTGAATTGACTTGGCACATGCTCACGCATGCTAAGACTGAAAACAAAAAGTCAATAAGCCTCGATGATTTATTTGTCCTTAGAGTTCTAGTATCAATTTTAAGCCACAGTTAATTTTACTTTGTCGCAAACATGATTATGATAGTTGTTGCTCTCTTGATTGTCGTTCCCTGTCTATTGCTAGCCTTCACCTGTACTGAGTATGGAATTCTATTCGTGCATCCAACTCCCAAAACCAAAGTTTCCCATTGTGTACACCATACCTATGTACATGTGGTATTTAACTGCCACTCCAAGTAAATTTCTCATGTGCTACCTTTAAAACCTTCTAAAAACTATTCTTGTTTTGTGCCCCTGTTTTAGCTCATGAGGACGTAAATAGAGAATCTTTATATCACTTGTTGATTGGATTTCACACCCTGGAGTAGTGGCCTCATCCGCTTATCCAAATGATAGAAGAGCTGGCAGCGGGGGGCCAAGCTCCAAATTAATACACACAAATTCTCTCCACTTTTTCCCCCCTGATTTATCAGTGAAAGCATAATTGTGTAAACAAAAGAGAAAGAGGGATGGCCTACTACACTAGTTGCGTCCTTCACCATGGGAGCCGCTCTTGTGAATCCAGTTGGCTTGTGATGTACTGTATTGTTTGTTTACCATTCTTTAACATAAGCATACACCTCTCTTAAAAATGTTTTCAATACCTCTGTTTAATAAAATAAAAATCTTTAGCACATGAGTAATCTTTGCTTCCCTCTGCGAAGGGCCTTTCTTTTACTTTTATGTTGAGTCTCCTCCATATTCTTTGAGCACTTTCTTGAGAGCATAATTATCATTCTTAGTGTAATGTGTTTGTACCAAAGCACGATTGATTGTGGTATATTCTTGATACTTGCATCTTTGATATCTTTACTTCTAGTATTCCCTGGAACTTCAGAGGTGCCCTGGCATTTATGTTTTTCCCCACACTTAAGGGCAAGCGAGATACCACTTTATCAGATCTTATTATGAATACTTCAATCTTGCAAATAGTTATGCTTCATGTTGTTTATTATTAATATGTTGTTATCTCTTCATGGTTTGCATAGCTATTAAGTGACAGTATCTTGCATGTATCTTATCATGAGCATAACTAAGTATTTGATCATATATAGAGTATATTTACATCATATGAAACAAATGTGTTTGTAAAAGTCTTTTATCACACTCAGTTGTCACTGAATTGCTTGACGAGAAGCAATAAGCTAAGCTTGGGTGGTTGATACATCGAAAACGTATCTCCTTTTCTGAATACTTTTCTTATTCTTTTCCTCTAAACTTGTGTGTTCTGGATACAACTAACACGGACTAACGCATAATTACCTTGGTGTCTTGTTTTTGTGCAAAAAATTAACTTTCGTGAAATTCCCAGAAAAGACCCCATTGATGTTTTCACCCCGGAAGACCCCGGGAGACAGAAGGGGGCCTGGAGAAGAGCCCCAGGGTGGCCACACCACTCCCTGGCGTGGCCCCTGTTGGCCACGCCAGCCTATGGTGTGGGTCACCCACAGCCCCCCTCGGACTCCCCTTTCGAGTACAAATAGCCTTCAACCCTAAAACACGAGGGGGTTCGATAGTTTTCCAGAAAGAAGTCTGTAGCTCCGTCGCCATCACGAATCCTTTTTCGGGGTTCAGAAACTCCGTTCTGGCACCTTGCTGGAACGGGGAATTTGAGGAGATCATCGCCACCGTCATCACCAACGCCTCTCCATCGACCATCCATTATTCCCCCATCCATGTGTGAGTAATTCCCCCGTTGTAGGCTGAAGGGGGTGGTAGGGATTGGATGAGTTCTTTCATGTAATAATGTCATGATTGTTAGGGCATAGTGCCTAGTATCCTCTATTAGTGCAATTGACATTGTTGCAACTTGTTATGCTTAATGCTTGACACTTTGGGCCCGAGTGCCATGATCTCAGATCTGAACATGTTATTGAATTATGATGATAATTATTGTTTCTTGATCATACCTGCGAGTTGTTTACACATATCATTGTCCGGAACCCGAGGCCCTGAAGTGACAGAAATTGGGACAACCGTAGGGGATGGCTGTGATGTGAGGATCACATGTGTTAACAGAGTGTTAATTCTTTTCTATGGTGTTCTATTAAAAGGAACACCTTAATTACCAGTAGTTCCCTTGAGGCCCCGCTGACACGGGCTGGTAGGACAATAGATGTTGTGCAAGTTCTCATTGTGGGTACGTATGACTATTTACAGAACACATTCCTATGGTTACGTAGTACTTGGATGCTTTATCTTATTTATCTGCAATGCCCCTGACTTGATCATTATATGATCTATCTTATCCATGCAACACCCATTCATCCATCCCTATGCCTATAGTATTTAATCCCGTTGTTTACTCCAATCACCACTGCTGTTGTTTTCATACTACTGCTGTTATTATTTCACTTATGCTACTATAAAACGGTTACTACTGATAAACCACTACGAACAAGTCCACTTTCAGGTGCAAGTGAATTGACAACTCACTTGTCAAGGCTCACAAATATTCTTTGGCTCCCCTTGTGTCGAATCAATAAATTTGGGTTTTACTTCCCTCGAAGACTGTTGCGATCCTCTATACTTGTGGGTCATTAGTGTCTTGTTTTTGTGCATAAAAATCAACTTTCAGGAAATTGCCCAGAAAAGACCCCATTGCTCATAAAACACCCGAAGACCCCGGAAGCCAGAAGGAGGCCATGAGAAGAGCCCCAGGGGCCCACACCACCCCCCTGGCGCCCCCCCTTGGTCGCGCCAACACATGGTGTGGGCCACCCAGAGCCCCCCTCGGTCTCCCCTTTCGACCACAAATAACCTTCAGCCCTAAAACACGAGGGGGTTCGATAGTTTTCCAAAAAGAAGTATGTAGCTCCGCCGCCATCGCGAATCCTTTTTCGGGGTTCAGAAACTCCGTTCTGGCATCCTGCCGGCACGGGGAATTAGAGGAGATCATCGCCACCATCATCACCAACGCCTCTCCATCGACCATCCATGTTTCCCCCATCCATGTGTGAGTAATTACCCCTCTGTAGGCTGAAGGGGAAGGTAGGGATTGGATGAGTTCGTTCATGTAATAATGCCGTGATTGTTAGGGCATAGTGCCTAGTATCCTCTATTAGTTCTATTGACATTGTTGCAACTTGTTATGCTTAATGCTTGCCACTTTGGGCCCGAGTGCCACGATCTCAGATATGAACATGTTATTGAATTACGATGATAATTATTGTTTCTTGATCATACCTGCAAGTTTCTTACACATATCGTTGTCTGGAACCTAAGGCCCTGAAGTGACAGAAATTGGGACAACCGGAGGGGATGGCTGTGATGCAAGGATCACATGTGTTCATGGAGTGTTAATGCTTTGCTCCGGTGTTCTATTAAAAGGAACACCTCAATTACCAGTAGTTCCCTTGAGTCCCCGCTGAAAATGGGCTTGTAGGACAATAGATGTTGTGCAAGTTCTCATTGCGAACACATACGACTATTTATGGAACACATGCCTATGGTTACTTAGTGCTTGGATGCTTTATCTTATTTATCTGCAATGCCCATGTCTTGATTATTATATGAACTATCTTATCCATGAAACGCCCGTCATCTATCCCCATGCCTACACTATTTAATCCCGATGTTTACTCCAGTCACCACTACTGCTGTTTTCATACTACTGTTGCTATTACTTCACTACTATTGCTACTATAAAACTGTTACTACTGATAAAACAATGCGGAGAAGTCCACTTTCAGGTGCAGGTGAATTTACAACTCACTTGTTAAGGCTCGCAAATATTCTTTGGCTCCCCTTGTGTCGAATCAATAAATTTGGGTTTTACTTCCCTCGGAGACTGTTGCGGTCCCCTATACCAGTGGGTCATCAGACATCTCTTACATAACCTCATTGGAAGTCATCATATGATAGTTGTGTCTTCCTTGGATGCTCCTTAAGTCAACGGGATCAAAGGGAATGAGGGCACTCACATAATTCCTCTTGATCCAAGGATCATTAACATGAGTGGCACAAAGACCACTAAAGGCGTTAGCAATGGTTTCAAGTCTTTGATACATGTCCTCATGACTTTCACCATCACGCATATAGAATCCTTCGGCCTCATTGCTCAAGGCATTGATACGTCTCAAACGTCTCTATAATTTTTTATTATCCATGTTCTTATTATATCAATTGCCACATGTTTTATTTACACTTCATAGCATTTTAATGCATTTTCTGGGACTAACCTATTAACAAGATGCCACAGTGCCAGTTCTTGTTTTCTGCTGTTTTTCTATTTCAGAAAAGCTAGTCGCAAAATATTCTCGGAATTGGACGTAAATTGGCGTACACAAATATTACAACATGAGACTTTAGAAGCCCGAAGGGGAGGAGCAGCTGACCCAGGAGGCGGCCATGCCACACCAGGGCGTGGCTCACCCCTGACCGGCGCCCTCCTATGGCGTGGGCCTCTCGGGTGGCCACCGACGCCGCCCTTTGGCCTACATAATCCTTCTTCCCCGAAAAACCTAAATACCAGATCGATATTCCACAAAACATCCAGAAGCAGCCACCGTTGTCTAACCCTACTTTGGGAGGGTTATGAAGCTCTTCGCGGCACCCTGCCGGAGAGGGGAATCATCACCGGAGGGCTCTGATATGTTTGTTTTCTATCCAATACCTTTATGTTTACACATGTTTTCCTTCGTTTTCCTGACGTTTTCAGGGACTAACCCATTGACAAGATGCCACATCGCATTTTTTGTTGTTTTTGGTGTTAGAAAAGTTGTTCCGGAAATATTCTCGAAATTGGACGAAACAAAGTCCAAAGTCCCTATTTTCCCGACACATCAATGGAGTCCCAAGGAGACCCGGAGGGGGGCTCCGAGGAAGCCACACCACCTGGTGGCGCGCCCCCTCTTGTCGTGCCGCCACATGGTGTGGGCCCCTCGGGAGCCCACCGACATCGCCCTTTCGCCTATATATCCCCCCCGATGCATTAACCCTAAATCATCCAGCCTCCATCAACGAAAAGTTCCGTATGTCCCCCGCCATCGCTGACAAGTTTCGGGGGATAGAAATCTCTATTACGGCGCCCTTCCAGGACGGGGAAGTGCCCCCGGATCCATCGCCATTGACTCCACCGCCATCTTCATCGCCATTGTTGTCTCCCATGATGAGGAGGGGGTAGTTCTCCCCCGGGGCTGAGGGCTCTACCGGTAGCTATGTGTTTCATCTCTCTCTCCAATGGTGTGATATTTATGTGATCATGAGCTTTGTAATCTAGTTGAATAAGTAGATGTTACTCTTTATCTATTAAGCTACTCAAGTGGTTTTGTGATTGGGATCTCCTTAGACACTTTGATCACAGTGTAAAGGTGACAGTGTGTGCACTGTGTGAATGATTTATATATTTTTTGTTGGATGACCCTATGAAATTGTGGTGTTTGTTTGTAACCATCCAGGGCTCATAGTGATAGTGTGAGGTTACGTAGATGGGGAAATGCAACTCTAAGTAGTGCTTTTATAGCCCTACGCAATGATTGGTGTTTGTTATCCTACCGGAGAGTGGTTCGGAGTAGCATAGTGAAGAGATTATATTTATGCATTCAATTATGTTATTATTGTTGAGAGTGTCCACTAGTGAAAGTATGATCCCTATGCCTTGTTTCTAATCATTGAAACATCGTTTACAACAAGTTCTGCTACATGTTTGCTTGCTGCCATTTTTTTATTTCAGATTGCTATTATCACATATAATCATCCATATTACTTGTATTTCACTATCTCATTGCCGAACTAGTGCACCTATAGAACTGAAAATTTTATTAGGTGTGTTGGGGACACAAGAGAATTCTTGTATTCTAATTGCAGGGTTGCTTGAGAGGGATATCTTTGACCTCTACCACCCTGAGTTCGATAAACCTTGGGTGATCTACTTAAGGGAAACTTGCTGTTATTCTAAAAATGTCTCCACTTGGAGTCCCAACAATGTCTACAAGAATATAAGAGTGCGTAGACATCAAACTCTTTTCTAGCGCTGTTGTCGGGGAGGTAAGGTAAAAGGTACTCGCATCCTCCGTGAGTGCTTGAAGTTATTTTCTTTAGATTCTCCAATTACATCTTTTTGTATCTTGTTTTTATTTTCACTAGCTAGGCTTATTTCTACTTGTTCCTTGTTTTTATCTCGAGGCTTAATTGAAAACAACAAAACTATGACAGAGCTTTATAATCTTTATATTGAATTAGGACATGATACTTTTGAAGAGAAAATTAAAAAACATATGGAAGTTTGTTTGAATAATAGTGATAGCAATGTTATTAGCATTAATTCTTTGAACACTATTATTGCTAATGATATAGAAAAGCCTAAGCTTTTGGAAGCTAGTTTTTATGAAAAGGATCTTTTTAGTTCCCCAGATTTAGAGGACAAAATTTGCTCTGATGATACTTTATCTCCCGTATGTGATAATTATGATGATGCTTGTGATATTTTAAATCCTCCCACTAAACGTATTCTTGTTAAAATACCTATGAAAATTGTTGAACTTGTTAAGAATAACTGCTATTTTGGAGATGGAACCGTCCATCCTAGTGATCATTTACTCTTTATACATGCATTATGAGAGTTGTTCAAGTGTGCAGGTATTTCAATGGACCAAGTTAAGAGGATGCTATTCTCTTTGTCACCTAAGCACAAAGCAAGGGAGAGGTATGAGCTACTAAATGGTCCTCATCATTTGGAGTGGAAGGAGCCTGAATATTTATTTTACTCTAAATTTTATCCTCCTCGTGAACTGCATTTAGATAGGAATTACATTTATAATTTTTGTCCTCGTGATGGAGAAAGCATTGCTCAAGCTTGGGGGAGACTGAAAACATTAATACTCAAATGTCCTAACCATGAGCTTCCTGAGGAAATAATTGTTACTAATTTTTATGCAAGGCTTTCAGGACGTTGCAAAGATTATCTAGATGTCTATTCAGAGGGTTCTTTCACAAGTAATAAGGTTGAACCTAAGTGTAATCTTCTTGAAACAATTCAAAACAATGTTGGAGATCGGGATAACAACAGAGGTAAACAAATCAGGTATAAACTATGAGTATGATTGCATTAAGTCTTCCGCTGAAACTGCTAATTTTCAAGAGCTTAGTGCTAAATTTGGTCTTGATCCACAAATTATTGTTGTTTGATGTAGATCCATTGCTTCTCATATTAATGTTCCTAAATAAAATTGGGACATATATCATGAACCTTTTAAAGACGGTTGCATGGAAACTGAAATAGTTATTAATGATTGAAATAAACATGCTCAAACTTCTGAAACTACTATTTCTTATGAGCATGTTAATTTTTGTGGAGCACTTAGACCTTGTGAAAATAATCAAATCAAAGAAGAATATTGTATCCATCACAATAATGAAAAAACTAAAACGTGGTATAGGGCTCTAAATGATCTTGGTGAAAAAGTTTGTGCGATCCACCCTTTTATTTGTGAAGTTTGCTATGAAGTGGGTCATTTCAATTTTCAATGCTCAGGCTATAATAATAGTCTTTCGAATACAATAAGTACTGCAAGTTGTTATTGTGATGGCATGATCACTCCTAATCACTATGATGAAATTACATTCTTTTTGGGGTGTGAAGAGTTATCAAGAAAAACTCCTTTGGTAGATATGAGTGCTTTTGATTTATTGTGTTGATAATTGCCACACAAATACTTACATACAAAAAATTATAAAAGACGAGACTTTACCAAAATATGACAGGACTAATATGTGTTTTACTCTTATTAATGAAGAGGAGGAATCCTCCAAAGTTTTTTCTATTGTTTCTCACAATAAACCACTGTATGTGGAGAAGCTTCCTTTCAAGCCTCTCCCTCCTAAAGAGGGGAAGAAGAGGAAGAATAAGAGGATGAGTAAAAGGAGAGAGGTAATGGTATCTCCCCCTAAGCATGTTGCTCCTATTATAGTTGTTTATATGAGTCTAAACTCGATGATGTTCCTATGCCTGTTACTTATGAAAGTGATCATGCTTGGGAGAAACACACTACTTTTGATATTGAAAAACTCTTTGGTATAAATTCTGAAAATTATGATAATAATTGATGTACTATTATTACTACCGATGTATATTCCAATGATGATATATAAAGATCTAGGCTTGTGGATGATGTGTTTAAAATTCCTTTTGCTACTAATGATTATATGCTTGATACATCTCCTTCTAGTAAAAATGATGATATGTTTACAAATGAACACACTTGGGAAGATAACTATTTTATTGCTAATGATGATACTATGCCCCTAGTCTTTGATAACTATTATGAAGAATACCATAACATAGGCTATAATTACAAGTATCCTTATGCAACTTGTCATAGTTATGGAGGGATTACCCTAAACCATCTCCCTAATATACAACTTGTCTATCATGTTGGAGTTCTCTATGATGATTACAATGATGAAAATGATATTTTCAGTCCACCTACTATAGAGGAGAAAATTAATTACGATTACAATATGCTTCCTATATTGGATGATTATGGTGATGAGAATAATAATGATAGTTATTTTGTTGAATTTTCTCCCACTACTATTAATGAGAATGACTATGCTTATGTGGAGAGTAATAATTCTTTTATGCATGTGTCTCATGATAAGAACGTTTTATGTGATAGTTATATTGTTAATTTCACTCATGATTCTACTGATAGTTATTGTTAAAGAGGGAAATATGGTTTTATATATCTCAATAATATTAATTTTCCCTCTTTATGTTGAAATTTTTGAAGTTGCACTTATTTTGTATTCCTATGCGAGCCACTTTGTGCTTTCTTGACTTGTTCTTCTATAAGATTATTTTTCATAGGAAGTGGGTTAGACTTAGATTTGTTTTATGTTTGTTTCTTGATGCTCTCTTTTTCTTCAATTCATATTTCTTATGTGAGCATCTTCTCAAATTATCATGCCTAGCTAAAAGGGTTTTAAAGAAAAGCAATTCTTGGGAGATAGCCCATGTTTTTATTTTTGCAATGTTTTCTTCTGTTTTCTTTGAGTCAAGGTGTTGTTTATTTCTGTAGAAACTCCTTTGTATCTTTATTTTCTCTTATTTTTTGTGCCAAGTAAAGTCTCGAGTGAAAAGTTGAAGTTAAATTTGGATTTCTGCGCAGGAAACAGATTTCTGCTGTCCACTGATAAATTCATATAAATTCACAGAAAGATCAAAATAATCTGCATTTTCTTTCTAAATCCTTAGGTATTTCCAAAACTTTTTCTAGTTTTAAGTTTTTCGATTTGAGCAACGTAAGTACCTCGAAAAAACTCGTCTTTACAGACTGTTCTGGTTTTGATAGATTCTGCCTTTTTTACTTGCATTCCCTGTTTTACCATGTTGAGTGGATTTATTTGCTCGACAAAACATCAGTGGCCGTAGGTAATGTTTAAAATTATTAATAATGGTTGCGTCCAAGGAGAACATGTGAGTTTTTGATTGTGCACTAACCCTCTAATGAGAATTACTTTGAGTTTGGTGTGAAGGAAGTTTTCAAGGGTCAAGAGAAGAGGGTGATATAATGTGATCAAGAAGAGTGAAAAACCTAAACTTGGGGATGCCCCCGTGGTTCATCCAGGAAATTCCAAGAAGACTCAAACGTCTAAGTTTGGGGATTCCTAAGGTATCCCCTTCATCATCAGCAACGTATTAGGCCACTTCTAGTGAATCTATTTTTTTACTAGGTCACATCATATGCACTTTACTTGGAGCGTTTGTTTGTTTTTATTTTGTTTTCTTTTGTTTCCTTTGCTGCAATAAACATAGTTGGAATCCAGAATTCTTGTGTGGGAGAGAGACACGCTGCTCTTTTTCATATGAATACTCGTATTCTTTGTCATGCTCGTATTCTTAGTTTTTCTTCTAGCTACTGCAAATCCTTTTATCTCCTTTTTCATGCGTCTCTTATTGAGAGCTATTAGTTCTAGTAGAATAGTAGTAGTACTCTCTTGGTTCATTGATATATCATTTGGAGAGTTTTTTTAAATAAAATGATTGGTGTTGGAAAGAAGTGGTAAAACATTTCATGCTTATAAGGGTGTAAAGAGAAGCTTGTTTAAACTGTGGCTAGACTTTATCATGTCATGTTAGATGTTATTTTAAGTATATGCTTAGTAGTTATTATTGTAGCATGACTAGTCTCAAATAGCTGAGAGTGCTTAATATGCCATTGAAAGAATCATGAGTTGTTTTTATCACATTGAAGCATAATATTGTGGTATTCTCATTCAAATGCTTTATTTGGTTGACTTGGCGCATGCTTACACCATGTTATGACTACAAACCAGTCACCTAATGCCTCTATGACCATTTAGTTTTTGACTTGTAATAATGTTTATGCTTTGACTAATAATGTTTTTGTTGTTACGCATGATTATGGCCATCACTGCTCTCTTGATTTGTCGCTCCCAGTATTTTGCTAGCCTCCACCTACTGAGTATGATCTCTACTCGTGCATCCAACTCCCAAAAACCAAAGTTTTCCAAATGTGTCCACCATACCTATCTACATGTTGTATTTAACCGCCACTCCAAGTAAATTTCTCATGTGCTACATTTAAACCTTCAAAATTATACCTGATTTGTCTTCTTGTTTTAGCTCATGAGGAAGTAGTAGTTGGGTTTGTTGTCTTCCATACTAATTAAGTACCCTGACTTGCATGCTTCATCTGCTCGTCATTAATTTTGCAAAGAGCTGGTTAGACCATTATAACATCAAAAAGTTAAACAAATAAATAGGCACTCCTCCATGATATGAGATTGTTGGCAGGCACCCGAGGATTCGGTTAGCCATGGTTTGCGAAAGCAAGGTGGGGAGGAGTGTCATACTATAATATGCATGCTATAAGTGCCCAATATAAATAATTCGGAACCGCTCTCAACTTGTTTAGTATGGAAGATCACAAGAACTCTATTACCATTTGTTGACATAAGCATACACCTCTCTAAAAATGTTTTCAATACCTTTGTTTAATAAAATAAAAAGCTCTAGCACATGAGTAAATCCCTGCTTCCCTCCGCGAAGGTCCTTTCTTTTACTTTTATGTTGAGTCTCCATGTTCTAGCTTTATGCACAATTAAGAGAGCGTAGTTGTCATTCTTAGTATAATGTGCATCAGTTCCAAAGATTATTATTGATTGAATCATTATATGTTATTACCTGTTCTCAAATTATTTGTTTGTAGTCATTCACTTGAACTTTGAAGGATTCCTGGCATTCATGTTTTGCTCCACTTTTAGGGACAAGCGAAATATCACTTTTCTATGTTGTCTTTATGCTCGAAACAAACGTATAACTTTCAAGTGCATTATTATTCATGATCCTTTATTTGTGTTACTTTTCATGTTGCAACATGGTTGATAAGTTTCATTGTTAGAATTACATCTATCATGCTTGTGTTTAGAGTACTATGATCTCAGCTTACAAATGCGTTCACAATAATGTTCATCAAGATTGTGTTGGCTGCATGTCACCTCAAAAATTATTTTGTTATCACTACCTACTCGAGGACGAGCATGAGTTAAGCTTGGGGATGCTTGATACGTCTCAAACGTATCTATAATTTTCGATGCTCCATGCTTGTTTTGTATCCAATACCTTTATGTTTTCACATGTTTTCCTTTGTTTTCCAGACGTTTTCATGGACTAACCTATTGACAAGATGCCACAACGCCAGTTCATGTTTTCTGCTTTTTTTGGTTTCACAAAAGTTGTTATGCAAATATTCTCGGAATTGTACGAAACGAAGGCCAAAGTACCTATTTTCCCTACACGTCAACGGAGTCCAAAAGAGACCCGAAGGGGGGATCTGAGGCAGCCACACCACCTGGTGGCGCGAGCTCCGATGAAGCCTTGACGGGAGACTTCTTGATGATGACTTCGAAATCCCCGGCAACAGCGCCAGTGAACTTGATGGTGCATGACTTGCACTCGTTGGGAGACCCCAAGAGAAAGGTTGTGAAGTGTGCAGCGGCAAGTTTTTTCCCCTCAGAAAAGAAACCAAGGTTAAATCGACTAGTAGGAGGACCAGCAACTTCTGAAGGTTGATGCAGCTGAGATGGCACCGCGCACTACCGGTTCAGCAGCAACGTGGAACCTACATAACACAATCAATTCCCTTTGCCCCAACGAAGCAATGAGGTTGTCAATCTCACCGGTTTTCCTGAAGACAAAGATATTAAACGTATGGTGTGGAAAAAAGTATGATAACAATATGAGAACAACAGTAGCAGTGTGTGTATTATCACTATGAGAAAATGGATCGGGGTCCACAGTTCACTAGAGGTGTCTCTCCATGAAAGATAGCTAACATGCGTGGTGAATAAATTACAGCTGGGCAGTTGATAGATAACGAAACATGAATGAAATAAAGATCAATATGATATTCATGCGGGGTTACAAACAAAATACATAGATTGTCATCCAACTGTATCTATGACTAATAATCCATCCTCCGAATATCATCCAAAAAAATGTTGGGTATTAAGTTGCAAGCAACATATTATAGCAGTAAGCAAAGTGTGTAATGTAAACAATTTAAACAAAGTAAACATCGATGTTTTCTCCCTAATGGCAACAACACATCCTCCATACGTCACGTTTATGTCACTCGAGCACAAATGCAAAGGAGGCATGAACCCGCTATCGAGCATAAATACTCCCTCTTGAAGTCACTAGCATCTACTTGGCCAGAGCATCTACAAACAACGGAGAGCATGCAAGATCATAAATAACATACACATGAAGACAACATGATAGATTGATAATCAAGAGACATAGCATTCAATAATCACCGTATCTTAGCAAACACAACATGTAGCATTACAATAAGGTGATCTCGATCATGTCAGGAAGCTCACGAGATCTAAACATGAGGGATAAAGAGGAGAGAAAAACCATATAGCTACTGATATGGACCCGTAGTCCAAGGATGAAGTACTCATGCATCACTCCGGAGGCGGGCATGGTGGTGTAGACCCCTCCGGTGACGATTTTCCCCCCTGTAGGGTGCCGGGGAGAACTCCTGAACCCTCCTGATCTCGGGTTGACGATGACGGCGGCCTCGGGTGTTTTTCGTGGAAAATTGGTATATTTTTAGCGCATCGGGGAGAATATATAGGCGAAAGGGCGATGGCGATGGGCACCCGAGGGGCCCACACCACCCTAGGCGCGGACAGGGGGCGCCGCCCTATGGTGTGGCCCCCCTCTGGCCTCTTCCTGGAACCTCCGGGAATTCTAAGACTTCCGGGCTTCGAATTTTCCAATTCCGATAATATTTTCAGAACAACTTTTCTGAAACTAATAACATGAACTGGCTCTCTGGCATCTTGTCAATAGGTTAGTCCCGAGAAATCGATAAAATGACATAAAGTGTAAGGAAAACATGTAGCAGATGACATGAAAACAACATGGAACATCAGAAATTAAGGATACGTTTATGACGTATCACCCCCCTCTAGCCGCGCCGCCACATGGTGTGGGACCCTCGGGCGCCCACCAACATCGCCCTTTCGCCTATATATCCCTCCCGATGCATAAACCCTAAATCCTCCATCCACGAAAAGTTCCATAGCTCCGCGCCATCGCTGACAAGTTTTGGGGGAAAAAATCTATGTTTTGGCGGCCTACGGGGACGGGGAAGTGCCCCCCCCCGAGCCATCTCCATCGAATCCACCGCCATCTTCATAGTCGTTGTTGTCTCCCATGATTAGGAGGGAGTAGTTCTCCCCCGGGGCTGAGGGCTCTACCGGTAGCTATGTGTTTCATCTCTCTCTCCCATGGTGTGATCTTTATGTGACCATGAGCTTTGTAATCTAGTTGAATAAGTAGATGTTACTCTTTATCTATTATGCTACTCAAATGGTTTTTTTGATTGGGATCTCCGTAGACACTTTGATAACGGTATAAAGGTGACTGTGTGTGCGCTGTGTGAATGATTAATATATTTTGTGTTGGATGACCTTATGAAATTGTGGTGTTTGTTAGGAACCATCTAGGGCTCATAGTGACAGTGTGAGGTTACCTAGATGGGGAAATGAAACTCTAAGGAGTGCTTTTATAGCCCTACACAATGATTGGTGTTTTGTTATCCTACTGGATAGTGGTTCAGAGTAGCATAGTGAAGAGATGATATTTATGCATTAAATTATATTATTATTGTTGAGAGTGTCCACTAGTGAAAGTATGATCCTTAGGCCTTGTTTCTAAGCATTGAAACACTGTTTACAACCAGCTCCGATACATGTTTGCTTGATGAAATTTTTATTTTAGATTGCCATTATCACTTATAATCATCCATATTACTTGTATTTCACTGTCTCTTTGCCGAACTAGTGCACCTATACAACTGACAATTGTATTAGGTGTATTGAGGACACAAGAGAATTCTTGTATCGTAATTGCAGGGTTGCTTTAGAGAGATATATTTGACCTCTACCTTGGTTCTTAGCCATTTTCCACGATCTTGGTATGCACCCCATAATACTGGGGATTCACCCAATATTCCGGCCTGAAAGTTTCAAGTGGCTTATGCGAGAGAACCACCCAGGTACTTAGTCCAAATTTCATCTAAAAAATCCACATCGGAATATCTGTCCCTAGAGCAAAATTCCGTCCTAATATTCTGGGTGGCTTCTGCGAGTGAACCACCCACTTCCTTAGCCATTTTTTGGCTGGAAGAAATCACGCTGGAATATCCGGCCATGGACAAAATGTCCGAGCCAATATTCTAGCTTTACCAGGGGAGGTGACACACTAGTACTTAGCCGAAATTTAGCCAGGAATATTGATACCGAAATATCCGGCCTAAGCCAAATATTCCGGCCTAGATAGTGAGTGTCACATCTCTTTTCTTTGATCTTTTTGGTGGCACGAATTTGTATAAATACATCTATAAACCTGCACCACTTAATCACACTGTTAAAACATCACTAGTGTTGTTATCTAACACACAAAACATGAGGGATAAATAAATGTTCTTTCACCTGCTTGCCGCCATTCCTCTTCTTCGGCTTGTAGGCTGGCTTGGGCTTCATGGAATAGGAGGACACGCCATGGCAGGACATGCCGTTACACACCGGAACAGGAGGACGTGCGTGAGCGACGAGGGTAGTGCAAGCGACCCTGGAGGCGGCATTGGCCTTCTGCATCTCCTCGATGAGAAGCATGCTATGTACACGCAGGGAAGAGGGCATCACCTCAGTCATGGAGATCACCGCTGCGGCGGAGGCGAACACTTTGATGATGTTTTCCCTCTAAACTTGTGTGTTTTGAATGCAATTAACATGGACTAACACTGTTTTCAGCATAATTAATTTGGTGTCTCGTTTTTTGCGTAGAAAATCAACTTTTAGGAAAATACCCAGAAACGAAGGGAAAGTCCATATTTTACCTGAAGACTCCTGAAGCCAGAATACGAGTCGGAGAGGGGCAAGGGGGTGCCCTCACCACCCCCAGGCGCGACCAAGGTGGGCCCGCGCCTGGGCATGGTGAGCCCACCTCGGGCACCCCCTCGGATTCCCCTTTCGACTAAATATGCCCCGAAACCTAAAAACCCGAGGGGGTTCGATCGTTTTCCATAAAGAAGTCTGTAGCTCCGCCGCCATCGCGAATCCTTTTTCGGGGTTCAGAAACTCCGTTCTAGCACCCTGCCGGGACGGGGAATGGGAGGAGATCATCGCCATCGTCATCACCAACGCCTCCCCATCGACCATCCATGTTTTCCCCATCCATGTGTGAGTAATTACCCCGCTGTAGGCTAAAGGGGATGGTAGGGATTGGATGAGATTGTTCATGTAATAATGTCCTGATAGTTAGGACATAGTGCCTAGTATTCTCTATTAGTGCTATTGACATTGTTGCAACTTGTTATGCTTAATGCTTGTCACTTTGGGTCCGAGTGCCATGATCTCAGATCTGAACATGTTATTGAATCACGATGATAATTATTGTTTCTTGATCATACCTGCAAGTTGTTTACACAAATCGTTGTCCGGAACCCGAGGCCCCGAAGTGACAGAAATTGAGACAACCGGAAGGGATGGCTGTGATGTGAGTATCACATGTGTTCACGGAGTGTTAATGCTTTTCTCCGGTATCCTGTTAAAAGGAACACCTTAATTACCAGTAGTTCCTTGAGGCCCCGCTGAAAATGGGCTGGTAGGACAAAAGATGTTGTGCAAGTTCTCATTGCGAGCACGTACGACTATTTACAGAACACATGCCTATGGTTACTTAGTGCTTGGATGCTTTATCTTATTTATCTGCAATTCTCATGTTTTGATTATTATACGAACTATCTTATCCATGCAACACCCGTTCATCTATCACTACGCCTACAATATTTAATCCCGATGTTTACTTCAATCACCACTGGTGCTATTTTCATTTCATTGCTGCTATTATTTCACTAATGCTGCTACTATAAAACTGTTACTACTGATAAACCACTGCGAACAAGTCCACTTTCAGGTGCAGGTGAATTGACAACTCACTTGTTAAGGCTCACAAATATTCTTTGGCTCCCCTTGTGTCGAATCAATAAATTTGTGTTTTACTTCCCTCGAACACTGTTGCGATCTGCTATACTTGTGGGTTATCAGGCCGCGCAATGTGCTGAGGACAAGCGCCCAATCTGAGACGGTGGGGTCGTTGTCAGCGACAGCGTCGGAAAGCTGCTTCTTCCAGCAACCGTACTGAGTGATGGAGAGGGAACCTTACACGAGCTGGCGAAATACATTGTCGAGGTAGACGACTTTGCTCGCTTTGTTGGCAGAGAAGAGCTCGTGAGCAGAGAGCCACTCGCGCTGTGATCCCAAGCAAGGATCATGTCGGCGACGTCCTCGTCGATGCCGGCATGGAGGACGTTCAAGCCGGTGTAGTTCGTAGGGAACCATGCCGCGTCGGTCATGGTGGTGTCGTCGATGTGGCCGAGGAGCCTGGCACGGCTAAGTGAAGCACGCATGTAGATCGACCACCTAGTGTAGTTGTAGGCATCGAACGACTGGACGGCGGGGCGGCATGGTTGGGCACGCAACCAGGGAGAACAACGGTCATGGAGGAGGAGACGTGGGCGCCGGAGGTGCTGTTGAGAGTGACCGGGGAAGTCATCATCGAATCGAAAGGGGAGGACAACGGCTGCTAGGTTCAGGGCATACCCAATGCTCCCCCAAATCGGACCAAAATCGGTCATGTTTTGGTCCGTTTAGGGTGGTCCGCGGAGTAGTGTTGGGCCGGACCCCCAATCTGGGACCAAATCATGCCAACGCATCGCCCCTAATTTTTTTTTCCAGATTTGACCGATACAAAGTACAAACTGAATTTAACTATGTTCGATTTGAAATATTTACAAAATATGCGCATTTTCAGTAGGGGCCTAGCCCCTTTACATAATTTTAGTCAAAAAGCCCCTGCAGGGGCTTCGCCGTTCTTCCTCGCCGTGCCACCACCGCGTGCGCCTCGCGGGCTACTCCAGGATGACGTAGTACGACGCCACATAGAGGTGCGCCGGGGGCCCTCCGTCATGCGCCTGTGGCACTGGTGGCTACGGCGGCACCCGGGACTGCTCCGTCATCACCGACTGAGCTGGGGTTCCCTGGCGTGCGGCGCCATTGGCGTGGGTGGAGTCGTGGAGGGCTGGCGCCAGGCCCTCCCATTGCCCAAGCTCCTGCAGCTCGGACTCCTCGATGGAGAGGCGGAGCTGCTCCTCCTCCTCCGTCTGTGCCACGAGGACCACCGCCTCCGCGGGCGCAACCTTCTCCTCCTCCATCCTCATCTCCCCCATGCCCTCATTGGGCACTACAGCGGGTGGGGACACCCCTCGCAAGGCGAGGAGGGTGCGGATGCGCGCGTCCAGGACCTGGCCTGGGATGAACTAGCGGTCTCAGAGACTGCTGGCATCCGTGAAGCGCGGGTCCGCGCGGAGCTGCTCAAAGACGATAGCGCGCCGCCTCCAGATCTCCCTCCTCCGTGCAGCTCCATACGCGGGAACGGGGGAGGAGGACGGGGACGCGCCGTGGGCTGAGATGCCATTTCTCCGGGAGCTTAACATCCGGCCACGACACCAGATTGTTCCGCGCCCCGAGGTACTGGGCGTAATCCCAGCTCACCCTTTTCCTGTCGCGGGGGCGCTTGGGGCCGTCGGACGGCCCCGCCTCGTCGTGGTGCTCCTTCTTTACCATCGCCCCCGGTGAGCTAGGGTTTGGGGTGAGTAAGAACGGGGGTGTAAGGAATCCGCACTTTGGCATCCACGCGGTCCCATTAAAAAGGACCAATCAAAGCGACGTGGTTCGCTGACTCGTGGGCCAGAGGGGAGACGGAAGGACGCCGTGCGGCTTCCAGGTGGGCAAGGTTGGACGCGGCGCGCGTCCGCGGACCACCCAAAACGTGGAGCAAACTTGGGCCATGTTTGAGGGAAACACGGTGTCCCCTGAGTCCGTCTGGGGGGTGAGTACTTTACCCAAACCGGTCCACGGGGACCGAATCGCACCGTTTGGAGGGGGGCGTTGGGTCTTGTTGTGGTTTTTTCACGGCAAGTGTCCTCATACGAGAACTAGATTGCGAGGCCATTGCTTTTAAGAGAAACTTCGAAAGGGTTAAGGTGGAAACGAGAGACGCGAGTTTACCCAGTTCGGCCCCTCTATTGAGGGCAAACCTACTCCTGCCTTCTTACTATCAGGGAACCAGGTCTCGATTACAAAGGGTGAATCTGGGTCTCGATGTCTCGAGCTATTTGCTATCAACTTAGAACGTGTACTTCTACATCCCAGGGTCTCTCCTTATATAGTGGACGAAATCTCCGGGTTACAAGGAAAGTCCGGATCACGCCCGTCCTCGGAGTCCTTGCTTCCTCCGACTTTCATTTACCTCGCCGGTTCTCATCATGACCCGGCTTTCCCTTGCCGGCCTTGCATTGTCCTCTGGGCCTTCAGGCTTCCATGTCTTCTCTCCTGGGCCTTGGGCCGATCCCTTCGTCATGTCCGGGTTATAGTTACCATACCCCGGTTCTTCTTATCATAACCCGGCTCATTCAGTTATAACCCGGATTATGTAACATCCATTCGCCTCGACGATCTCCGGCTTATATTGGTGGCTGGTAAGGTTCCCCCTTACCTATTCCCCCAACATTAGACCCCAGGTTAACATGAAGGCCTAAGTTTGAACTTAAGAAGTTCACGTTATGTTTTTTCCACGATATCTTAAATGATAATATTAAGTCTAAGAAAAATAACCTCCCAAAAATATCTGTCCCGGATTACTCGAGAACCGTCATTTATTATCAGGATCATATCTTTCCAGTTTTCAGAAAGATAACTCCGCATCTTATCACCAAGATGCTGATAACTAAAAAGGTTTTGACCTATCCCGGATTCTTCTCGGCACAGTTTCCTCGGAAAAGATCTCTGTTCCCAGATCCAATCTCACCGTACATTTCCTTCAAAAATGTTAATCTGGAGGGGCCTTTGTGTAAAATTACCACCTAGCCCTAGGATTTTAGCCCCGCCTATAAATAGTGGAGGCACGCCCCCCTGGGTTCATTCGCCCCCCGCTCTCTCCACTTCATCTCCCACCTCCAGCTCTAAGCTTACGAGCTCCATTTTCTCTCCTGCGCCGCCGCGGCCGGAGCATCGCCGGCGTTTTCCTGAGAGGAAAATGGTGAAAGATTAAAGTTTGGCGTCCAAGGCCGGCGCTAAGGGGAAGAAGAAAGCTAGAGGAACGTCCGGTTCAGGAGCTGCCGGCTTAGGGAGAGGCAAACTCCAAGTGAACTGGTGTAAGTCGGACATGACCCAAGGCCGACTTACGGAGATGGAGGAGTCCGGGTTATTGCCCAAGAACTTGTCTTGGTGCGCTCCTGGGAATGAGATCCGGCCCGAACCTGGGACGGACGAGGTAATAATTTTCGAAGCCCATATTCTCCGCGGGTTCCGTCCACCGGGGTCTCTCTTTTTCCGTCGGCTTCTGAACTATTATGGCCTCCATCCTCAAGACGTCCCTCCAAATTCCATTCTTAATGTTAGCAACTTCATAGTCCTCTGTGAGGACTACCTTCAAATAGACCAAAACCTAGATCTCTTTCTCGAGTATTTTTACTACAACAAACATCCGAGACCCTCATTTCAGAGGCGGAAAGATATTGCCTATCCGGGCATTCCTTTGGCTATCCACCCTAAACTGTGGCAACAATCCTACTTTAACATAAAAACACTTCTCCTGAAGGTGAACCGGCTTTGCCGGGTTACCGTTCTGAACGCTTGACCTATACCAGCACCATGAACTCTTACGCTAAGCCCTCTGATAGAATCAAGATCCGGCCTTTGCTGAAACGCGTAACCTCACCTATAGTTCACGGGCTTACTGGTTTAA
The DNA here is from genome assembly GCA_028641055.1 of Alopecurus myosuroides. Lineage (NCBI taxonomy): Eukaryota > Viridiplantae > Streptophyta > Magnoliopsida > Poales > Poaceae > Alopecurus > Alopecurus myosuroides. The sequence continues at coordinate 35,915,816 of CM054063.1, forward strand.
ATCTAACCAAAACTTGGGTAGATTGGCATATCCATCCCCTCAGTGTCAGGGACCGGCTGTTCCATGAATACTCCGGTTCACTGGACCCCATGCGATATTCGGAGTCTATTGTGTCTAGGTCAGAGATGATAAACTCCCTAAAGCTGTTAGTTGGAGTTAAGATGGATAAATTCTTTGACGTTGGCCTCGCACCATATAACTCCACCAACCCGGCTCCTCCTGTAAGTTCCTTTTGTTTGCGTAACCTTTGCTTTTCATAACTGTGCATAGTCAAACCTTGATTTTTTTTCCGGCTTACAACCATCAGATCCCTTCTGGGTTACCACAGAGGACCCTGCCACTCCTGAAGAAGAAGACTCGGAGGAATCAAGTGATGACGAGGATGAGTGTTCTGAATTTGATTCCCTCGGTCACTTGCATAATCAGTTAGCTGACGCTGGATACTCGCAGGGTGAGCAGGTAGAGGAAGAGGGCGCCGGGTTAGCTGAGGGTCATGCAACTGAAGATGCGCCGGGTCATGGCTCGCCGGCTCACAGCCCCCCCGGGTCTTGATCCTTCGAATGCTATCATCGGATCCAATGTGGTGATTGAGAAGGATTCCCCCGTAGGCCACAAGAGCACCCAACAAGCAGTTGCAAAGGTGCCTATCTCTAGATTGTCCAAAAACCCCTTGAAACCATCCTCTCATGTAAACCAAACGCAGGATGATGAGGAGGGGAGCAAGAGAAGAAGGACCCGGAGCTCCGTCTCCAGTGAGTTAGAACCAGGTTTTCATGAGAAAACTCCGCTTCGCAGGGTCTCCCAAGCTCAAGTTTCGCCCACTGCATCTCATCCTTTAGCTGGAAAATTAAGGACCGAGCCGAGTCAAACTTTTCATTCAGATTCTCCTATCTCAGACTCGTCCATTTTAGCGGGCCAGTGAGTTCTCCATTAACTCTGGGTAAGTTAGCTTTTCCATCTCATCCTTTATTTCTGCTAACTCTTTGCTTGTATAACCTAACTTGTTGTTATTTTTTCACTGCAGAGCCCAGGGTGTGCTGAAGGTGAACCATGTCTCATCTGTTGTCCCAGCCGTGGACCCTGAGAGGAGAGACTCGGCGGAAGAAAAGGATGAACCGGCTGCTCCATCACCGGATCACATGGATGTGACCATTGGAGAACAAGAAGTGGTGACCCGGTTGATAATGTCCCGGGTAATGATCCTCCCGTTAAAAAAGAAGCTGCTCAAGATCCAGATGTGGTAATCACCGGGTCTCAGGTCACCCAGGTTATTGGGACCTCGACAGTGCTCTCCAAGGTCACTGAAGACCTAAAGGTGAAGCCATAAGAGAAAAGAACTCCTCCTAGCCTGAATATTGAAGGCCAAGGTTTTGACGCGCTGACTCAAGGATTTACTGAAAGCCGGCGTCGCACCGATGATATTATAGAATTTCTGAAGCAAAGATATGAGGTAACCTTGATGTACATAACCTGTAGCCCCCAATCGTCTAGTTTATATTATGTAATATATACTTGAAGATTTTGCCACATAACTTATCTGAAAACTGAATGCCTATAGCCCACAAGTGCCGGTTTATTGTAAACCGGGACTTGCTCTTCATTTGTGCTTAATCCTTAGAATTTGCGCTGAAATTGTGTAGCCCCCAAGGGACAAATTGCTAGCTTGATGCTTCCCGGGTCTTAGACCTAACTTATAATAGTTAAAACTGAAATTTTGTAGCCCCCAAGGGCCGGGTTGCAAGCCTTCTGCTGCCCGGGACTTATCATGATCCTGAAAAATGTTGAATTTGTGATGACCTCGTCATTGTCCGGGTTATAATATGTCAAGTTATAGTTCCTGTTATCTTATAATTGAAACTTTTATGGTAACTTTTTCTAATGTAACCAATAATTGTGCAGAGTCTTGAATCCTCCTCGCAGAAGGAGGTTTCCAATCTGAAGAATCTGCTTGCGCAATAGGCAAAGCAAACTGAAGAGGCCAGGACCCGGCAGAGGGAGCTTGAAGATCAAAACACTGAGGCAGCTAAGACTTGGTCTGTGCTGCAACAAGACTTTGAAACCCGGGAAAAGGCCCTTATTGCAAGTGTCGGGGGTTTACCCCCGAGTAGGGGTAAGGCAAGTGCTAAAGGCAAGGTCAGAAGAGGTGTTTTGGCAGAGTAGCAGGCTACCCGGTGCTTGCTACCCGGTCGGCTGCTATCTGGCCATACACACTGATGGCCAGGAGGAAGAATCAAGGAAGTTATGTTCTTCCGGGTAGAGGAATTGGTCCGACTAGAGGGAGTGGGATACCTACTCGGGCCAGAAGTCAATGGAGCCGTTCTGACAAAGGATCCCGCGTATCCTGCGTCCGTACAGCGTGCGGTTCAACTTACGGAGCGCGTGATTATCCGCGCTACGGCGTGGCTACAGTGGAGGTAGGCGCCTGTCAAGTCCTGTCACTAACAGAGGGGACAGGACAGGGCTAGGGGCCTACCCTATCTCACTGACAAGGTGGACAGGTCCCATCGTTGGACGGCGCGCGACGACTTACGGTGCACTCGTCAGCAAGAAGCCAGAGGCGTGCTCTGCTCTGCAGTGCTCCTGTCATATCCCGTCGTACTTTATACTTGTTTTCTATTCGGTTGGGCACCAGTATATAAGGTGCCCTGCCCCCTCCTGCGAGAGATTCGACTCACTCGCTACGTATACCAGAGGCAACACTTAGAAAGAACTAGAGAGCGAGAGTGGCTACTCGGCTGAAGGCCTAATTGTACTGTGGCTACTCGGTAACACACATATAAAGAGAGAGGCAGGAGTAGGGGTGTTACCTCCACACGAGGGCCCTGAACCTGGGTAAGATCTTGTTGTTTGCAGTACTTGTGATTCACCACACGCGGCTACTCGCCGTGTGATCCCTCCCCAAGCACCTCCAGCGTCCATCGGCCCCAACATTAGCCATCCCATGGCATCTGCCGTGATACCACCACGACAGTTGGCGCCCACCTTGGGGCAGACAGAGGCGCTGGCTGGAGTCCATGTTCGGACGGGACTCGTTTCTGCTACTGGGGAGCGCGTGGTATGTGGCCTTGTCCACAGATTCGGCTCCTTCGACTTCGTCACCGATAACGCCGGAGATTTCGGCGGGAGGCCCATGCCGGCAGGCGGCTCGGTGCTCTCCTTCGGCTCGCACCTCGTCTACATCGCAACCACCGTCGTCCGCGAGTTCCCGGAGGAGGTGCTGGTCGCGGAGGATCCTCCTGCCGTGCTCGCTGCCCGTGGAAGGCCGACTGGCTGTTCTGCGGACAACGTGGAGGTGATGATGACCGGCCCGGCTGTCGATGCCGGGAAGGGCGCGGCTGCTGCCACATGAGTTATCGAGGATCTTGCTGGCGCGAGTGGCGCCCAGAGGACCCACAAGCCCTATGAGCTGCCCCAGAACATCCCGGGGTACGTTCCTCCTTCTACGACACCGACGATACCGGCATCCGCCGTGCAAATGGGCATGCCGCCTCCCACCGAGCTTGAGCTCTTGACCATAAGGGCGCAGCTCGACCGGCAGCGTCAAGAGCTGCTCGCTGAGCAACTGGAGCTCGAAAAGGTTAGGCTCGAGCTTAGCCTAGACCAAAACGAATACAACAAGACCCACGGCTTCACTCCCGTTGTTAGGAAGCCTAGCAAAGTAGGCGCTACTCGCCGCAACTTAGGCGCAGAGATGGCAACCGTTGGTGAGGTTCCTAGCCAGTCTGCCACTGCAAACACCTCTACCAGACCCAGATACAACAACCCCGCCAAAACACTTAGAGCTGCAGAGGTTGTAGCTGCTGAGTTGCCAAACCTTGCTGGCGACGCGCGCGCTAGGCAGCAGGAGAGGCTCAACGAGTTAGTGCTAGAAGCCGCTAGTCAGAATGAGGAGTTCCGGAAAGCCAATCCGGGTGCTGGTGCTTCTCAGGTTGTGCACTCGCTTGCGGTCAGATCTACGGATCAGGCCTCATCGCCGCATCCCAGACGTGAGAGGGACCAGAGTGCGCGCTCTGGAAAGAATAAACAGATGCAGGTGTACGACCCGGCTCTCGCCGCGAAACAGCGCGCTGTGCCGCGAGAGTCCGGTCAGAAACACACTACTGCAGGAGCAGGCTATCAAGCCCATAAAGCTCACAGCCAGGGGCACAGCGGAGACAACGCGGGGCCTTCTCGGTGTCCTGCTGCTCAGCCTACTCGGCAGAGGACGCAGCAGCCTGCTGCAGCACAGCCGCGTGCGGCTGCGCCAGCAGCCAACCCAGTGGTGCAGTCTGCCGTTTTGCAGGAGAACAAATATGATGATGGCTACTCGGCGATGGGGCTAGCCGGCTATGCTGACCCGAGGAATGTTGCTGATCGTCTGGGTGACCGTGTGTTGGAGCCCAGTGATGCAAGGTACAAGCTGGACATGATTAATCTATCCGCGCAACTCGTGAACAGGGGGCTGCCTGGCCCAGAGTGCTTTGGTGCTCGTATCATGAACGAGCCGTCCGTGAACCACTTCCAGCTGGCCAGAGGGACCAAGTGCTACAACGGCAGCACCAAGCCAGAAGACTGGTTGAGTGACTATGTCACAGCCGTGCACATTCCAGGCGGCAACCGGAGATGGGCTGTGTGGTATGTTCCGCAAATGCTTGAGGGTCCAGCTCGGACTTGGCTCAACAACCTGCCCAAGGACAGTATCAATTGTTGGCTGGACTTCTCGGAAGCATTCATCAGCAACTTCACCAGCACCTACAAGAGGCCGAATAGGCCGCAGCAGTTGTCCGCTTGCAAGCAGCGGGAAGAGGAGACCGACCGCGAGTATCTTACTCGGTGGAGCACCTTGAGGAACACCTGCGAAGGTGGGAATGAGGCCCAGGCCATCACTTGGTTTGCGCAGGGTTGCAGGCATGGCAGCATGTTGTGGCAGAAGCTGCAGCGTGAGATGCCGAGTACTCTTGCTGAGACCATCAAGATCGCAGACATGTATGCACTCGGCGACCCAACTCAGCCCCTGATGGACTCCCCTGAGCCGAGAAGGAACTACAGCAGCAACAAGCGCAATGATTTCCGCAACAAGCGCAGAGGTGACCGAATTGATACTCGGTATGATCCCGAGGAGGTGAATGCTGTGACTACGGCTGCTGGGAGTAGCCAAAGGCAAAAAAACTGCTGGAGCCCAGTACGGGCAAAACCAGAATCAGGGCCAAGGCATCAAGAAGCCGTAAAATGCTCCCCAGCAGGGTAGCGGCAACTCGGATCCTGCTCCAAACTTCATCTTTGGGAACATGAGGGATGGGCCGTGCAGTTTCCATACTCGGCATCCGGCCAGGCCAGCCAACCACACTACTCGGCAATGCATCTGGTGGGAGCAGATCAAGAATGAGGGCATGCCCCCTCCTCCTCCTCTGCCAGCTGCGAATGCAAATGTGCAGCCTATTCGGGCACCTGCTCTTAGGCCTGCAGCCTTCCCGAGAAGAGAGAACATGAACCAGGTGGCTTTAGGAGCCAACCGCAACTTCAACAACGACGGCTACCGCAACTACAAAGACAACGACCGCAACCGCAACTTCTACACCCACAACAACAACAGAGGCAACAACAACAACAACAACAACAACAACAACCAAGGTAACAACAACAACGGCAACAATGGTGGTGGAGACCGCAACCAGTACCAGGAGCACCACGAGAGCTACATGATCTTCACCTCCGAGCCCGCCGACAAGCAGTCTCTGCACAGGCGCGCGATGGAGGTCAATGCGGTAATCCTTGATGTGCCTCACTACCTGCACTGGTGCAACCAAGAGATCACATGGTCCAGACCTGATCATCCTGGGGTGATGCCCAATCCGGGTAGCTATGCTTTGGTGCTGGATCCCACCTTCTTGGGTCCTGAGAAGAATGTCAAGTTCAGCAAGGTCCTGATTGACAACGGCAGCAGCATCAACATTGTGTACAGAGACACACTTGAGAAGCTCGGGATGGCCGAGAACATGCTGCTACCCAGCAGGACCACTTTCCATGGCATTGTGCCGGGAGTGTCTTGCTCTCCGATCGGCCGCGTCTGGATAGACATCCTATTCGGCACCAGGGAGAACTTCCGCACTGAGAGCTTGGCCTTCGAGGTGGTTGACCACCAGAGCCCATACCATGCCCTACTCGGTAGGCCTACTCTCAGCAAGTTCATGGCGTCAACCCATGTTGCCTACTTGAAGATGAAGATCCCTGGTCCCAATGGAGTGATCACCATCTCGGGTGACTACAAGAAGTCTATGGAGTGTGCCTCTGCTGGTTTTCAGCTGGCGGAATCCATGGTCATTGCTGCCGAGAAGAAGAAGATGTACGAGGAGGTGTCTATGGCGCAAGCTGCGCAAGGTGGTGCGCCTGGTATGCCGAGTTCCCAGTACGGAACTGCGTTCCAGGCGTCCCAGGAGACGAAGAAGGTCCAGGTTGATCCTGAGTTCCCAGATCGTGTTTCCATCATTGGCGCCGGATTGGGAGAGAAATAGGAAAGCGAGCTCATCCACTTCCTTCGTGAGAATCGGGATGTGTTTGCCTGGTCCAATGAGGATTTACCAGGTGTCCCGAGGGAGTTGGTTGAGCACTCGCTACATGTGCGGCATGATGCCAAGCCAGTGAAGCAGGCGATGCGCCGCTTTGGAGATGAGAGGAGGAAGGCTATCAGTGATCAGATCACCAAGTTGCTGATAAGCAACTTTATCATGGAGGTGTTGCATCCGGATTGGTTAGCCAACCCGGTGATGGTTGAGAAGAAGAAGGAGGACCCCAAGGCGGATACCGCATGGCGCATGTGCGTGGACTACACCGACCTGAACAAGGCCTGCCCCAAGGATCCCTTTCCGCTACCCCGCATAGATCAGGTGATCGATTTGACTGCTGGTTGTGAGCTTTCGTCTTTCATAGATGCCTACTCTGGTTTTCATCAGATAGCTCTCAACCCTGCTGATCAAATAAAGACTGCCTTTATTACCCCGTACGGGGCTTATTGCTATCGTGTCATGTGCTTTGGATTGCGGAATGCCGGGGCTACCTATCAGAGATGCATGCAGAAATGCTTGCATGATCAAATTGGAAAAACTGTGCAGGTGTACGTAGATGACATTGTCATCAAAACGAATAAAACACATAATCTGCTTAGTGACATTGAGGAAACATTTGCCAACTTGCGCAAGTACAAGATGAAGCTGAATCCGACTAAATGCACCTTTGGCGTCCCGACTGGCAAGCTACTCGGCTTCTTGGTATCCAGTCGGGGCATTGAAGCCAATCCTTCAAAGATAAAGGCTATTGAGAGCATGTCTTTGTCGAGATCCCTGAAGGATGTGCAGAAGTTCACAGGTTGCTTGGCATCTCTGAGCCGCTTCCTGGGCAGAATGGGCGAGAAGGCCTTGCCTCTGTATTAGTTGATGAAGAAGAGCGACAAGTTTGTCTGGACACCGCAAGCTGATGTGGCATTCAACGAGTTGAAGGCAATACTGGGTAGCGCTCCCATCTTGGCTAGTCCGATACCCAAAGAGCCAATGCTGCTGTACATTGTTGCAACTAACCGAGTGGTCAGTGTTGTGATTGTGGTGGAAAGAGAAGAGGAAGGCAAGACTGTGCAGCGCCCGGTGTACTATCTCAGTGAGGTGTTGTCCAGTTCCAAGCAGAACTACCCGCATTACCAGAAGATGACTTACGGCGTGTACCTGGTCGCCAAGAAGCTGAAGCACTATTTTCAAGAGCATCCCATCACTGTGGTGAGTTCTGCTCCCATCTCGGACATCATGGGCAAAAAGGAGGCAAGTGGCAGAGTAGCCAAGTGGGCAATCGAGATGGCCGCGTACGCTCCCGCGTATGCGAGAAGAGAAGCCATCAAGTCTCAAATTCTGGCGGAGTTTCTAGTGGATTCGGCGGAGGTGCAGTATGAGCCTTCTTCTCCGGTAGCCAACTACTGGAAGATGCATTTTGACGGCTCCAAAGTGAAAGAAGCCCTTGGTGCTGGCGTGGTGCTCACGTCACCCAAGCGAGATCAACTCAAGTACATGCTGCAAATTCACTTCAAGGCATCCAACAATGTAGCAGAGTATGAGGCCGTGGTACACGGCTTGAAGGTGGCCAAGGAGGTTGGCGTGCAACGCATCATATGTTATGGCGACTCGGATCTGGTGGTGCAGCAAGTTTCAGGCACTTGGGATGCTCTGGATGCCAACATGGCTTCATATCGGTTCCTGGTGCAAACCATGACTGGTTTCTTTGAAGGATGCGAGTTCCAACACATACACCGAGCAGAGAATGAGGCAGCTGATGAGCTGTCCAAATTGGGGTCTTCTCGGCAGTACATCCCGGCTGGGATTGCCTTGGAGCATTTAAGGAAGCCATCTATCAAGCCATCCCCCAACTCGGAATCCATCTTCGTTCCTTCTCTGCCTGGTGAGGAAGCTGTTCCAATGGAGATTGACTGGGAGGCCGCAAAGGAGAACCCGGGGACTGCCGTCTCCAACTCGGGGACTGGCGCCTGCAACCCGGGGACTGTCCCTTCTTACTCGGGGACTACCCCTCCCGACTCGGGGACTGTCACTTTCATTGAGGGAGTCCTCGCCAACCGCTCGGGGCTTCGGAGACTCGTCCCCAACTCAGAAGAAGAAGAAGTGGTCGCTGATCCATCCGGGAGACACCGAGTTGGGCTCTGCCCATATTATCCTTTCTAAAGGACGGCACCTTGCCGAGTGACGAGGTTACCTCGAGGCAAATCCAGAGAAGATCCAAGGGCTATACCATCTTCAAAGATGTGCTGCATAGAAGAAGTCCCACGGGTGTACTGCAGCGCTGTGTAGAGCCAGAAGAAGGAGAAGAAATTCTGGTGGAGATACACCAAGGAGAATGCGGGCATCACGCCTCTTCTCGGGCTCCGGTCAACAAGGCTTGTCGGCATGGTTTCTTTTTGCTCACTGCCTTGAAGCAAGCTGAAGATATTGTGAGAAAGTGCAATGGCTGCCAAAGATTTGCAAGTAAGATTCATATGCCAGCTTCCGAGTTGAATACCATTCCCATTACTTGGCCCTTTGTTGTTTGGTGCTTGGATATGGTGGGTCCTTTCAAGCCGGCTAGAGGTAACATGACTCACATCTTGGTCATGGTTGACAAGTTCACGAAGTGGATTGAGGTGAAGCCTATTCGGAAGTGCGATGGAGCCACTGCTGTGAGTTTCCTGAAGGACATAATCCTGAGGTATGGCTACCCGCACAGCATCATCACGGACAATGGCACAAACTTTGCTGAAGGCATGTTTGCGAGGTTCTGCAGAGACAAGCATATTCGGCTATCGATGTTGCATCTGTTGCGCATCCCGCCTCTAATGGGCAAGTTGAAAGAGCAAATGGCATGGTGCTATCCGGCATAAAGCCAATGCTGATTGAGCCGCTACTGAAGACACCTGGGTGTTGGCTAGACGAGTTGCCAGCGGTGTTGTGGAGTGTAAGGACTACCCCTAACCAGTCAACCGGCTACACGCCATTCTTCTTGGTATATGGAGCTGAGGCCGTGTTGCCTACTGACCTAGAGCATGACTCGCCCTGTGTAACGCTCTACACGGAGGCAGAGGCTAGAGAAGCTCGAGAAAATGACGTTGACCTGCTAGAAGAAGCAAGAGAGCTAACACTGTCACGTTCAGCTGTTTATCAGCAAAACTTGAGGCGTTATCATAGCCGGAAAGTGAACCCAAGGGTTTTCCGAGAAGGAGACATGGTGATTAGGCTCGTGCAACGCACGGCCGGGATGCACAAGCTATCCCCTCCGTGGGAAGGGCCATTTATTGTGAGCAAGGCTCTACACAATGATGCCTATTATCATGTTGACGCACATCCATCCCAGAAGAACAGGCCGGATAGAGCAGGAGAGGAATCCAAGCGCCCTTGGAATGTAGCTCTACTCCACCGTTCATTCGTGAGCAAACTATGTATGTACTCTCTTATCCGAGTTAAACTTCTATTCGACAATCTGAAATTGAACTCGGGGACTGCCCTCGTCCAAATTGTTCCTTGTGTTTACTCTGTTTTGCTTTGTCTATTCGGTTGAACCACTTAGAATTTCAAAAGCATACAGAGTAGTGTGTTTAAACTCACCGGACACTCTGCGACTCTGCTGCTGTCCGCAACCCGGCTTCATGGCAAGCCAGAGAACAAGCCAAAGGGTCAATGAACACATGAAAAATTGCAAAGGAAAGGAAGCGTGTGGCAACCGAATAGAGTGTTTTTTACTGTTTTTTCTTTTCGGCTAAGTGATGGGCAGCGTTACTATGATTTTTGTAAGTGGCTAAGTATTTGAAACTCCTACTTTGAACTCTTGTGACTCGACTACCAACAAAGCAACAAGTTGCAGGTAAGAGCTGAGATAAAAAGGAAGAGCGGATAAAAAATGCAACTTGGGGACTTGCATATTAACGCAACCCGGCATCGAGCCAGAATCGCTCAAATGTCAAATATCAAACTTCAAAGGGAATAAAACTGAGTAGCAACGGAAATAATAATTGTTTGATACATCTGCACCCGGCATCCCGGGGATCTGATAAAAGTTCTAGAGCATAAGTGTTTTCAGGAGTGCACTAGTTGGAGGTAGCGGTGTTGTCCAAATTGGCGTTGGCAGCATCAGCCTCGGAGTTGGCGTTGGCAGCTTCAGAAGTTGTAGTGGCCACCGAGATGGGATCGGTGGCTGAAGTGGAAGCAGCGGACGGAGTCCGGAGTAGCGCCGCGTCGTCAAGTGCCGCGCCAGAAGACGAGCCCAACTCGGGAGCCGCATCCTGGATCACCATCTCGGTGGTGATGGCGGCCTCCTGGGCGCTGGCTTCCGGCGTCTCGGTTGCTGCATCAACCTTGCCCTTCCCCTTCCCAGCAGCTCCCTTGGAGGCACCCTCGTCGAAGAAGCTCAAGTCATCTGACTCGGTGTCCTCATCTTCATCGTCGTCCTCGCTTTCCACCTCAGTGTCTGGCTCGGTGACGCCATCGATGTAGGTGGCAGTGTCCGCATAGGAGGCTACCTCGTACGCTACTGCCTTGCAGCGAGTAACGCAGTCGGGATCACTGGACCACTTGGAATCCTGGCGCATCTCGACGATCCTGTCAAGGTCGAGGTTCTCGTACCAACTGCAGATGAACTGAAGCAGCATATCAGCTCCTGCCCGAGCTGCCGAGCCGCGCCACTTTTTCAACTCGGCCTTCACGCCGTCCAGCTTCTCGGCGAGCTCAATGAAGCTGTTGGGCGCGGATTGGTCCGGCCAGAACAGATCATGGAGTTTGTACGCTGTGGACACCATGGTGGTGCCCAGGCCCTTGAGTTGGCGAAGCTGGGTCTTGATGTTCAGGAGGTTGTCATTGACGCTAGATTTGGTGTTGATGGGCAGCCCGGAATCAGCTCGGAGTTGCTGCGCCTTTGCCAGAGCAGGCGAGCTCGCGGCGCGAAGATCAGGGAAGATATCTAGGAAAAACCAGTGAAAGTTAGATAGGGAGGCAGAGAAGAGATAAAACCAAGAAGAAAGAGTGGGAGGAAAAGCAAGCCAGATAGCGAAGAGGATAAACATCTAAGTTCCGGGAAGAGGAAACTTACTTCTAAGATCAACAAGCAGCGCATCCAGCTTGATCTTCCAATCCTCCTCGTCGGCAATGTGTCTGTCTTCGATGCTGCGCGCACTGGCGACCTGCTGCATGAGCTGCACGTTGTGCTGCTTCAGCACTTCGAGTTCCGCCTCGAGCGTCTTCTCTCTGGCTTTGGCTGTTGTCCTGGTCTCCAAGGCATCTGCAAGAGCTGATTTCAACTTCACCTGCATCTCTTCGAACTCGGCGCGCTCGGCGTCACGCTCCTTCTTGAGCTCTGCATCTCGGGTGGCCAGCTGCTGCTGCACCTCAGCAGGCATCAAGCAGTTGAGATGCTCCTCCCGGAATTTCTTGTATTCTTCTGCAAAGAGAACAGCAGGGTTAGCAGAGTACCCAAGTAAAGAAGGCAAGTGGCAGAGTGGCCAGCAACTCACCTTCCAACTGTTTGATCTTGCTTTTGGCAGAGGAAGAGAAGACATGGCAGTGCTCGTGCTGCTCCTGCAGTTCTTTAAATTTGCCTGCAGAGTAAACAGAGTTAGAGAAAAAAGCAAAAGCGGGCGTAAACACAAAACGCACAAACCGAATAGCTAGAAGCTCACCTTCGATCGCAGAGATTTGCAGAGCGTGATCCAGTGTTGCCTGCTCCAATATGGCGTCATCCTTACGTTCGGCTTCAAGGGCCGCAATGCGCTTCTTGGCGATGCTGTGATTCCAGAGCAGCCGGCGGAACAGGTTGGTGCTCTTCAGGAGACTATTCTGTGAAGGAGAAGAAAAGGAGTTTGAAAAATTGTGGAAGATTTGGCCCGAGAAGACGGCAACTCGGTTGAGTACCCGCCTACTCGGCCCGAATCTCGGGGACTGGGTAGTGGCTAAGGAGAAAAAGAAGAACAGAAGAGAAGAGAAACCGCAACTTGGAAAAAGTAAGAAAAACTTACAGCGTATGTCTGCTCAATGTCCTCGGCGGCTTTGCGGAGGACGAACAGCTTAGCGGCCAGCGTAATGGTGTCGGAGGCGATGGTCATTGGATTGGTGCCGAGATCGGCCTTGTTCCAGTCGACGCGGTAGTGGTCAACGTCGCCCAGCACGCTGCCGTTCCACTGCTCGATGCCATGGGAGTCACTCTCCCAAACCTTGTCGATGAAGTCTACCCGGTCCGCAACCTGCATCAGCCCTTCTGATATGATATCATCCTCACCGGCTTCGCGAGAGTAGATCTCAATGGGTTTCTTGGCCTTGAGCTTGGCGTCCACTGCCTTGGCCTGGCCGCCCTTCAGAGCGGAGATCCGCTGCTCGCGTTTGGACAAGGAAATGCCGTATTGCCTGGACCCAGACAACAGGTATGATGTCCAGATGCCTTGTGCACTTGACCCTACGTCTGCACCAGCAGATCCGCCAGCAGCGCTGATGGTGAGTTGCGTGCTCTTCGCTGCCAGTTTCCCGGTTGACGCAGAAGGTGCTTTGGGCGGTGGCATCAGACTGGCATCCTGCGCAGCCTTGCGCGCGGGATTCTTCTGGACAGGGGCAGTTTCGGGCTTGGCAGTCTTCTTGGCGGCTGTATCCGTCCGAGAAGCGGACGGAGGCGCTTGGCGTGAAGTAGGAGGAGGCATCTGCAGGAATGTGGTCTTGGTGGTGCTCTGTGTTGGTGGAGGGCTCGGTGCAGCTGGTGGAGTAGCCTGCTGGGTAGGCGGCACAAGGGGCCGGCTACCCTGCGCAGCGTGTGGCTGCGCTTGGTCCTGCAGGACAGGCTCCACCACGGTGTTCTCTACCCGCTGCTCGGCAGCGGGATCGGGTCTTGCATCTACTGGTTCTTCTACCCGCGGCGTGGCCGCGGGGTCATCTTGAGCTGCAGCTTCTTCTTCCTGCTGCTCGGGGTTCTCGTCTTGCCGCTCAAGGGCAGCACGGTCCTGGTTCTCGAGGTCTTGATCAATATTCTCCCCAGCTGAGGCAGCTGGGGGGGGGGAGGGAGGCATCGCGTCATGAGCAGCATCCTGCGCGCTCTGGTCCGCGTAGGTCTGCTGCTCCAGGTTCTCGTCATGGTCACCAGCGCCCGCGTTCTCGGCGCCGATGTCCTCTTCTTCCATCTTTATAGGAGAGGGCGCACGCGCCCTATCCTGCGGCACTGGCTCATCCTCATCCTCAGAGAGATCAATGAGCTACTCGAGGTCTATGACGGGTTTCCTTTTGCTGGTGCGAGTGGGGGCAGCGGCTGCGTCAGCGTCCAGAGGATCGCTGGAAGAAGGAAAGAAATCAGAAAGAGAAAAACAAAGAAAAGTGTAGCAAGAAGCGGGAGCAATTTAGTACTCAGATGAGGTTATTTACCCTTTGCGGGTGGGGAGTTGCCTTCTGGCGGTGGTGGTTTTCTTCTTCTTCTCGGTCTTCTTGGCAGCGGGTTCTTGGGCACCACTTCCCGTCCTCTTCCGAGTGCTGGGAGCAGCCACAGACAGGGGGTCGACGTCCAAGGCCTCCTCGTCGTCCTCATGCTCAGGATCCTCTGCAGAATAAAGAAGAGAAAGAAGAGTTAGAAGCAGAGAAGGAAGTCAAGTTGGGTTGCGAGTAGGCAGAAAGGTGAACTTGGTCACCTTCGTCATCCTTGGACCAGTCCCGGATAGACGCGTCTACTCGCTGCTTACCAGGCTGAGAGGCATGCGGGATGCAGAGGGTATCCTGCGTGTCATAGGCCTTCTCATCGTCCTCTTCCCGGTCAGCGTGCCAGTTGTTCTTGAAGATTGGGGCATCTTCTCTGTGCTGCCGATTGATGTGCTGAGAAGACAAGCAAGATAGCACAAGTGAGTTAATTCCCAGCTATGAAGTTCTACTCGGAAAGACATGCAAACACAAAGCATATTCGTCTAAGTTATTTTACTCGGAACAGCATGCAAACATAAAGCATACAGAGCTAAGGAGTTCTACTCGGGATAGCATGCAAACACAAAGCATATTCAGCTAAGTATTTCTACTCGACAGACATGCAAACACAAAGCATATAAAGCCTAACAGAGTATCTATGATGTGCTACTCGGTATCAAAGTGCAAGAGCATAGTATAGAAGGCTAACCTGCTCAATGCGCTTGGTGCGGCTGTACGACACGAAGCCATACGTCCAGGTGTCGGAGAGCGTGGTCTGCATGATAGACCTCGCCCAAATGGCCACATCCTCCTTGGAGAGCTCGAAGGTGGTGGTCCTTGTCCAGTCACGGGGCCCTCCCATGTAGCACATCTTGTGTACGCGCAGCTGGAGCGGGAGCACTCGGCGCGAGATCCAGCACGCAATTGGATCGTCGCGGCGGAATCCCTCCGCCTTCAACTCGCTCAGGCGCTGCTCGATCTGGACGACGTCCTCGATGGTGTTCCTTGGATGGTAACCCCAGTTCTGCTGGGTAGGTAGCGTGTTCCGGAACTTGGGTAGTCCTATCCGGTTCTCGATTGGTTTCCCTTCCTCTGTGGCTACGTTCTTCACGTAGAGGAAGCTGCGCTGCCACTTGCGCACAGATTCAAGGCCCTTGACCTTAGGGTGGCTACCCGTGGAGCGCTGCAGCATCATGGCGCAGCCGGTCTTGGTCATGGCGCGAGCAGTATCCGTTTTACCCGGATTGGGGATGCTCTGTTTGCGGAAGAAGAAATAACGTGCCCATGTGTGGATTGTCGGGTACACGCCAAGGAAAGCCTCACACACCACGGCGTGGGTGGAGAGCATGATCAAGGAATTAGGTGGGAGATGATGTGGCTGGAGGCCGAAGTGCTCAAGAAATTTAGAGAAGAAATCCGAGATAGGGAGGCCGAAGCCGCACTTAAAGTGAGCAAGAAAGACAACATACTCATCAGCTTCGGGCGCGGGGACGACCTCGTTGCCTGGATGGCGGCACGTCACGCCGGGAGGCACACGGCGGGTGTTGACTAGCCATTGGCAGTCTTCCGCCATGACCTCGGAGCCCTCCCAGCCGGCGCGGGCGGCGGCATCGTCATCTCCGCGGGCAGCCATGGCGGCGGAGATGCGGATTGGAGATGCGAAGTGGAGGCACCGGTAGGAGATGTGATTTGGAGTGGAAGAATGGAATCTAGATCTATCTCGTGGTCTCTCCGGCAGCGCGTGGACCAGTGGCGCAGCAAGAGATTGCGGTGGCGGAGTGCTCGACGGCGGCGGAGAGGCGAAAGGACAGAGGATGAGAAGAGGCAGGAAAAAGAAGAAAGGAGCGGAGAGGGGGTATTTATCCCGCTCCCACAGGCGGCAGTTACCGGATTGATCGTGCGTAAAGATCGTGCGGCGTGGGTAGCGCAACCGTTAGAAACGCACACAACGCATATCGCGCGCGTAACGGGTGCAGTTAATCCCACGTCGAGATCGTGGGCTCTTTAGTGCGGTTTAAGTGACTTAACGGGCTGGTGGGCCCTGGTCGCAGTTATGGGCGCGTGGCCTGCTGCATCCCAGGCACCGAGGCATCGGGGGTACGGGGGCGTGACACGTGCCCTGTAGCGACACGGAGAGATGGATTTGCTCTGGCACAGCGGGATTCTGTTCGAATTTTCGCTAAGCCTTTTTACTCGGCATCTGAGAAGATAAATGGTGCTACTCGGAAAAGAAGAGATTCAAGCAAAGGATAAAGGCTACTCGGAGGTACTACTCGACATCTTACAGTTCAGAGACAATATTTGTTTTTAAGTTGGAAGGGCCCAGTGAATAAGTTCGCAGGACTCTACCAGCTTCGGGGACTAATGTCGGGGGGTTACCCCCGAGTAGGGGTAAGGCAAGTGCTAAAGGCAAGGTCAGAAGAGGTGTTTGGCAGAGTAGCTGGCTACCCGGTGCTTCCTACCCAGTCGACTGCTATCCGGTCATACACACTGATGGCCAGGAGGAAGAATCAAGGAAGTTATGTTCTTCCGGGTAGAGGAATTGGTCCGAGTAGAGGGAGTGGGATACCTACTCGGGCCAGAAGTCAATGGATCCGTTCTGACAAAGGATCCCGCGTATCCTGCGTCCGTACGGCGTGCGGTTCAACTTACGGAGCGCGTGATTATCCGTGCTACGGCGTGGCTATAGTGGAGGTAGGCGCATGTCAAGTCCTGTCACTGACAGAGGTGACAGGACAGGGCTAGGGGCCTACCCTATCTCACTGACAAGGTGGACAGGTCCCATCGCCGGACGGCGCGCGACGACTTACGATGCACTCGTCAGCGAGAAGCCGGAGACGTGCTCTGCCCTGCAGTGCTCCTGTCACATCCCGTCGTACTTTATACTTGTTTTCTATTCGGCTGGGCACTAGTATATAAGGTGCCCTGCCCCCTTCTGCGAGAGGTTCGAATCACTCGCTACGTATACCAGAGGCAACACTTAGAAAGAACTAGAGAGCGAGAGTGGCTACTCGGCTGAAGGCCTAATTGTACTGTGGGTACTCGGTAACACACATATAAAGAGAGAGGCAGGAGTATGGGTGTTACCTCCACACGAGGGCCCTGAACCTTGGTAGGATCTTGTTGTTTGCTGTACTTGTGATTCACCACACGCGACTACTCGCCGTGTGATCCCTTCCCGAGCACCTCCAGCGTCCATCGTCCCCAACATTAGCCATCCCATGGCATCTGCCGTGATACCACCACGACAGCAAGGGCTGGAAAAGCTGAGAAAGATCTAGAGGAAACCCGTACCAGCTTTACCACTGTCAAGAATCTGCTGAGAGACATCACTAGCAGCGTTTTTGGCAAGTTAACCCGTATTGTGTCCCTTGGTTTAATGTTTTGCCTTTCTGCTTCATAGTCTCATTTGCTAAGTTATCCATAACTAAGTTCTTATCAAAAATATTACTGCAACTTGTAGGCAGGATGCACGACAATAACCTCCAACTCCCTGACATGAAACTGAAAGCTATGTTCACCCTGATCCGGCAGTTATATGTTGGTGGTGGAGAGTGTATTAAAGCTGTCCGGAACTGGGATAACCCTCCTCAGAGGCTCAGTGATGTGCTTGTGGAACTATGTCATGTACCTCAATGGATAGAAGAGCACAAGTTATCATCATGTCGCCGTGGAGCTATCAAGGTGATGTCCCTGGCGAAAGCCTATCACCCGGAACTGGATCCGGGTCTTCTCGCAAAAGGTTTCCTAGAATATAAAGCTGATATGTCCAAGTATGAGAAAAAGACTTCTCCAAGATAGAGAGGGAGTGCCGGTTCCAAGCTTGTACTATTGCTGAGAAGGTCAAGCTGAAGGAGATGTGTCCGGGCTAACATCATCAAGTGAGCGTAAGATGGCCTTTTGTCCCCAAACAATAGCTGATGTCCGCCAAGTCCTGCAGAAAAGCCGGCTTTCAGTAGCATCTTTGTCTGGCGTGCCCCATACTGTCACCCCACCTGTTTCCGCTCCACCTCATCCTCTATACGAACCGGAGAACACTACTGATGCTCTGGCTCAGCTGGAGTGGAAGCACGTTCCTATCGATGAGGTTAAAGGGACAGAGGTCATTCAGGCGACAGTTGAGCCGGAGATCCAAGACCCGGCGCTTGAAGACCCGGCAGCTGAAGACCCAGCCCAGCAGAAAGGAAAAACTGTTGTGGAGTAATCACTAAATTTATGAGAAAACAATAATTTGGCCCTGATGGGTCTCTAATAGGCTAGATAAACTGCTTTATTTCTAGTCCTATTTTTGAAAGTGCGCATGTGCGCTTAAGATACAATTTGGTTTGTGATAACCTAGTTTTCTGCAAGGTTATGCAAAGTTTATTTCCGGGTTACAAACTTTTGCAGTACCCTTAATTTGTTTATTCGAATTTTTCCTTGATTTGGTTTATCTTTGCTATCTAGCTGAGCCGGTTTTTCGCATGACATATTCTAGTGTTCTAACTCTGGTGAGTTCAGGGTCATTGTAACCCGGTTTTGTCGGGTTATAGCATGATTGAATCATCCAGGTTTAAACATCTAGGTCATAAATTTGCGTGTAACCACTGACTGGCAGGCAAGTATAACCAATATATTTGGGCGTATGCCAGATTCTCGAGATATAGACTGTGCTCTAGCATCAGCCCCCAAGTAATCATATGTAAAAAGATGTTTTACTATAATGATAAATCTATGAGACAAATGCTAGTAACTCAGATTTTGTCTAAGTCTGCCTTTTATTGCCAATCATAACATAGTGATTACAATGATCCTATGTATAATATGGCATCAACTGGGCTATGTTCCATGGTCTTCCAGTTTCATCCTCAAATGTTTGTGATTTATCAGCATCACGCATATAAATGAGGTAATATGACCCATTGTGTAGTTTCTTACTTACTACGAATGGTCCCTCCCATGGAGGACTTAGCTTGTGCATCCCATCCTTCTTTTGGATCAAGCGTAACACTAAGTCCCCTTCTTGAAAACTTCGAGTTCTAACTCTACGGCTATGATAGCAACGCAGGTCCTGCTGATATATGGCTGACCTGGATGCTGCGAGATCGCGTGCTTCTTCTAAAGCATCAAGCGAGTCTTGATGAGCTCACTCATTCTGAGTCTCCACATAAGCAGCCACTCGTGGTGAATCATGACAAATATCACTTGGCAAAACTACTTAACCTCCATAGACTAGAAAAAACGGTGTATAACTTGTTGATCTATTTGGAGTAGTTCTTATGCTCCATAAGACAGCTGGTAACTCTTCGACCCAGCACCCCGCAGTTTTTTCCAGTGGTAGCTGAGTCTAGGTTTGATACCTTTCAGCAATTCCTGGTTAGCTTGTTCTGCCTGTCCATTGGACTGTGGATGTGCTACCGAAGCAAGGTCAAGTCGTATATGGTTTTGTTCACAAAACTTCTTCATTTCCCCCTCTGAAAAATTTGTTCCATTGTCTGTTATAATGGTGTGTGGGTAACCAAATCTGAAAATCAACTTTTTTAAGAACTTGACTGTTGTAACCGCGTCACATTTGCTGATTGGTACTGCTTCTACCCACTTTTTAACTTATCCACTGTCACCAGAAGATGAGTCTTTTTATCCGATGACCTTTTGAAAGGTCCTACCATATCTAGTCCCCAGACTGCAAAAGGCCAAGTTATGTGAATCATACGTAAATCCTGAGCTGGTACGTAATCCTGCCTTGCATATCTTTGACATCCTTCACAAGTTTTCACTATTTTTTTCTGCGTCAGCATTTGCGGTAAGCCAGAAAAAACCTTGTCTAAAGGCTTTTTTAACCAAAGATCTTGAACTTGCATGATGGCCACAGTCTCCTGAATGAATTTCCCTCAGGATCTGACATCCTTATTCTGGAGAAACGCACCTCTGGAAGATTCCAATTACGCTTCTCTTATATAACTCACCATTTATAACTGTATATGATTTTGACCTTCTAATAACTTGTCGAGCCATAACCTCGTCCTGCGGGAGTTTGCCTCTCGTAAGGTACGCTAGGTATGGTTCAGTCCACTCTGGTCTTGTATGCAACACTGCTACCAATTATGATTCCGGGTCTGAGTTTGCTAGGTCTTCCTCCATTGGAATCTTGATTGGGTGGAACTTTTTTCTTCTAGGAACCCAAACGAGCTAGTGCATCAGCTGCCTCATTAGATGTCGATCAATATGATCAACCTGATATCCCTGAAAATATCCGGCTAGTTGGGTAACCGCTCACTGTAAGCTGCCATAACTGGGTCTTTAGAATCCCAGGTTCCTGTAACTTGTTCAGAAACATGGTCTGAATCACCCAAGCATCGAATCCAGGTTACGCTCATCTCCTTTGCAATTCGAAGTCCATGAAGCAAAGCTTCATACTCTGCTGCATTATTAGTGCACTTGAATGAAATTTGTAAGACGTAGCGAAATTTATCACCTCTTGGGAATGTTAGCACCACACCAAGTCTTGAACCTTCCAGTTGTCGAGACCCGTCAAAATGCATAGTCCAGTATTTGGTATCAGGCTTATCTGGTGGAACCTGTAACTGTGTCCAGTCATTTATAAATCCGATCAAGGCTTGAGACTTTATTGCGGTCCTGGGCTCATATTTGATGTGATATGGCCCCATATCAATAGCCCATTTTGAACTCTCCCTGTTGCTTCTCTGTTCTGAATAATATCTGACAAGGGCGCTGAACTGACCACGGTAATGGGATGTTCCCGAAATTAATGTTTCAGCTTGCGACTAGCCATGAATACCCCCAAAAACTAACTTCTGCCAATACGGGTAACGTTGCTTAGACCTCGCTGACATAGTAAACCGGGCGCTGGACAAGACCGTCCTTTCCTTCCATCTTACGTTCCAAACTACGACCGCACTGACCTCCCTGTTATTGGCTTCTATGTATAATAACATGGGTTCCTTCTTCTCAGGCGCAGCCAAGATAGGCGCATTAGAAATTTATTTTTCAAAGCCTCCAAAGCGTCGTCCGCCTCTTGATTCCATACGAAGGTGTCTGTTTTCTTCAAGAGTCGATACAAAGGTATAGCTTTTTAGCCTAACCTGCTTACAAACTGGCTTAAGGCAGCAACACAACCTGTAAGCTTCTGAACGTCCTTCAGGTAAGCCGGCTTTTTCAGGTTGTGTATAGCCTGAATTTTTTCTGGATTTTCTTCAATACCTCTCACTGAAATAATGAAACCCAGTAACTTCCCAGCTGGCACTCCAAAAACGCATTTTGTTGGGTTAAGTTTCATCTGGTACTTGCGTAAGCTGGCAAACGTCTCTTCTAGGTCTGAGATCAAAGTGTCACCTTTCTGGGATTTTACCACAATGTCATCCACATAAGCGTGCACGTTTCGCCCAATCTGACTTTCCAAACAATTTTGAATACATCTCTGATAAGTTACTCCTGCAGTTTTTAACCCGAAAGGCATTGACGTGTAACAGAAAGCTCCGAACGGGGTAATGAATGACGTCTTTTCTTGATCATCTTCCTTCATTTTGATTTTGTGATAACCTGAGTATGCATCCAGGAAACATAGCAATTCGCAACCAGCCGTAGAGTCTATAATCTGATCGATACGGGGTAAAGCGAACGGGTCTTTAGGGCATGCTCTGTTCAGGTCTGTGTAGTCGATGCACATCCTCCAAGTTCCGTTTTTCTTGAGAACCAGGACTGGATTGGCTAACCACTTTGGGTGTAACACCTCAACTATGAACCCTGCAGCAAGTAACCTTGCTATCTCCTCTGCAATTGCCTTTCTTCTGTCATCAATAAAACGACAGAGGAAATGACGAATAGGTTTCAGGTTAGGATCCACACTTAGACTATGCTCAGCAAGTTCCCTTGAGAGACCTGGCATGTTAGAAGGTTTCCATGCAAAGATATCCCAATTCTCACGGAGGAACTTGATGAGCGCGCTTTCCTATTTTTCTGTCATGTGAGCCCCCACGCTGAACTGCTTGGACGAGTCCCCGGGGGTAAAGTCCACCAACTTGGTGTCTTGAGCAGATTGGAATTTTAACTTAGACTCGGCTGATGGTTTTTTGAGCGAGGTCATATCTTCTGGATCAACTTGCGACTTATATAGTTTCAACTCTTCCTCTGCACATGCAGTCTCTGCATATGTTGCATCACCTTCCTCGCATTCCAAGGCTATGAATCTGTCCCCATTGACAGTTATGTTTCCGTTAGGTCCTGGCATCTTTGGCTTGAGGTAGACGTAGCAAGGCCTTGCCATGAATTTTGCATAAGCCGGTCGTCCAAACAAGGCATGATATGGAGTTTTGAATTTTACCACCTCAAACGCTAGCATCTCCGTCCTGTAATTTTCAAATACTCCAAAAGTGACCTCAAGGTATATTTTCCCAATAGGTTGTGCGGACTTACCAGGTACAATCCCATGGAAAACAGTTGATGATGGCGGTAGTTGTTTCTCTTGCAGGTTCATCCTTTTGAACGTGTCGTAATAGAGTATGTTTATACTGCTTCCTTCATCTATCAATACTTTGTCCAACTTATAACCTCCAACTTGCGGAGCCACAACGAGAGCCACGCTTTCCGGACTATCAACTCTAGGAGTATGATCTGCCCGACTCCAGGTTATGGGCTGCTCTGACCAATTGAGCCATCTAGGGACAGCAGGAGCTACCGTATTGACTCCACGTTTCTGCACCTTTCGTTCCCTCCTGCATGAACTTGTAGTAAACACATGGTATTGGCCTGAGCTTAACCGTTTCGGGTTTGTTTGAAAACCGGAATTTCCTCCTTGGTGACCGCCGCCTTGACTGTTTCCCTGGTTACCTTGACCAGGGTGACCCGGATTCTGATTTCCAGGTCCTGGATTGCCAGGTCCCGGGTGCCCAGCTCCCATGTTGCCGGAACTACCTCCTCCATTGTTTCCTGGTCCATAGTTATTGTTACCACTGGGCCTGAAACCCTGCATAATGAAGAAATTTTCCCAGGAATGATTTGCTAACTTTCCGTTTTTGCTATGTCTGGGGCATGGTCCTTTCAGAGCCTGCTGAGCCTGATCAAAACTGTTAGGTCGGAATTTTTGATTTTCTCTGAAGTTATTCCCCTGACGCTGTTTTCTGTAACCTGTATTGTGTTAGCCACTAAATCTGAGGCCCCTTCCCCATTTTTGCGCTTGTTATTATTCAAGTTCTGGGGGTGCCGCTACTCTGATTCGGGTTCTGGCTACCCTTGTTTCTAGCTTTCTTCGCTTTTGCAGACTTCTCATCATCTGAGTCTGCATCCTTTGTTTTGTCAGACTCTGCATACTTGGTCATTGCATCCATTAATTCACTCATATTGTTTACGTATCGCTTAATATGCCCCAGCTTGTGCTTTAACGGGTCAAATCTGCAATTCCTCTCCAATGCTATGACTGCTTGCTGAGCGGTGAGTCCGACAGATGAATGTATAATTTCTGCGACACGTCGAGACCGGTGTTGAGCAGACTCCCCTTCCTTCGGGACACAGTTTTCTAGGTCAGTGATGGTCGTTGGCCGCTTGTAGGTCCCTTAATTTTTTTTAATGAACTGGTCCTTCAACTCCTGCCAGCTATTGATCTAGTTTGCGGGTAAGTTTTTCAGCCAAGACTTCGCAGGTCCTTCCAGCATCACGCTTAAGTATCGCGCACACACCGCATCGCTTACTTTCAGTATCTCCATGGCCATCTCATATCCCTCTATCCAGCCTGCAGGCTCCATGTCAGGTGTATAATTCACAACTCTGCGAGGTCATTTGAAATCAGCTGGTATTCTCTCGTTCCTGATTGCAGGACCGATGCATTGAATTCCAATCCTCCGAGACCCGAATTGAGCTGGGTTTGAGACCGTGATTTGAACCGGGTTTTGAATATGAACTGGATTCTTGTTTTCTGGTTCTGCAATTCTATGTCCTGTATTTAGGACTCCGGGCGCATAAGATACTGCTTGCCTGGGTGGGTTAGGCTGTTGTCGGTTAGCGTTGCTGGATCCTGCTGGGGCTGGAGAATTTCCATGGTGACTCCTTGGCAAAGCTGTCCTACTGTGATAGGGGGTCGAGTGTATCCCATCCTGGTTACTGTAATTCAACTGCTGAACCACCGCCGTTTGCAACAACTCAATAGCCCTCTGAGCTTCAACTGCCATAGGGTTAGTAGGGTCAAGTGGGATCTGTGCCAGACTAGTGGTTGATGTCCAAATGTTATCCATCAGATTATTGCAGTGACCCGGGGGCGTATGAAACCTTTCCTGCAGAGGCTGTGCTGGAGTTGGCACTGGATTCGGTCTGCCGTGCAGCTGGACGGGTGGCTGGAAACGTGCTGGGTGAACCGGAACGGGGATAGCCGGCGGGTTCATGGGGTGACCTGGGCCAGCCGGGTTGCGAGCTTCGGGGTTCCCAGCAGGGGGTGTAAATAAATTCTTGAGATTAGTGGGCTCGAGCCCTACGCGAACTCGTTGTTCAGACGAGTACTATGACGTCTATTCTGTATTGAGTCTAGCTCCCTTTGCCTGAAAGTTAGGTGAATTCCTTCCCTCTCCAGACGTGTAGCCTCCTCCAGAACTTCTAACCGAGCTTTGTTTATGCAGGTCGCCTCTTTCTCGATCTCTCGACGGGCATGAGTTATTTCCTGTCGGAGTCTTTCTATCTCTGCGTTGCATTGCGCCAGGTTTTCCAGGGTGATCGGCGTTGCCAGAATCTCATTTAATGAATCCATCGCGGTCATCAACTCAAGCCTTGGGTTATATGACGCAGGCCCGGTTAGGTCGATCACTGTTTCCCCTGGCCTGGAGCTGGTTGCCCCGCGTCCTGTTGAGGGTGTCACCGCTGGTCCTCCTGGGGCTACCGTTGGTGCTGTGCCCGTAATGCCTGGCGCTCCGAGAACCGGATTTGAGGTTGAAGCCTCCTTTGTAATCAGGTTTCCTTCCGAGTCATATCTGGGCTCGGTTGGTCGCGTGGGACCAGCCATGTAGACAACGGCGTCATAAGTTGCCTCAGCGAAACCTTGCGTATCCAATTCTAGTTCTCCTCCTAACCGGTCTCCAAAGAGCTGGTGGATCGAGCCTGTTTCATCGTGATCATCATTGTTCCCAACCGAGGACTCCCCATCGGAATTCACTGCCACAGTCTTCTCAGACACCGAATCTGATAGTTGGTCCGGTTCTGAAGTTGTTGTCCCGACGTACGCAATGAAGACATGGATCTTCCCAAATGGGACGTGAAGTCCTGATTCCACGGAGGCGAACTCAGGGCCCCACGTGTCATGATTGTAATAGTTCCCACGCCGGCTCCTCCTGAGCCGGCCTATTGCGAGCTTCTCGATCCCAGGTAGTGCTCCTTCCGAAAAGACGACGCTTCCGCGAGCAAGCCCCACGGTGGGCGGCAACTGTCGTGGTTTTTTCACGGCAAGTGTCCTCATACGAGAACTAGATTGCGAGGCCATTACTTCTAAGCGAAACTTTGAAAAGGCTAAGGTGGAAACGAGAGACGCGAGTTTACCCAGGTTCGCCCCCTCTATTGAGGGTAAACCTACTCCTGCTTTTTTACTATCAGGGAATAAGGTCTCGATTACAAAGGGCGAATCTGGGTCTCGATGTCTCGAGCTATTTTCTATCAACTTAGAACTTGTCCTTCTACATCCCCGGGTCTCCCCTTATATAGTGGACGAGACCTCCGGGTTACAAGGAAAGTCCGGGTCACACCCATCCTCGGAGTCCTTGCTTCCTCCGGGTTTCATTTACCTCGCCGGTTCTCATCATGACCAGGCTTTTCCTTGCCGGCCTTAAATTGTCCTCCGGGCCTCCAGGCTTCCATGTCTTCTTTCCTAGGCTTTGGGCCGGTCCTTTCGTCATGTCCGGGTTATAGTTACCATAACCCGGTTCTTCTTATCATAACCCGGCTCCATTAGTTATAACCCGGATTATGTAACCTCAATTCGCCTGGACGATCTCCAGGTTATATTGGTGGCCGGTAAGACCTCTTACATATTCCCCCAACAGGTCCGCTTTTAGATCGGTTTTATACTGGTACCATGAGAGGATTTTGGGAAGCCTCACACGTAGAATAGAATCACGTGAGGTTTATATTCGGCTCAAGGCCAATTAGAGATAGAGTACAGTACGGTTGCAATACATGCTATATACACGCAAACACACGCAAATATAAAAAAAGTCTGTGTACGCAAAATTTAATTGTGCCTACTACTCGTAGTAATCTGCTGGGGGCAAGTCAGCGCAGGATCGATTCGATCTGTTGGTCTCGATCGGTAATCTCTTCCTCCATCCATCTCTTTTCTGCCGACACGACATAGACGAGCGATCGGAAATTGAATTAGTGTTTCTGGTTTCTTGCCTTCTTCTGTTTATTTCTTACCGAATCCTGACCAAACTTAATCTCTCACTCCAGACGGCCGGCTACTCCACCAAACCCAATTCCAGGGCATATCTTGACGAACTGCTCAACAGAGGTGTTGCCGAACGCAAACTGCTGGACACGTCTCAGATGTATGTATGCGCCTTTTTTTATCCTACATGTGTTCGCAATTCAGGACGGGAAATATATACCTTAGCTAGCTACTCCCTCCGTTTCACAATGTAAGGCTTTCTAGCAAGTTAGTTTATGGAACGGAGGTACGTAGTACCTATTCTAGTGTATTGCGGAACCAAGTTTCAGTGGTTATCATGTATCAGTCTTCTTTTATTTTATTGAAGCCTGACACAAGTTCAATATCCAGTCGCGGCGAGGAAGATCAACAAATGGTGGCCACTCCACACCCTCGAGAGGAGTTCGTCGACGATGCTGCTGCTTCCCACAAGCCACGGTATGCTTTTTGTATCATACAGTATATGATTGAGGTTATAGTCAGCAGCTGGGCTTGCGTTCCGGTCTAAGCTGGATTGTTTAGAATGTCTTGTAATGGCACTTTTACTCACTTGGTGCAATGCATGCATGAAGTAGTAAATCGTGTTTCACTTTATTTACTATTTTTTATGTTGTCGAAATCAAAAAAGTTGTGTTCATTTTATAGGTTTAAGGTGCCAGATCTTTCGGCATTGAAGCTCAACGTTAATCTCTTGGGGTCTTCATGCATTTCGGTGTTGGTTCCCACGGGTCTAATGATCAAATATTTTGTCCGAGTTGATATGAACGGATTTTTCCATATATACCCTGATCGCGGTGGACCATTTGAGAGCATACAGGAAGCACAGGAAGCCATTGACAGCCACCATGCTGCTCAGCGGGAAAACCTGTAAAGTCTCTCAATTTTCTTAGATTTATGTTTGTGTTCACACCTTGAAAATCCGAGATTTCCAAAGTTAAGGAATATCTTATGAACTGTTGTACAACTGTTAAAATAGCAAGCAATGCTTTTACAAAACGGCACCCCCTGGAAAGGGCCGGTGCTCCATTATAGTGAAATAACGGAACAACCATCCAGCCCCACAGCGTAATTATACATAGGGTCGCAACCCCTAAATAGCAAGCAATGCTAGAAATTCAAAAGGTTTATATGGATGGTATGCTATAGGTCTATTTATTTTTATCTTTACTCGTAACCTGTACAATTGCATATAGCTTTTAGTGCCACACCCACATTAAATCATTAGTAATAATCAGCTGAAAAGGTGTTGTTTTGTTCTGTAACCAGTAGTGTTTGTATTCAGAGTTCAGACACACTTATTTGGAGATAGAAAAAACAAATGACGAACTTTAATATGGACTAGGAATAGCCTAATGGTTTGGAGGGCCAATACCTTCCCACCCCACCCTAGTTTGAGTGTTCTTACTCGCAATTCAATGTTGTTGTACCATTCTGAATTAAAAATGCCATGGGAGTACCTCACCTGCGGTTTAGTTTTTGTTAGAACCAGTTTTGTCTGTTTTGCCCTGTTTTTGTTAAAACAACCATGAGTTGTATTAATCTGGTTCCTACTTGAACAAAATCTTTGCATGCAAACTTATGAACCAAAAGCTTCTGTCATAGGTTATTCTATAAATTATTCTAATAACCTATAATATTCCTATATCTGAAATAGGTGCATGGATGGACTTTCTGACGAGGAAAAGACTGTGCGATATGCTCTTTACTGGTACCATAATGGCACACGAAAGCATTCTGCAGAAGCTTTAGCTGCCTGTACGACCAATCTCCCTACAGAAGAATTAATTAAGTGTTTACTAGATAAACACAACGAGGACAATGGACTTGTTGGGGTATGCTCTCTCACTCTTTTTTGGTTGAATGATTTCTCGGAATGGCATCAAATTCATGTTACCCTTCGTGATACTATCTATTCTTACTATTTCAGGATCTTGCATATGAACTAGAAGATGTGGTGAGCCACAAATCTTGTTTTGATGGGAAAAACTGCACCTATAGATCTTATTCCCATTTCAATGTGACCATGAAGACTAAAGGAGCTGATGCCAACAATAATCTGTATTTTGTGGAAGTCACTTGTATGGATGCCAATTATGAAGTCCATGTGCTCACCTTCCTTTCCATTGTTAAACCTGGTGATAATGGTATATTATACTTCAATTTTCACATTCCTTGATATTTACATTATTAATTTCTCAAACTTGTTAGTTCACTCCTAATTTGTAGCATTCACATGAAATATTTTACTCTAAAATAAGACACTAACTAATAATAGTAATGAAGCAAGCAAATAACAAAAGATAAAAGTTCCTAATGAATTGTTGAAGATTGCAATGTCAGGAAGCTTTATTAGATAGGCTATTATTTGTCCTATCAATTTCACACTGTAGGAAATCAGCTATTAAGGCCAGCATGTCATTTATAAGGCTGGTTTCAGCAAATGTGAATGCTGGCTGGCTATGTCTTTACCTATATTTATTCACATATTTTTACCTCTTTTTTAAAGGCGAATGCCACGTGTGTGGAGTTGACGTGAAGCACCCTACTGATGATGATGGATACAACCATGGTCGCCCCAGGGTGTCACGTCGTTATTCTCAGGTAGATGAAGTTGATTTGTTTGAGGAGGTATGTTATACTGATTTCTTTTTCTTAATTGATTGTTTTGGACACTGCAATATTTTTCTAGTAAAATCAAAATTAATTAGCGACAAAAACAGCCAATTGTAGGCTGCAGTTTAAATCATTAAGTATTCCAATTATAAGTTAGCTTCACAATAGGATAGATGACTACATGTAAAAGTTTGGGGAAATTTCTGGAATCCTTCTCATTCACTTGCTATGTACATCGACATGTATAAATATATATACACATACATGTGGGCCTATGAACCACACACTAAACACACACACATATGGCCAGTACATACACATCCCGAACTGCACTTTCACTCCTAAGCCTATTCGTTCTCCCGAATTTACATGGTTTATCCTTATTATACCATCATCAGATTTCTCTTTAATAAAGAAACTATCTATCTCCATATGTTTTGGTTCTATCATGTTGGACCAGATTGCTTGCCATGCAAATAGCTGACTTACTTTCAGTTCTGATAGAATAGTTTTATAGTATATAAAAAGTAGCTTGTCCATTTGATTGTGGCAAACACTCAAGTTTCATTGTCTCTCCCGTTTTGCAGTTGTTTGCCGTGCATGATGAGGCTTGGTTGGAAGCAGAGGAGGCTAGAGTTAAACGCACCGTCAAGGAAGGGATGGAGGCCAGGCGCAAGTTGAAGTTGGACAAGAAAAAGGAAGATCATGTGAAGATGGACAACAAAAAGGAAGACCATGCGAATGAAGATGTATAAGTATGTCGTACCAGCTAGGCGGACGCTAACGAGTTGGACATGTTTAGAACACCAGACCTAGACAATTAGGAGATTAGCGAGATGAACTTGGATCAATAGCTTTCACCTTCCAACAATTGGTGGTGTGTTGTTGTTCGTAAAAGTTGCATCCATGTTTTGTCGGCTTTTTAGCACAGGCAAACATTCCATTAACTTTGGTCGGCACCATCGCTGTACATGGCCCTGCCAGTTCATGTGCTGGCCTGTTACAGTCACGATGCATGTATGCGACATGGTAGTAATGAAAGAGAGCCGAAGGAATACTCTGCTTCTCTGAAGAGTGCTCCCATCGGTGCAGCATCTTCTTCGGAAATGCATAACCACACGTAGGTTGGACCCCCCCGTACTATCCAGACCATTAAAATGCTGAAAAACCTGGAGATTCGTGCAAACAACTTTCACAAAAGAGCCCTCCCACCTCTGTCCAGGTAGTTTGCAAAACAGCCCTCAGATTTCCACGTTTTAGATGTTTTAGCCCATTTTTGCTCTCCTACAAGAGTTCGGAAAAAAAAGTTTAATACCAATATTTTTTTCACAGCATATATTTTTTACGGGAATAATAAACTATATTACATATGATTTTTATATCTGAAAAATAACTATATCGCATATATTTTTAAATCTCCCAAAAGTAATCAACAATATTCGTATAAGTTTCATAATTTTTTTTCATATAAGAATTTTCACAGAAAATAGTCAACTTCAATTTTTCTCACAGAATTTTTTCCAGGAATATTAAACCTGTTGAAATATTTCGAGAGATTTATAATCAGAACAAATTCATATAAGTTTCATATAAGAATTTTCACAAAATATTCAACAAGTTTCTTTATATTTTTCAATATCCGAGATATCTTTGTTGACTATTTTATACGCTGTCTTCACAAATTCATACATAGAAAATACGTAGAAATACATGGATTCATAAGAGATTTGCACAATCATTCAAGATTTACAGATTTAGCAAGAATCCCACAAATATTCACAGATGCATTCATACGAGATTTACACGATCAATCAAGATTTACACAAGATTCACACAAGATTCATACATGTACAAACAGAGGATTTATTAGCAATTCAAGAAATTCGACATGAAGAAAGATTCAAGACGAATTCATAGAATAACAACGAACAAGACTTGGATTCAGTGTGATCCATCATCTGCAAGGAAAAAAATAACAAGAAGAAAATAAATCTTAGGAGGTACGAGGTCGATGACGGGATCTGCTCGGCGCCCCTCCAGATCCGTGCCGTGGAGAGCAGGAGGAGACGGGAGAGGAGAGTGGAGGTGCTCGGCCTCCTGCACGCGCGTGGAGCCCCGGCCGCCGGGGTCTGGAGGAGATGGAGACGAGGATCCGGCGACCTCTAGACAGAGAGCAGCACCTGCAAGGTCGAAACGGGGTGGTCGACGTGGGCAGCGCCTGGGCCAGCCAGACACGGAGCGCCGTCGTCGCGGCCCGCGCCGTCGCGGACCGGAGTGGGACCAGGCGGCGGTGGAGGCGTGGTGGAGGAGGGCCGGACGAGGAGGCGGCTCGAGGTCTCCCCGGCGAAGCTCGGGAGCAAAGCCGGCGCGGGTTTCGCCGGCCTAGCCGCGGGAGCACATGCGGCCGCCCCACGCCCCACGCCGGTGGAGGGACGGCCTGGTCCTCCGGGCGCCGTGGAGGAGGGCGGTGGAGAGGGCGCAGCGGAGGCGCCGCCAGGGGGAGGGGAATGGGGGTCGGGACCGTTTGGGGGCTAGGGTTTGCGGTTATGTATCACAGTGGACTGCGGGTTAATTTGACATTTTTTGGAGGGCAAATATGCAAAAACGTCGGAAATGTTGACTGGGTGGACCTTTCCCAGATCCAACAGTGGCGATAGTACGGGGGGTCCTGCCTACATGTGGGAAATCCGCACTCCATCTTCTTAGCTGTTTGTAGTGATCGCCTGTTTTAGTACCTGGCAGTCTGTAGCAAAAATTGCTGCAGCAAAAGATTAGCTCACAGTCGGGCAGACAATAATACAATGCATAGCTATTATATTCTACCTTGAATGATACAAACATGTATCTGAATTCTACTAAAGTTTCAGCGAGTCTGAACTGTACATTTTCGGACTCGTAAAGCAGTTCAAATGCAAAAATTTAGCAATATACATGGGTTCTACATTTGTATTCGAGTCAGTCTTGTCTAGTCCAGAAAGATTTTTTCATCATACAAACATGTATGTAAACAGAGTCATGCAACAGCCCACACGAAATCCACACTCAAGCTGGCAGTTAAACAACAGAGTAAGAAGCAAATATCAGCTGGCCTGAAATGAACAGAAAAATAAACCGGAGAGATCAATAAAGTTCTCTGTTTCCCACAATGCATCTCCCTGCCAACTGAAACAAGGTCAACGGCCAGGTTTACATGATGCAACCACAAAAAATGGACCCGAAACTAGGCAACATGGCATTACATATTTTCCGACCAATATCTGCTCAGCGCTCTGTGTGTGAAAGAATTTGCAAACGCGGTTACACAAAGAGTTGTCGGTCTCGTGATTTTCTCTGAATGATGAGATACCATCATCCATACAGAGTGATATGGCTCAGCTCCGGGGAAGAGGTTGAACTAACAAGAAACTCTATGATATACCATCATCCATACAGAGTGTCCAATACAAATGTACACTACTTAGCCACCTACCCGGGGCAGAGGTTGAACTAACAAGAAACTCTATGATATAGACACAGCTGATTCCTATGACCTTCCCGCTGAAATGCCTGAAGATGTGCGTAGGAATGCTCCGGTATGTATGCAAGACCTGCAGTAGAAGGCGTGAATCAGCAAAACGCAAGACAACACCGAATCGGGAGCTTTGGCGTCTGATCGCACAATAGAAACAATTTTTAAATTTATTTGTCAAGGGTAAATCCGAAGAGCCTGTTATTCAAACTATGACAGAAAGTAAACAGAACAGCCATAACACATTTTCCTTTTTGGTTACTTTGGCTCCCTACTCTACTCTGGCTGGTAAGTTACTGATTTCCAAGCTTTTAGTTTCTCACGAAGAAATTACCTTTCTCCTTTATACTAGTTATTTGCAGCGTATCCAGTGTAATGATCCCATCTGTTCATAGAACTATCTCGATTTGACAGTGGTGCTTGAACGTGCAGGAACACACCTGTTAACGGTAGTAGCTTGAGTTTGACAGTGGTACTGAAAAACTGTGCCATGGCTCTTAATAAAGGGGCAAAAAGACGTGGATCCGTACCCTAGAGGAACTGCACTCTGCAACCACAAATGAGTACAACCAGCTGAAGTACTCATTCTATTCCTTCCATTGTCAGTTTCTTTGGAGAGGCAACGATGACTGAATCCAGTCTCCGAAAGCGAGTTCCGTGCTTTCCCGGTTCGGATCTTCTCGCGGACTCATTGAGATTATCATGAGAACATTTGGCGTGGTTGGAGCTGATTCCAAGGATACAACTGAAGAAGAACAGGATGCTTCTGGAGCAAGAACGGTTAAAGAGGGCCAAAAATTACCTGCACAGGAAGTTGAGGAACTCGAGCACTTGGGATAGAATGTCGTAATGACAGTTCAGAAGATACAGAGATCATAAGATCACTAGCTGCACAGGGTTGCCAGCTCGTCGCCTGCTTGAAGAGAAGTTTTGATTCTACAAAGGATAAAAAGACTGGAAGTCAGGATTATCAACATATACTTGTTCCCAGTCATATATTCTTATTGTTTAACAGTTCACCTGTGGAATTGCAGCGATATGATACGAGTACAGGATCAGTAAGGGCAACACTGGGGTCGCTAACCCTCGGTGTAAAAGAATTTGTGGCAGCTCCAGTTGTCTTTGGAAGTGACAAAGTGGGAGGTGCATCAATGTTGGTCCTTCGGTTCCTGGAGGAGATAATTGCCGGCTTTCAGAATAAATGAGTGCTGTAAAGGAACAAAGTAATACATAACACACATGGGAGCTTTCAGTCTTTGGAACCCTTTGTGAGTGAAAGAAAGGTACTATCATGTATTTGCACCACTCTCTGGTCTACTCCTAGCTAATCTAAGTGATACAAAGCGAAGTAGCTTTCTGTACAGGGGAACAAAAGGATCAAAACCTTCTGCACCCCATGCTGGATTTACACCTTGTACTTTTCCAGTTAGTCCATAAGGATCGGACACCCATATCCAGGACCATACAAACCCGTTGCATGAAATGCGCCAAAGCCAAACCAAGCCACCCCTGCAAGAAATAAATGAATTCCAAATATCTTGGAAAAATCCAAAGAGGGTTTTCCCATCCGCTGGTTCCGGGGAATCTAGCTATAGGAGAACCAGGAACGGGAAGATCTCGCCTTTTTCCGCCCGACTCTTTGATCTTAAACTTAAGAATGCTGGTTTTAAGAACAAGTGATTGCCCTTCTCCGACCACGTATAGTGTTGCACACCATCTTACCATGTGTATTCCACTGCTAATAACACAGCTAAACTGAATCTGGTGAAAGTAAAAGGGTTTGGTCCAATCCATCATTAAGGAGACCAGTACTCTAGGTCATATGAAACCAACTTGTTCAGACCAAAACGGAATTTTTTTAGAAAACGAAATGAACTTTTTTTTCGCGAAAACGCAAAAGCCTTGCGTTTTGATGCATTGATAGAAAAAGGAGAGTTATTTACAAGCCTTGAGACAGGCAACCCCACACGTTACAACTCAACCCAAAACTACCTAGGGGAGTGAGAGTGCAAGACCGCTAGCCCCTGCGCTCACCCACGCACTCGCCTCAGTCTTGATGGTTTCCATCAAAGCGCCAACCGAGGGGTGTACGTTCTCGAAGACGATCGCGTTCCGATGCTTCCAGATCCACCACGCCGTGAGCATAATGGCAGAGGAGGTGCCTTTACGCAGCAGACGGGGGGTGCACTTCAGCGTCAGACTCCACCACTCCACGAAATCGTCTTCTACAACTGGAGGCCTCGCCGTAGATCTAATCCAGGATAGTACCTCATACCAAACCGTCCTCGAGAACGAGCATCCAGTGAGGAGGTGGCCCATCGATTCCGTTTCTTGGTCGCAAAGGGGGCAGCTGTCATGGTGGGGCAGACCGCGGCGAGCGAGTCGCTCCCCAGTCCAGCAACGATCTAGACAAGCCATCTAGAGAAAGAACTTCACCCTTGGCGGCGCCCAAGATCTCCAAATCATCTGCCAATTCTTTTCAGAACAAAACGAAAACTGAAATATTCCAGAGGTTATAGCACATGCTATGAGACTTTCTTCCCTTTTCTAAATTAAAGATGGGGTCAAGCTGGTGGATTAGGCAAAGCCAAATGGGAACTAATTTATGGAAGAAATCATTTATAACGAGTTTGGAAGAATCCGTGCGAATATATGTACCTGAGTGCCAGACTGCCAGATTTGGTAAACTGTGGCCATGCCCGACTTCAATAACGGCAATTGGTAGTGACAGAGGAGAACCTCCTTTGGATGCCTCCTGAAAGACAATAGTAATTGCATCTATGAATACAACTATCTTGCACATGTTGTGGAGCGATGTTCTGAAAATAGAAGGTATACACATTAGGTTTGATTTTTTTTTTAAGAAGTATGAGAAGTAAATGAAGGATTTGGAATGTTCATAAAAACTTATCAAAACACACAGAAGATTTTCTGCAGTACATTTCAGAACAAAAGAATGAACTTCAATTGGTTGAATGATTTCAACTTTTCTTGATCATCCTTTCCCTGGAAGATATACACCTTCTAGACCACAACGTACGGAATACCACTCAGGCTCCAAAGGTACTCCTCTAAAGGAAAGCTGTCCATCATTTATAACATCAGGTGTTTTTGCAGGCTTTTCAGGCATAATTTCTTGACTTTCAGATATTGGTGGTGGTCTTATGTTTGGAGGCTGAGCGGAGGAGGGTGAAGGCATTGAGTAGCTTCAAAAGTTACTCGATGATAAAATTTGAGACTCGGGAGCAGAACTAGATTTGAGAGTAGGAGGCGATATACACCGGGTCTTCCATATTGCTAAAAGCAACATTCACTTGTAAAACAACCTGCACCCTTCCAACAGAGAACATGAGAGATTGATCAGCACACATATAAGCAACCCAAAATCACACAACAAAATTACATGAATGCAACTTAGCCGAGCAGTATCGCGATTACCTTCTAGAGATTTTGCTTTTTTGAATGCGAAAAATCATACTTGTACCATAAAATAATAAAAAACATGATTAGTATATTCAGTAAACTGCAGCGGTTATGCAACAGATTTACAGATTTTCCGATGGCACCGAACGTGCTTAGCTATAGCTCTAAAATTCCAGGCCCCTGCTTACTACTGCAACCGGTATAAAGTTGCGTTAAATGCAGGTAAGAAATGTATTGAAGGCAGTTGTCAATTTGCTAAAATTGATGCCATGAGGTATTAGATTTCAAATCAGCCTCCAGGTATCTATCAAGTAGATACCTAGAGCAGCTAGAATTAGCGTATCAAACTTGCGATTATTTGCACATAGCCTATAAACTTCCTAGCAGTCAATCACTAAAATAAAATCTAGTGCATAATGTCACACAGCAACTAAACAGAAGGGTTATTCGAAACATACCACGATGTCTCCATTCTGCAGAGCATAGCATCTTGCAGTATCACGAGCGACTCCTCGAGACGTGCTTTCATCAAAAACACCTTTACCGGAGATGGTGTTGTAAGCATCACTCCTTGAAGCCGTGTTATTTGTCAGGTTATCTGCAGCATGTTTTTTATCTGCTGCTTGTGGTATTCCATTCGAAGGAGAGATTCGGTCTCCGCGGTATCCTCTGCCGATGGCGACATATTGCCATTGTCGCTGAGCTCGACCCTAAACGGAGATATGGGCTGCTTCGAGGCCGACAGGCACGCCAGTACACGGACCTGCTCGCGTGATTACCATCCAAATTCAGACTCCAGGAAATGGCTGCTGCACAAGCAAATATGTGCTAGTGGCAGACCCCTCAAGTAACTTGAGAAGGAAGGAAAATGCAATTATTATCACCAGGGAAAAGGAAGGAACATGGCTCCAATCATCAGGAAGCTCATCTGGGACAGTAAAATTGCAAAGTATTTAAGCTACAAGACTGCATTTCCAGAGATAAATGTGGAAACTGATGACTGAATCTCCAGCGCGATGGAAGCCGAGCAAGGCAAGAGGGTACCAACTGTCTGGGATCGTGATCCACCCTTGGTCCTCCGTGACGTCGACATGCTTCCCCACCGGAGCTGGAGCTTTGGAATCTGAAGAGGCGGCGGCATCCCCGGCGGTCTCTTCAGTTCAATTGTTAGCAGCGGCCCCGTCCTCTTCAACGGAGGCGGAGGCAGGGTCGCGGTACGGGTCGTCTGCGAGGGTCTTGGCCTGCTTCTTCGAGGCGCTGGGGCATCCGCGTCCGGCTGCGCGGCTCGGTAGAGGAAATTCATCGCCGCTCGCCGTCAGTCAGCAGGCTCGGTGCTGGTGGGGGAACGAAATGCCCCCAAACGGGCTTCGTGGTCGATCCCGCTGAGCAGCACGGAACGCGGCGCAGCCGGCCCCTGCAACGGCGGTCGGCGGGTGCGGGTTGTGGATCGGGAAGAGCTGCTGTGTGAGGACCCCCTCACGATCGCCGGTGGAACTAGGATACACGAGAACCAGGCGAGAGTTTCACAGTTCATTCATTTTCTTCAATTACCACGCTACAAGCGCATCTATAATTTTTGATTTTTTCTATCGAGTACCCTTATTTTATTACCATGTTTTTACACGTTTTCTTTTCTTTCTTTTGGTTGTTTTTATCGACTAACCTATTAACAAGCTTCCCTAGGCCGGATTTTTATTTTTGCTTTGTTTCTATTTCAGAAAAGTTCTGAAACAAATATTTTCGGAAAGTGCTGAA
Source organism: Alopecurus myosuroides (assembly GCA_028641055.1). Taxonomy (NCBI): domain Eukaryota; kingdom Viridiplantae; phylum Streptophyta; class Magnoliopsida; order Poales; family Poaceae; genus Alopecurus; species Alopecurus myosuroides. Next base: position 35,953,425 of record CM054063.1, read on the forward strand.
AATTCACGGAATTTTTTTTTTGTATCCGGAACGAAGACGAAGTCCAAATAAGACCCGAAAAGGAGCCAGGGGTCTCTAGTGGGTGCCAGGCGCGGCCCCACCCTAACCAGCGCCTGGTGGGCCCTGGCCACCGCCTCTCATAGCCTCTTCGTTTATAAGTTGCCTTTAACCCAAAAAATTACGGGGACGCAGCTATTTTCCACGAAACATTAAGAGAAGCGTCGTCACCTCGAAAGTCCAATTTAGGACTTCTGCAGCCATGTTCGACACCCTACCAGAGGGGGGAATCGTCACCAGAGTCCTCTACATCGCCATTATCGCCTCCAGACAGATGCGTGAGCAGTTCATCTCAGGTCTACGGGTCCATAGCAGCAGCTAGATGGTTGTTCTCTCCCTTATGCCTCCATGTTTAGAGTCTCGTGACCTGCCTCACATGATTGAGACCACCGTTATGTAATTGTGCATGTTGTGATTGTTTTGTTCATATCAATCAGAGATGTTTCACTTATATATGTAGAGAGTTTTAATCTTCTCTTGCAGTGCTCACTGGTGTTTGATTACCTTGGCCAGATAGTTCTTTTTGCCTCCAAGAGAGAGTTTATATGCTAAATGGTAGGTTCACATCTCCCTTACATCTGTGCTCGAGTGACAGAAACGTGAAAGATGGGAGATGTGATGTTGCTGTTAGGGATAAAACAACAGTGCTCTTGTCTACAAATGAGAACCATTTCTTACATTACGTATTTTCTTAATGCATTTGTATGTTGCACATAAAACAATCACTCCGTTGCTGCAACTTAATACCAGAGAGATTTAATGGATAACTTTTTTGATGTGGACTTTTAGATATGGATGCATGCTGGATAGCGGTCCATATGCTTTGACGTACTGCCTACAATGTTAGAACCCGTGAACTATATCTCATCATAGTAGTATTGTTATACGTTCATGATTTTTCAATTGCCCAGCAGTAATTTGTTCACCCAACATGTTTGTTTTCTTTGGAGAGACACCACTGGTGAACCTATGACCCCCGGTCCTATTTTCCTCATAAGTACAACATTTTTTTAAGCACTTCCATTTTTTGTACCGTTTTCACGTTAATTACTTTTCAAGACTCTATACATTTAATTCTCCTGTTTTCAGCAAGATGAGAAGATTGACAATCTTCCGGAAAGTTGGGGCAAGAGAGAGTTTGTGTTTGTGCGCAGGTTCCACGCTTGGTCAACATCGATAAATGGCGTCGTTGATACAAGCAACCATCTTTAAGACTATGAAGTCCCACTGATTCGATAAACCCTGCTTCCTTAACTGGGGGAATTTTTTTGCTAGACTACATCATACCTTCCGCTTGGGGTCTCCCAACGAGCGTGTGATCACATCAACATCTAGTAGTTTTTCTGGTGTTGTTGTCGGGGAGTTCTAACTTGCTGCAAGGGGAGTCTCACACTTGCACTCTCTTTCTTTTGTGTTGTTCTTGCTTAGTTTAATTTTGTTTAGTCTTGTTTTCTCTTTATCAAAACGCCAAAAAAATAGTTCTCTAATTTCTAGTCTTTTACTTGCTTTAATGCAATTGCTATGGATGAACCTACTAGAACCTCTATGTTAATGGAGGAAAGAGAATTTTATATAAAGTGTAGAGAATAAAAAGAGGGTAAACTCTTGAGAGGTATGTTAGATAAGTTGAATGATATTGCTGAACTTTTGCTTGATCTTCATGACACAATTTTTTTCTCTGAACAACATGATAGACAGTTCATATTCGAGTGTCAGTTTAGTAAAAAAAAACCTTTAATTGCAACATATCATTGGGTTAATTATATTAATCTTGGAGTTGAACAAGTAGAACAATTGGTTACATTTATGGCATCCTCTGAGATTTAATTCCATCATGGTTGAGAATTATGAAACTTGCATTGCTTCAAAAGGACTTAAATTTACAAACTCTTTCATTCTTAATTATTGTCTAGAAGATTTCAGCAATAATGAGTATATCATTGATTATAAAGAGATATTCCTTTCCTCACAAGAGTTACTCACATTTTGCAGGAGCATATGGAAGAAGAAATTGCTGAAACTGGTAGCCCATTGGATAAAAAAGAAGAGGAGATTGATGATCAACAGGAAAAAGAATGGAGTAGCTACAAATTCCTACCTTCTAATGAGAGTAATTCTTTAACTCATAATTACTTGATTTCCCTCCATGCTTACCAAAGGAGGATGAGTGTTATATTGATGAATGTGATGATCCTATAAATTCTTATGAAATACCCATGTTAGATGAACTTGATACGTGTTCCAGAGGTAACAACCTCCAAGACACAATAGAAAACAAAGAGAAACAACTTGATACTTTTTCTACTGTTATTTATGATAATCCTTACTATTTTGATAAATCTTATGATAATACTCTATTTTTTCCTACTATTGATATGCCTGATAATGAAGATTTTTGCTTAGAAAGTTTATATGATAATGATCTAGATGGTGGTCCTATGTTACTCCCTCCATTCCATATTAGATGACTCTTATATAGATGTATCTAGACATATTTTAGTACTAAATACATCTAGTTGAGAGTCAACTAATATGGAACGAAGGGAGTAGATGATATAAATTATAGTACTACAAAATGGGATTGGAGATGTCTTGACTTTAGCTAGAAGGTGTCCCATACCTTTTGAGAGTGATTAATCATCTTGTTATACAATTGTTAAAAGTGGGTTGGAAGATGTCCTGATTTTAAATATTGGTCCCACTATTTTTGGAGGTTGATATAAATTATATGCGTATAGATCATGAAAATCATGCTTTGCGTGATATTTATATTGTTGATTTTATTCATCATGCTACTAAAAGTTATTATGAGAGAGGAAAATATTTTGTAGGAATTTTCATGTTACCAAAACACCTATCTTTATGTTGAAAGTTTTGAAGTTATTCTTGTTTTACATTTCTATGCTTGCTACTTTGAGCTTATTTGATTTATTTGTTTACAAGATTCCTTTTGTGTTCCCTTTTCTGTTCAGTTTCCTGAGTTGTTTGATGTCTTCCAGCAACAGACCTGTACTATCAGAAAAATGTGGGATAGAAGATGGCACATGACTTTTAGGAGATGGCTTGATCCTCTACTAAAAGACCAAATGAATAGCTTGAGAAGTCTCCTAACAAACTGTAGCTATTGGTGAAGGGAGGGATGCCCCCAAATGGAAGTATACAAAATCCGACTTGTTCATTGTGAAGTCCCTTTATAACAAGTTGATCTCCCCTGCTATTGATAGATCTTTTGCTCAGCTTTGGAAAGCCAAAACCCTTTGAAGATCAAAATTTGGCTATGGCTGATCTGGCATGATGTCATTGCTACTAAATATAACATGAAAAAAATAAAGTGGGTGGGGGATGTTTCTTGTAGGTTTTGCCCTGCCTATGAATCGATTTCCCATATGTTTTTCCAATGCCCTACTGCAGTTTTCACGTGGAGTGTGGTTAGCACTGCTTTTGGTGCTTCTACACGTCCTTTTTGCTTCTCTCGGTATTTTTGGTGGATACAAAAATTTCTACCTGTTGGATCAAATATTCACATCATTGGGGTTGTTGTCTTTTGCTGGGCAATCTGAAAAACTAGAAGTAATGTTTGCTTTGAGAAGATAATCATATGTGTTTTCCTTTGGTATTGGGCAGGTATGAAAACTGAAAGAACAAGGCAGATGCTGGAAGAAGGAGCCGCAAGAATCTAGGGGGTGGCGGTGTGTAATGCAGGAAGTACCTTTGGAGATGATCGTCGCATCACAGGAGAGAATGTTGAAGATGAGCCGGGTGCTTGATCGAGCCTGTTTTCAGTTAAAGAAAGGCAATGTAGGATTTTTCAGAAACCTGCTTTCAATCTCAGTTGTCGACACTTGTCCATGTTTGGACGTATCCGGCTGGGCACCATGTATATAAGGTGCCCCGCCGCCTCCTGCGTGAGGACGGGACACAGATCGATCACATATCGCATACTGGATCGCGCATAAACCCTAGAAACCCTAAGTTCTTGACCTAGCTCTACTCGGAGAGAGACGAGTGGCTACTCGGTAACGATATCCTTTGTACTGTGGCTACTCGGAGAAGCATCATAATACATACAGAGAGGCAGGAGTAGGGGTTTTACCTCCTCACGAGGGCCCTGAACCTGGATAGATCGTGTTGTTAGCAGTGTGTTGTTCTTACCTCACGTGGCTACTCGTCGCGTGATCCCTCCCCGGACACCTCCAGCGTCCTTCGTCCCCACATCTTTAGCCATCCCATGGCATCTGCCGTGACACCACCACGACACAGTTGCAGTTTCAAAGGAGAACTGCTGGAGAAAAGACTTGCTTGTGGTTTGTTTTGTTGGGCCAATAGTGGTCGGACTTTGTCTGTCTGAGAACTGTCTGTATATTGCAGCATGAGCTTGCTCCCTTTTGAGAACTCCTCGTGGTCTAGATGCTCGACGTGTGGGTAGATCTTACTTCGAGTAATGATATGTTCCATTACATGCGGCTAGGGAGTGGCGGAGTGACGAAAGTGGAGAAACGGACTCGACGATGGACTGCGGGTTGTGTCAGAAATACTGAGAGGATGTTTTTGCAAAATGGCAGGTTGCGACATTTAATTCCGTACGGAGTGAGTACATACAAGACATATGTTCTGTTGTCCCCCCATGGTAATGGAACCCGGCTCCGGTTGGAAGTCGTATGAAAAGAAAATGTTGCTATAATACCTTCTGATGCCGAAACAGGCCAAAGCCCCGCTATATTAATATAGCAAACCAACCGATACAACCAACGTCACGACACGGAAATTGCTGGGGCAGCAGCAAACACACACGCCCAAAAGAAGAAAAGAAGAAAGAAAATGGAGACACCGGCAGATGGACTAAACAAGGGTAACCCGCCACCGCTGCGCCCTCCGAGGAAGTACCACCACGCTTCTAGCACCGGATCGCCAAGTACCAAGCAACACCTTCAAGAAGGAAGCGACGGCTGCCCGGACCAGCAGACTGGACGTAGGGTTTCCTCCGTTATGCGGGGGGAGTGGACGACGGGTAGACACAGCGCCCTTAAGGAAGGTAAGATGCCACCCGAAGGCGGCATCCCGTCGGTGTCGGGCGAGCCGACAAGGATTTCTCTCGAAGGACCCTATCCACACCCCCGAGCGAACCTTAGCTTAGAAGCCCCTCAAGGACTATGCCTCGAAACCACCAAACACGCCGCCCGCCAACATGCGCCACCACGGTCACAAGGCTACCACCATCGTCGCACCGAAGCAGTCACCCCGAGGTCTGCACGATGGAGGGGAGAGAAGTTCGACTGGGAACAACGGAACCGCGGCCGAGCGGGAGGGACCGCCTCCACCGCCGAAAGCGGTAGCCGACCGGACACGGCAGTAGGCACACTAGTCCCCGTCAGGTCCGGCCACCTGCCAGTCCAAACAGGGTCCGGCCGGGCCCTACTCGGGCCAGTAAAGCCCGCCGCCATGCTGCAGCAGGGTCAGCCACCGTCCGCGCTGTGTCGTGGCCGAACGCCTCCTCTAACGTCTACAGAACGGGGTAACCACAACCACGGGACAAACACCACTGCCAAACCCGGGCCCACCTGGCCCAGGCCTGGCCCTCAACGTCTGCAGCGAGACCCACCGAGCGAAGTCGTAGCTATGGCGTCCAGAGACCCAATGAGCCGCACTGCGCAGGGATAACGCTGGGTCCTGCTAGTGTCGCGTGTGCCAGTGTCGTGTGGGGCGCAGCTGAGCAACCGCCGCCAGATCTAGGACCGCCTGGCCCAGATCTGGCCCGCAGCACCACCACGAGACCACGACACGGAACCAGTACACGCCACCACCCCCTTGCTGCACGCCACCACCACGCTGGCCACCATCCGCACCTCGGTTGAGGTCACCGCCGCCGTCCCAACAATGCCACCGTCCGTCGGCATATCTGGGCCTGTATGGCCCAGATCCGGCCCGCAGCGCACGCACGCGCCCCGGCCACGAGGAGGGCGCCGCCGCTTGCCGCCAGACCAGCACCGCCACTAGTGGGAACAGGGGCAGTAGTCCCGGTTGGTAAGGCCCATTTGTCCCGGTTGTGCAACCGGGATGGGCCAGCCGGGACAAATGCCCCTCCCCCATCGGTCCCGGTTGTGCCAGGACCCGGGACAAATGGGGCTGACCACGTGGCGAACCTGGCCAGGGGAATTAGTCCCGGTTCTTAATACGAACCGGGATGAATGCCTCCTCTGCCGCGGCAGCAGTTTTTCCATTTTCTCTGCCGCGACAGAGTTTTTTTTCCGCTTTATTATTTTCCTTTTTATTTTCTGTTTTGCGACCAATTCCATTTTACGATACGCCTGTCACCATACACTGATAAGGAGCCTTGTTGGCCCCTCCCCGGACCTCCCAGATCCCAGGAGAAAAGAGGAGCCCGGTGGCCCTTCCCCGGACCTCCCGGATCCCACGACAAGAGAGGAGCCTCGGTGGCCCCTCCCCGGACCTCCGGAATCCCACGAGTGAATAAGTAATACATACGTATAAAAAAATAAGGAACACTTATATTATAGAAGCTAAGTATGTCGAGCATATTACATGACCGATGGAATTACAAAATAAAATTTAGCCCGCAATTTCCTCCTGAATTGCTCGTATGCGGTCCCTTAGTAGAAGACCATCCCGGAGCCGTTCGATCTAATATAAAGAAGAGTGGTCAATATATATTAATGAAACTAAGTAACTTAAATAGATGGTAATAAGAAAAATTGACGACTGCCGTACATGAAGGTGGTTCCCGTCTGACGAATGAACTCGCAGACGTAGTATCCACACAAGGTGGTTCATGTCTTTGTTCCAGTTGCTGTGTTTGTTCCAGCGCCATTCCTGTAGCCATTGTCGGAGGGTGAACAAAACATAAGAGGGGTCCAATTTTATAGAAAACACAAAAAATATATAAAAAAAGTGGCCAACTCATATAATAGAAATAACGATAATTAGACGGATATGTTGTGATGATATGTTTTCACGCAAAAACATGTCTATATCTATGGTTAAGTACCAAAATCACCTACCATCCCATCTTTTTCTAACTATTGCTCAACTAATCGCTCTGTTAGTTAAGACGTGCATCGCATGTGCAATATTACTAGTATATAACTGATTCTAAAACGTGCAAATTTACATCTACGTAAAAAATAAAAAATTTGTATCAGTTAATTAACTAAGTCAAGTGCATCAATTACATCCAATTTTTTTAATAAAATAGTCAGAAAAGGCATAGGGACATGCAGCGACACAGCGTCTGCCTGCCTTGTAATCCCCAACCGGCCTCCCCTTCTCCAACCACGGCCACGCGTGGTCAAAGGGGGACACTGGCCAGGGACCTAGTGGTTGCCTCGCCTTCCCCCACGTCCCCACGTCTTTTATTAATCCCCTAACCGCGGCCACACGCGGTCAAAGGGCCCACTGGCCAGTGACCCAGTGGCTGTCTCGCCTTCCCCATGTCCCCACGTCTTTTATTAATCCTCTAACCGCGGCCACGAACGGTCAAAAAGGGCCCACCGGCCAGCGACCCAGTGGCCGTCTCGCCTTCCCCACGTCCCCACGCATTCAACGCCACCTGCGAACCGCCGCCACGTTCTCACCGCCGGTTGGCACGCCATCCCCGCCCCGGTCCTTTTTAAAGGGACCCCTGCCGCCCGTACACCGGCACAACCACTCCCTCAGCACGAACCCTAACCCTGGCCATGTCGCCCCGCCGCTGGTTCAAGAAGGCCAAGAACGAGCACGAGGCCGGGTCCTCCAGGGGCGCCGGATAGACAGGCCGTAGCGGCGGCGTTCCCCCCCTCCAGCTTAGGTTCCGCTGGCATGTGGATCGGGCCAACCCGCGCTTCCTAGCACCACCTCCGGCCGCGCGCCACCCGCCGCCTCGCGCCGCGCCAGGCAAGCGGCTCCGCCGGTACGTCCGGAAGGAGGAGGCCACATGGCACTGGCAGAACGCCACGCCGGTCTTCTGGCCGGACGTCCACCTCCCGGACGGCTGGCACCTCAACCGCAGCGGATTCCGGTACCGGCGGTCCCGACCAACAACGCTCGGGCCGAGGAGGTAGCTCGCCGGCGCGCGTTCTTGCCGGCCCACCTCCTTAGGGACCCCGCCTACGCGCTGGACTCGCCGAACTGGGACGTGTCGTTCCAGCAGGAGCACGACCAACGCCGCCGTTCCTACTTTGCTACGCCCCCTAATCCGGAGGCCAACGCCGACACTTATCCAGCGCCGCCGCCCGGCAGCGAACCGGAGCTGTGGTTCGAGGAGGACATCGTCGACAACGAGGAGGACGCCGAGATGCAGTCCTCCTATGAGGCCTCCCGCCGCTCCCTCGCCGAGGACGAGATCAAGCGCTCGGAGCAGGTCCTCGCATGCGCGGCGGCCGCCGCGGCTGCCGACGCCGACACGGCCGCGATGTCGTCCCCTCCACCGCCGGCGCCGTGGTGGCAGGTGATGAACGCCGAGAGGGAGGCGTCGACGGACCAGCCCCCTCCACAGCCGCTGCCCCCTGGCCTCGAATACGACATGCGCTGGGCCTGGACCGGCGGCGAGTGGTCGCCGGAGGAGCTGCGCCGTTGCCACAGGAGATGTCGCCGCCGCCGGAGGGCGCGCCCCCGATGCCTCCGCAACCGCCATTGGAGGGCGCTCCCCAGCTGCCTGCCCACCTGTGGCAGCAGCCTCCCTACCACTGCATCTCCTCTGATGAGGAGGACTAGGCCGACGTCGGCGCGCCCCCGGCCAAGTAGTTAACTAGGTTTGCCCCCCGCAAGGAACGGCCGGCCGCTTGTGGCCGCGCCACCGCCCCCATACATGTAAGGACGGCCAATAGGGCCGTCATCAAGAAACGGCCGGCCGCCTGTGGCCGCGCCGCCGCCCCAATGTAAGCACCGGCCTTCGGGCCTTTTATGAATGCATTCGTTCCCGTCCCAACTCGTCCCCGGCCAATCTATGACCAATCTAATGCAATAAACGGCCGGAGCAGGCGCCAGCGAGATCTTTCTATCCATCCCCGCCGCCGGCAGGGCTTCGCTTAGGCTAGTCCGGTCGTTCCCGGGTGGCTGCTCGGCCTGGAGAGAGGGCCTGGATATTTATATTAATGGGCCTCTAGTCCCGGCTCGTGCAACCAACCGGGACTAGAGGTACCCCTTTGGTCCCGGTTGGTGGCACGAGTCGGGACCAGACGTATTTCAAAATTTGGTGCTACCCTGCGCGCCCAAATGTTTTAGCGCAAAAAATTGAAAATTGTTTGAATATGCACATGAATAACATCTATATACTTTCGAATTTGACAAAAAATTCAACATGAAAAGTGCTTGAATTTGCATAACTAAATCAAATCCATTTTCTGTTTAACTAAATAATTATTCTAACTATTCAAACTATTAACTATTTTACTATTTGAATATAAATATTTTATATTGTTTTAAAATTAGTAACAATTACATTAATAGCAACATAATTAACAGACTCCTTGTCTCACTGGCCGTAGAGTGTTTATGTACAAAACCACAAATCAGTTTCTAGAGTTTTTCGGTTTGCGTCTTCTTTTTCTCTTGTGTCACTTTGTTCGGATTTCGCCGCAACCATGGACTGAATGATGTATCAAACCTTAAAGGAGGATGTAGAACAAAACAATCTGTATCGCCAGCCTACAGCCTTGCCGAGGCTACTGAGTGCATATATGCATACCAAATGCACGGCATGACGTATGCTCCGTTTTCAAGCGGGGGGTCGGGGATAAAGGGGAAATATGTGCCGGCCGTGGCGCTCCTTCCGGATGCGCGGCTGCACACAGGGGTGGTTACAGCGTCAATGGACGAGACGGAGTAGAGAGAAACAGAAAAGTGGGTGGGTGTGCCGCTGGTTGGGATAATAATTGTCAATCACTCAATGCTTGCCAGCTTTTGACCGGTCAATACAAATTATTGGTCAAACAAAAATATGATCATGTATTCCACGTTTATTATTACACATCACCAACAACATCCCTATCTAGTCTTCTGAATTTTCTTCGTGTCCCTTGCTTATGATCGCTTCGGCCGTAACCATGCAGCATCTTTATTATTTAACGGGATGGTGGGGTCAACTTTCACTGTGAATGGTGGAATTTCAACAAACTTATTATAATATTCTCACATATCTGTCGTGTCCTCGATTCCCACGATGTTTCTTTTCCCTGAAAGAACGATGTGACGTTTCGGCTCATCGTATGATGTATTTGTTTGCTTATTTTTTCTTTTTTCGGTCTGGAGGACATGTCCTTCGCATAGAAGACCGGAGCCACATCATTGGCTAGGACGAATGGTTCGTCATTGTAACCAATATTGTTGAGATCCACTGTTGTCATTCCGTAAAGCGGGTCTACCTTTACCCCTTCTCCATACAGGTTGACCCATTTGCACTTGAACAAAGGGACCTTAAAAGAAGGTCCATAGTCAAGTTCCCATATCTCCTCTATGTAACCATAGTATGTGTCATTTTTTCCATTCTCGTTTGTTGTATCAAAGTGGACACCACTGTTTTGGTTGGCGCTCTTCTTATCATGGGAGATCGTGTAAAATATATTCCCATTTATCTCGTACCCTTGAAAACTCCCAATAGTCGAAGATGGTGACCCGGCCAACATGTACAACTGATCTTCAACAGTGGTGTTATTTATAAGATGCGTTTGCAACCAACTTCCGAAAGTCTCCATGTGTTTGCGTTTAATCCACGAGTCATCCTTCCCCGGGTTTGTGGAGCGTACAATATTCTTGTGTTCCTCGAGATACGGAGCCACAAACATAGAATTTTGTAGAACTGTGTAGTGTGCTTTGGTGAAAGAATGCCCGTCCCTGGGTATCATTGTTTTCTTTCCCAGCGTTCCTTTTCCCCTCAGTCTCTCCTCATGCCGCGATTCAGGAACACCAATCGTCTTAAGGTCAGGAATAAAGTCAACACAGAACCCAATGACCTCCTCTGTTCCATAGCCCTTCGAGATGCTTCCTTCGGGCCTAGCACGGTTATGAACATATTTCTTCAAGACTCTCATGAACCTCTCAAAGGGGAACATATTGTGTAGAAATACCGGACCGAGAATATGAATCTCTTCACATAGGTGAACCAGGAGATGAGTCATAATGTTGAAGAAGGATGGTGAGAACACCAACTCAAAACTAACAAGACACTGGACCACATCCCTCTGTAATCTTGCCAGAATTTCTGGATCGATTACCTTCTGAGATATTGCGTTGAGGAATGCACATAGCTTCACAATGGGTACTCGAACATTTTCCGGTAGAAGCCCCCTCAATGCAATCGGAAGCAACTGCGTCATAATCACGTGGCAGTCATGAGACTTCAGGTTTTCGAATTTTTTCTCTGCCATGTTTATTATCCCATTTATATTCGACGACAAGCCAGACGCAACCTTGATACTGTAAAGGACTTCAAGAAATATTTCCTTATCTGCTTTAGTAAGAGCGTAGCTGCTTAAGTAATGGCGACATGTATCTGTGTGCTTGTTGCTTGGGTCTTTCATACGTTGCTGGTCCTCCCGTGCTTCTGGCGTATCTTTGGACTTCCCATACACGCCCAGGAAGCATAGCAGGTTGACGCAGAGATTCTTTGTCACGTGCATCACGTCGATTGAAGACCGGACCTCTAGAACTTTCCAATAGGGTATCTCCCAAAATATAGATTTCTTCTTCCACATGGGTGCGCGCTTATCAGGGTCGTTCGAAACTGGTTGGCTGTCATCACCTTTCCCAAAGATTACTTTTAGGTCCTTGACCATATCGAATAAATCATTACCACTACGGAGGTCAGGCTTCTTCCGGTTATCTGTCTCGCCTCTGAAATGCTTCCCTCCTTTCTTTCTTACGGGATGCTTGATCGGAAGAAATCTACGATGCCCCAGGTATACAACCTTTTTACATTTATCCAAATAAACACTGTCAGTCTTATCTAAATAGTGTGTACATGCATTGTATCCCTTGTTTGTATGTCCGGAAATGTTATTAAGAGCATGCCAATCATTGATGGTTACGAAAAGCAACGCCCGTAGGTCAAATGGCTTTTGTTCGTTCTCATCCCACACACGTACACCTGGTTTGCCCCATAATTGTAAGAGTTCTTCCACCAATGGCTTTAGATACACATCAATGTCGTTGCCAGGTTGCCTCGGGCCTTGGATGAGAACTGGCACCATAATGAACTTGCGCTTCATGCACAACCAAGGAGGAAGGTTGTACGTACATAGAGTTACGGGCCAGGTGCTATGACTGGAGCTCTGCTCCCCAAAAGGATTAAAGCCATCTGTACTTAGACCAAACCATAAGTTTTTGCCTCTCCTGTAAAGTCCGGGAAGTCTCTCTCGATCTTTCTCCACCGCGATCCATCGGCGGGGTGTCTCAACTTTCCATCTTTCTTACGGTCTTCTTTGTGCCATCGCAACAACCTAGCATGCTCTTTGTTTCTAAACAGACGTTTCAACCGTGATATTATAGGAGCATACCACATCACCTTAGTAGGAACCCTCTTACGGGGGGCTCGCCGTCAGCATCACCAGGGTCATCTGCTCTGATCTTATACCGCAGTGCAGTGCATACCGGACATTCATCTAAATTCTCGTACTTCTCACCGCGGTAGAGGATACAGTCATTAATGCATGCATGTATCTTCTGCACATCTAATCCTAGAGGACAGAAAGCTTTTTTTTTTGCTTCGTACGTACTCTCAGGCAATTCGTTATCCTTTGGAAGCTTTGGCTTCATTAGTTGAAGTAAACTCCCAAATGCCTTGTCAGTCACACCGTTCTGTGCCTTCCATTTCAGCAACTCCAGTGTGGTACCGAGTTTTGTGCTACCATCTTCGCAATTTGGGTACAACAACTTTTTGTGATCCTGTAACATGTTGTCCAGGTTCAACCTCTCCAATTCACTTTCACAGTCTTCCCTTGCATCAGCAATAACTCGGCCAAGATCATCATCGGGCTCTTCTGATGCCTGTTCTTGATCACCTCCTTCTTCTGCATTGTCTTCCATTGCAGTATCACCGTATTCAGGGAACAAAGGATCTTCTTCTTCTTCTTCTTCTTCTTCTTCTTCTTCTTGTTCATTGTCTTCCATCACAACACCTTTTTCTCCATGCTTGGTCCAACAATTATAGCTAGGCATGAAACCTCTTCGAAGTAGGTGGCCGTGAAGGATTCTCGAGGAAGAGTGCTCCCTAACGTTCCGACAATCAACACATGGGCAACACATAAAGTCATTATGTTTGTTCGCCTGAGCTACAGCGAGAAATGCATTCAGGCCTGCCATATACTCGGAAGTGCGTCGGTCACCGTACATCCATCGCTGCCATGCATCCATCTGCATCGTATAATTAAGTTTATCAAAATACATTACAATAACATATTCAATAGAGAAATAACCACAGTACTTCGGCAAATATTACGTTTTTATGTATCAATTACAGATGAAAAAGATAAGTTTGTTAACCTCGGTCGAAGATACCATTTTCAGTGAGCTTATGTGTGGCTCGGGAATTTCGTCGAACACCTCGTGTGCATAGTAAAATAACACACACTAACACCCACCTCTCTTACACCTCCAAGCAAAAAAAAAGATGGAAGGGGGGGAGGGGCTGTGGGGCAGTATATATAGGGGAAGGGAGGGCATTGGTCCCGGTTTGTGGAATGAACCGGGACCAATGCCCATGCGCGTGCCACGTGGCCTGTGGCTATGCATTGGTCCTGGTTCATGCCACAAACCGGGACCAATGCCTCCCCACGAACCGGGACCAATGCCCCCAGGTGATTTCTGTTGCTTCGGGCGCACAAACCGGGACCAATGCATAGCATTTGTTCCGGATTTTGTTGCAACCGGGACAGGTGCCCTCTGGCCCCTGGACGAAACATCGTAAGAAAATGATTATTATAGGACATGATTATTATCCTATAATACCTTCTGATTTTCATTATCGAACAGACTCATCGAACAAAACACCAAACTTCGCTACATAATCAAGTCCTGAACGGCGGCATCCTGTAGGCCAGGCGCCGAGTGTACTGGCGGGCGCCGCTCGGCGGTAACATCACCGCCGGTGCCATGGTGCCGCGCATGGTCGACATCAGCTGGACCTGCAGCTGCAGCGACTTGAGGTACTGGATCGCCTCGTCCAGCATCGACGCCTTGTCCGTCTGTCACGCCAAGGAGGAGCACGAGATGAGAATATCAGATCACCATCGTTAAGAATTAGGTATTCAAGATGCATGCGTGGTAGCCAAGCCGCAGGCAGAGATTAGTACACATACCATGTTGCAGTGGGGCACGAGGTCTTGCAGGGCCCTCATCTTCTCGTTGATCCTGTCCCTCCTCCTCTGCATGCGCCAATCGATCAGATGACACACAGACAGAGTCAGCGATGGCAAGAAGTTTCCGATCGAGCGGGAAGAAGATGTGTTTCCTGTTTCGTACCCTTTCCGAGAGGTTGTGCTCCTGCGCGGCGCGCCGCCGTTTGCGGGTCGTCGCGGCGGCCGACTCAGACTCCGGCTCCAGCATCACCTCGGTGGTGTTCTCGGAGGTGTCGCGCCGCTCCCGCTTGCTATTCGGCTTCACCGTCCTCGACGTGTCGTGGCCGGACATGGCGTGGCTGCCATTCCCGCCACGGGGCGGCGTGCTGTAGCCGGCGGTGTCCGATCCCGCCGCCGCCGTCATTTCGCCGAAGAGTGCCGAGAGGAGGTCCTTCTCGGCATCAGCATCACCGTCGACGTCATCGATGACAGGATATCTGAACCACGGCACTGCCTCGTGGTCCTCATGCACCGCCGCGCCGTCCGGCCTCGGCGGCTCCCAGGACACCGCCTGGCTTCGCGCGAGCGCGACGACGTCGTGGCCGCCGCACCATGGCAGGTCGAGGAGGCCGACGCCTTCGTCGCTGCGCCAAGAGTCTGCAGCAGGGACGAAGTGGCTCATGGCTGCCTCCTCAGATCGGACCACCACAACCGAGAGCCAGCAGCTGCCCACAATGGTACGATCGAGACACGCTCACTCGCTCGCTGCTCACACGAGTTCAAGTGGCATCATCTCTCATATATGTACGTATTCGGAGTCTGAGCTCGATTGGGTGCCGTGGCGCCGTGGCGGCGATGCTCGATCCACTACTAGAATTCAATTGTTTGCCGTGTATCAGAAATACACGGCGAAGGCATAAAAAGACTCGGCAGTAAGTACGCCGAGTGCTACACTCGGCGTACAGCACTCGGCGTATTTTAGCTCGGCAACAGAAGGTACGCCGAGTGTCAATACGCGGGTTGCTCGGTGAAGTATTCGCCGAGTCTTTTAGGCTAACACTCGGTAAAAAAAAGTTCTGACACCTCCACGTCTAAGTCCGCAACGGAACGGGGACGAAATCTTTGCCGAGTGTCCCTGTCAGAAGGACTCGGCGAAAATATTTCGCCCTGGGAAACAGGGAGCCGCCACGTGTGCACACTTCGCCGAGTGTAACACTCGGCGTACCGTCGCCCAGGGGAGCGCTCCTGGCCCGCCACGTGTGCACAGTTCGCCGAGTGTTACACTCGGCGTACCGTCGCCCAGAGGAGCGCTCCTAGCACGCCACGTGTGCACACTTCGCCGAGTGTAATACTCGGCGTACCTTCGCCCAGAGGAGCTCCCCTGGCCTGCCACGTGCACACGCTTCGCCGAGTGCCCTTTCGACAAGACTCGGTAATAATGTTCGCCGAGTGCCTGGGCTTTACTCGGCGGACATGTTCGCCGAGTGTCGCACTCGGCGTACCTTCGCCCAGAGGAGCTACCCTGGCCTGCCACGTGTACACGCTTCGCCGAGTGCCCTTTCGACAAGACTCGGTAATAATGTTCGCCGAGTGCCTGGGCTTTACTCGGCGGACATGTTCGCCGAGTGTCGCACTCGGCGTACCTTCGCCCAGAGGAGCTACCCTGGCCTGCCACGTGCACCTTCTTTGCCGAGTGTCACACTCGGCAATGATCCTCTCCAGGCGCCCAGGCTGGCCCCTGGCAACGGTGTTTGCCGAGTGTTTCTGGGGCGCTCGGCAAACACCGTTGCCAGGGGCCATCCTGGGCGCCTGGATGGCACCATTGCCGAGTGTAACACTCGGCGTATGTGCCATTTGGTCCTACGCCGAGTGCAACACTCGGCATACTGACCATTTGGTACTGTTTTATTGCTGCATTTTGCTCAAATCCCTGCAAATGAAACCAATATTCATATACATTCCATTTTGACTCACAGAGGGTTCATAACACACAGTATTTAACTTCAACACATAAATATCACTCATTCTATATACAAACTCACAACACATACATATATAGCATCGCAAATATTCATACATGTATTCCATCACACATAGTAAGTTCAAAATGGTTCACCACACATAGTATTCAAGTTCAAAAGACATTGTCATCACAACACATAGTACTCTCAATACAAAGCTTCATTTTTTTTCCCTTCATGCAAACCTACAAGTGAACAAGCAAAATGATTAGTTTTGAACCATGTAAGTGAGCATGAGAAGCAAAACAAATGAAGAAGCATGAGAAGCAAAAGAAATAAGAAAAATGGTACTAACCTAGCATCACTCCGGCGTCTTGGAGGTCGACGTCTCGGCATCTCCGGTGCCCCCTCCTTGCGACATGTGGGATCCCTGCGATGCATTCCCCCCCTATGAACAACCGCATTAGTCGAGAGAAGCTAAATAGTGTTTCATTGAGCAAGTTCAGGCCAACTTACAATGTTGAAGTTGAGTGGAGGGAGCTCAGGTAGAGGAGGAGCAGACGGACCCGCTGGGATAGCTCGCATCCTCTGCAATGACCAAGTGATCGATCCGTGAGTTAACATGCGTAAATCGATGAATAGAATGGAATGGAATTGTGTCTTATGTGTGAAAACCGGTACCTCGAGCATCGCCGCCATGAATGTCTGCTGGGAAGACAACTGGTTTTCCATCATTTGCATCTTTTGTTTTGACTCCGCCGCCTCTCTTTTGCTTTGTTCAAGTTCAGCCTACGGTATGTGAAAATGTCATTAAATGTGCAATGCAAGCATGTATAGAAAGCGAAGATAAAACTGACCAAGGAAATTGTTTCTGTTCATACCTGAAGTGTGGCGACGGCAGTCACTCCTGGTCGTGGGCGGCGCTCAATAGACGGCGATGAGCTCGTCTGGCTGGCACGGATCTGCGAGAGCGGTGGAGTACCTGATGTGTCGAAGGCGCCATCAGCAAAGGCAAACCGGCCGTTCTTCCGACCCTCTCCCGCCAACAGAGCGACCCTAGGGTCATAGGGGGTCGTCAGTGGGTCGGCGTCGGGGCCGTGCACCTCCTTCAACTTCTCGGTGTACTTGTCCCACTTCTCGCCAGTTTGGGGGTTGATCCATTGCTTCTCAACAGGTACATCCGGCTTCAGGACCTTGGGCCTCCGGGTCTCACAGAATGCCACCATGCGAGTGATGACCCTGCCCTTCTTTGCTTTCTACAATTCAAAGAAAAATGATCAGCACAAACTCTCATCTTAAGAATAAAGCGGCGTATGGAATTATTAGCAAAACAATTCCTTACCTCTCTCTGGACGCGGCCGGTGAGGGTGAGGCCGCCTTGACGGTGTCCATCACCAAGCAAAAGGCGCCGCTCCCGGCACTCGGCGTGCTGGTTCTTGTATGCGTCGCTCGTCCACTTCTTGACGATCTTCTTGAAGCAAGGCATCTTGTTGGCCAGCCACTGAGGAATCACCTGTTAACAAAAACAATCCATATGAGTAGTTCTTTGCCGCAGCAATGTATGGATTAAAATGAAAATGATGCCATTACCGCTAAGTATTGCACCGCTGACAGGTGTATCTGTCGTGCATCCGTCTTCGTCAGCTTGGTGTTCAGGTGCTTCGCGTAGAACTTCACCACGCAAAGCACACGTGCCTCGTATAGCATGTCGCGGATGAGCTTCTTGGCCATTCTAATGAGCACCACCCTGGCCTTGTCCTCCATACCCGGGGCGCAGGTGAAGTAGTCCTACAACCATTAAGCATACGATAAAGACATTAGAAGGATATTTAAAGAGAAATACACATGTCAGCGGTGAAGACAAATACATACCCAGAAATCGGCGACCACTCGGAGGCCCAAGTGGCCATACACCCGTCCATGCTTGTCCTCCACGTCCGCGACCCTCTCATAGTCCTTCCAGGACCAAGCTGGCTCCCGAGTGCCGTTCTCCAACGTGACCAAGCCAGGGTAATACTTCTTGCAAAGAAGCCCCAAGATGCCGCTCATGGTCCGTGGTGGTGGAACGTCCCCAAGCCACTCCAACGACCTGCACAAACAAGTAGAAGAGTCGGTGAGCTTTCGATGACATAAATGAGGCAGAAACAAAGTAAATTGTAATTACAACAATGTCCACTTACTTATCTCCGTCGACGGTGACAACTATCTCCTTGAAGGGGTATGGAGGCTTAGGGAGCCTAGATACCCCTCGGAGCCAAACTTTTTGGCCGGGGGGTGCCACTTTCCCTAAGTCAGGGAGAGGGTGGGCAAACAAGTCCTCGGGCTCGTCCTCCGGATCCGACACCTCGACATCCTCCTCACCACCATCCTCTGACTCCGCTGAAGTGTATCGGTAGTCGTCCTCGGAGTCCTCCTCCTGCTGCTGCTGCTGCTGCTCCACGTGCTCCTCCTCCGGCTGCTGCTGCTCCTCCTCCGAGTCCTCCTCCTCCTGCTGCTGCTGCTGCTGCTCCTCCTCCTCCTCGGAAGAAGAAGAAACGTGGGGCAAGGGACTACGTGAGCGCGTACCACCTCCCCGGCCTCTGGAACGTGCTCTGGAAGACGAGGGCGCGTCCACATGCTTCTTGCGCCGGATTCTCCCTATCTTCACTCGGCTGCCATCCTCTCTTCTAGCGTACAGAGCTTCCACTTGCGCGACTTTGCTCGCGGTCCGCTTCACCCCTTTTGGCTTGGCTTTCGGGGCCATGCTGCACTAACCTGTTATGAAAATGAGGGGTCCCGATTAGTACAAAGTGATAAAAAATGTCAAGTAATAGTCGAAATGCAATTAATGTTGTAAATAAAAATACTAATGATACCAAGCGTAAGAAAACTAGAATAAAAAAATGCTAATGATAGTTGAAAGGCAATTAATAGTTGAGAGGCAACTAATATTTACAAGGCAATTAATAGTTGAAAGACAAGTAATAGTTGTAAATAAAATACTAATGATATATACCAAGCATAAGAAGACTGGAATAAAAAAATGGTAATGATAGTTGAAAGGCAATTAATAGTTGAAATCAAACTAATACATAACAATAGCGAAATTAAAAAAAATATTACAACCTTGTGATTAGTCTAGAAGTGCCACACAAAATAGTTGAGACATAATGCTAATTATACATTCACGGTTACATAATTGGAACACAAATAAGAAGTTCGGAATAAAAAAATATTACAAGCTATAAGTTTCGAAGTGACACACAAATAGTGAAAACTAAATGCTAATTATACATTCAAGATTACATAATTGGAACACAAATGGTTCAGAACCCATTGTCTAAATCCTTGGGATCATAGCTTGGACCGGGATCATCGTAAGTGCTTGGAGACTCTAAGCACCATGACAAATGTCAGGATTTTAAGCGCAAGTAATGTAATTATACATTCACGGTTACATAATTGGAACACAAATGGTTCATAACCCATTAATGCTTAAAATCCTGCTTAAAATCCTGACATTTGTCATGTGCACGATTTTCTGCTGAAAATCTCCTCCCATGAGCTTGAACAACCTGATCTTGTTCACGGCCATGTGCTCCCAGAAGTAGTGCTCTTGCCACTCCCTGCACCGATATTTTGGTGACCAAAATAACAGCGCAGGGAGTGGCAAGAGCACTACTACTGGGAGCACATGGATGTGAACAAGATCAGATTCTTCAAGCTCATATGGGAGGAGATTTTGAGCACAAAATCGTAAGTGCTTGGAGACTCTAAGCACCATGACAAATGTCAGGATTTTAAGCGCAAGTAATGTAATTATACATTCACGATTACATAATTGGAACACAAATGGTTCATAACCCATTAATGCTTAAAATCCTGCTTAAAATCCTGACATTTGTCATGTGCACGATTTTCTGCTGAAAATCTCCTCCCATGAGCTTGAACAACCTGATCTTGTTCACGGCCATGTGCTCCCAGAAGTAGTGCTCTTGCCACTCCCTGCACCGATATTTTGGTGACCAAAATAACAGCGCAGGGAGTGGCAAGAGCACTACTACTGGGAGCACATGGATGTGAGCAAGATCAGATTCTTCAAACTCATATGGGAGGAGATTTTGAGCACAAAATCGTAAGTGCTTGGAGACTCTAAGCACCATGACAAATGTCAGGATTTTAAGCGCAAGTAATGTAATTATACATTCACGATTACATAATTGGAACACAAATGGTTCAGAACCCATTGTCTAAATCCTTGGGATCATAGCTTGGACCGGGATCATCGTCATCATCGCTATCACGAGTATACCACCACTCTTCCATGTAGTTCGGTGGTGGACCTCTCGGCTCCTCGACATCAGGCAAGTGGAGACGCTCAAGTAGTTCCACGTCCTTAGAGTTAAGAACGGATGGATCGTCGCCTTGCCCATTATCGACTCCCATGCCGACATCATCATCGTCGTCTTCTTCCATTTCATCAATGGTGGACAAGTCGATGATGAACTCGCCGGTGAGCCCATCGTCTTGATAGAACTCTCCCTCATATGTGCTGGGGTTTATGCGCTGGTGGTAATCGTCATCGTTTGGAGGAGGTGGTCTATTACGCGGTGGAACTGTGATCACGACATCCCACCCTTGGAGGCGTTTCATAGTTTTGCATGGGTAGGGGAGATAGAAGACTTGGGTGGCATGTTGTGCAATGATGTAGACATCATCTGACCCATAGACAGATGCCCGATCAATTTCGACCAAACCAATGGCAGGATTCCGTCTCACTCGGCTCGGATCAAACCAATGGCATTTGAATACAACCGGATTCTTCGTGCCAAAATGGAAGTCCAGCTCATACATTCCCTCGACCATACCGAAGTAATCACCACCGGCGTGGGTAAATACCCCGAAATTGTTTGTCTTCCGGTTGGGCCGTTTCTCATCGTAAGAACGGGTATGGAAGCGATACCCATTCACATCGTAAGACTTAAATGACTTCACGGAGTAGGTGAAGCCCCGGGCAAGTTGCCTCAACTCATGACTCATTTCCTTGTCGGTTAAAGCCTACATGTTCAATACGAGAAGTTCGGTCAATAAGTTCGCCGTAATATGTGGCTTGAGCTAGAAACCATGTAAGAAAGGAGATTACTTTTGCGGCGAACCAACTAATAAAACCACCGCCTCCTTTGCCACCCTTCTTAAAAAGGTCCGACTTCTCGGCGTAGGTAGGTTCTCGCGGATGATGTTTCCAGGTTTCTTGCTCAAATAACCTAAGTGTGGGATCAACAAGAAGGGGAGTTAGACACAATTTGAGGGAATGAAAGATTGTGAAAATTAGGTGTTGAGCACTTACTCAATGTAGGGTTTTACTTCCACCGTGTTCTTCAAGACACACGAGAAAATAGCCGTCCATTGTTCATGTGAGTCTATTTGCTCTTGCTTCGCGCCACTTGATCTGCCGCCGAGCCCTGCGAGTATGCTAAGCTCTGGTGCATCGGCGGGGTCGGAGTCATTATTGTACCGAGAAACCGGATTATGACGAGTGGGAAGACTGTCATGATAGTATTTTGTCGTGAAGTTTGCCACCTCCTCGTTGAGGGTTGCCTCACATATGGATGCTTCTATGCGACATTTGTTGGTGCTTTTCTCTCGAAGTTTCTTTTGCTCTCTCTCGGTTGAAAACATCCAGCGGTACTGCACAGGGCCCCCCAATCGTGCCTCTTCCGGGAGATGCAAGAGCAAGTGTTGCATCGGATTAAAGAAACCGGGAGGAAAGATCGCCTCTAGTTCCACGATTAGCTCGGCGGCCTGTTCCTCCAACTTTGCAACCACATCTCTATCTAATTCCTTGGCACAAAGCTGACGAAAGAAAAAGCTCAACTTGGCTAGCACTAGCCAGATTTCCTCGTCAACATAGCCTCGAATCATGACGGGCAATATCCGCTCAATCCATACGTGGTAGTCATGACTCTTGAGCCCCGTTATCCGCAGCCCAGCGAGATTCACTCCCCTCATTATATTAGCTGCGTACCCGTCAGGGAAGAAGAGGCAGTCCAAGATCCACTGGAGAATTTCTTTCCTTTGGGCCCTCGTCAGGCAGAAAGGGGCCGGCGGCTTCGTCCAGGTCTTTTTGCTTTTTGTGGGTTCCTTCAAGTTTAGATGTTTCCTGTAACAAAGCTCGGCTTGATCGACTCTTGCCTTGACGTTATCTTTCGTCTTCTCAAGATCAAAAAGTGTTGACCAAAGGGCCTCAGCGATATTTTTTTCAGTGTGCATGACATCAATGTTATGTGGAAGAAGAAGATCCTGCATGTAAGGGAGCTTCCACAGGCATGAGATGTGAGTCCACTGGTGCCACTCTCCATACCCCAGAAAGCCGGTCCCCTCGGCATTGAGCTGTAGACTATCTAGCTGAGCCTTGACGTCTACACCGGTCATCAAAGTTGGTCGTGGCGCATCGACAGCTACATCTTTCATCCACTTCTTTGTGTTTCTCCTGTATTTGTGACCAGGACGAAGGAACTGTCGATGTTGGTCAAAGCATGAGTATTTGCCACCCTTTTTCAGCCAAAGAAAAGTCACAGCTTGGTAGCACACCGGACAAGGCCATTTCCCATGAGTACACCAGCCGCAGAATATCGCGCGAGCCGGAAGGTCATGAAGTGAAGTGAAGTACCAAACATACATATCGAAGTGCTTCTTTTCTATGACATCGTATGTCCGTACCCCGGTGTTCCAGGCAATGAGCAGATCATCTACCAGCGGCTCCATGAACACCGACATGTTCTTCCCCGGATACTCAGGCCCTGGAATTATAAGCGACAAGAACATGTTCTGCCGTTGCATGCACACGCCGGGGGGGAGATTCATCGGGATAACAAACATCGGCCAGCAGCTGTATGAGGCGGATGTCATACCATATGGGTTGAAACCATCGGTTGATAACGCAACTGCTACACTCCTAGGGTCACCCGCTTTCTTCTTATGTTTGCCAACAAAGTCCTTCCATGCTTCACCATCAGACGGATGTATCATCTTCTCAGGACGGTACCTCCTCCCATCTGACGGCCATCTCATCTGTTTTGCAGATTCCTCGGTCATAAAAAGCCTTTGGATCCGTGGTATGAATGGAAGATACCGAAGGATCTTTTTGGCGACTGTGAGCTGCGTCTTCTGACCATTACCATCGTCCACCTCCAGATACCTAGAGGCCCCGCATTTGACACAGTACTTTGTATGCTCGTGCTCTTTCCTGAACAACATGCAGCTCTTTGGACAACAATCTATCTTCGTATACGGCATCTTTAGGGAACCGAGGATTTTTTTCGACTCGTACATGTTTTTAGGAAGAAGGTGTACCGGCGGCAGGAGGGTGGCAATAACAGTCAGAAATGCATCAAAGGCGGCTATGCTTACATTGTGCTGGCTTTTTACCGCCATTAGCCGGCCGATGGCATCAAGTTGAGAAACTTGTGTATGCTCGTGCAGGGGTTTCTGTGTCTCAAACAACGTGTCATAGAACTCTTTAGTGCTATCATCGGCATCGTCAGGGGCATCTCCCTCGCCGGTTTGATTTTCAGGTGCTTGTGCATTAGTGAAATCCTCTAACATCCTATCAAAACCGGTATCAAAAACGGTCGCCGCATGCTGAGTGAGTGGTGCCACCTTCTTTGTCTTCTTCTTCCGGCGTACACGCTCAGCAGACTCGCCATGGTACACCCAACGGTAATAGTTTGGCATAAAACCATACTTCCCAAGGTGATCAGAAATGATTGTCCTCGGTTTCTCTGTCATGTTACGGCAACGACTACACGGGCACCAAACATCAGACGAATCATCAACTCTAGCAAATGCAAATTCCAAGAACTCGTCTGTCTTTGTAACCCATTCCATTGTCATCTCGGCAGCACTCGGTCGGCCACTGTACATCCACTCCCGGTCCTCCATATCCACACTGATGAATGCTCAGCCAGATCAACATATGTTTCAAATTTTAACAAGTTGTTTCAATTATTTAGAACATTACAAGTTTTACGCGTTGAATGCAGTCCTACATGTCTACTAGGTAAAGATAGGTCCTAATCCCACCCGAGGATGTGTAGCTTGTGTTTGTTTTCCATGTCTACTCCTATCCAAGACAGATTTCGGCAGCACCTCCCCGCTGTTCTCCTAATACACGTCTCGACCACGGGGGTCGAGAGAATGTGTACTCGGAGAACAACAGAGAGGCGCCACCGAAATCTGTCTCGGATAGGAGTAGAACATGGAAAACAAACACAGCTACACATCCACGAGCTGTCCAAAAACGTGGACAATTCGAAACAGTCGCGGTTATAAAAATATAGATCTTTGTATATAAATATATACAAAGAGTTCTATTTTTATAACTACAACTCTTCCGAACGGGAGACGCCTAGGGTAACGCGACTAGTTTGGTGATCTACACAAGAAAATCTAAAGATCGATTAAGGAGGAGGTTTTTACCCTCAAAGCGTGGCCGGGTGTCGACGAAGATGATCGCAGACGCTCCTGGCCTCAACCTCAGCAAACCCCCGCCTCACCAAACCCCGCTCCTGGCCTCAATCTCGATCCATGTCCTGCAAAAAGTAAATATGTAGTGTTAGTGTCATCTTATGACTGCATACTTGTATAGCTTTTTATACGATGACCATGGAAGTAAAATGTAGTATTGTAAATAATTAAGCACGCATGGAATTGAAAAAAGGTGTGTAACAAAGTTTCAAAATTCGAGAGCAGTTTCAAAATTCTGGCATTCACAAACCAACGTGAGGACTAGGCCTACACACCAGGAGGAACATCACCAAAATTATGTAATCTGTATACATGCTATCAGCTTCAGCGCATTCAGGTTCCAGGGAGTAGTTCTATATATATTTGCCCATCTAAGTACCACACTCCCATCTTTACAATGTTGTGATGGAACTAAGATTTTGTGATTGCATTATGTCACACAACCAGGCCCTTCGTGCATCTAGAGAACAATATCCCAGACTCAAAAAAAACAAGAACAACCATATTACAACAGCAATAAATTTGATGAGAAAAAAGAAAACTCTTGTCAGAACAGCTAGAGCCTAGTCAGTACAAGTACTTGCTTGTGCTTACTTGCACACTGAGTAATGAGTAGTGCTAGTGTTTGTAGTCTTTATACACATCACAGATCATCTGGTTTTATAAACTTGGCAAAGTGCTGTCTGAACAGATCATCTGGTTTTTCAGCCTCTTCCGCAAATAAACCATTATTGTAAACTGATGGTAAAAGAAAATAAAAAAAAGTACCACCAAGGATAACTGACAACGAGGGATGTGGTGTACCATCATGGACGCAAGCCTCCTGCACATCTCTAACTGCAGCCTGCTCAACAATGTTCCTCACCAAGAAACGCTTGATGGCCTTGTCCTGTTAATACAATAGGCAATTGTCAGATATTATTATCAGACCAAAACATAGGTGCCCTCACACATGATTCCAGTTACATCAACTGTTGATTAGAGAGCAAGTAAAACTAAATAACCTAAAAAGTACTCATGCATAAAGGCATCGTTGTTCAGTCGAGATAAGCATCTAATTACAAGC
Source organism: Alopecurus myosuroides (assembly GCA_028641055.1). Taxonomy (NCBI): domain Eukaryota; kingdom Viridiplantae; phylum Streptophyta; class Magnoliopsida; order Poales; family Poaceae; genus Alopecurus; species Alopecurus myosuroides. The sequence continues at coordinate 35,979,278 of CM054063.1, forward strand.
TAAAGTTCTGGGCATATCATCGCATGTAATCTTTGAGTTTCGAGTTACACCTTTTCTTCCTGTAATCTTAAAGTACAAGCTAAAGTTCTGGGCATATCATCGCATGTAATCTTAAAGTACTCCAATAATGCTACACCTTTTCTTCCTGTAATCCTGTTTTGCCTTTCGAGTTACTTTTCCTGAAGACAGAATGTTAATTTGGGGCGCAGGGAATCAGACATAAGAGATACGAATCCAACATGTGGCATCTCAGACTTCTCAGTGGCTGCACTGGGCCAACAAACAGCTTGCAGTTTTGTTGGTTCCATCCAAGGTTATTAAGTATGGTGTTTGGAATCCCTCTGATTCAGATGCACTTTGTAGTACTAACACCGAGATTGGTTGGTATGATACTAGTACCTAACTAACAAGCTAGCAGCACTAGTCAGTTACTGACATAATCTGGGAAAGTTTGGTGTCATGAGTAAACTATGTTGGGGGTTTGCACTTTCACAGTCTGATCGCAACATTTCTTAAGTACATGGTCAGAGAGTGCCGCATAGGAACTCTCACATACATGATGCAAAAAGAAAAGAGCACCTGTCAGACTATCACAGACAATGTTATTAATAGCCAACAAGTGTGCTGACACTAGTCCAAAAAAAAACACTCATTCACATTCAGGGGGTTCCTATGCGACTCCTATGCCGGGTCTTCTCCCCCCTTGACAAACAAGATTCACTAAGCATCAACCGAGGAATGGTCAGCAAGTGTTAATCATGCAATGTGTTTTCAACAAACCAAACCCCTATATGGCCTAAACTGGCTCACAAGATCTCTGCTCACAGAAACATAGGTTTCTGGACTGGACTGGAACTAAAACCCACCGCAGCTCAAAAGATGTCCAACCAAAAACTCCGTTGGAAACTTGAAGGATCATATATTATATATAACTTCCATTTTGGAGATCAACTCCAAGATGAAGGTATACCAGCCCAGAACTTTAGCCAAAGCTCACTATTAAACATTTTATTTAGGCATCACTATGAATAAATTCGTGAAGGACTAAGCTTATCATGATTAAGCATGTTTAGCACACATGACTAAGCAATGAAACACAGCTAGCATATCATCGCATGTAATCTTTGAGCATATACCAGATCCATATAGGAATTTTTAGAAAGGTATTATAGGCTCTGTAAAAGAGTTGCAGGACTCAATGAAAACAGTACCAGTGTAACCGTTTTTTCCACATGTGCGGCCATGATTCAGTTGTCGCGATCTCACCACTATAAGTATCAGCTGTCCATCACTACCTCTATCTAGCTCTATTGATTTTCTCTACTGGCAACAGTGGCGGAGCTAGAGCGGAGAAGGCCGGGGTGCACTGCTCTGGAAACAGGTGCACATATGCATAAAAATCTTAATTTGGGGGGTGCACATGTGGTGAAAATCTAGAGTTATACAAAGAAAAACAATTCTTGGGGGTGTCCTGTTCACCCCCAGGCTCTACATGGATCCGCCACTGACTGGCAATACATTTTCTTGACAGGACAAGTCGAATCATGTGTGCATATCGACCACTGCAGCAACAATAGAACTCGATCGAGAAGATAACATATTTCCAAATAGAAATAGCTAGCAGTGCAGTCATATCAAGATGTATCTTTGATTTTCTCAGTAATGAAGAATTAGATTTCTGCAGTGATCATACACATGCATATAGATCGAGCTAGCAGTGAACCCTCACATAATCGATGGAGCTACACCTCGCGCAGACACAGATCGAGACATAGAAATAACCCTACTGCAAATCCCATAATCGATGGAGCTACACCTCGCGTCTCACCTTGGGGCAGCACTTGGCGCAGTTGGAGCAGCGGATGTACTTGACGTGGCCGCGGCCGTGCTTGTTGCGCCCGCCGTTCCTCCGCTTGAACGTCTGCAAACACACGCCGACGACGGCATAGAAGGGCCGGTGAGACAGGGACGACGAAGAGATGGGAGGAAAGGGATCTGAGGCGGCGACGACCATGGTTGCCATCGACAGCAGAACACGAACAAGGGGGAAAGGGCAGGGCGACATGGGACTCGCGTACCTTGACGAGGAGGACGAGAGAGCCTGTGAGGCCACGACACGGTGGGCGGCGGCGCGGGTCGTCGGTGGTGGTCGCGACGCGGTGGAGGATAAGGGAGATGGGAGGGCAAAGTTACGATGGAGGAGGGGGAGGCTACGGGGAGGAGGGAGAAGGGCGTGGCGGCGGCTCGGTGGGCGGCGACGCGCGTCGGCGACGGAGACGGGTGGTGGTGGCGGCGACTCCGGAGGATACCTAGGGCGCGAGAACGAAAGGGGAAGACTGAAGAAGAGGGGAAATTTTTCGCTAAGTAATTCTCTGCCCGCCTAATCTTTGCCGAGTATCACTCTGTGCCGAGTGCAAATGTACGGATACTCGGCATAGTTTGCATGTATGTTTGCCGATTCCCTCAATGCCGAGTGTCACATACTTCAATACTCGGCAAAGTATTGGCCAAATTTATTTACTTTCACCTTTGGTCACTGTTTAAATATACAAATAATAATATATTCATTAATATTAGTTAATATAGCATATATTCATTCACATTAGTTTTAGGCGCCATCCCGACACTCCGGATCGAACCCATGTGCTCACACCCCGAAATTCCCTAATCTGCAGATACCGGAGCCCGGAGGGGGTAGCAATGTGAATATCTTTGCATGTTTGTTATAGTGTATCTCCGGGGAGGGGACCCGGAGCGTCGGTTCCGTCTTTTTCTACACCGGGGCTAGTGTATCTCCGGAGAGGGGACCCGGAGCGTCGGGATCCCACCCTCCGGGCTCCGGTATTCACATTGCTACCCCCTCCGGGCTCCGGTATCTGCGCGAGAGAGAATCTGACGTTCTCTCACCGACGTCGGATTCTCTCTCGCGGGTTCCAGGACTGCTCACACCCCGAAGCTCCCGGATCTGACGTAACGGGGGGGATCTTGCAAGGAGGTGGGCCCTACCATTGTCAAGGGTGTTCCTTGGGACTAGCATGACACAACCAAGCAACTAGTTCCACTTTGCTACCCACTTCCGGCTCACGCAGAGGGGGCTAGACGCCGGTTCCGTCTTTTTCTACACCGGGGCTAGGGTATCTCACGCAGAGGGGATCCGGAACGTCGGGATCCCACCTAAACCAATATTTTGCCATGCCATGTGTGTTAGATTGTATCATGGGTGTTGTGTGCCAAAGATACCATCACTCTCTGTGCCGGGGCCTCACCGACGTCGGATTCTCTCTCGTGGGTTCCGGGACTGCTCACACCCCGAAACTCCCGGATCTGACGTAACGGGGGAATCTTGCAAGTAGGTGGGCCCTACCATTGTCAAGGGTGTTCCTTGGGCCTAGCATGACACAACCAAGCAACTAGTTTCACTTTGCTACCCACTTCCGACTCACGCAGAGGGGGCTAGACGCCGGTTCCGTCTTTTTCTACACCAGGGCTAGGGTATCTCACGCAGAGGGGATCCGGAGCGTCGGTATCCCACCTAAACCAATCTTTGCCATGCCATGTTTGTTATAGTGTATCATGGGTGTTGGGTGCCAAAGATAGCATCACTCTCTGTGCCGGGGCCTCACCGACGTCGGATTCTCTCTCGCGGGTTCCAGGACTGCTCACACCCCGAAACTCCCGGATCTGACGTAACGGGGGGAATCTTGCAAGTAGGTGGGCCCTACCATTGTCAAGGGTGTTCCTTGGGCCTAGCATGACACAACCAAGCAACTAGTTTCACTTTGCTACCCACTTCCGGCTCACGCAGAGGGGGCTAGACGCCGGTTCCGTCTTTTTCTACACCGGGGCTAGGGTATCTCACGCAGAGGGGATCCGGAGCGTCGGTATCCCACCTAAACCAATTATTTGCCATGACATGTGTGTTAGATTGTATCATGGGTGTTGGGTGCCAAAGATAGCATCACTCTCTGTGCCGGGGCCTCACCGACGTCGGATTCTCTCTCGCGGGTTCCAGGACTGCTCACACCCCGAAGCTCCCGGATCTGACGTAACGGGGGGAATCTTGCAAGTAGGTGGGCCCTACCATTGTCAAGGGTGTTCCTTGGGCCTAACATGACACAACCAAGCAACTAGTTCCACTTTGCTACCCACTTCCGGCTCACGCAGAGGGGGCTAGACGCCGGTTCCGTCTTTTTCTACACCAGGGCTAGTGTATCTCCGGAGAGGGGACCCGGAGCGTCGGTATCCCACCTAAACCAATTATTTGCCATGACATGTGTGTTAGATTGTATCATGGGTGTTGGGTGCCAAAGATAGCATCACTCTCTGTGCCGGGGCCTCACCGACGTCGGATTCTCTCTCGCGGGTTCCAGGACTGCTCACACCCCGAAGCTCCCGGATCTGACGTAACGGGGGGAATCTTGCAAGTAGGTGGGCCCTACCATTGTCAAGGGTGTTCCTTGGGCCTAACATGACACAACCAAGCAACTAGTTCCACTTTGCTACCCACTTCCGGCTCACGCAGAGGGGGCTAGACGCCGGTTCCGTCTTTTTCTACACCGGGGCTAGTGTATCTCCGGAGAGGGGACCCGGAGCGTCGGGATCCCACCTAAACCAATGCTTTGCCATGCCATGTGTGTTAGATTGTATCATGGGTGTTGGGTGCCAAAGATACCATCACTCTCTGTGCCGGGGCCTCACCGACGTCGGATTCTCTCTCGCGGGTTCCAGGACTGCTCACACCCCGAAGCTCCCGGATCTGACGTAACGGGGGGAATCTTGCAAGTAGGTGGGCCCTACCATTGTCAAGGGTGTTCCTTGGGCCTAACATGACACAACCAAGCAACTAGTTCCACTTTGCTACCCACTTCCGGCTCACGCAGAGGGGGCTAGACGTCGGTTCCGTCTTTTTCTACACCGGGGCTAGTGTATCTCCGGAGAGGGGACCCGGAGCGTCGGGATCCCACCTAAACCAATGCTTTGCCATGCCATGTGTGTTAGATTGTATCATGGGTGTTGGGTGCCAAAGATAGCATCACTCTTTGTGCCGGGGCCTCACCGACGTCGGATTCTCTCTCGCGGGTTCCAGGACTGCTCACACCCCGAAACTCCCGGATCTGACGTAACGGGGGGAATCTTGCAAGTAGGTGGGCCCTACCATTTTCAAGGGTGTTCCTTGGGCCTAGCATGACACAACCAAGCAACTAGTTTCACTTTGCTACCCACTTCCGGCTCACGCAGAGGGGGCTAGACGCCGGTTCCGTCTTTTTCTACACCGGGGCTAGGGTATCTCACGCAGAGGGGATCCGGAGCGTCGGTATCCCACCTAAACCAATTATTTGCCATGACATGTGTGTTAGATTGTATCATGGGTGTTGGGTGCCAAAGATAGCATCACTCTCTGTGCCGGGGCCTCACCGACGTCGGATTCTCTCTCGCGGGTTCCAGGACTGCTCACACCCCGAAGCTCCCGGATCTGACGTAACGGGGGGAATCTTGCAAGTAGGTGGGCCCTACCATTGTCAAGGGTGTTCCTTGGGCCTAACATGACACAACCAAGCAACTAGTTCCACTTTGCTACCCACTTCCGGCTCACGCAGAGGGGGCTAGACGCCGGTTCCGTCTTTTTCTACACCAGGGCTAGTGTATCTCCGGAGAGGGGACCCGGAGCGTCGGTATCCCACCTAAACCAATTATTTGCCATGCCATGTGTGTTAGATTGTATCATGGGTGTTGGGTGACAAAGATACCATCACTCTCTGTGCCGGGGCCTCACCGACGTCAGATTCTCTCTCGCGGGTTCCAGGACTGCTCACACCCCGAAGCTCCCGGATCTGACGTAACGGGGGGAATCTTGCAAGTAGGTGGGCCCTACCATTGTCAAGGGTGTTCCTTGGGCCTAACATGACACAACCAAGCAACTAGTTCCACTTTGCTACCCACTTCCGGCTCACGCAGAGGGGGCTAGACGCCGGTTCCGTCTTTTTCTACACCGGGGCTAGTGTATCTCCGGAGAGGGGACCCGGAGCGTCGGGATCCCACCTAAACCAATTATTTGACATGCCATGTGTGTTAGATTGTATCATGGGTGTTGGGTGCCAAAGATACCATCACTCTCTGTGCCGGGGCCTCACCGACGTCGGATTCTCTCTCGCGGGTTCCAGGACTGCTCACACCCCGAAGCTCCCGGATCTGACGTAACGGGGGGAATCTTGCAAGTAGGTGGGCCCTACCATTGTCAAGGGTGTTCCTTGGGCCTAACATGACACAACCAAGCAACTAGTTCCACTTTGCTACCCACTTCCGGCTCACGCAGAGGGGGCTAGACGCCGGTTCCGTCTTTTTCTACACCGGGGCTAGTGTATCTCACGTAGAGGGGATCCGGAGCGTCGGTATCCCACCTAAACCAATGCTTTGCCATGCCATGTGTGTTAGATTGTATCATGGGTGTTGGGTGCCAAAGATACCATCACTCTCTGTGCCGGGGCCTCACCGACGTCGGATTCTCTCTCGCGGGTTCCAGGACTGCTCACACCCCGAAGCTCCCGGATCTGACGTAACGGGGGGAATCTTGCAAGTAGGTGGGCCCTACCATTGTCAAGGGTGTTCCTTGGGCCTAACATGACACAACCAAGCAACTAGTTCCACTTTGCTACCCACTTCCGGCTCACGCAGAGGGGGCTAGACGCCGGTTCCGTCTTTTTCTACACCGGGGCTAGTGTATCTCACGTAGAGGGGATCCGGAGCGTCGGTATCCCACCTAAACCAATGCTTTGCCATGCCATGTGTGTTAGATTGTATCATGGGTGTTGGGTGCCAAAGATACCATCACTCTCTGTGCCGGGGCCTCATCGACGTCGGATTCTCTCTCGCGGGTTCCAGGACTGCTCACACCCCGAAGCTCCCGGATCTGACGTAACGGGGGGAATCTTGCAAGTAGGTGGGCCCTACCATTGTCAAGGGTGTTCCTTGGGCCTAACATGACACAACCAAGCAACTAGTTCCACTTTGCTACCCACTTCCGGCTCACGCAGAGGGGGCTAGACGCCGGTTCCGTCTTTTTCTACACCGGGGCTAGGGTATCTCCGTAGAGGGGATCCGGAGCGTCGGTATCCCACCTAAACCAATGCTTTGCCATGCCATGTGTGTTAGATTGTATCATGGGTGTTGGGTGACAAAGATACCATCACTCTTTGTGCCGGGGCCTCACCGACGTCGGATTCTCTCTCGCGGGTTCCAGGACTGCTCACACCCCGAAGCTCCCGGATCTGACGTAACGGGGGGAATCTTGCAAGTAGGTGGGCCCTACCATTGTCAAGGGTGTTCCTTGGGCCTAACATGACACAACCAAGCAACTAGTTCCACTTTGCTACCCACTTCCGGCTCACGCAGAGGGGGCTAGACGCCGGTTCCGTCTTTTTCTACACCAGGGCTAGTGTATCTCCGGAGAGGGGACCCGGAGCGTCGGTATCCCACCTAAACCAATTATTTGCCATGCCATGTGTGTTAGATTGTATCATGGGTGTTGGGTGACAAATATACCATCACTCTCTGTGTCGGGGCCTCACCGACGTCGGATTCTCTCTCGCGGGTTCCAGGACTGCTCACACCCCGAAACTCCCGGATCTGACGTAACGGGGGGAATCCTGCAAGTAGGTGGGCCCTACCATTGTCAAGGGTGTTCCTTGGGCCTAACATGACACAACCAAGCAACTAGTTCCACTTTGCTACCCACTTCCGGCTCACGCAGAGGGGGCTAGACGCCGGTTCCGTCTTTTTCTACACCGGGGCTAGTGTATCTCACGTAGAGGGGATCCGGAGCGTCGGTATCCCACCTAAACCAATGCTTTTCCATGCCATGTGTGTTAGATTGTATCATGGGTGTTGGGTGACAAAGATACCATCACTCTCTGTGCCGGGGCCTCACCGACGTCGGATTCTCTCTTCCGGGTTCCAGGACTGCTCACACCCCGAAACTCCCGGATCTGACGTAACGGGGGGAATCTTGCAAGTAGGTGGGCCCTACCATTGTCAAGGGTGTTCCTTGGGCCTAACATGACACAACCAAGCAACTAGTTCCACTTTGCTACCCACTTCCGGCTCACGCAGAGGGGGCTAGACGCCGGTTCCGTCTTTTTCTACACCGGGGCTAGTGTATCTCCGGAGAGGGGACCCGGAGCGTCGGGATCCCACCTAAACCAATTATTTGCCATGCCATGTGTGTTAGATTGTATCATGGGTGTTGGGTGCCAAAGATACCATCACTCTCTGTGCCGGGGCCTCACCGACGTCGGATTCTCTCTCGCGGGTTCCAGGACTGCTCACACCCCGAAGCTCCCGGATCTGACGTAACGGGGGGGATCTTGCAAGTAGGTGGGCCCTACCATTGTCAAGGGTGTTCCTTGGGCCTAACATGACACAACCAAGCAACTAGTTCCACTTTGCTACCCACTTCCGGCTCACGCAGAGGGGGCTAGACGCCGGTTCCGTCTTTTTCTACACCAGGGCTAGGGTATCTCCGGAGAGGGGACCCGGAGCGTCGGTATCCCACCTAAACCAATTATTTGCCATGCCATGTGTGTTAGATTGTATCATGGGTGTTGGGTGACAAAGATACCATCACTCTCTGTGCCGGGGCCTCACCGACGTCTGATTCTCTCTCGCGGGTTCCAGGACTGCTCACACCCCGAAGCTCCCGGATCTGACGTAACGGGGGGAATCTTGCAAGTAGGTGGGCCCTACCATTGTCAAGGGTGTTCCTTGGGCAAACAGATTGTCAAGGATCCAATGTGTGCACACGGATTGTGTGCTTCTTTCACTTCTTTGCCGAGTATGAGCCTGCAAGGCACTCGGCAAACAGACAAACAGGGCGGGGTAGTTGGCGCGAAAATTTGGCCGTCTATATGCCGAGTCTCTTTTCCAGAGGCACTCGGCAAAGTTTAAACTGGGAGGCGGGAAGCAGTGGCGCGAATCGAAATGTTTCTCGCCAATATGTATGCCGAGTATCTCCTTGCAGGCACTCGGCAAAGTTTCAAACTAGGGGGCGGGGAGAAGTGGCGCGAAGCGAAATGTTTGGTGGCAATAAGTACGCCGAGTCTCCGTAACGGAGGCACTCGGCAAAGCTCCAACAAAAAAAAAACCTGTTCTTCGCCGAGTCCACGTAACGGCGACACTCGGCAAAGTACAAGCGACTGTGTTGCACGTACGAAAGCGCCACGTGGCTTTTCTTATTGCCGAGTTTGTGTCTTTGCCGAGTGTCTTTTGGACTTTGCCGATGCGTATTTTGTTTGCCGAGTGTTGACTGCAGGGGACACTCGGCAGAGGCACGTACTGCCGAGTGCCTTTTTTTTGCCGAGTGTTTGTGGCAGGGCACACTCGGCGTACGATGTTAATGCCGAGTGTATGTTTTACGCCGAGTGTTTGGTTTTTCTTCTCGGCTTCGAGCCTGTTTCGCCGAGTATCCCGAGAAACGGCACTCGGCATAGTGCTCGATACTCGGCGGCGTTGTATTTTCCAGTAGTGATCGGAGTGTGAAAACTGAAAACGATTTCGGCCGTGCATGCACTTGAAGGTCACTGTTCCGGAAAGATGTCCGAGATCTCGGCCGATGGATCCGTCCGGGCCGTGTGGAGCCGGTTTTTCAAGAGGATTAGCGTCACGTCAGTGTCGTGACAACTCACGCTCTCACAAGGAGCAGTGCACCGCGCACGTTTGACATGTTCAGCTTCGGCGGCCTAGTTCGTCGGGAACAGGCACGCGTCGCACGAAGGACGTCTATCATTTGAGCTGAGATGTGCGCGTTGTGTGAAGCGGAAGCATCTTGGACGACCGGAGGATCGATCATGCATCTCCCGCGTCCACCTCATGCACTGTGAGTGTCAACTGTTTCAAATCATGCAATGCATCTCCCGCGTCCACTTCGAACGAACGAACGACGGGGATGTAACACCTGCCTATCTGGCAACAAGCGACTTGGTCTCACTCCTATGACCAATCACCTTCCATCTGTATAGGGCAAACAATTTGAATATTCCGACTCAAACCTTTTTATGTAGAAAAATATAAAATGGATGACTCTCCTTCGAGCAAGTCTAGCGGAACCCCAAAAAAGGCCAGAACTAGAAAGTTCCGTCGGCTTTAGGGTTTGGGCTCAATTTATGCATCCTAGCAGCGACTGAAAATCCGACCTGAAAACGGCTTACAGACCCCAGCCGCTATATGTATGGTCTCCCGAGCCATTCTCAGGTCAATCCCTCCTCGAACCCTAGCCGCCTCCACCGCAATCTCTCACCGCCATCCTTAGTTCCGGCGAGAGATTTAGCCCCCCCCCCCCCCCGCCACCGGATTTCCACGATGGAGCTGCACAGCTACCTCTTCGCCTCCGCCAACGGTCGAAATGGCTCGCCCTCTCTGCTACCCGCACCACCGCCATCAAGTGAGGTCGTGCCTCGCATCGACGAGCACGACCTCATCCACAACGTCCTGGCCGGCAACCGCGAGGCCCCTCCACCGCGTTGGACGGGCCTGGAACCGGGCACCACGAACTAGTGGAAACAACCCCTCTCGTCCAGGGGGCCAGGGGGCAGCTGTCCCGGTTGCCACCGAATCCGGGAGAAATGCCATGCTTTGGTCCCGGTTCGTGCGTCCGGGGCAACAGGAATCGCCTGGGGGCATTGGTCCCGGTTCGTGGGGGACATATCGGTCCCGGCTCGTGCCACGGACCGGGACCAATGCCTAGCCACAGGCCACGTGGCACGCGCATGAACATTTGTCCCGGGTCAGTCCACGAACCGGGACCAATGCCCCCCTTCCCCTATATATACTGCCCTAGCCCCTCCCCTTCCATCTTTTTTTTTTGCTTGGAGGTGTGAGAGAGTGTGGTGTTAGTGTGTTTTATTTTACTATGCACACGAGGTGTTCGACGAAATTCCCGAGCCGCACATAAGCTCACTGAAAATGGTATCTTCGACCGAGGTTAACAAATTATCCTTTTCATCTGTAACTGATACATTAAAAAGTAGTATTTGTCGATGTACTGTGGTCATCTCTGTATTAATATGTTATTGTAATGTATTTTGATAAACTTAATTATACGATGCAGATGGATGCATGGCAGCGATGGATGTACGGAGACCGACACACTTCCGAGTATATGGCAGGCCTGAATGCATTTCTTTTTGTAGCTCAGGCGAACAAAGATAATGGCTTCATGTGTTGCCCATGTGTTGATTGTCGGAACGTCAGAGAGCACTCTTCCGAAAGAATCCTTCACGGCCATCTACTTCGGAGAGGTTTCATGCCCAGCTATAATTGCTGGACCAAGCATGGAGAAAGAGGGGTTGTGATGGAAGACGAAGAAGAAGAAGAAGAAGATCCTTTGTTCCCTGAATACGATGATACTGCAATGGAAGAGAATGCAGAAGAAGGAGGTGATCAAGAACAGTCATCGGAAGAGCCCGATGATGATCTTGGCCGAGTTATTGCTGATGCAAGGGAAGACTGTGAAAATAAATTGGAGAGGTTGAAGCTGGACAACATGTTACAGGATCACAAAAAATTGTTGTACCCAAATTGCGAAGATGGTAGCACAAAACTCGGTACCACACTGGAGTTTCTGAAATGGAAGGCACAGAACGGTGTGACTGACAAGGCATTTGAGAGTTTACTTCAACTAATGAAGCCAAAACTTCCAAAGGATAACGAATTGCCTGAGAGTATGTACAAAGCAAAGAAAGCTCTCTGCCCTCTAGGATTAGATGTGCAGAAGATACATGCATGCATTAATGACTGCATCCTCTTCCGCGGTGAGAAGTACGAGAATTTTGATGAATGTCCGATATGCACTGCACTACGGTATAAGATCAGAGCAGATGATCCTGGTGATGTTGACGGCGAGCCCCCCCGTAAGAGGGTTCGCTAAGGTGATGTGGTATGCTCCTATAATACCACGGCTGAAACGTCTGTTTAGAAACAAAGAGCATGCTAGGTTGTTGCGATGGCACAAAGAAGACCGTAAGAAAGACGGAAAGTTGAGGCACCCCGCCGATGGATCGCAGTGGAGAAAGATCGAGAGAGACTTTCCAGACTTTGCAGGAGAGGCGAGAAACTTATGGTTTGGTCTAAGTACAGATGGCTTTAATCCTTTTGGGGAGCAGAGCTCCAGTCATAGCACTTGGCCTGTAACTCTATGTATGTACAACCTTCCTTCTTGGTTGTGCATGAAGCACAAGTTCATTATGATGCCAGTTCTCATCCATGGCCCGAGGCAACCTGGCAACGACATTGATGTGTCTCTAAGACCATTAGTGGAAGAACTCTTACAATTGTGGGGCAAACCAGGTGTACGTGTGTGGGATGAGAACGAATAAAAGCCATTTGACCTACGGGCGTTGCTTTTCGTAACCATCAATGATTGGCCTGCTCTTAGTAACATTTCCGGACATACAAACAAGGGATACAATGCATGCACACACTGTTTAGATAATACTGACAGTGTTTTTTTGGATAAATGTAAAAAGGTTGTATACCTGGGGCATCGTAGATTTCTTCCGATCAAGCATCCCGTAAGAAAGAAAGGAGGGAAGCATTTCAGAGGTGAGGCAGATAACCGGAAGAAGCCTGAGCTGCGTAGTGGTAATGATATATTCGATATGGTCAAGGACCTAGAAGTAATCTTTGGTAAGGCTGCTGGCAGCCAACCAGTTCCGTACGGCCCTGATAAGCGCGCACCCATGTGGAAGAAGAAATCTATATTTTGGGAGCCACCCTATTGGAAAGTTTTAGAGGTCCGGTCTTCGATCGACGTGATGCACGTGACAAAGAATCTATGTGTCAATCTGCTATGCTTCCTGGGCGTGTATGGGAAGTCCAAAGATACGCCAGAAGCACGGGAGGACCAGCAACGTATGAAAGACCCAAGCAACAAGCACACAGATAGGCGCCATTACTTAAGCAGCTACGCTCTTACTAAAGCAGAGAAGGAAATATTCTTTGAAGTCCTTTACAGTATCAAGGTTCCGTCTGGCTTCTCGTCGAATATAAAGGGGATAATAAACATGGCAGAGAAAAAATTCCAAAACCTGAAGTCTCATGACTGCCACGTGATTATGACGCAGTTGCTTCCGATTGCATTGAGGGGGCTTCTACCGGAAAATGTTCGAGTACCCATTGTGAAGCTATGTGCATTCATGAACGCAATATCTCAGAAGGTAATCGATCCAGAAATTCTGACAAGATTACAGAGGGATGTGGTCCAGTGTCTTGTTAGTTTTGAGTTGGTGTTCCCACCATCCTTCTTCAACATTATGACTCATCTCCTGGTTCACCTATGTGAAGAGATTCATATTCTTGGTCCGGTATTTCTACACAATATGTTTCCCTTTGAGAGGTTCATGGGAGTCTTGAAAAAATATGTTCATAACCGTGCTAGGCCAGAAGGAAGCATCTCGAAGGGCTATGGAACAGAGGAGGTCATTGGGTTCTGTGTTGACTTTATTCCTGACCTTAAGACAATTGGTGTTCCTCAAATCGCGGCATGAGGGGAGACTGAGGGGAAAAGGAACGCTGGGAAAGAAAACAATGATACCTAGGGACGGGCATTCTTTGACCAAAGCACACTACACAGTTCTACAAAATTCTATGTTCATGGCTACGTATCTCGAGGAACACAAGAATATTGTACGGTCTGCAAACCCGGGGAAGGATGACTCATGGATTAAACGCAAACACATGGAGACTTTCGTAAGTTGGTTGCAAACACATCTTATAAATGACACCAATGTTGAAGATCAGCTGTACATGTTGGCAGGGTCACCATCTTCGACTATTGGGAGTTTTCAAGGGTACGAGATAAATGGGAATACATTTTACACGAGCTCCCAAGATAAGAAGAGCACCAACCAAAACAGTGGTGTCCGCTTTGATACAACAAACGAGAATGGAAAAATGACACATACTATGGTTACATAGAGGAGATATGGGAACTTGACTATGGACCTTCTTTTAAGGTCCCTTTGTTCAAGTACAAATGGGTCAACCTAAATGGAGAAGGGGTAAAGGTAGACCCGCTTTATGGAATGACAACAGTGGATCTCAACAATATTTGTTACAATGACGAACCATTCGTCCTAGCCAATGATATGGCTCAGGTCTTCTATGTGAAGGACATGTCTTCCAGACCGAAGAAAAGAAAAAATAAGGAAACAAATTCATCATACGATGAGCCGAAGCGTCACATAGTCTGCTACAATCCTCTCTACCGCACTAACGGTAAAACTGACGAAAACGCGAAATAAAAATCTAGTTTTCAGTTTACGGGTACTGCTAGAGATACTCTTACCTATAAGCCGTGAACGGCTGGTAGGCATCGTCTACTTCCTTTGGGAAAATTAAGAATAGAAAAGGCTACAAAATAAAAATTAAAAAAAAGTAAGATAATGCACACAATATACAAATTCAAACCCGGTAGTGTTAAGCTGAAGCCTCCTGAACGGTAGTACGTGTGAGTGTCAACTGTTTCAAATCATGCCCCAGCCGCGTCCACTTCGAACGACAGGAATGTAACACCTGTTATGCAAAAAATAAAGGGAATGTAACACCTGCCTAAATCAAACTCTCAGCATGCGACTTGGTCTCAATCCTGTACTAGCGGGACCACCGATGACAAATCACTTTCCAACTCTACAGTTCGACGGCGGGCGACTGGCGACGCCGGGGCGACTGACGGTCTCGCCCCCTCGATGGCGCTCGCGAGAACCCCCCATGAGACGTCGTGGGTACGGAAGGGCCTATCGTCATCGGATGCTGGATCCACAGGGGAGACGAATGGGAATTTTTCTCCTCTTGGAGGACGTTTTTGGTGTCTGCGGAGTGAAGATTCAGACGCGGAGGATTCAATTCAGAGTTCCAAGGATCAAGGTATGGATTTCGTTGCGAATTCACACTACATTGTTGATTGCAGGACTCCGGTTGATGATTCTACTCGGGATCTGGGATCTACGGGGAAGAAGGCTTCTAGGCGTCTGGAGAAAATCCGCAGGCAACGCGAGGTTGGAGGTGTTTTTTCATTCGTTGACAGATATTTCACCTCCAGTAAGGAAGCTTCGTGCTCCTAAGATTCCGATCATGACACCATCTTCCTTTGTGGAGGAGGTTTTCATCGAGGCTGAATGGACGAGGTGAGCCGCCGTGGATCTCACCGTGGTGGCGATCACCGATCCGGTTCATGTGGATCGAGAGGTTCAAATTTCAAATTACCTATGGGATTTGCTAGGGCCTGTATTTCTGACACCAATTCACCACTTCGTGTGGGCCTTTCTCACATTGCTGCATGCGACCAGATTTACTCGTGTGGGCCACGGATCCAAAGTTACCTACGATCATAGTCCCGATCGGAGAGGGGCTGGCCTAGGGCTACGTCATATTTTCGGTACCTTCTGGGATCGTATCGCGCAGCCGCAGCTCCTCCCCATGGCGAATCGAGGTGGAGGCAGAGGAGGGGGTGGTGATCACCGTGGTGGGTATAATCATGGATACGGTAACAATTTCGGCCGGTTCAATAACTTTGAAGAAGGGGGACCGAGCGGTACTGCTGGTGGAGTTGATGGGAAGTTCGTCGCTGGAGCTACTTTTCATGCGGGATCCGGGTTTGGTGCGGACAGAGGACGTCGAGGAGGGTATTACGCTGGTGGAAACAATGGTAGGGGTTTTTTCAATGGAAGAGGAAGATCTGGTCATGGTTTCTATAATGGTGGCAATAGCTCCTACAACAATAACAGGGGGTATGGATATTTCGATAATCGTGGTGTTCGGGGGAGGTATGGTGACATCCGCAATGGGGGCCGAAACAATGTGGTGCATCCAGCTGTGGTACCACCTGCGGCCGTGTCGCAACAGGCGCAGCAGGTCCCTGTGTCGGCGCCAATTGCTACTGCTGCTGCTCCTTCGGTGACAGCACCACCTGATGTTCCTTTGGTGATGGCACCACCTGTTGTGCAGCCGGTACCTGCTCCTACTCCTACTGTTACGACAGTTGCACAACCTTTACCTGCATCAAATCTGGCTTCAACCTCCTTGGTGGGGGTGACAAATCAGAGTATGGCTAAAGATGTGGTAACTGCTGAATCTTTAGCTACTGCTGTTAATAATGCTGCTCCGAGGAAGACTAAGAAGTGCTACCGGTGTGGAATCTCTAGACATCGCTCTAAGACTTGCACTGTGGATATCTGCTCTATTTGTGAGGGGCCATCACATGGGGATAGGAGCTGCCATTTGTTGACAGCCCCGAAACCAAAGATTTTAGTGTATGGTTATGGTCATGAGGAGCTAATCTTTTTTAAGTTCCCGTGTACAGAGTCTTATAAGCCGAAGATGGAGAATCATCGGTTGGCCTCGATTGTGGTGTCTGGGGGTGAGCTCACTATTCCTCGGATTGTTAGGCAGCTTCAGAGATTAGTTCCAACTGATAATTTGGTTTGGAATGTGTCTCGTATGGGTCATAATGTGTTCCAAGTTGAGTTTCCGAATAGCACGGATCTAGAGAGGCTAAAGGTATTTGGGAGATGCATTGTTCCTAACAGCACATGTGAGATGACTTTTGATAGTTGGACTCAAATTCCTCAGCCGGAAGATCCTTTACCTGAGGTTTGGTTGAGGGTGGAGGGTATACCAAGCCCACATATTGGTGATTTTTTGGCGCTCTGATCTGTAGGGGATATGTTTGGTATGACCCTGGAGATTGATATGCCATTCACTAGAAAATATGGGGTGTTGCGTATTAGGATTGGTTGTATCAATTATCAGAAGATTCCAAGACGGTTCCAAATGTTTATTAAGGATGGCTTTTATCGGCTTTCGTTTGAAGTGGAAGATTCTGCTATTCCAAGGGCTGTTGATATGGACATGATTGATAAGGGGGATGATGACGGGGAGAGTGATGATGATTCTGATGGGTTAGGCGATGATTTTCAAGAAAAGGTTAACGAGTTGACAGGTAAATCTAAAGGGGAGGCCGCGGCTGAGCCGACCATTCCGATATCTGGGTTTGTTTCTGAAGGGGGTAATAAGAAGAATAATGTTAATTCAGTGAAGAGTGGGGTTTTGTTTTCACCTTTAGTTCTTCGTTCGTTTGATCAAGCTCGTAAGGAGATTAAAGGGCTTTTTTCATCAAATGGTGGACGCTTCAATCATGAACAGGAGGAAGTTGTTTCTGGTAATAGGCAGCAGGCGTTGAATCTTGATCTCTCTGGTGTTTCGGTCGGAGAGGGAGCTGCAGTGGTTAATAAAGTGTCAGATGTGGCTTCGTGTCCGCATTCTTCTGTTAATTCTCGTGGAAACAATAGTGGGCAGGTTCTCTTGGCTGCACTGGATGCTGCGGCAGAGGGTGGTGGTACCACGGCAGCAAGTTTGCTTGCTCCGCTGCCGTCAGTGTGCGCCACGGCAGGGTTTTCACCTGCGGCAGAGTTTGACTCCACGGCAGGGAGTTTGCTGCCCGCGGCAGAGGATTTCTGCACCACGGTAGGTGGTTGTGTGACCACGACAGGGTGGTCTGTTTCGTCTGCTGCTATGGAGCCTGATGGTGCGTTTGAGGATTTTTATTCGCAGCCTGGGTGTGTTGCCGCTGTGCCTCACGAGTTTGTTTCTGTGACGGTTCAGAGCACTGTTCCTGAAGTAGTGCCTTCGCGTGTCAATTCTTGTTCGGTTCCCATTTCTCTTGGGGATGCGAGTATGCAGGTGCATGAGTGTACTGCTGCTACTGTCTTAACTGGTCTGGATGTTGCTGTGGATGAGGTGATTGGCACCAGGGAGGTTAGTCCTCCGGTTTTTTGTTCTCCAACCTCTACGCACAAAGTTACTGTTAATGATCACGTTTCAATTGGCACGCCTATGCCGGCCTTTCCTATTGGTGGCTTTGGTTCTCCCGATATTGCTGCATTTAGGAAGCTCATTGAAGACTTTGGTGGTATTCTTGACGCTTCTGGTTCGGGTATTCGTACAAGTGGACGTATCCGGGCCCAACATAATGCTGATGACACTCAATTGGAGAGGGCGATGTTATTGGCAGCCAAGCGGAACTCCGGGACAGGTATGACCACGAACAAGAGTCTTTCTATTTTATCCTTTTCTGATAATGTTATTATGGAGAGAGCTGCTAGCTTAGGAGTATCTTTGGGGTCTTCTAATGCAATGAGAGTAGAGTCTGCTAAGTTGATTAAAGATGGGGATCTAAATAGGACTATTGCTATGTTACATAATAATTTGGATAACACGTATACTGATCCACCCCGTAGCTTAATTCTTAATAAGGCTGCTAGTCTTACTGAAGATTTGGTAGAAGATGATTTTTTGGATGGTTCTACTTCTCCAATTGATTTAGTGGTTAATGTGGAGAAAGCTAAACGCACAAGAAAGAAGGAGTATTCATTGTCTAATAAACGTAGGAGTTCTCGGATTAATCGTAATTAATTGTATTACAATGCATAATCTGTGTGGTATGTTTTGGAATTGTGAGGGTTTTCGTGACCCAGGTAAACATCATTTTGTTCAAGAAAGTGTTCGAGAGAGAAAATTAGATTTTATTGCTCTGTCGGAAACAGGGAGATCTCGTTTTGCTTCCACCTTTCTTAATCATATAGCTTCGGGCTTTGATTTTGTGTGGTTTTGTTTACCACCTAAAGGTAGATCTAGAGGTATGTTGATTGGTATCAACTCTCTTACTATCGAGGTTAAAAATGTGGATGTGGGAGATTTTTCTGTTAAACTTTATGTTAAATCTAAGCATGATGGTTTTGAGTGGGTTTTAGTATCGGTTTATGGTGCAGCTCAAGATGAATTTAAACCGCAGTTCCTTTCTGAACTTGTTCGAATATGTGAAAATGAGACACTACCTTTGTTGGTGGGTGGGGATTTTAACATAATACGAAAACCTGAAGAGAAGAATAATAGTAATTATAACCCTAGATGGCCAGTCATGTTCAATGCTATTATTCATAGTTTAGACTTAAAAGAGATCGAGTTATCGGGTAGGCAGTATACATGGGCTAGTAGGAGGGCTAATGTGACTTATGAGAAGTTAGATAGGATTCTGGCTTCGGTGGAGTGGGAACATAAGTATCCTCTAGCTACTGCTCGCGCTTTAACCAGGAATGGGTCTGATCATACACCCATCCTTTTGGATTTTGGAGATCGTGCTCATGTTGGGAATAAGAACAAATTTTCATTTGAGATTTCGTGGCTTAAAATGGATGGCTTCTATGAGTTGATTGCCTCGGTTTGGGCTGAGGTAGTCAAAGGAGATTCGGCTATTGAGAGATGGCAGAATAAAATTAGACACTTAAGACGTTTTCTTAAAGGGTGGGCTAAGAATATTAGTGGCAAATATAGGATTGAGAGAGATAGGTTGCTCAAGATTATTGATGAGTTTGATCTCAAAGCTGAGAGTACTGCCCTATCACCTACTGAGAGGGAGCATCTTCGTGATGCAAATGATAGGTTATGCTCTCTTCGTAGAGATGAAGAGATTAAGTGGGCTCAGAGGGCTAAGGTGAAACACATTCAGGAGGGGGAGATAATACTAAATATTTTCATCTTATTGCCAATGGGAAACATCGTAAGAAAATGATTATTATAGGACATGATTATTATCCTATAATACCTTCTGATTTTCATTATCGAACAGACTCATCGAACAAAACACCAAACTTCGCTACATAATCAAGTCCTGAACGGCGGCATCCT